>CM069449.1:41788030-41927167 GCA_035610835.1 Ophiura sarsii | reverse complement strand
GTTTCAGTACTCTTCACTCTGCATCTGGAAGAGTGAGAGGAGCAATAATGACGATAAGGGCTCTTGCCCTTTCTCTCAACCTCTCTAAGCGGCGCTCTTTCATCGACATTAGCACGCGATCCTTTTCTATAGTTAAAAGGATCGCATAAGGATCGGGGATTTACACCCCGCCAGTGGCGTGCGCAAAGGGGGGGGGGGGGCGCCCCCCCCCCCCCCGCATATGTCTTCCCAAATGCAATATTCTTTGGTACAAGCTTGTTTAGAGCCAAAATGTAGCTCAATCGTGCAAAAAAGGTGTAAATTCGAAATGTTCGCACGCTACGCGCGCAGTTCTTTACTCAAATAGTCGGGGAATTTCATTATGGCCAGGGTGGCCCCCCCACTCACAATATCCTGCGCACGCCACTGCACCCCGCTGAGGCCGCCTCTCTACTCATCTGGTATTAGAACTATTGTAGAACTGTTGACGGCTCAATTAGTGAACCAGACATGGGAAAGGGCGCGGAAGGATCAGGTTGTTTTCTTCAAGAAATACCAAAGTTGACCATTGATTAATATCACCCGACCCCGCTGTGATGTAAAGAGCGATCCATTTGCCAGATTGTATACTTGTCGGGTTTCTAGTACACTTGCCGGGTTTTATATTACGGGATTATGTGGTCACATTGATTCACGATTAAGGGGCACAGTTAGGTCAAGTAAAAGTAATGTGTAAAGTTAGCTACGAGGACAAGCATAGTCGGCATCATTTTCGATACTGTAGCGGGAATAGGGCAGGCGAAAATCAAGCTCTTTTTTCTTGGAAAAAGAAACAGGCTGAGAAATTTAACCAAGGCAGACTTTGAACATTAAACATGATATCTGAAGCAAAAGTTTTGACTAATTGTATTCAGAATAGAATATTGAATTTTTTTTAAATGCTGAAATAACGCAGGTAATTTAAAGACTTCTGTGAGTTAAGGCAGGAAGCTGATTTCAAAATGTTTTCAGGTTACTATAACAACAGCCTATATCGGGAAGTATAAAGTCAGTAAATATAAACTATCTTGATTATTGTTGGCCTCTGCAGTTATATCTTTTTGTAACACAAATATACGTTATTCTATACCCTCAAGATACGGATAAATCAGGTGACTATCTTCTTCTACAAATGGACTGTGTAAATGTAAGTTTATAAACTAGTAATCAATTACCCTATTAATGCTAATTGTGTTCCTCTAACATTTTTAAGATTTGCTGGTAGTGGAGATATGGAAAGAAAAGATTATCTTAAGGGGGGACTTAAGGAGTTTTTTGTTGAATTTTGTTAGTGCTGTAATTATTGAACCATGACTCAAATGTATATAAAAGTATACCTTTTTGGAAGGAATGGATCAGAGAATCCAAATTCACTTTTTTGACCCAATTTTTTTGAACAAAGCTAACAAACATAATTTTGAGTTAAAAATGCCCAAATCACTTGATGATGATGTTAAGACACTACTGAAGGGACGATTTTTTTAATTTTAAATCTAATCCAATATTTTTTGAAATTTTGACAAAAAAGTGTTAAAAAAAATTAAAAATCCATTTTTTCACGTTTTTTGGCACTTTTTGGTCAAAATTTTCAAAAATATTAGATTAGGTTTTTAAAAAAAAAAATCGTCCTTCATTAGTGTCTTAACATCATTATAAAGTGATTTTCTTTTTTTTACTCAAATTATTTTTTGTTAGCTTTGTTCAAAAAAAATTGGGTCAAAAAAGTGAATTTTGTGATTTTCTCAAAAAATCTACTTTTTTGGTCAAAATTGACGCCAAATTGGATTCTCTGATCCATTTCCTTTCCAAAAATGTATACTTTTATATAACTTTGATTAATAGTTCAATAATTACAGCACTCACAAAATTCAAAAAATCAAATCAAAAACATCCTTAAGTCCCCCTTAAAACCAGTTCTTAAACACGCATGAATAGACTCTATTCACGCGGCAGCCATTTTCCAAATATGCCACTCAAGCCTCGTTCCCGTTTGGTCTATCTGCGCCTCGCGCTGCACAACAGAACTGCGCGAGAAGCGTGGTACCAAATCGCGCGGCGTACGCATCCTCACGCAAGTCACGCAGGTGCAGGTATACGTAACGAGAACGAGGCTTGGATGGCAAATTTTAGAAAATGGCTGCCTCGTGAATATGGTCTACTTCAGACTTGCCATAGGCCGTCTTCAGCTGACTAATAATGCTCGAAACGTCAACAGCGCCGTCTTCTATAAACGTCAAAAGACGTCATCCAGTCGCAAACCAGATACTAAAATCCGAATAATTTCCTTTCCAAAATTGTATACTTTCATGTACATCACATATACATAGTTCAAAATTTAAGCGCCTGATAAATTTCATTGGTTAACAGCCCCCTTAAGATCAGTACCAGGTATATTGATAAGAAACATTTGAACATTTTGGAGGTAATAAGGGTCCAATCTAAAAGGTAGGTATTCGATTGATGGCCCAATTTTCAACCCGATTTTCAACTTCATGTTTTTTATTCTGCTTGAAGGTTCATCAATAAAATGGTTGTATTCCAAAGTTTGAGTTGCATAACTTCAATGGTTCTTATTTTAGAAGTACATGGTAACCAGAAATGTGCCCATTGAGTAGTACACAAACGTAAACTGGTTAGGTGGTTAACCACCTTTGGCAGTAATTCACTGCATTTTTGCTTATAACGTCTAAATTAAACATATCTTGCGCCAAACATTTTACAGAAATAATGAGAAAAATTATGGGGTTTGTTCTGATATCAAAATATGTTGATGGGCAAAAACAGCTTAAGTGATCGGAACATCAGCCTTTAAAATCCATTACAGCAGTGTGTCACTTGGTTGTAAAGATCACAAATAAATTGAGTGTCTAAACTTTTGATAAATTATATTTTAGCCTGATTCAATCTTTGATTTTGAGAATTCCACTTCTAATTTATACTGTAATGGCCTTTACACACTCAGTTTTGTTTTGTTTGGCAACAGTGTAATATAAATCGAATTTATATCACAGGGTGAATTGACTTCAACACGAACTAACGATGGCTACCGTGGAGCAGACGATCTCTATTTTGATCACGTGAGAGTATACGGGGTGACGTCACAACCGGGAAGAATTACCGTCAACGGCAAAGAGATTTTCGCGCCAGATTTTGAATACGACTCAACTCTGAATGTAAGTTTTGCGTAGTTGTAATAATGCAAATGGTAAAATTATTTTAAATAGTATAAAGATTCGGACAAACTGGCGCGAATTAAATTAACAAAGACCTTAGTAAAATGCAACGGGAGACTGGCTGCGGAGCGCTGCTTCGGTCTCCGACATCAGTGTATGAGCCGCGAGCGACCAATATAGACCACAGAGGCTGTGTTTATACGTTTACACCAGACGATCGAACGCTGCCGCTAATAATACAAAGACTTCGTTGAGAGTCTCAAGCGGCCGAAATATATGTAGAACATATATCGTCAGCCTGCTTCGATAATTGCCCAACTCATTTTTTACCTGTGTACCTGTTACACATTTTGCATTATTGATGGATGGATATTCATTATGTGGAATGTGACTTGTATTGTTGATGCCTCAATTGGCGTGCATGGATGCACTAATCCAAGTCATATAGAAACATATGAACACAGCCATACAATAACTTGATTAATTCCATGGATTTGTCAATGCAAATTCAATAATGCAAAATGAGTAACATGTTGGAGTGGTCTGGTGGCCCTTTTGCAACAAAGCTCTTCATTTATCAAAACTTTTGATTGGTCAATGACTTAGGTATAATAACAGCATGTGCATAATGTAATGAAGTCATGATTTATGCAAAAAACTCAATTTTGCTGAAAAGTGAGTTAGGCAATTATCGAAGCAGGCTGACGATATACTGGTAAAGAAGCAATATTCTTGCAGAGTGCTCAATGCGATGCAGAGCGAAATATAAATTCAACTATTTGGAACGGTAGTCATGGTAGTTGCTACTCCGAGTTTCACGCTTGTGCGATCATCAGGAGTTGTCTGATGATCGCACAAGCGTGAAACTCGGAGTAGCATCTACCGTTCCAAATGGTTTACCTTATAGTACAAATATATGTAATAAATATTAGCTATATTTTGGCTTATAAGCATGATTCTAACATAACCTATTCGGTCGCTAGTCATAGGTTCTCTTAGAATCATGCTTGTAGGCAAAATATAGCTAGTATTTAAAATTATTTTAAAGCTAAATTCAAAATTCATCATGTACTCAAAAAATGTACTCAACAAAATAACAAATTCTTCATCTTACATACTATTTATTACTCTTTTTCAGATGTTGATGATCATGAATCAGAATATGCAGATTACATTGGATCATACAATTAGATGGATGGAACAATAATACAAACAGTAACTGCTTTATAGTCATTAAATTGGACGTTGCAAAAGAAAAGTATCAACAACATTCTTAATTTGGTTATTATACAAACAGTCTATTTACCATTATACTTTTGCCCAGTCTTGTTCCTGTTCCTACAATAAGGCAACTTTTATGAACAAATTAAAATCGTCCCTCTAGAAAAGTATAAAAACTCGTTATTTGATTGTTAAACACCATACTGTATATCTACATACGTACATGTACAGAAGGCTAAGAAAAAAACCTGTCTCAATACCAGCGCCCATAAGTATGTGGAGTCACTTGCCGCATGAATAACCCTACGCGACGAGCCAAAATGTGGGTTTTTTTATTTAAAATTATAAAAATTGTCTACGAAAGGGGAGAGGGTGAAGTGGGCCAAAAACACAATTATCAAAAAAGAATTTCCGAATTTAACACCACTTTTTCTACTCCCCCCCCCCCCCCTCAATAAACCCCACTCAATCCGCATAATTATATCATAGCTATGTTCCCAAAGGTATGTGAGACAGACCTTTTATTGTGCCTAATATACACAATAATTATCCCTCAATTTTGTTCCGGTTCTTAAATTAGTCTCATACAGAATTGGTGTCGACAGCGGCTATAGCTTTATTATTAAAGCCATATTATGCGATATTTTCCATGCATATGGGGCGCACTCTATCCTTGATTTTTATTTGAAAGCAGATTTTCTTGCAGATTTACATTTCTGATCAAAAATCATATAATTAAATTCTGAGTTACAGAGCGATATGATTCCAAATTACTTCAAAATCATTGTCCTGCTGCAAGACAATTTATTTTTATTCTAAATTCACTCTAAAACCATGATTTTGAAGTAATTAGGAATCGTACTCAGAACGTATTTATGATTATTTTATGATCAGAAATGTAAATCTGCAAGGAAATCTGCTTTCAAAATAAAATCAAGGATGGAGGGCGTCCCATGGAAAAGATCGCATAATATGCCTTTAAAATCATCCCCCTTTATAAAAAGTACAACACTCGTAATTCTGTTGTTAACAACAATGTCACTGGGTGGTTTCAAAAGTTTTCTGAAAATCCTGACAATTTCAATTTGCCTATACTTTTTACTGACATTACTATGCTTTTGTACAGAGAAAATTTCCTACAACTAAGAAAATCTGAACAATACATACTGTCTAAATGTATACATAAATACATCATTTGTTTCTTTTCTTGAAATTAGTCACCTGTGAACACCCGTACAGCATTAAATATGTCGGTAATAACTAGTTATTGTTAAATCATCTCTGTACGGCAGTAGTTATTATTAAAACCACCCATCTTGACAAAAAACTCAAAACTCGTTACTCCTCAATGTGATCTTATTCGTACGTTATATAGTACAGCGTTGATGTCGGTTAGTTTATTATTAAAATTTAAAGTCATCCATCTGTATGATGAAAATTCTTAATTTGGTTATCATATAGAGCAGTCTATAATATATCACGTATAGTTAGTAACAGATTTAGTAAATATATATATACATTCATAGTACATCATACTTTTCGCCCAATCTTGTTACTGATACTGTAAAACTAGTCACCTTTGTACATCAACACAGCATTGGTGTCGGTAACAGCTAGGCTTTTATCACACAACGCCATTCCTTGAGGGTTAAACACCCGCTTGACAACACACTCAATAAACTCACCATTGCTTGCATACTTGTGAACATGGCCGCTATAGGTTTTTGTCTCCTTCCGTTTCTCATCCACCTCGGAAACCGCGACCAATATGGTGCCATCCGGGTTGCAAACCACCCCATTTGGCTTCACTACGTTATCCGATATTTTGGGATAAACGGTGACCAATTCTTCACCAGTGTAACTAAAGGCTGACAGCTTACCCACCTCCCATAAGGATTCCTCCACTGAGCTAACCCAGATTTGACCCTCACTTCCGGAAGCAATGTGAATTGGTTTTGACCTCACCGGAACCTCGTGCAGGATGCGGTAATCACTTCCGCTATGAACCGTCACGAGTTCCCGGATGAAGTCACCAACCAATACATCTCCATCGTCGCTGACCGCGATGCAGCTTGGCTGGACTTTGACGCTGTTGTCATCATCTTTTAAAGTGTTGAATTCGCTAAGATATTTACCTTTGCTGTCGAACACTTTCACCAATTTGGTGCCGTCGGCGACCGCGTAATGCCCGTCTTGTGTAACCGTCACGCCTTGCGCATTGACTAATTTTCCAACCGGTTTTTCATCTGATTCCGTCGAGTTGAGGACAAACTTTGGTTTCGTATCAGCGCCAAAAACGTACACCCTTGGCGACCCTGTCTTGTCGCTCCACAAATCAACTTTCTTATTGTTCTTGTCGACAGTCGCTATATCGCCAGTAGGATGCAAAGCGACCGCGAATGCGCAGTGGAAATTAGAGCCTTTTGCTCGTTTACTTATGGTTGGCGCTGACTTCCAATCCTTGACCGTCTCAGCTTTCGCAACTTTCTTTTTCTCTGCTGGTGGCGCCTTTGTAACTGGGGCATCAGCTTCTTTAGAAGTTTCTCCCTGAATCGCATCTGTAAGAGTTATATATTTAATAGCATTAATAAATGAATTTACTTTCATTCGCAATCAAAAATGAAAAATGAAAAATATCTTAAAATGTCGTCTCTTCGATGAAAAGGTGTTTTTTATTTTGAACTATAAGAAATCAATCAATAAATATGTAAACATATTTATCAATAATACATTTAAAGGCGTTCATTGAGAATGAGAAATATTTTAATTGAGAATGACTAAACAGTTTCGTTGTGAGTCGCCCCATCTGAAGTCTGCAAGAGTGCGCTAATACCGGTTACCATCCTAATGCGAAAGTTAAGTAGGCGGGTGGATTTGTATTTATTCATTTTTCAAAATTGTTAGCGCCTTACCTCCTCCAAAATTCGCCAGAGCGGACAACAATTGACTGTCCGTCTTTTTGGTAAAAACTCCACGATGAAAAGAAGCTATTGCGTCTTTGAACTCATCCTGATTCTGCTCCAATTTTCCCTTCAGCAAGGCGTAGATCTCGTCCAATTTTTGTCTTGGTAAATCTTGTTCAAGGTCCATGGTTGGTTTTTGTGGTAGTATTAGATGCCTGCAAGTGGTGGGTTAAACAATCAGATTTTAATTAAAATAAGTTCAAAATAACCAGAAGTGACTAAGGTAAATACTTTTCTATAGGCCCGACCGACTCATATTTTTTCTACTTTCAATTTCATTAACAGTCTATCTCTTATGTACGTACCCCTGTTTAATGGGCCTACACCAGCATAGTGAGTCGGCGCGCGAGATAATGTACTGCGGTCAGAAAATGACGCGGTGAAGTCACTGTCCAGTGAAAAAGAAGACTAATAAGTTAAAACAAACTTTCTATTTACGACGGCGAACCTGTTTAAATATATTTATAATATGTTTAATACCCGCCGTGAATGCCTATTATTTCTATATAAATAAAAGAATAAAGATAAGTCACCTTAGATTTCCTCTTGATCAAGTGCGCTATATCTATTACACTCTGTAATCCAATCCTAAGTACCTTTAGCACTCATCCGCTCCAATTACGTAGGATATCAACTGTGATTAAGTTTAATATTTCACTTTATTATATATCATAATAGCCGGATCTCTAACGCAACTCACCAGATTTGATATTGCACGTATCTCACGTAATCTGGATGTTCATGCGGTTATGAAACCGATCTTAAGTCTTGATAAACTTTTGCACAGTACCGGTTTGTACCAGGTGTATACAGGGTATATCAGATTTTTTTAAACAGCTTGAACGCTGTTTCTTCGGCAGCACTGCAACACTGGTAGTCATGACTTCTACGCTTAAGGGGGGGGGGGGGGTCTATGTTAGTCAGATAGTAAAATTCAGTGCTTCGGACAAAAATGAGATATTAGCACAGTAGGAAACTGCTAAGTCTCTGCTTTAAAATGCTTTTTGTTTGAGGTAAATTGGATTTTCGGTTATGAAGTTATGGTCGATTGAGTTTCGGGTGTCTCAAAATATCGGTGGTGTTTTGTATACATTTGTATGTAGAAAACGCTCACCCTGCGATTTTAAGCATTTTCAGTTTTAATTATTTTTTGATCAAATAATTGTAACATTTGATAAAATTTATTTATTAAAAAAATAAAATAATTAATTGCACATCATAAATCATCAAAATTTCAAAGTCAACGTAATTTCTTATGTATTTCTTTATTTTACTCACCCGGCTATTTTTAAGCCATTTATCTTTAAAAATCAATAAAAATGCTAATATAATTGCTATTTTCACCCAAAATGGCTCAATATGTGTCTAAATTCATGCTCTTCCATAATTGAACAACTGTTTTTATCCAAAATGTCAACCTTTTTTTTTCCTCGCCAATTCTAATATTTTTCATACGTTTTGCACGATATCTCAAAACTAGAAAACACGCAAACTTGCAATATGGGATCCAACATAACTCAAAAACGAAACCTCCTATCAAGGTGATATTTGGAATGTATAATAAGCTTGAATAGAGGAAGAACCCAATGAAGCCGGATTTTCAATTTATCTTTCCAAATTTGAATTATAACGTAAAATTACCTGATTGGTCGGTTCCTGGTTACCATGGCAACCGTATAAAAAATCCGGCTTAATTGGGTTGTGCGCATTGTTTCCATGCATCATCTACCAAAGTATGGTGAACATGCAACATTTAGTTTTCTAGTAAAGTTGGATCCCGTGTTTAGCCAATCAGAGGCCTTGACTGGTTACCATAGCAACTAGATCAAAATAACGTGCATTTTTTTGAAACGCTGTTACCTAAGCTTCAATTTGATATATGACTCTAGGTAAACCCACGGTAACATTGAGAAAATCTGTTTCCAAAATTGGTGAAAATAACATAGACCCCCCCCACTCACTCAAGGTTTTTTTGGAATTTTGTGAGTGCAGTAATTATTGAACTATGACTCAAATGCATATAAACGTATACATTTTTGGAAATGAAATGGATCAGAGAATCCAAATTTGGCATCAATTTTGACCAAAAATGTTGATTTTGTTTGTTTTGAAAATCACTTTTTTGACCCCAAAAGGTTTAACAAAGCTAACAAAAATTATATTGAGTAAAAAAATCCCAAATTGCTATATTATGATGTAAGGACACTAACTTAGAACAAAAAAGTAAAAAAAGTGGGGAAAAAATGAAAATATCACTTTTTTGGCGCTTTTTGGTCAAAATTTCAAAAAATATCTAATTAGGTTTAAAAAAAAGAAATCGTCCTTAAGTTAGTGTCTTTACATCATAATCTAGCAATTTGGGAATTTTTTACTCAAAATTATTGTTGCTAGATTTAAATTTGTTGAACTTTTTTGGGTCAAAAAAGTTTTTTGTGTGATTTTCTCAAATAATCAAAATGTTTGGTCAAAAATGACGCAAAAATGTGGATTCTCTGATCCATTTCCTATCCAAAAAATGTTTACTTTTATATGCATTCGATTAATAGTGCAATAATTACAGCACTCACAAAATTCAAAAAATCAAGTACAAAACTTCCTTCCTTGAGTCCCCCTTAAGGGATCACACCACTAAAGAGGGCTCCATAGGGATATGTACAAAAACACTGATATAAAACTCTGTTTTAGACCACTAAATTGCGTACTTGGACCTTGTAGAGTGATTTTTTTCTTATAGATTATCACATTTTCTCACCAAAAAGTGAAGAAAATAGGTAGGTGAGCCTGCTCGATTTTCCAAAATATGCCCATGGAGTTGACTACCTCTCTGACTGGCTTGAAAATATCGCCGTAATCGGCAATGTTTCCAGTAAAAAGCACAAATTTTAAAGATCTCTCAAAATTGATCTAGATGATATTCACAGTTTATAGTCAGGGTGCATGTAGGTGATGTCCCATTAATCATAATTAATCAAAAATCATAGGCATTTACGGAATTGTATTACTGTCAAGTTTTTTTAAATTGAGGATTTTGTGATGCACACTTTCCGATTCTAGCTTTAAACACCGACTTAAGGGTAGGGGATACCCCATTTAGTGTAGTGCACCCTTAAGGAAATTGATCTTGTGCTGAATGTACTTGAAATGTACTGGAATAGTTACCTTGAATCATTTGGAACATCTTATGACCATTTTTATGACATTTTCATGTTGTTATAATTATTTATGAGTGGAAATTGTCATGCATGTTATTATTGTTATTAACCATGATAATAATTCAAGACCATAGTAGCCGGCTGCGTAAAACTCAAAAACTCTATCTATGAAGAGAAAGAGAAACATAGTCATTGACTCCAGGTGCTAACTATCTCGTGCTAACCCGATATCGAATACTTAACCAGCCCATAAATATGAACTCCCCCGATGTATACAGGATGGGTGGTGGGAAAATGCTGAGACATCCGTATGGCATGCTGACAAAACGCAATATGAGAGAGAGTGGGACACAGTGAGAACAGCAAAACATAGAAACACTGACCGCTGAAAGGCAATTTTCGCGGGCCAGTAAACACCAAACCTAAATAGCTGAGTGTGTTGCAAACAAACACTTGAGCATCACAAAAATCAATGCTGGGCTTTATTGCTGTAAGCAAACCAGAATAATTTAGATTTCACTAAATAATTCTTTATTAACACTACTCCTTGAACATACCAAGGTCTATTTATCTTACAGATTGATTAGGCCAAACAAAGAAGATAGTCTGTCTCAGAAGCCCGCCCGCATTGGTATGTTAAATGAGCTGAGACCTTTTTTTTTTTTTTTTTAATTCTTTTTTCGAAAAAAAGTATTAAAAAAGGTCTCTGAAGCTTGGATTAGCAAATAAATCGCATACCTCATAGCTATTTTCTAAAAAAGAAATCAAAATTGCACAGCACTTAGCTTATTTGCAAAATATTTCTGAGACAGACTATCTTCTTTGTTTGGCCTAACCAACCATTATTTTTCATTCCACCATAAATAATTTCTTTCAATGGAGTTATAATCCAAATTTGGGTCGCACATTTGGTTATGAATACCATTATCCTATGCATGTAGTGCAATATAGTCACTGGCATAATGCTATGGACAAAATGCAAGCTATTTCACGCTATCGAGCGTGGTTCGTTGTTGTTCGTGGAGCTGCGTGCAGATGCATGAACTGCGCGACTAACTGTGGATGCATGCGCGTGACGATTTCCCGATTAACAAATCAGGACGCATGGTACACACGCATTAGTCGATGCATTAGTTAACACCATTGATATATATATGTATTATATTTGATTTAGGGGAATATGGGGCAACTGGACCGTGGGGCAAGTGGTCCGAAATGAAGGATTTTGTAATTGTATGGGCATACTGCTTTCTTTTGAACAATACGACTTTTGTTGATACTTGACATATATCTTTACCTTCTACAATCCAAAACATTTGGAACTTTAGGGTATTTACACATGTGATTTTTCTCCATATCTTTGAAGCTAACTCCTTGAGTGACTGATTGAAAATTCACAGATAGTATGGGCGATATATGAAGATGGGTTTAGATCATGTTTAATGTACTTTATATGATTGACAGATATGCAACAGTAAATATATATACATGCAGTACAGTCGTCTTAAGATACTAGGTGCATATTGCATTTGATGGGTGCTATATTGTAGTGTGCTTAGGGACTTTCCGAAATATGATTAAAACCATAGGTTGTGGTTGAAATGACCGTAAAATGGCGCATATTGCTAATTTGGGACATTGGTGGTTTGGATTTCCGATCAATATTATCATTTAAAGAATGCTTCAACTTAAATCATTATCACGGGTATTCATTTGGTAGAGTTATTAGTTCATGAATTTGCAAATAACAAATTACACCATTTCTTACTTATCTAAAGACACTCGTCTACTTGTAGGACCCGAACGCCGTAATATTTGCGAATTCAAAGATACTCACTGGCTACAGAAATCTGTGTAATGGCTAAAAACAAAAGTGCAGTTTTGCCTTTTTTTCTGAAATGTATTGGAGTTATTGATTATTATGACAAATGGTGGTATGTTTTAAAACATTTTGGCGTAAAATGTATTACGTCACAGGCGTGTTTTAATAACGTTTCATCTCGACAAAGTGCTACGTCATTTGTTGGGGTAAGTGGTCCGAAGGGGTGTGGGGCAACTGGACCGCCTGCAAAAACTTAATCAAAATTGTAAAATTCATTTTTAAAATGAGTTGTTAGTGTCAATAAAACATGACTAGGTATTGAAATGTGAATAGAATATGAAATAATTCACATTCTTTCAAGTTCTTAGACATTTTGGGGGATTTCGGGTCTAATACCACTATTTCTGATATTGAAGGATTACAATATGACATGAAATTGCTTTAGAATGGTTTAAAACCTCGGTATTATGAATTACATCTTTATTATATTTTGAATGGTGTCTGTAAAGGTATTTGCTATGACAAAATATCATGATTTATGTATTTTATCCACTGCATTTTGTGTATATCAACCGTTGGGTCATCATTGTCATATTGACTAACTTCCCCTGTAACATGAAAAGCTGGCTAAATATCAAGATGGTTTATTATAAGTACTAAATGATGATTATATGAAGTAAATAAAATCATTAAAGAAAGGGGTATAGACAAAATATGTATATATGAATATCACAACCATGTAACCATTTAACTAGGTTCATACCGTTTTATCTATAATAAACGTGCAGTCGAAAATTGCGCTTGCTTTGTACACCATTAGTATTACTGCTTTTTACACGTTAACCACGAAAACTGTATAAAACATGGGTTTCATGAGACCTGTATCATTTTTACACGTTAAATAATATGGAAATGAGTTTGTAAAGAAAATACTGCTTAGTTACCGTGTTGTCAATCAATGATTTCTGTGTATTCTAACCGTTGGAACATATAGGACCAGTTGCCCCAACGATGGGGTAACTAGACCGTGCCAAGTAAAGTTTTTAGTTAGTGGTAATTGGCCTTAGGCTTTTGTTTGGATATTTTTAACATTGATTATATGTTATATGTAAACAGTTACATGGGTGATATTTTCATAGCAATTCCATAAATATTTACACGAGCTTTAAGCTTTTATATCATGAAATATGCTTAACCGGTCCAGGTGCCCCATCCTCCCCTAGGCATATTTTTCTCGCCGAATGTTTAAGACAGCACTACCTTAACAGACGACGCTGGTCACGATTTGCCTAAATTTGCAATTCGTATTCCACTCTAAGTGTCCTTTCTTATCATTTTTGCAAGTTAAATAACAGTTCTTGAACATGGTGGGTCATTTTAAATTAGCTCGAAATTTCATATTATACACCTCAATTTTGATGCCAAATGGTAGAAAATGTATAGTCATAGGCAATAACATATAATACTTGATTATAGTCTGGCCTTATATTAGAGTTTTATGATTATAGTGACAATTTAAATAAGTTATTAGGTATTTGGTTATCTTTGCCACCATAATTACTAAACGCCGTCGTGGCCGAGTGGCTCAAGGCGTTGGACCGTATTAGCTGTAGATATGTTTACGCGTGAATTCGAATCTCACTGGGGTCACTTTTCTTTTGTCTTATTTTTTGTAACAATGACGTTGTTTTATCAGTTAAACATTGGAAATATATTTTATACTATAATACTTCTTTTCCCTCTGAAATATGACATTTGAATTAATTGCCAACTAATATTAGAGAAATATACGGTTTTTCAAGAAACACGGCGGCCCGAAGTTTTTTTTCTTTTTCTCGTGTTGCTGGTGTGTTCTTACGATACCAGCACGTGACCAGGGGTCTTGCCACAATGATTTTTTCGTGATCGCCATCGTCTCTACCTTAAGGGGGCTGTCAAGTGTCATTTCGTATTTTCCAGGAATTTCACTTTTCTTCATTTTTCAAAACTTCAGAGTGTTATCTATCAGTACATGCAAAGAAATTTTCAATTTCAAATTCCAAAAGCCTATTTAGAAGGATTTAAATCCCTTATTGTGATCATTGACAAAGTAGAATGGAAAAGTCTGCCCGCAGGGGATCAGCGAAACTCCCATGCGCCGCGTATCCCGTGTTTTGTTTTTCACGCAAATTGGCACGCGCCAGTTCGCTTAAAATACGCGACGCTGTTATTTCGAAAGCCGTCAGTGCGTGCTGCGTTACCCGCTATGTTTTCGCCGCGTTTGAGGGCTTGTTCATACGCATTGTTTACGCATCGGAGGCCCGACTTATCAAACCGTCATTTTTGCCGGGGTGTGGCTGAGCCTGAAAGCAAGTAGGCCTATTAGTAAAACAAGGCTTTAGCACAAGCGTTAGTGTCAAGGAGTTTGGAAAGAGGAAAAAAGATAAAAAATAAAGGACAGAGAAAGATTTTGAATCCATGATCGGAGTGAAACATTGTAAGGAGATCAAAAAGACTTACACCGGGTTTTATCCGAAGACGTTAATGTTTTGTTTTTGTTTGGCCTTTCGATGTTGTACAAGTCCGTTCCACCCGCCCGTCCATCCAATAGGCCTACCTGTTTATCTATTTATTGTCATTACTGAATATGGTAGGCCTATTCCTTCGTATCGTTGTTAAGTTAGCTAGTTCTCAGTTAGTTCAACTCGGTGTACTAATTTGTCATTCAGTTATGACTAGCAAGAAAAGTCACCCGACTAACATGAAAAGTCACTAGACCAATGAGAAAAATTGCCTGACTTATAACAAAAGTCGCTTGACTAAGGAGTAAAAGTCAACTGACTAATGATCTAAGTTGCTTGACTAATAAGAAAAGTCATCTGACTAGTAAAAAAAGTCAACCTTCGGGTATAGATGATGACCAAACTTTGTTGGTCACTTGAGATATTTAACTAATTTAAACGGCTCCTAATAGGCATAGGTGAGGACTATTTTGTTTGGGTCAAAATGACTAAGATTCGTTTACGGTGCATCATTCAACCCTTTTCTTCGTATAAATGATTAAACTTCAGGGTTCGTACGAACATTAAGGGATTAAATCATGTATCAGCGTTGTGCATCACCAATCGACAACGGTGTTCGCGCGTCTGCGTGGTTATTTCACGAGGGCAACGCCCGAGTGAAATAAACGCGCAGCACGCGCAGAACGCAAGTTGTCGATTGGTGATGCACATACATGTACGCTGAAACATGATTTAATCCCATTCAACAACGACAGGCCTGGGATTGGAACGCCATTTCATAAAAAGACAATGCAAATGAGAACATATTTTAATGCAGGTCTGCTTCATTCCTTATTAACAATTTCATTCAATTTTCAAAAAAAATGAAATGACCAAACTAACCTATAATTAAGTTCCTGTAAGTTTCAAAACTCGATGAAAACAGTTGGCATGGTCATTCCAAAAAACAACACACATTGCGACTGCGATCGCGTATCGCGTGAAAACATTATCCGCGTGGTGCGGATCGATCGTCGTGATGGTTGCCCATAGCAGCGTGGTTTAACTCAAATCGACAACGCTTTGCTACTGTACTTAAGGTATGGGGGAGTTGTTGAATATCTATTGAAACAATAGTTTTTTCTATCCAAATTTATATCTGCCTCGCAAACGGGAGCAGTGTTCACGATCACTGCCTTTTTTCCTCATTATGCAAACGTCAATGTGAATCTTAAGCGTATACCCTCCAACTGCATTCACCTTCAGGACAAACATAGGTCAAATACCGCATGGGAGAAGTTGAAATAGGTGAAGATTCACCATAGATTCTCCTGGCCAAAATATAGCTTTCAAGATTCAACACGTCAACAATTATAACTTAGGCAAAGATTAGGGTTCATATTCTCGTACGTATTTAAACACGGTTTTAAGCTAAACATGCGTTTAACTTTGACTTTAAACACATGCAATTCTCAAAAATGTGTTTAACTTTAAACATACGTCTTACTCACGGAAAACTGTCTAACTAAACATGGGTATGGGGGAAGTTTAACCAGGACAATCGATTGGCCCTGGTTTAATGCGCGTTTAACTAAACTCATACACCGACTGTATGCCTTGAATAATTACTCAAGCGTGCCCAGTGCAAGCTGAAGTGCAGATCGTGTAGCCTTAAAAATAGATATGCATTTGAGGAATTCTGTCGATATCTATTGTAACCCATTTGGGCCGCAACAAAATTGAATACATGTATACAGTGAACGCACGACTACTGGGGACAAGATTCGCCGAATTTAAAAGCGGGTTTTGTTACACACGTCGTTTAAAAGATAAACTCGCGTTTAATTTAGACACGAGTTTTAAGCTAGACGAGAATACGGCCCTTGGAGTCTTATGTTTGACTATCTTTTAGGAGGGTAAGTTCAAGATTAAAAGTTACAGCCTGCACTAATTAAATTCTGCATTGTATACGTTGATTGTCTCTGAAGTAGCTATTGCAAGAACATTGCTGTTCATAGCCATTCCCCAAGGTCGAAGAAGACCCTTAATGACACACTTGATAAATTCCCCAGTGTTGCTGTACTGATGAACGTGGCCATTTTGAACTTTAGGAGCAACCATGAAGCCTTGCTGCCTAAGCTTCTGTAATGATTCTGGTTGTTTCTCATACACTACTAACAGGATGGTATCATCAGATTCGGACCACAGTACACCGGCTGGTTGCGCGTCTTCTCCCCATAACTTGGGTGTTATCGTGAACACGTGATCCCCGGTATAATCACACGCTATGACCTTTCCCGCGTTCGCGTCAGATATGAACATCTGCTTCCGGTCGTTAACGGCAATGAAAGCTGGTTTTATGCTGACGTAAATCTCCTCGGTGATGTTATAATCCGTAGCGCAGTGGATTGTTACGCGATTCGGCTTACTGTCTCCTACCAAGATATCACCATTATTGCTGGTAGCAATTCCGCATAGCCCTGCTATTGTATCTCTCATTCGATCAACATCGGTCTTGGTTTTAAATCCCGTGATAAACTGACCATTTACGTCATATACTTTGACCTGTGATGATTGGTCAGTAATAAGATATTGGCCGTCACGTGAACTCGCAATGCCTTCTGGGTAGTACAACTTGTTCAGATTTCTTCTTTGGTTGAACTCAAATGAAACTTGCTTGATCCATCAGAACAGAAGACTAGGACTGTTGGTGATTCCCTGCCTTTTCTGTCGATTGCAGCAATGTCGCCTGAGTGAAGATTTATCGACAGATCGGTGTAGTAATGTGTGCTTAATTTGTTAATTTTCTTCACAAGTCGCCAGCTCTTTACCGTAACGGATTGTCTCTTTGTTTCCAGACTTTGCAGGTAATGGGGGTTGCCAGTTCCGCCTGTCCGAAAATGACAAAAAGACGCAATTAAAATGGTTTAAGTCAATGTCCTTTCTAGAACTCAGCTATGGACAATGATTCTGGTGTGAAAAAACAAAAACACTGACTTGCTCAATAATTTGGAAACAACATTATTGAGCAAGTAAAATGTTCTTAGGTCATATGACTAATACGATGTAAATACTTCAAATCGGTGACTCCCAGTACAGTTATGATATTAAATAACAATCGCATTGTGCCTATATATTGTAATCTTGCGCTTTTCAGTTGCATCTGTAGCTCAATGATTTAGAGTGGAATAGGCCTACTACATGAAATATTCAGAAGGTTGCCGGTTCGAATCCGGTCAGAAGCACACGTGTTTTTCAACGTTTTGGTTATTTTAGTGAACGATTCAATTACTCTTCATAATTATGATAATCGATAACCTCTCGATGGTTTTTTAATTTTCCTTTTGAAATTTCTTTGATACGATACACTGTTTTCAAAAAATGTGTTAATAGTGGGCGACTTCTGAAATTAACTAAATTATAAAAACATTCTGAAAATTCATCGGATTTATTGTTTGTGACATCAGAAAGTCCCTATCTCTGCTAGGTCGCATAATGTATATTTGATTTGATCAGATTGCTCAAAGATTTGATCAGATGGCTCAAAGATTTGATCAGATGGCTCAAAGATTTGATCAGATGGCTCAGAGATTTGATCAGATGGCTCAAAGATTTGATTAAATGGCTCAAACATTTGATCAGATGGCTCAAACATTTGATCAGATGGCTCAAACATTTGATCAGATGGCTCAAACATTTGATCAGATGGCTCAGAGATTTGATCAGATGGCTCAAACATTTGATCAGATGGCTCAGAGATATGATCAGATGGCTCAAAGATTTGGTCAGATGGCTCAGAGATTTGATCAGATGGCTCAAAGATTTGATCAGATGGCTCAGAGATTTGATCAGATGGCTCGAAGATTTGGTCAGATGGCTCAGAGCTATGATCAGATGGCTCAGAGATTTGGTCAGATGGCTCAGAGATTTGATCAGATGGCTCAAAGATTTGATCAGATGGCTCAGAGATTTGATCAGATGGCTCAGAGCTATGATCAGATGGCTCAGAGATTTAGTCAGATGGCTCAGAGATTTGATCAGATGGCTCAGTGATTAAACGGTCAACAATTAAAATGGTTGTCCATCCAACAGAGACATTGACTTAAAATGCTGAACACGCTCTGGAAATCAATTTGAAGTCTGTTGGCATTGCCCAATAATAAATATCCTGATCGATTTAACCCTCGTCCTACTAAAGGGGGGTCTACGGATTTTCAAAACGCAACAGACAGTAACCTAGAGCATCTAGGTAATCTCTTTTAGTTACATCCTTTGCGCTCATTTTGACGTGAAATCAATTGAGGGTACCACCTTAACCGGGGGTAAGGTCAGCCGTCAAAGTATGTGAGAATAGGGGAAGGGGGGTGGGGTTGCCACCTTACAATATTTAAAAATAGCCGGCCATTTAGAACAAAATCTTTATAGTATAGTCTTGAATCTTAATAGTATACTAGATTTCGCGGTTCGTGGGTTGGGCGGTTCTCGGGTTAGGGGTTTATGGGATGTGTATACTCTTAAAATTCAGTTATCACAGGTGCCCATAATACAGGAACCTCATGTGCCCTTAAATCCAGGTAGGCTATTCCATGTGCATATCCATGTAATTCAGTAGGCCTATATGTGTTATTAGGCCTAGGGTTTTATTGGGATCTTAGTTCAGAGGTCTTTTAGTTTTAGAGTCAGCGAGAGGAGGGGTCTATCGTCATGATCATCTGTGCCCAGTCTTGAGAACTGTGTGTCGACATTGATTATTTCTCCGTAGGCATGACTAAACGTCATGAACGTAATATATATATGTATTTAAATCACGCATGTTTGCGCACACCGATATCCATGTAACATTCCCATTTATATAACAGACATCCTATGATTGGCCTAGGGCCTATCCGAATTGCTGTAGTGTTACACTACAACACTGTACACACTTGCACTGCACGCCAAAGGTCTGGGTTTGATTCCTGGCGCATGCACCCGAAGGCATTGGACGGACGGACGGACAGACAGAGTCGCCAAAAATAGTATTATGATGTTAGAAACACCATTTCCATCACTCATAAGCAGAACACTCGTTGAAATTCCGATATTTGGAACTTTTTTGGCGAGAATTAGAAGCTTGGCCTATATTTCACTGTATAAATTAATACAACGGCATTTTAAAGTCGACCATGTTCATGACGTCATTGTGACGTCATGCGTGGGATGTTTGTTATTGTTCTGGTACCACACAACATGGCTATTTCGGTTTGGCCGGCTATAGTATAGGGGAGGATGGGGCAACTGGACCGGTTAAGCATATTTCATGATATAAAAGCTTAAAGCTCGTGAAAATATTTATGGAATTGCTATGAAAATATCACCCATGTAACTGTTTACATATAACATATAATCAGTGTTAAAAAATATCCAAACAAAAGGCCATTTACCACTAACTAAAAACATTACTTGGCACGGTCCAGTTACCCCATCGTTTGGGCAACTGGTCCTATATGTTCCAACGGTTAGAATACACAGAAATTATTGATTGACAACACGGTAACTAGGCAGTATTTTCTTTACAAACTCATTTCCATATTATTTAACGTGTAAAAAGGATACAGGTCTCATGAAACTCATGTTTTATACAGTTTTCGTGGTTAACGTGTAAAAAGGGAATAAACTAATGGTGTACAAAGCAAGCGCAATTTTCCACTGCACGTTTATTAGATAAAACGGTATGAACCTAGTTAAATGGTTACATGGTTGTAATATTCAGACGCCCCATACATTTGTCTATACAGGGTGTATCAAAAAAAAAACGCAACACTTTTTGTCGTGAGCTCTCCGATTACAGCAAATCACAAATCACTCTAAAATGTATATATTCTGTTAGGTGTACTTATTGGCTATCACATAGTCAAATTACAGCGATATCGATTGAGTCGCTGAGATATCAACGATACACATAGACAAGTGCAAAACACGTTTTACATCGTTTATCCTGTATGCCTGATTTTCTTGTCAGGTGAATATTAGCAAGACACTTTAATAACTCATTGTACTTAAATAATTGCAATCAAACTCATCATTCTAAGAAGAAAATGTCATGTTAAATGTATCAATTTTCTGGCTATTACAGTATCATATCAATATTAATTAAATCTGGCAATGAATTAGTTGATAGTTAATGACACAACTTGAAAATCCAGATTACAAAGTCTGTTTGCAAATCCTCTCTCTTTTTCTCTCGTTAATGTCATAAATAAAACATGGCACATTATCCAAAAGATAAACAAATGGAATAGACCAGTGAAGGTAGTAATTGTCTTGTATGAATCAGTCATTGTAAGTCTGTTGTGAATGGGAATGGGACATTATGGTGCTCCTCGACCCTCAAAATGCTGTCCTTGTTTTAAGATGCATCGATTATGAACTTGAAAGAACGTACCATAGACATGTGGCGATCATAGCAATCGGTGGTTCAGAACTTAAAAAGGGTGATTGACGTATTCAAATGGTCGAATGATTATCAGATTACACGATTCAATGATTTTATGTACCACCTTACTGAAACAAAGGAATTTAAGATAAACCATTCCAGACATCAAGGTTACATAGTTATTAAACTGTTAACCCATAACACTAATCGGACAGGAAAATCCAAGTTTTTAGAACGAACGATGTAAAACGTGTTTTGCACTTCTTTACTTATACCTTTAATATCTCAGCGAATAAATATTCGATATCGTTGTAATTTGACTATGTGATAGCCAATAAATAGACCTAACAGAATATATAAGTTTTAGAGTGATTTGTCTTTTACTGTGACCGTACAGTTCTCGACAAAAAGTGTTGCGTTCTTTTTGATACACGCTGTATATACCCCTTTCTTTAATGATTTTATTTACTTAATATAATCATCATTTAGTACTTATAATAAACCATCTTGATATTTAGCCAACTTTTCATGTTACAGGGGAAGTTAGTCAATATGACAATGATGACCCAACGGTTAATATACACAAAAAGCAGTGGATAAAATACATAAATCATGATATTTCGTCATAGCAAATACCTTTACAGACACCATTCAAAATATAATAAAGATGTAATTCATAATACCGAGGTTTTAAACCATTCTAAAGCAATTTCATGTCATTGTAATCCTTCAATATCAGAAATAGTGGTATTAATGGTGGTATTAGTGGACCCGAAATGCCCCAAAATGTCTAAGAACTTGAAAGAATGTGAGTTATTTCATATTCTATTCACATTTCAATACTGAGTCATGTTTTATCGACAGTTAACAACTCATTTTCAAAATGAATTTTACAATTTTGATTAAGTTTTTGCAGGCGGTCCACTTGCCCCACACCCCTTCGGACCACTTACCCCAACAAATGACGTAGCACTTTGTCAAGATGAAACATTATTAAAACACGCCTGTGACGTAATACATTTTAAAATGTTTTAAAACATACCACCATTTGTCATAATAATCAATATCTCCAATACATTTCAGAAAAAAGGCAAAACTGAATATTTGTTTTTAGCCATTACACAGATTTCTGTAGCCAGTGAGTATCTTTGAATTCGCAAATATTACGGCGTTCGGGTCTTACAAGTAGACGAGTGTCTTTAGATAAAAAATAAATGGTGTACTTTGTTATTTGCAAATTCATAAACTAATAACTCTACCAAATGAATACCCGTGATAATGATTTAAGTTGAAGCATTCTTTAAATGATAATATTGATCGGAAATCCAAACCACCAATGTCCCAAATTAGCAATATGCGCCATTTTACGGTCATTTCAACCACAACCTATGGTTTTAATCATATTTCGGAAAGTCCCTAAGCACACTACAATATAGCACCCATCAAATGCAATATGCACCTAGTATCTTAAGACGACTGTACTGCATGTATATATTTACTGTTGCATATCTGTCAATCATATAAAGTACATTAAACATGATCTAAACCCATCTTCATATATCGCCCATACTATCTGTGACTAAGTTCCAAATATTTTGGATTGTAGAAGGTAAAGATATATGTCAAGTATCAACAAAAGTCGTATTGTTCAAAAGAAAGCAGTATGCCCATACAATTACAAAATCCTTCATTTCGGACCACTTGCCCTACGGTCCAGTTGCCCCATATTGCCCTAGTACCGTATATATTTATATACCGCATACATAGATTGCTGTCATTTGATTGGATAAAAGTAAGGGGATAATTAAGCTATGCCTTCAATTTTAATATGACGTCATGAAAAACAACTATGCCCGGGCATAGTCTTTTTTATGACGTCACACCCCATGGTTCACGAGTCAAGCGATTCGCATTCCGCGACCCGTTTGAAACATCCAACAATTTCGTTTTGAACACCCTGTATTTACGCGTTGATTGACAGCTGACCTTTGACATTTCGCATGTATTCGTCTGGATTCGTCGGCTGCGTGAAGTTTGTTTACAATTTTCCATGATCAGTTTCGCATTGTTGTACCGTTTTAAGATAACAAAAAACAAACAGCTCTGGTTGCCTTTGTTAAGGAAGAAGGTGTCAAAGATATGATGGATTCCGCTATACAGGCTGTAGTAAAAAGATTTGTACCGTGGTCTAATCAGTTTTTCAGAATTTTTTTTGATATGATACGAACCATTTAGACCATTTTGCTTCTATATGCAAAATTATTGAAGTTTCATCTTTTCTAAGAATTTTGATTTACGACAATCGAACATTTTTTTTCAGAATTTACAAGCTTTTAAAAGAATATTGGTGTTTTTATCATTTTCATCGAAACGTTAGATCTGAAGCGCACAATTCAAAGTTCCTCCTGACTGCACTCATATATTCACTACTTATAAAGAGTTTGTGCAGTGAACCTATTAAATTTGCGTTGCTACGAGTAAAACCATGATTACGTCGATCTTCATTTGAATGACAATAGCGGTCAGAAACAAGAGCCAATTATCTTCAGATTATCAGATCAATAAGTTGACATAATTCCCTATTTATCAAAATCAAAAATATTGTAGTTATCAGAGATTTTATATTTTTAATGCTTTTTTGAAAATGAAACATATCAGAGTACAAATCATTTTGATACAGCCTGTAGCCTCAAGTGCAAATTGTCAAGTGAAATCCTGTTAGAATCGCTACGGTAAGAATATTATACAGTAACAGTGACAAACCTTCCAAATTCGGAAATCGATATTTTTGTCCGATTCTACTTTACTTTAGGCAACAGAACGGTGAAGGTTTGGTCTCGTGTTTCATGAAACTTTGGTTGGCCTATAGGTGAATAAGTTGAAAGAAAATGTTCTTTTAACCAATCAAATGACAACAATCTATAAATTTGGTATATAAATCAAATATTGACTACTTTCATTCGGGTCACGGTTCAAATGATAGGCCCTCGGTGATCTCGAAACCATAATCTGGTTTCGAGATCACCTTGGACCTATAATTCGAACCATGCCCTCATTGCAGTCAATATTTGTATAATATCTTTCGCGTCGATCTCTCGCGATACATATATATATACGTCGCGACGTAACTGCGTCCTTAACTAATTGCAGCATATTTACGCGCGTGCCTCCTCGAGGCGCTGGCGTATACTTACATTCGTAGAAAGACGGACGATGCCATAGACATGATAGACTAACTACTTAGAGACCGCTCATTATGCAATACACGCAATTCGTTGAAGCTAAAAATAGTACCGTCACCATCCTGGCCATGGGGTTATTTGGGAGCTTTCGATTTGCACGACGGATGAATCTTGGACAGTTGAATTAATGACACTTTGAGTCTTGTGCGCAGATGTCAACTTTGTCATCCGTTGGTCCTCTAAGTGCTACAACACGTAAAGGGACTAACAACCGTCGTGGTGACGACGGCAACGTTTTGTGTTTTACCGTCGTAAAAGCGTCCGTCGTGCAAATCGAAAGCTCCCTATTGTCGGATTGTCGGGGGCGTAAGGGCGCAGTGGATTGCTAGCGCATTGTGTGCGATTAGCGATAACCAATATCACGCAACCATGAATACACGCAAATAATACCGGTGAATGGGAGCGCAACACGCGTATTTGTTATGGTGCAACTGTCCGTTCCTTGGCTTCAATTTTTAAGCGTCGTGAGCACGCTGTGGACGATGCATACACGTGCGTCACTGTAGGAAGAGAGTATGGAGTTATCGCACAATGATTAAAAGAAAAGCCCATTAACCATAGCGAGGTAGAAACATGGGGGGCAGTTTGACCGAGTGTGTCTTTAAATCTGTACCTTTTGCATATTTCCCCATGTCAGCAAGAGCTAGTGACAATTGAATGTCGGTCTTACAGCTAAACATTCCTTCGTGGCATGCCGTGATGGCCTCTTGGAATTTCTCTGGATTTATCTCTAATTTGGTCTTTAGAAGAGTGTAGATTTCATCCAGCTTTGCCATCGGCGACTCTGAGAATATAACAAATTACATTAATTACATAACGTTTTCAAACAATCTGATTTAGGCCCTACTTCATTAAAATGCAATATTGATGAATCTGAACTACATGTCTCGTCTTAACTGTAAATCTAAATGGATTGAAAATATACGGCACATTGGGGTCGGTTTTACTTTGATTTCGGGGTTCGGGTTCGGTTCCCATTTCTGGTTATGGTTCGGTTTCGGAGTTGGGTCGTTCGGTTTGGTTTCGGGGTCGGGAAGAGGTTCGGGTTCCGGTTCGGCTTTGGTTTCTGGTTCTGGTTCGGTTTAGTATATTTTTAAACCGAGCGCAATTTATTTAATCGTTGAAATAACTACTAAAGTAACATTCACTGGACTCCCATAACATTAAGATCATTGGGCCACAAGATGCCCAGCTGGCAAAAAAAAGTTTGATTGACTTCTGCAAGGACTGAAATTAATAACTGGTGTGGAATTTAAAGGGACAATTGTTTTAATTTTAATTGATTTTACTTTAAATTTTAACCCTCACAATGATATAAAAACGATTTTTTTTTGTGCAAAAACAATGAGCTACACATGATTTCTTTTCCATTTTAAATCAGAGCCAATCTTGGCCTACCCCTTAGACATGAAGGCCTACTATCTACTGAAGACAGCTAACTGTCAAAATCTAGCCTGGGTTTTTTGGGTTACACCAATTAATCTTGTTAGGACTGAATGCGGTAAGAAGAAGTAGTAGTGTCCATTTTAGTCATTATAATGTTAATTTACATTTTTTACTTGCTTTTGTAATTTTTACAACAAAGTGGAACACTGTGTTAGTTTAGTGTGAAATACCATGGAATATGTTTAGGTTGTATGGCCTGCCCTACATGCAAATTATGCTGAATCACCTAAAACCTGATCATGTGAATTGATTTTTTAAACTCTTTTGATCATGGATACCGAAACCCTCTAGAACCCTTAATTTTAAAAACTTGTTTTTGTATTTTTTTTGTGGGGTGGGCGGTCATGATGATGTGATCGGGGGATAATTTATGACTGGCAAGCAGGGTTTTCTTTACGCGTAAAAGTGCGCGTATTTACGCGTACAGTCACCCATCGTACTCCCTCAAAGCTCTGCACGGCAGCGCGTACAAAAAAATGTAATTGTACGCGCTCAGATTAATTTACCGATCGCCATCCAGCTTTTATCATTTATCAATGTTACCGTCACACCGTCAATCAACATAATCAATTTGTTATTGCTAGACCGCAAGTGTTTCTAAACTTTATCCAGCACGTGGCGTTCTGATACGTGTTATTTTTTAGGTCATTCGTGCATGCACGTGCGTTCTGATACGTGTTATTTTTTACTGAGGTCATTCGTGCATGTAATTAAGGAATTCATGTCGAATCAGCTTTGACGGCGTGGCTTAAGGCTGGGTTCACATAGGAGTATACGGTATACGGTATACGGTATTCGCTATACGCTATTCGGTATTCGCTATACGCTATACAGGCACGGCGAGTCACATAGGGTAGCACGCGAGCCCTACTCGTAGTAGAGTCATTACCTTAGTTTCTTAGTGAACTTGTCAACTAGAACCATTTTAAAAGAAAATGAGGTCCCATGCATTTCTCAAAAGTGACGGGAACGTTCTTTTATAGCAAAAAATCTAAAATGGCCGCCATACTGGGCCAAAAATTCAAATGGCACACCAAATTGTTCGGCTGAGCACAAGGATTCCGAAAAAGTATAGTACAAAGGCATCCTATTGTCCTATTGTTCTAACGTACCCTATTCTACGCAATAAATTATTTATAAATCGTGATAGGGGAAATTCGGAACGCCTGTACACACGAATTGCAGCCCGCCACATCCAAACAAGACGGTATACGGTGCACGAAAATCGAACACGCACGATTCCCGGTATACTATACTATACTACACTATACGCAGGTATACGCCTTTTCGAATAGTGCCGTCTTATGTGACCCGGTATTATGAAATTACATTGTTTCGATTTAAGTTATACGCGTGCCCTGCAAAACGTGCACCGTATACCCGAATAGTATACGCCTATGTGAACTCGGCCTTAGTGACGGTCGTATTTGTATAGAGGGCAGTATAACACAACTGTCGGCTCGATTTGATCATCTCTCCATGGTTTGTTGATCAGCGAGAAACCCTTTAGAAAAGAAGCTAGGTGGCACGCCTGGCGTAAGTACGCTAAACTTCACAATTCATTCGGCAACATTAATCTATAAACCTCATTCGATATGTCCCCAAAATTATATTGGCCTTAAAAGTTGGCGAATTATCTTAATTTCGATCAACATTCGGAAGATTTGCAATTCACTTTCCATGGACGACGGCAAATTCGTTATACATGCGTGGATTGAAATTTTTCAGTATAAAGCGTGTTTTCATCAAAAGCGTGGGGTAAAAATAAAAAGGTGGGGTAAAAACACCACTGCGCACTTAGCTCTGCTACAGAGCCACTCTTAGTCCCACCCTTCATCAACCTCTCCCCACCCCCTCCCCTACACCAAGGCATGCCTTGCCTACCAGCCATACACTCATATGTAGTGCACATCATTACATCATGTACAGACTATGTACATGTAGTACAGCCATAGCCAATCACTGGCACCAGTGACCCAAGTGACAGTGACCAGACCAAAGACAAACTGCTCAAATTACAATATAGCTGCCAAAGTCACTGACCATCGAGTATTTGGCAGCCGCGTCAGCGGCTGCCAAATACGAGGGCTCTGCCAAATACACCAAAACTTTTACGACCTCTTATTATGTAACTAAATAGCCCAAGGAGATGTCCTAATTGGGCAAACCATGGGCACACTTTCTTCCCCCTTCCATCCTGGGATGCAATAAATCACACACTCATATCACAGACACACCCTGCTGTGGCCGTCTATGGTCAATATCTGCATATTGGAGTATGTATCTGTAAGCTGCCAATTGTTAAATGTTAGGAGTAGACTATAATTGAGCTATTATAAACTAAAGTTTACTAAGAGGCAGCCATAATATATATGATTAATTTGTTTTTGTGCTGGTATCATATCTGCACTAAGTGCCATGAGTTACATACTTCTGGCACTGTGTACATTATAATGCTACACTAGCTTAGTACTATTGAACTTGACCATGCTCAAGTTTAACAATCGATAATATACTCAATTAAAAGAAGATGAATGAGGATTTCTATCCAGGTCTACCCTCTCCCACTCATTCGAAATTGTTAATCAAAATCTTACTATTGTCGTCATCGTTTTCAGAAAATTCAAAACACTGCAGCTTGCATTCTCACGTTCTCTAAAAGATCTTACCATTATGCCAATTTTAAAGGGACTCCATTGGCTCCCTGTAGCTCAGAGAATTGCTTTGCTGATTGTACATATAAATAACAATGTTGCCCCATCATATTTATCTGAAGTATAATAATGTGCTAATTCGCACTCTTTGTTCTGGACAAATGCAACTTCTTCAAGAAACTATATCTAAGCGCTCGTGGGGAGACAGATATTTTGCTATTGCAGCTCCTCCTCTATGGAATGAACTTCCTATCCATATTTGAACTGCAAAAACTGTTACAATCTTCAAAACACAGATGTCTGAGAAATTTGTAATAATTAAGTAGTTTTATTGTCGTTGTTTTAATATCGTTTTTGTATTTAAATTGTATTGTATGTTTGTGCCTTGAGAGCGATTATTTAGAGTGGATTATGTGCCTTGTCACTTTTATTAATATTATTGTTATTATAATTTTTGTTCACTTTAGCCAGTAATAACTAATAGTATGCTTTAGCAGTATTCTGAAAAAACCCCTGTTATGTACGTGTCATAGGTTTCTGATAAATGGTGGGATAAGGAATTTTATTAACATTACAAATTTAAAAATAAAATCAAACATATTATTGAACAGTACGGGGGGATTCAAACTTATAATCTCAACCCTTTCATTTTAGGCCAAATAAAAGAATATTCATGTTCAGCGTCCCCGCCCGCTTCTTTTTAAGGGGCCGCCTCTTTTTTTCTTTTTTCTTTTTGAAAAAAACCACCCAAAACACTTTTTTTTAAATTAAAAAAGAAAATCATATTTTTTGACTTAAGCACACCTTTTGCCCCGTGAAATAAACTGGTTATCTATGTCTCAGAACTCAGGTCAGGACAAGATATACTTTTGGTCTCATTTTCTGTTTCATCTTGCCCATAAGAAGCAATATGTAATTTTTTGAGTCCAAGTGGCTGTCATTATGAAAAAAGCAGGCAACCATCTTGACAAATAGCCCGGCCAGCTATCTTGACAAAATGTGTCGGGCGGCCATTTTGGAAGAAGAAAAAAAAGGCCCCCCTCCTTCCTTATTTTCAAAAAGGCAGGACGCTAAACATGTTTTATTTTTTATTTTGTCTTACTATTGTCCTTATGTATTGATAATGTTTACTCCAAACTCCCTTCCCTTTTGAAATCTGCTTTTGCTACCAGCTATCTGTGTACTTTTCTTTTATCTGTTAACTCCTATTACTATTACTTAGTATTACCTTTCACCCACACTTCTTTTTGGTGTTTGTCTGATTTTCTTCCAACTTTTGTATCTGCTGTGAATGTGGACATTTTCACTCTACATTTATTCACGAACAAAAATCAGTAGGCGTGAATATAAAAATGTGCTAGTATACATTTGTAAGTAAGTCTATATGTAACGAAGCTCAAATCACAACATTAAAAACAAGCAGCATTGTTCAAAATGTTCAAAGCCAAAATTACTTGCACACAATGTCCTCTTTTACAGTTATTAATATTATAGGCTTACTTTAAAACACATTGATTTCACGCATTGATTTAACTTGAGCAAAATCATCTTCACATTGATTTACTACAGTGGCTTATTGAATTTCCGTTTATACTATTGCCCCCCCCCCCCCCCCCACCACACCCCCACTGCTTCTGAAAACATGAAAAGTGCCTAAATGAATTAATCCTGGGGAAAACTCGTTTTCTGTAACTAGTTTTCCTTTAATCTTCTTTAAATATGGGGAAAATATGTATATCAGAGGTCCGTGTATATATCCTGTTCTGATTTACCTAGATGCAAAATGAAATATGAAAAACAAAGTTTAAATGACCTTTTCATTTTTCTTGATTGAAAATGGGTTAAAAAAAACGCCTGATTGTATTAAAGTCCCAAAACATTTTTTGTAGTGTTTGTTATTTTGTTCTTGATCGAATTAGAAGAAAAACGAATGCAGTAATCTTTTTGTTTTTCTTGTTTTGAAAATAAAGTTAGAAAAACTAACTCTTAAAATTTAGGTTTTTCTCTTGCTTACTTACCATACAAGTGTTTAAGAAACGAAAAACGAACGTAGTTGACTCATATTGTTTTTCTTGTTTGCAAATGAGTTATAAAAACGAATGTGTCAAACTTACATTTTTCTACTGTTTGTTTTTGTATTAAGAAAAACGAATGTTTGAAACAAGATCAAATTAGGTTTTTCTATTGCCCTTTGGTTACAATTCTGGTTGAAGAATGAAAGACAAATACACTTGTTTATTTCGTTTTTCTTATATGAAAACGATTAAGAAAAACGAATATTTGTATTTATTTATTTTTCTTCTGATTTATTTTTACACTTTATTTAGAGAAAGAAAAACGAATGTGGTTGATCTTTTTAGTTTTCCTTATTTGAAAATAGAGGAATAAAAACGAACGTTAAAAATTCTAGTTTTTCTCTTTTTTGTTTTTTCTACTGTGACAGTCAAACGGAAAATGATCCTATTTGGGTTTTTTGCTTATCGTGTTGAAAACGAAATAACGAAAAACGATTGTCCGGTTATATACACGGACCATCAGAGACACTATACAAAGATTTAATGAAATGCACAAAACCTGTGGTTCATTTGAATTTGAATTAACTTACTAATGTTAACCTATTATACAATTTTAGTTTTAGCGGCATTTTAGTTTTAGCGGCATTTTAATTGAGCGAATGGAGGACTTTATCCAAATCCCAATCGAAATGAACAAAATTAAAATACTAGCGAAATGTTGTTGCTTTACAGCATGCATGTTTACAGTATAAACTTTAGTATTCTATCAGGATCTATGATTAGATAGATATGATTATCCCAATGTTACTCCTACTGTGCCCTTGGTTGTGGTTGCACATGTGGCATTTAACTCATGCCTGCAGGCAAATCACACAGCAACTTGCTGTCTTTGGACATCAACCTATGTAACAGATGCTATTGAATCGCATATACTATTGTTGAATTATTAAAGTGATTATTAAAGTGATGAGGAAGAGACTTGGTGAAATATGGTGTCATGTTACCCCCCAAGGTCGCCGGGGGTAAACTTGTCAAGTTGGCAGAGCCTAGTATGAGAACACATCACCCACAGCGGTATGGACCATCTGGTGACTGAATAGAGAGAGTGTTGGTAGATACCGTTAAACTTCATCTATAAGCACCCATTGACTAATAGTTAATAAGCAGAGAATAGATAAAAAGGTATGAGCGCCCTCTTTTGATCTAGAGAAATTAGCACGAATTTGTTTAGTGTATTCGATATTCAATAATATAAAGTTGTATTACTATCTAAATAATTTCATGGACAGACGAATTGCTCAGTTGGTAAAGCGCCCGGTAAAGCGTCAACTTCAGTATCACGAGGTTGGTGGATCAATTCTCAACTACACCTTTTGCAATTTCTTTTGAAATCCAAGTGATATAGAAATTAATGCAAACTTGAATGTAAAATTATTACTCAATTATACTAGCTTTATTGTTATTTTTCAAAAAACAAGCGCATAATTAATTTGATTGTATAAAGTAATGATCTTAATAGTCCAACCTTTTTATAAGCTAAAACACATTTATACTACAAATTAACCACAGCAAAATGTATTCATTGGCTTATTTTAAATGTTTCACACAGTAATCTTAAACGTTTCCTTCATCATGATTTAAGGGCAAATTATGATGATGCATATTGGGTTGGTAGATCAAGTTAAGCAACAAAATGAAAGTAACTATGCAAACCACTATAATCCTGGTCTCACAGGATTATAATTGAATGGCTATTAAATCAATTTATTTTCAATAAGATAGAGGGCCGTCCATTTATACCGACCCATCAATCATACATGTAGTTATAAAACAGTATCTGACATAGCACTCCCGTTTAGATCAATTGGTAAAGCCAGCGCCAACAGTTTGGGCTAGGGCAATTGTGATCGCAGGTTCCAGATGGCAATACCTGGTTTGAATCTCACTTCAAGACTTCTTCTTTTGGAAACTTTGTTTTTACCATGAATAAATAGTGAATCTATCTTCGTCTTTAATGTGGGTTTTCCCTCTTTTTTTTTCCTCTCTTTCTACTATTTTTTATTTTTATTTTAATGTTATCACAATCGTTTATAAATAGTACAAACATTTAAATCAACCTCAACGACTTAGTATTTTTGTGAAGACATGCATGGATGGAGTACAATGAGACAATACATTGGTTACAATTCACTGCTTTTCAGTTCAGCTACTTATGGTATTTTGTTAAGTTGTGGTTTTTGTGAGTAGTTGGCCATTGTTGGTTCTAGATGACAATTCCTAATTGAGTTTATAGAGACACATACATGTACATGTACATGTATATGGTTCACAGTTGATCGATACAAGCATTAGCTTCATGATACAAGCATGTAGCATGTCTATCGAATTTGGGGCAGAGGACTTCTTTAGTGATATAGACCATGAAGCTTCATGTATAGACACAGTTTCGTAATTCTAAAACTAATCCGTTATAAATCAATAACACGTGGCCACTATACTACCATTTACATGAATGTAATGCATGACCTTCAATACCACGTGAGCTGCTCAAACTATGACATGTTCATTAGGCGTGCAATTTAAAGGCAATCCGTCAAACGTGTGTATTATAGTTCCGAAAAACTTAAACAGACTTAAAAAGATGGATGGTGCCGTAAATAAGTCCTTCGCGTGATTTCTTTTATTATTTTCCACTCAGTTTTGTTTTATTTGTTTTGTGCTTTGTGTTTCTCCAAGAATAGGTATGGCACAAACGTGTAATATCGCGTTTCGAATCAATGAGAACAACAGGCAAACAGTCAAAGCGTTATTGACTGGCCATGGCTTGCGTGTCCAGTTTGATTACATTTTGTTTCATTTAAAAAATATATATATAAAAAAACCAACGTAAAAGATAGATTCCTTGTTCATTCATGATAAAAATAAAACACTGTCAAGAATTTGAAAATTATGACCTTTCCAAAAGAAGAAGTCTTGAAGTGAGATTCGAACCAGGAATTGTCAAGTGGAACCTGCGATCACAATTGCCCTAGCCCAAACTGTTGGCGCTGGCTTTACCAATTGATCTAAACGGGAGTGCTATGTCAGATACTGTTTTATAACTACATGTATGATTGATGGGTCGGTATAAATGGACGGCCCTCTATCTTATTGAAAATAAATTGATTTAATAGCCATTCAATTATAATCCTGTGAGACCAGGATTATAGTGGTTTGCATAGTTACTTTCATTTTGTTGCTTAACTTGATCTACCAACCTAATATGCATCATCATAATTTGCCCTTAAATCATGATGAAGGAAACGTTTAAGATTACTGTGTGAAACATTTAAAATAAGCCAATGAATACATTTTGCTGTGGTTAATTTGTAGTATAAATGTGTTTTAGCTTATAAAAAGGTTGGACTATTAAGATCATTACTTTACACAATCAAATTAATTATGCGCTTGTTTTTTGAAAAATAACAATAAAGCTAGTATAATTGAGTAATAATTTTACATTCAAGTTTGCATTAATTTTATATCACTTGGATTTCAAAAGAAATTGCAAAAGGTGTAGTTGAGAATTGATCCACCAACCTCGTGATACTGAAGTTGACGCTTTACCGGGCGCTTTACCAACTGAGCAATTCGTCTGTCCATGAAATTATTTAGATAGTAATACAACTTTATAGTATTGAATATCGAATACACTAAACAAATTCGTGCTAATTTCTCTAGATCAAAAGAGGGCGCTCATACCTTTTTATCTATTCTCTGCTTATTAACTATTAGTCAATGGGTGCTTATAGATGAAGTTTAACGGTAATTGACCTGCTGAAGTGTTTCTAGAAATTGGATTCAAATACTAGTACTACATGTAGTATAGTAACTAATGGGATTTCTAGGCGATGCCAGCAGAGCTACTGCGCACTATGCATCTTTTGACATTTGGGTCGATTTAGATGGGGTACTTGATCGGAAACACCTATACTTCTAAAAATATACTTATTTCCCTGCTTAATAAGTTAAAGTTATAGAATGACAACAAAATATAATACCCCTTCAGAAAATATTTTACCCCTTACAGATACATGTTTAAAATCTTTAAAGGGTAAAAAAAGAAAATGTTTTACCCCTTCAGGAAAAAGCTTAAAGAAAACCCTGCTGGCAAGTGATTAGTGAATCTATTAGATGTAGCTATTGAAAATCTGTCCCCAATAACCTTACTTGCACACATAAAACTAAATTAGGCTAGAATTCAAAGTAAGCTTCAAAATCTAATAGCTAGGCAATGTATCCTTCCAACACTGTTGAATGTTAAAGCCGATATTGTATGCCTTGATTCACCACAAAACTAACCTGAGTCATTAAATAGCTGCTTCAAGGTAGACTTGATCTTAAGTCTCTGGCATAGGGATCTAGACTAATCTTTTTAAGACTTATTTCAACATAGCTTAAAAAAGACACCCACCTTAATCTTAATTTCACTTTCCACCAACACTTTACTCAGATTGACCTTGTTTGCAAGGCGAGGATACTTCAAGGAAGCTATTTATTATAATTTGAGCTTCTAATATGACCGAAGCTTAGTAATGTAGTATTAAGCTTATAAATAATTTCACTTTGTTACGCTGTTGTTAATGATAACAAGACTGCTGAATTCGGTGGGCTACTTTCATCATGTAATCTGCCTGTATCGTTTGCTTCTGAAAAGACTGAAATCATGGTGAAATCGAATATTTTGCCCTATTTTACCGTAGTTTTGTAGTGGAATTGTCAAATTGGACCTGATCTCAGTGAATTTCAAGTACTTTGGTAGACTTATTAAAATATCATCAGAAAAATGAAGCGAACGATATCTTAACACACCAGCAAAGAGCTACATTCAGATTTCACGCCACTAAATTGTTCTCCTATAGTTTTACATGCTAAAAAAGTTTGATTGATTTCTGCAAGGACTGAAATTAATTACTGGTGTGGAATCTAAATGCGACTGATATATCCATGATCTATTACATAAAATACTAGATTTCGCGGTTCGTGGGTTGGGCACTTTTCGGGTTGGGGGTTCATGGGATGTGTACTAACTCTTACTCTTAAAATCCAGTTATCACCGATACCCTAATATTCCAGATACCCCATGATACAGAAACCCTGTGTGCCCTTAAATCCAGCAGGCTACCCCATGCACAAATACTATCCGTGTAATTCAGTATTATGTGTAGGCCTACACTGCAAAAAGGTTGCTTAAAATACGTTGCTAAAAGTACTTTTATCATCCGTTGGTTGACGTGTTGATTAAAATGCATTCAATATAATATGTAGAAAGTTAGGCGTTGTATAAAAGTAAAAAATCCCCAGCGTTGAGCAATTCGTCGAAAACAATGTCCTTAAAATGTTGGTGGAAACTGTTTCTGTTGCTAAAATATGTTGCGTAAAATATTCCACTTTGGCAACTGTTGCATGAGCATTGAGGACAATCACGCGCCAGTTGATGCAAGTTACGCACATGTGCATTTTAGGCAACTGTTTTCCAAAAAAGCCAATTTCGTGAGCTGTTGTATATTAAACAACTGTTGAGTCAATATAATTGCCTAACTTTTGAGTAACTAGAATTGTTCAACTGTTGGTGAAAACATGTTATCTAACGGTGTTGGGCCAATTTTACTTAACAGTTTAGCGGTTGCATACTTGAACAACGTTGTGTAAAATGTTGAGTAAATATTTAAGCAACCTTTTTGCAGCGCAGGACCACAATTAGATACCTTCATACCCAGCTAGCAAGACTACGTTTGGCAAACGATCACTGTAAAAACACCATTGATAAGAGGTGTCAGATATTATGTATAAGCCTATAGTTTAATAACATGTTACAATAAATTACAGATTCACTACCGAACGGGAATAGTGTATGCAGGGATACTATTAACTTTGGGATAGGAAAGTCGTATACTAATGTACGTAGCGAAAACGGGCCCTTTTGCATAAATTATAGTAATCATCGGAATGTGTCGGTGACCGGCGTTTAACGCGTTTAACAATGTTTAACCAGGTTCAACGACAGGTTAAACGGCATGTTAGTCAGCATAAGTTTGGGGGCGCTGTAGATTTACACAGACGACGGTGGCCACGCGAAACCTAAATTTTGAATTCGTAGTGAATAACACGTAATCGCGCATTTTAAACTATCATTTTGACAAATACATCATAATTAGATTGATTTTTATCGTTAACCGGGCAATGACTGTTAAAAATAATTCAAAATGGTGTACTCTCGTTGCCAAATTGGGTCGTCTGAGAGACGCGTGGCCAGCGTTGCGTCGTCTGCTACAATCATCACGCCTGATCGGTATAGCGCCACCAATTCTATGCTGACTAAGTTCAATTTCAAAGTGGACCCGATCGGCAAGCTCAGTGGCATACCCCTGGTATGTAGCTCTGTTGCATCGCCTAGAATTCCCATTACAAGTTACCGGTTCACTACCGGGAGGAAGTGATGCATGTAGCTCTGCTGCATCGCCCATAATTCACATTATTTTGCCTACCGCGTGTTGCTATAGGCCTACAAAAATGCTCAATATATAATAAAAACTTGACACAAATAAAATACCCAACATATGGCTATATTTGATCAATTAAGCAACAGTTGCTATACAAAAATGCTCAATATATAATGAAAACAATTCACAAATTAAGCAACAGTCACAAAATGCCCAACAAATGGTTGATTAATAATACCCAACTGTTGTGTAATTAAAATTGTGCAACTGCTGAGTAACTGGAATTGTTCAACTGTTGGTGAAAACATGTTATCCAACAGTGGGTAAATTTTACGCAACTGTTAAGCGGTTGCATACTTCAACAACGTTGTGTAAAATGTTGAGTAAATATTTAAGCAACCTTTTTGCAGTGTACATATCCCTACTCAAAACTACCTTTGGAAGATTGACTAGATACATTTCGAATCTCAAAATGTCACGAATACGGCTGAAGTTTAAAACAACAATAACCCGGGAGCACCGCAACACTTTTAAGTTTTCAAAACAGAATTTTTGCTATTTTAGGTTGCTAATGATTTTTGAAGACTTTATAACCCATAGTATCACCCCTCTGCTGGATACCTATCAAAATATTCACACAGCTCATTTTACAGGGGGTCAAAGTTTGGTTTTGTACAGGGAAGTATAGGGAGAGCTGAACTTGTTTTAAACCTGGGGTGCATTTCTTTGTTGAAAGGTGTATCATGATACATTTGGTATTAAATGATAGCTGTATATCAGTATTATTTTTTCCCATGTTTAAACCAGCATGTTTTATAGCCTATATGATGTAATAAATCAATTGAAATAATAAATTGTAGGGCGCCCTCACTTGACCTGTCACAAAGTATATTAAATGTATGGAATGCCATTAGTGTAGTAACTCAATTATCAGTGTTTATCACCTATAAACCATGTGTTCTCTTTGATAAATATGTATTATGACAAGTAAACATGGCTTATTGAGAAATAAAAAAGTTGAATCAATGTTTTTCGACCAATAGAGATGGTTTATCACATGTAAAAAATGTGCATTGACTAGATACATGAATGGCTTGCCATATTCAGGCATGTTGTATGGATATAATAAATAGTCCATCTCAGATCAGAGTCCAAAAGTAAAATGCTGTTATAAATGGGCATTGCAAAAGTGATTTTGTATGCTTAATATTATTTTGAATACCAATAGTTTATAAAATATGCCAAATTTGCTCCATCGGGGGTGCCACTCCTCATGACAAGTTTAGTCATGGTTAATTAAGGGGTCCCATTTAGTCATGGTCAATTTATTTTTTAATTGTGTTTTCATTACATGTTTTTACACATATTAAGAGTCATTTTCTCATTTAATAAAATTGAATGCCAATAGTTGATATGATCTGCCAAATGTACTTCCCCGGGGGTACCACTACAAAGCGGGGTCTATTCAATAACGGGTTAAATGATTGGTGTTTTCATACATTGGTGTTTTCATGATTTGTATTCACACATATGAGAGTCAGTATTTCCCACTGAATGCCATATAACATAAAATGTGCCAAATATGATTCCTCAGGGGTGCCACTCCTCCTGAGAGGGGTTATATTTACTGGGTTTCAGTGCCCCCCCCCCCCCCCCAAAAAAAAGAGGTACATTTTAAAGTTTTAAATGTTTTCGTTACAACACATGTTAACACATATCGGACGTCACTTCTACATTAAATACAACTTTGAAGGCTAATAGTATAAATATTATCTGCCAAATGTACTTCCCGGGGGTACCACTTTCGAGCGGGGTCTATTCAATAACGTGTTTTCATACATTGGTATTTTCATACATGATTTCAGACATATATTCACACATAAATGATAGTCATATGCTATTCTGAATGACATAAGAACATAAAATGTGCCAAATGTGCTTCCTCAGGGGGTGTCACTCCTCCTTAGATGGGTTATATTTACTAACTGCTATGCTCAAGACAGTTCAATTTCAATTTATTTGTTTTTTATTTTTCCTTTTTTTCCCACAAATATCAAGAATTATCCGAATTTGAATGCCAATAGTTGACATTAATCTGCCAATTGTTCAATTGAAATGACCTTTGTATATAATTATCCTGAATGCCATTGCCATTAGTACATAAAATGTTCCATTTTTTCTCCTGGAGGGTGCCACTCTCAAGAGCAGTCCTAAGGGACCGTTCATTATTTCGCCTGCCGGATTCGAAGATAAAAATCCAACAGCTTCCGGGGCTTCACCCCCTTGACCCCCACAAAAATGAAAATTTAATTATAAAAGTTTATTCAAATTATGTGATGTATATAAACCTTCAAATATTCATTTAACATGGGGATTCTTTTACCTCAAAATGTGTATGCGAATATGCAAATTACTGCATTCTAAGGACTGTTAACAAATAAATTAAAAACGATTTATCTTTCATGAAAAAGGTTGTTAAATATGAGTTCCTTGTTTGATTTCCTTTCATTTGAATCCCATATTGACATACTTTTGTCGAGGTTCCGATTGGGGTCTGTGTGAAACTTTTGGGGGGGTATCCCGGAAACTGGTAAAACTACTTATTATGGGCTACCAAGTTGCATGGTGCAACCAAAAATAGCATGAAGTATAATAAAAAGTGTCCCGGTGCTCCCGGGTTAATAATAAACATAGCAGCACGGATCACTCATATTATATAAGAAAGCTGCCAACACATGCAGTTAATTTTGGTATACTGAAATTGCTTTCTAGAATGACTTTCCTCAAGTGCAGTCAGTAATGGAAATGGCTGTTATAATGTGAAAGATCATTATCCTTTGTCTAAGTTGATTTACACATTTGTAAGCTTTGAATTAGACCTCTCCTGGAAATGATTTAATCACGTTGTGAACAACTTTGAATGATGACATAAAGACATCTATGTTCCATGCTCTTTCCAATTGGTAGGATAATTTTAACATGATATAAACAAACCTTCAGACTTAAAGATACGTAAATCCATTTTGTTTGTGAATGTTATGCTATCTTCTTGTTATAATAAAAAGGTTACAAACAGAATGGTGAATTTCATTCAAATAATGGGACTTCCCAATTAGATTATGCATATTATTCCATATATAAGGCACAGTATCTCTTGTTTGTCAAGGGAAAAGAATTTCTACAGAAATAACTTTTATACATGTAGATATTGGTTAAACAAGACCAACATATTGGAAAATAGTTATGTGGACTAATTAATTGAAAAAAATAATGTTAAGTCAAAACATGTCAGAAATATCTAAATATCCATGCTCCTGATATCAAGAGAGCGATTATTGGACAATTTTTAGGGGATTTGAGGGGTTAAGACTCATGATAGGAAGATCTTAAGTGAATTTTTTCTGTCATTCCAAGATAGATATGTCATGGGCAACATATGTTCAAGGATTTTTGCAAGATTTAATGGCTTCGTAACATTGTAAAATGTGGTTGTCTTCTTTTAAGTCAAATTGTATTGCCGAATATGCAAAATACTGCATTTTATGTAATGTTTTTTGCAAATAAATTGAAAATGGTTGATCATACATAAATAAGGTGTCTAGATATGAATTCCTTGTTTGATTATCTTTCATTTGAACCCCATATTGACATACTTTCGACAAAGTAAAAGTTTGACCGCCCCCGGAGGGGGGGGGGGGGGGGGGGGGGTCTGTGTGAAACTTTTGGGGGGTATCCCCGAAATTGGTCAAACAACTTATTATGGGCTACCAAGTTACATGGTGCAACCAAAAATAGCATGAAGTATAACAAAAAGTGTTGCGGTGCTCCCGGGTTACAATGGTTGGTTATGAGAGTCGCTGATGTATTGTTTCCCTATCAGGAAGTACTTGTTCTATTATTATCATATATAAGCTTTTACATGTTTACTTCACTAACGTCAAAGACGTGAATTGTTTTTCTTACTTCCTCTTTCTCTCTCAGTCGAATACCAGTTATAACATGAATATAGAAATTAAACATAAACAGACATATCTCGCATTGAAAATTGATTGAAATTAAAACTAATAGTCATTTGGTGAAAAGAAGCACAATACCGTCCACCAATTTCTCCTTACGGTGATCTTTTGGTAAAGTATTTTTTAAAACGAAGGTTTTTGAATGAAAACAATTTGGATTTATTGGATGACGGTGGAACGACTTGTAATATTGCATGAAAGACGCGATTTATGTAACATTATTTGAAAATACAGACGCGGTCTGATATAGGTCGTCCGTTTTAACGGTAGATAAGTGAACATCCTGAAGTCAATGATTTTATATGAAGGTTTTATGTTGCAGCTATGAACCAAGTTTTATTTAAAATTGGATAGATTGAGCCCATAATGTATTGGTCGAGCTATGAGTTGTTTTTAAATTATTTGACGAGACGCAGTTCAATATTTCAATATATCAATATTTCAATATATCAGCCCAATATTTTAAAATTCATAGCGAAATCAAAACATTTGTATTTTTGGAAGTTCCCGGTCTGTTTTACAACTCAATCAGTGTTTGTATGAAAAAGAAATGTCATTTTTGTATATTTTCAGCTTATTTTACAACTTGACCTCAGATGACCTTCGACCTCGATAAGAGACCTTTGACCTTATTGACATATGAAGGTTCCCCATTTGGCATGTACGGTTTGATAAAATTGGATGAATTGAGCATGATGCACAAAGATATTGGTCAAACTATGAGTTTTAAAAAATATTATGCGAGACGCAGTCGAGCACAATATTTTTAAAACTCATAGGGACAGTGGCGTAACCAGCGGGGGGGGGGGGGGGGGGGGCAGGGGGGCGGGAGCCCCCCACTTGGAACCCTTGCCCCCCCCAAATGAAATCAAGTACGGCTGTAAATGAAATTAACAAACAAAGTACACACCAAATCCCCCCCCCCCCCCAATAATGACATCGTGTCGGTTGAGATTGGCACTGTCGGTTCATTTGACGAAAGGAATCATGGAATTATGATGGTCAAAAGTACACATATGAAAAAATTTCGCGCGCTGCGCGCGCATATGTCTTCCCAAAATGAAATATTCTTTGGTACAAGCTTGTTTAGAGCAAAAATGTAGCTCAATCGTCCAAAAAATAGCTGTAAAGTCAAAAAGATTCGCGCGCTACGCGCGCATCTCATGACTTAAACAATCTTAGCAGCCCCCCATTTCAAGTCACCGCCCCTTCTTGCCCCCCCCCCCCCAAAATGAAAAAGTCTAGTTACGCCACTGAACTGCATAGGGAGGCCAATATGTTTGTGTATCATGCGAAAAAATCCATCCAATTTTATCATTATTATGTTTTGAGAATCTGACTTGACCAAAAAAAATCACCATTAAATTGTAAAAATATCAATAGGTTTTTTTTTAAATACAAACAATGTAATTTTTGTGTTAAAAATTCTCAAAAAACATTTTTCCAAATATTTCAACAATTCAAAAAAAATAGTCTCTATTGCTACACGTACAATCGGCATATTCATACACGCTTTAAGTGCATTCGTGCAGTGTTAAAGAGACCTCCAAGTGTTAAAAATAGTGGTCGACCAATATCGTTCCAGTTAACATAATATGCAGAATAATAGGTTTCTACAAATGCTTTGCAAGTACAGGACGGAATATTCTCACTGCATAATAATGGTTGCAATCGGTGTATGTATGAAAAATAAATACCATTGTTTGATGTTTTCAGCTTATTTTACAACTTGACCTCAGATTACCTTTGACCTTTGTATGTGACCTTTTTATTTAAATATGAAGGTTCCTATGTTGCATCTTTGTTCCAATTAAGGTCACTGTTGAACTTTGTATGAAAAAGAAATGGAGAAAACAAAATCGATACTAGATCCTGGGAGTGAGAGTGTCGACTTATGTATTATTGTTGAGAAGTTATTTCATGACAGCGCTTGAGACTACATACGCGGTCTTTTATGATGGTTCCTTTTAATCAATTTTAATCCGACACATACAGCGTGTTTTTATTAAGCAAACCGGCTTTTACCCGTCTTATAAAAAGCAGGATAAAAGCCGGTTGCTCGTGTGAGAGACGTGTTTTTATTGCAGTTCGATAAACAAACTTGCCGGCTGCCGCTGACCTCATTATAATAAATGCCAGCGAAAGGTCATACACATCTGTTTGCATTTCATTGTCAGGTGATCGTGCATCGTGTGCCCACTTCCGCTTTTCCACCGGCAAACGCGCTGAGCAGGAACCGTGCGTGTTTATACTGACGAAAGACTGCTTTTCCTAACCGGTTTCAACCGCTATTATCCTTGGTTTCGAAGGATAAAAGGCATCTAAAATCCAGGAGAAATAAACCGGTATGAGCGGGCAAATGCCGGTGGTGGTGTGTTTTTACTGGGGGATTTTAATCCGTTAGCAGTCATATGCCTGCTTTTTTTCTTCAGTAAAAGCACGCTGATAGTTTCAATTGAAAATACCGGCTTAGCCGTCCCTTTGATTTAAATGTCACTGCATAAATCTCAAGACTCATTTGTTTAGTAACTGATTTTCTGTGGTATGCATGCTTTCTAATTCTTTTCATTCCACTTTTGTATGATGCCTGGGGTACATTGTATTAAGTTTATGCTATATTTTGTTAAGCGCTGTGAAGAACTGTTATTATTATTTAGTATTTAGTATTTAGTATCAGAGGCTTCCAGCGGGGCTTTATATAACGGCTAAAGAAATTCCCTATCTTCATGAGAACTATTACAGCTTCATTATTAAAGGTTAAATCAAAATGGAGATTCCAGTATGCTTTACTCGATGGAGCATTTTTAGACAAATATAATTTAAAATAACTACTCCTAAATAATGTCATGGGAAAATGATATAAATAAAACCAATCATAATTGCCAGTGTTCCTTTTATAGTGCCGGGGATGAACTACAATGTACATGTACGTATATGCGGATGACGCGTTACTACGTAACAAGTGTAACTAAATCCCAACTCGGTAGCCGTCTGAGACTCGGGTCTGAACAAACAAAAGTTATCAGTGAACGCAGATGCTATCGACCTATTGAGGTGTGCGAGTCTGAGTAACACCTGTGACGTATAGGCAGGCCTACAGTGTAATAACCTGTCAGTGCCATCATCAGTATATTATGCAAGCTTAGAAACTCTTTATTTTGTTTCCCAGGCTGGGCAATATTAACGGGTCATTATTTTTGTATTTTGTATTTTACAATATCCTCCATTGATTGAATCATACATGAAACACCATTTTGCCTGACCTTCAAGGTAAGTCAGTGGTAAGGATAACATCCCAATAGAGAATTTCGCTTTACAGGTGTGAGTTATTTTTGAGTTCGTTAGCTGTTCTTGCTGTGACATTGGGCTATTCCAGAAAATAATGAAGCCCGCTCCTATAATAGAGGACATCGGAATTCCAGACTTTTTTCCCCACCAATTTTTCAATAGAATTCTATACCTGGTACTTTTCATAGAGGGAGTCATGGAATTTCGGACTAAAAAATAATTTAAAAAAATTGTCCTCTATAGGGGGTTCATTATTATCTGGAATAGCCCATTCGAGTCAGCAATCTGTTTCATTTGAAAACGTCTGCTTCTTTGTGATTGAAGCAAATCTCTTGACTATTAATATGTGCTCACTGTTATGTTTAAGTTAAAGGGTATTGAAGTATTTCTGTGAACAAAATGTTGTATATATTTTGTGTCCCTGCAAAGATAAGTTTCTTTTGAGCCTCAGTTTATCAAAAGGAATACAAAAAAAATTGGGGTCTTTGGGCAACATTCTCAAAAAATATGGTTTATGGTTTGTTTGTTGGGTCTATGACATACGCTTGGGTGGGTGTTGATACGGGTCAAACTCGCTAGTCATAAGGGTCGCTAGTCATAAGGGTCACTAGTCATAAGGGTCGCTAGTCATAAACCCTAACCCTAACCCTAACCCTAACCCTAACTATACCCTAACCCTAACCATACCCTACCCTAATCATAACACCAACCCTATACCTAACCCTAAACCTACCCTAACCCTACCCTAAACCTAACCCTAAGATACTTTTATGACTAGCGCACTCGTGGTATAGGAAAATACATGTTATTACTAGCGACCCTTATGACTAGCGGATAGACCCGTTGATACTGATGGCCAGGCTCAAGCAATTGCTTGAACCGTGCTAGAAAAAGCCTAAACATCGTTACTAAAGGTACCGTATATTGTGGGTGACAGCGAAGCTAAAGAGAAAGGGGGTCTTAATAATGTAATCGAGGATTGTTTTCACCCACCTTTGACCTTTATACTACCAGTCTACCACATACCTGGTAAAATGCTGTCAGCGAGGTCGACTCTATTACATTTGTCCAGTGCTATTTTCATGATCTTTCTGAAGTTACTTTTAACCGACTGTCGTTCCCGCCACGCTACAAGCATTGCAAATATGGTGTTCTCTATTGGGTCGCCGTCAGCATGATCTAATTCAAATTGTTGAATCTTAGCGTTGGTAAACCCTAAGAATGTGGCTAATTTCTTCCATTCTGTACTCAAATTATCCGCTAAACGGCGTAGCTCGACGTCATTTAATGCCATAGTCACAAGGTTTTGTGGTGTTTTATGGTACAATACTATTTTTTGCCGGTTTATACAGTAGTATGATTGCTATGCTACTCGTGTGTGATATCGGTTCCCGAGTGTCGGCTGAACTAATATAAGTGGTACCTACGTGAAAGTCGACATAGTTTGACTTATATCTGCGTGCTGTGATCAAAAGTTCAGTATGTTAAGTTCACCATGTGCATTGTGTGTTTAGCAACTATAGTCACTGTCAATATTATCAGATATAGATTGACCTTTGATTCCCGGATGTAACAAAACTCCTCTAAGTAAGACTAATCGAAACTACGCTTAACACTTATTGCGCCCTAAGAATATTTATTGTGCACTCCAGCATGCATACCAACCGTGCTTCCCCAACCCCCCCCCCCCCCCAAAAAAAACACTTTTCACGCGGCTATATAGTTTTACTGTACAAAACAGATTTGTCAGAAACCTTTCCAAACTTTCAAGGTCTATCCAAGGGATTACTGAATCAATACTAGGCATGTTGGTACTTATTCAAATGCATTTCACGTGGTGATTCCAAACATGATAATGAAATTCAACAATGTTGACATTTTTGAAACATTTTGTAAAATGTTGGAATGTCCGTCTGCAGACGCCTGTCGCGTAGAAAATGTTTTAACAACTAGGCCTACAGGACGTCTGACTTTCACCCTATAAATACATAGTACAAATAGGCATAACTTTGAAATATCAAACTGTTCTTGGTTGTACATCCACCGGAATAGCTATAACAAGTAATACAAATACAGTGGTTGGCAAATTCAAAGAGTCTCAGGCCTCTCTCATTTGTCTCCGCATTGCAGTAACGTCCACATGTGCCTTTCCAGGTGTTGTTAGCATCCTCTCCTACTTTGGCATTCCAATCGCCTTGCACAACAAAGATATCCTTCTTGGGGGTCTGCTCCAAGACTTCCGAGTGTAGCTGCTCATAGAATTCTTCTATATCATCATCACTGTAGTCAGATGTTGGAGCGTATGCCTGGATAATTGTAATATTAAAGGGGGTTGCTCTCAGACGAATGGGGATGAGTCTGCTGGAGATTGACCGACAGCTCATGACTGTGTTTGCAAAGTCCTTGTGAACCAAGAATCCAACGCCATGCTGAGGTGTGTCCTCTCTGCCACTGAAGTAGAACTTGTGGCCTTCCTCCGTGGATGTTTCTCCAAAGTTTTTCCAGCGTACTTCACAGAGCCCAACGATATGCCAACGATATCTGACCATTTCATGTGTCAGTTCATCTAGCCTGCCTTCTGCTCTTAGTGTTCGGACATTTCAGGTGCCAATAGTGATCTTGTTTCTAGTACGGATCTTGCTATCTTTTGCACCAGTATCATTTTGCACCTCCACTCTGGTGTTTTTGCCAGTGGAAAGCGCGGTCCTTGTTAACCCGGGCGACGACCGAGCCGGTATGGTTATAGAATTGGTTGTCATTATCATTGTGGCGTATCTTGGGCAAAGCATCCATCCCAGTGGTGCCCATCTCCTCTCCGGGACAGTCTACCAAGTTGGAATGTGGTAGATGGATGAACTCCTTGGACTCCAGTCCGATCTAAAGGAGCTCTTAAGTCAGATCTTGATCTTATTTCTGACAGGAGGTCCAACACCCCCTCCTCACTCCAGGACAGGTGTCCTAGAGTGGGGGCCTCGGATTAGTCGCCGAGGAATCGACCATGCGACAGGTGGCACTGCACTTATAAAACTCGCCCATTGCTTGTGTGGTAGATTTCGATCACGACAGGAGCATGCGCAGATGCGATTTTTGTGTAAGTGGTCTGTGATTTTGTCAATATTATATTTTTACTGTGATTTGTCGATCTGCATTAAATGCAAAAAGTAACAACGCCCCCGGCTGGACTCGAACCACCAACCTTTCGGTTAACAGCCGAACGCGCTAACCAATTGCGCCACGGAGGTGATTATTTACTAGGCTGTTTTGGTTTGTCATGTTCACCCATACACTTCCCCGTACACTTTCTTGCAAAGTCGGGCATCGTTTTTTCTCAAATGTTGCTTGCATATTGCCGTTGCTGTTGCCTTTAATACATGTGCTGTCGGTTGAACTTGGAACCAACGTTTAATTTGAACTGTCTATTTTCAATAAAAAAATACTCCAATACGGGGAAAAAATCAGAAAAGCTCACAGACAACAAATAAGAACATCATTTTACTCGACCTAGAATTTCAATCAACGTATTTCAATCATCGGAAAAACCCGATGATGCGAGTGACGTCATTTAATGAGCTCATTAGCATAATTTATGTCCGTGAAATGTACAATAGAGTTTTATTAGTGCACTGGGCTACAATGTTACCAGTGGGAGGGAGGATCACTCCTCAACCTTACCTGAACTCACACATCGCAAAGTTACAGAGAATACAAAACTCTGCTGCAAGGCTTGTTACACGCACTCGTTATTATGATCACCTTGGTATTCATCACATTACACCAGTACTTCAGAAGCTTCATTGGTTGCCGGTATCCTACCGTAGTATGTACAAAATCATTGTTGTAACTTGTAACTTACAAATGCATCCATAATATGGCACCGGTTTATCTACAAGAACTCATACAGGAATACAAACCATCTCGAAATTTACGATCGGCTTCAAATCAACAACTTATCATTGCATCTGTGTCAACTTTAACTTATGGGCATCGTTCATTTCGTCATGCTTCAGCTGAACTTTGGAATCAACTTCCGCTTCACATCAAGAACTGCAAAACTCTTAGCCATTTCAAATCGTCTCTAAAGACACACTTATTCACAATTGCTTTTGATGATTGATTTTCCCTGTTTACAATGTTTTTCCATGTTCATCCACATTGTATTTTTCTTATATTGTCATCTGAAAGCGCTTAGAGACTTCGGTGGGAGGCGCTTTAGAAGCACCGTTTTATTAGTATTATTATTATTCGCTGTTGGACAGCGATGTTGAATGTCTCAAATAGCATGGTATTTTTTTTCTAAATTTTGGACGGCTGAAGTGGTATACATAAACTTGTAAGTTGTACCTTAAATACATTCATTTCAGTATACAATCATTACGTAGAGAAAAATAGTTCGCTGCATGCTGAACAGCGGTGTTGAATGTATCAATTTGCATGGTATTTTTTTTCTAAATTTTGGACGGCTGAAGTGGTATAAATAAACTTATAAGTTGTACCTTAAATATAATCTTTTCAGTACTACAATCATTACGTAGAGAATAATAGTTCGCTGCTGAACAGCGGTGTTGAATGTATCAAATAGCATGGTATTTTTTTCTAAATTTTGGAAGGCTGAAGTGGTATAAATAAACTTGCAAGTTGTAGCTTAAATACAATCATTTCATTATTACAATCATTACGTACAGAATAATAGTAAAATGTATCAACCTGTATGGTATTTTTTTTCTAAATTTTGGACGGCTGAAGTGGTATAAATAAACTTGTTAGTTGTACCATAAATACAATCATATCATTATTACAATCATTACGTAGAGAATAATAGTTAATGTATCAACATACATGGTATTTTACATTTTGGACGGCTGGTGGGTTTTTTTGGGGGAGGGGGGGGGGGGGGGGTTAGCAGGCATGCTTCTGCCACCTGATTTTCCTTCGCGTGCTTTTCATACAAAGTACAATTGTTATTCAGTCCTCAAAATGTGTAACTTACCAGGGCATAAATATGCTCTTAACTTCAAAACTATATAGCCCCTATGTAAAAATATAATTTATAAATTTGTAAAGATATGTCTCCCCTTTAATTTGAGATATTACACGTGAAGACTGATTGAATATTAGCACGGCTATATATTCACAACTAGTCTGTGTTTCATTAATTTAGCATTTCTTCTACACGCAGCCTCCGTGTAGCAATAGGCAGATTATAATTATAGTGATTAACTGGGAGCGACAACTCACCAGTCGATAGTGTAAGATCAGGATTGCGGATGCTTCATTGAACAATGCAGCCCATATACACCTAGCACATAAAGTCCCTGCTCAGGTGCTTTGAGGTTGACTAATTCAAAATATATAATCGGTACCAAAACATTAAATGAGCAAATTTCTTCTCCGCAGTTTGATACCTCATTCAACAAAATCGAATGGATACTTTTAAAGTTATGTCGATTTCAATGACCGTTCATGCAACAGAAAAGTGGCACTAGGTATAGGAAATCATTGATTTGTGTGTGATTTACCATAGACGGTAAAAATCAATGTTTTACCCGTCTATGGATTTACGCACTGAAAAACTCACAGCTTATCAGCTAATACTTGTATTCTTCACAGCCAGATACACCCTTTGTCCCGCACATTGCGGTTATCACTAAAGACCCATTCATCTGTCACGTTCAGATAGCACACAGTTATCACACACAAATCAATGATTCCTATACCTAGTGCCACTTTTCTGTTGCATGAACGGTCATTGAAATCGACATAACTTTAAAAGTATCCATTCGATTTTGATGAATGAGGTATCAAACTGCGGAGAAGAAATTTGCTCATTTAATGTATATCTCAGATTTTTGGTACCGATTATATATTTTGAATTAGTCAACCTCAAAGCACCTGAGCAGGGACTTTATGTGCTAGGTGTATACAGACCTGTCACACTATCCTTCGTGCTCAAAACGCAAGTGCGAAAATGAAAATTGCACATTGGTTCGTTTTTTTCGGTGTAACGTTCTTAATTATTATGACCGATTTTAACGAACAATGTCTCTAATTGAAGAAGAGAATTTTTTCCATCATTTTGCTTTTTAATATTTGCAACTTGGAAATATAGTAATCTGTAGAGCTATGAGCATGTTTAGTACCTGGAAAACGGTTACTTTTTTGAGGACTGTATACCGAATGTATGCGGTCTTCGTGTTAACAGATTATAACTTTCGGACCACCCTCTACAATTACACGACGCAATGGGCAAATTCAATGAGCAAAATCATTAAGGATGTGATAATTATTCCACATAACAGATAAAGCTAATAACCCCGCTAATAACGTCATTTGGATGTAATTACGATTTCGATGTCGTCATCACTGTATATTTTGTTTTTTTAATTGATGGCGGATGGCGGATTCACACCATCACGATAATGTTAATAACAATCCATGGGCCAGATTTCCAGTATCAAAAAAGCAGATCATGCACATATTCTGATCCGCGGATGGCGGATTCACACCATCACGATAATGTTAATAACAATCAATTCAGATTTCCAGTATCAAAAAAGCAGATCATGCACATATTCTGATTAAAAATCATCATAGCAATACATCATCAGCATTGCATTATGTTCAAAGCGATTTCATGGCGACCAAACTGCGCATGTCGGTGCGTCAACCAGCTGATCAATAATACATGGCGCAATCACCATGGCAAAATTAGGTAAGATTACCTTGAAGCACAAATTGATGCTGTCAGTTACACTTACAGGATGTGAGTTTAATGACGTTTTATTTTTTTCTCTGATGAGAAGACCACAGAATGCCGGTTGTTAAGTATGACAATTTGCACGGCACACAGCTCGTCTGGAGAATTATCTATTATTAAAGCAGCAATTTTGGATGTGCAGCTTGGCTTCTGGTGTTTCAAAGCCCACGTCGTGTATTGCGTGATCTACTTACTATTAACGACTACTGTTCAAGTGGCTCCTGCTCCTGAACATTCATCGCACTACTATTCCAATTCATTTCCGTCTTCACAAGATGCAATGCACACCTTGTCATCAAACCATACGACTGCCTTAGACACGTCATCAAGTATGTCGACGCTGAAACAAAATCCGCAACTTTTTACCGATTCTTGGTCTCACCTGGTAAGACCCACTGCTACCGGATATAGTCCAACATCGGGACCCGAGGCTTCGTCAGTGTTACATTCCATTGATACAATAACTTATTTACCTTTGTCGTCTGTTTCCGGTGATAGCAATGGCATCTTATCGCCTGCTTCCGGTTACAATAATGGCGTCTCGTCCGTGGTCTCAACCCCTTCTTTCTATGGCATTGAACCATCACCATCTATAACTACTTACCAACTAAGTTCTTCATCGTTTAACTATGACGAGTCTGTCGAAATGAAAAGCACTCCATCACTCCCCTCTTACATCACAGATATGCATCATACAAATATACAAACTATGCCATCATCATCATCATCGCCAGGTGCATGGGTTCATCCACACGATACTATATCAATGTCAACATCGTACCAGATGTCGTCCTGGTATGAGGTTACAACAGAAGTTTATGATTATGAGAATATTGCGTCAACACCTGACATATTTGAATTACCAACACTGACACGCTTGAATCATTCTGGTAAGACATGCTAATTGTTATCAAAATTATACAACAAACTTTTTGCACCAATCTTATAATTAACAATTCAGAATGCATTACTATAATTTATTGTTGCCTTCTGTATGTAAGAAGTAGGCCCACGGGGTTGTTTTAAAAAGGTGCAAATAGTGTAATTTGAAACCGTTTATCAATCTTAATTGGCATTTTTAACTAGGTGGTAGAAATCTCTTTACCATCTAAGCCTACACCACGTTGAAAAAATTCGAGCACCCCCGGCCCCGCCCCCGGCTGCAATAAAATCCGTGGAAAGACACTTCATCTATAATTTTAACTTAATAAATCTTATTAAAGTTCAAGGTCGTCATTCATCAATACTCTCTTACTGTTTTAGCCGTACGCGTCCTCTATCTGCCCTTATTTTTTATTAACAAATTACATTCATTTCATTCACAGGTGGAACTGAAAAACGTCGAAAATGTATTTGTCTACGCTATTTGTATTGGGCTATTAGAAATCCATACACCCCCTATAGAAGACACACCTCAATATTTCATATGAAGTTACATTCATGGGTGACTCAATTTGATAAATTCCAAGCTACATGTATAATAGGGGGTGTAAGGATTTCAAGTGGAATTTCCCGGAAACAAATCAATACTTGTAGTTTATCAGCTCAATTATTAGTTGACATGTGTCGATACCTTGTTTAATATTTGTATCTCTCTTAGAATAATACGCAAGTCAGTACCAAAATGAAAAAAACATTTAGATAGATAAAACTTGGAGAAATATTTTTTGATATTCAACTTGACCCCAAACCGGCGCAGAAAATCGAGCTCCTTCATACCGAATTTTGAGAATTACCACCGAGTCAGAAACTTGAGAGCGAGGGGGGGGGGGGGGCTTGTGACGTGGCGTCCTTTCCTTTCCTTTCCTTTCCATTTCTTCCCTTGTATCCTTCCTCTTCACTTCGCCCTGTCTAGCCCTATAGTTTCAGCTGGCCAGCTGGCCTTCCCGGTCACAGCCGTCGGGGCACTATCTAAACTCCTGGGAGAAACGCTATTAGTATTATAGATAAAGATTACATCTGGTTGTCTATTCATTTGATAGATATTTGCAACATATCCGTGCTATTTTGATGGGGGCAAATGTTTAATCCGTGTGAGCGAAGCTAGTGGAGCGACCAGCGGGTGCACTGTAAGAAATGTCTGTAATTTTACGTTGACCGTAATCTAAATTTACCGTAAAATTAAGGCAATACTGTATTTAAACGGTATTTTTACGCAAGAAAACCTACGATTTCCCGTGTTTATACACTTTGATGTAAAATAGCATATCATACCGTGATTACACAATTCAAAATCAACATACTGTTATATAACATCGGAAGTAACTGTCAGTTCACGGCAATTTACCGTTCAAATACTTTTCTTAACATATTTCCTATTTTAACGGTACGTTGTAAGAAATGTCTGTAATTTTACGTTGAACGTAATCTAAATTTACCGTAAAATTAAGGCAATACTGTATTTAAACGGTATTTTTACGCAAGAAAACCTACGATTTCCCGTGTTTATACACTTTGATGTAAAATAGCATATCATACCGTGATTACACAATTCAAAATCAACATACTGTTATATAACATCGGAAGTAACTGTCAGTTCACGGCAATTTACCGTTAAAATACTTTTCTTAACATATTTCCTATTTTAACGGTACGTTGTAAGAAATGTCTGTAATTTTACGTTGAACGTAATCTAAATTTACCGTAAAATTAAGGCAATACTGTATTTAAACGGTATTTTTACGCAAGAAAACCTACGATTTCCCGTGTTTATACACTTTGATGTAAAATAGCATATCATACCGTGATTACACAATTCAAAATCAACATACTGTTATATAACATCGGAAGTAACTGTCAGTTCACGGCAATTTACCGTTAAAATACTGTTCTTAACATATTTCCTATTTTAACGGTACGTTGTAAGAAATGTCTGTAATTTTACGTTGACCGTAATCTAAATTTACCGTAAAATTAAGGCAATACTGTATTTAAACGGTATTTTTACGCAAGAAAACCTACGATTTCCCGTGTTTATACACTTTGATGTAAAATAGCATATCATACCGTGATTACACAATTCAAAATCAACATACTGTTATATAACATCGGAAGTAACTGTCAGTTCACGGCAATTTACCGTTAAAATACTTTTCTTAACATATTTCCTATTTTAACGGTACGTTGTAAGAAATGTCTGTAATTTTACGTTGAACGTAATCTAAATTTACCGTAAAATTAAGGCAATACTGTATTTAAACGGTATTTTTACGCAAGAAAACCTACGATTTCCCGTGTTTATACACTTTGATGTAAAATAGCATATCATACCGTGATTACACAATTCAAAATCAACATACTGTTATATAACATCGGAAGTAACTGTCAGTTCACGGCAATTTACCGTTAAAATACTTTTCTTAACATATTTCCTATTTTAACGGTACGTTGTAAGAAATGTCTGTAATTTTACGTTGAACGTAATCTAAATTTACCGTTAAATTAAGGCAATACTGTATTTAAACGTTTTTTTACGGTAAACTACTGGCGTCCAGATTGCCACACTGTTAGAAATTGACGTTAATTTACAGGGAAAATATACGGTTTTTATCGTTTTAAAACAGTATTTACACACAAAAATGGTAAAAACCAGTAATTTTACGATTCCCTCTATATTAACTTTATTTTTACGTTATTTGTAAAGTATTCCGTTTTTTTACAGCAAATGTAAACATTGACGTTAATTAACAGGAAAAATACGTTTTTTTACCTTTTTAAAACAATATTTACACAAAGAAATGGTAAAAACCCGTAATTTTACGATTCCCTCTACATAAACGTTATTTTAACGTTATTTGTAAAGTAATCCGTTTTTTCACAGCAAACGTAAAAATTGATGTTAATTAACAGGAAAAATAAACGGTTTTTACCGTTTTAAAACAATATTTACACCGAAGAAATGGTAAAACCCCGTAATTTTACGATTTCCTCTACATAACCGATATTTCAACGTTATTTGTAAAATATTCCGGTTTTTTACAGCAAACGTAGAAATTGATGTTAATTTACAGGAAAAAACATACGGTTTTACCGTTTTAAAACAATTTTTAAACAACAAAATGGTAAAAACCCGTAATTTTACGATTCCCTTTACATTAACGTTATTTTACCGTTATTTGTAAAATATTCCGGTTTTTTACAGCAAACGTAAAAATTGACGTTAATTTACAGGATAAATATACTGTTTTTACCGTTTTAAAACAACATTTACACACACAAAACGGTAAGACCCCGTAATTTTACGATTCCCTCTACATTAACGTTATTTCAACGTTATTTCTAAAATATTCCGGTTTTTTACAGCGAACTTAAAAATTGACGTTAATTTACAGGAATAATATACGTTTTTTACCGTTTTAAAACAATATTTACACAAAAAATTGTAAAACCCCGTAATGTAACGACTCCCTGTATATTAACGGTTTTTTATGAATAAATAGTTTATATAACACAAAACACTTCGACATCATCAACTACTTCGTTGGCTCAGTCGGTAAAGCGTCCGACTTACAATACAGAGGTCCCGGGTTCAATTCCCCGTCCAGTCAAGTTAAGGTAAGTTCATCTAAAAATCTTTAATAAATTGCGAAAGCAGAATAAACATATGACATATACAATTGACACATAAAATTAACAAATGACACATAAAATTAGGAAATTAAACACAAGCCCCGTTAATTAACAGGTCATGTATATTCACAACACATTCGTAAAATAACGTCAAAACTAAATAAATTAACGGGAAATTATATTTTACGGTTTTTTGTATTTTATCGGTATAAAACTGGCAGCTATTTAACGGTATTATACCGTTAAAAAACGGGTTTTTCTAATTAACGGGAAATTATATTTAACGGCCCACTGTATTTTATCGGTATTATACTGGCAGCTGGGACGCCGGTATTATACCGTTTAAAAACGGGGTTTTTTTTCGAATTAACGGGAAATTATATTTTACGGCCCGCTGTATTTTAACGGTATTATACTGGCAGCTGGGACGCCGGTATTATACCGTTAAAAACGGGTTTTTTTCTAACAGTGCAGCTGCCAGTAACAAATACTGGTTTTTTACAGTTGTCCAGTATTTTGTAGTTTTACAGCCCACCGTCATTTAACAGTCCCAGCTGCAAGGTAAACTGTCGTTTTTTTTACAGTTACCCAGTATTTTTGAATTTTTACAGCCCACCGTAATTTAACAGTTCATACTGTTAGTGAGTCCCAGCTGCCAGTAATAATTACTGTTTTTTTACAGTTGTCCAGTATTTTGTAGTTTTACAGCCCACCGTCATTTAACAGTCCCAGCTGCAAGGTAAACTGTCGTTTTTTTTACAGTTACCCAGTATTTTTGAATTTTTACAGCCCACCGTAATTTAACAGTTCATACTGTTAGTGAGTCCCAGCTGCCAGTAATAATTACTGTTTTTTTACAGTTTTATTTTTAACAGTGTGGGGTCCAGGGGGAAACTCACGGGTTTTCGGCATTTTAAGGCAAATATTCAGCATTCTAAAGCAAGAAAAATTAGGGTGGTTCGAGATCCATTGTTGAAACCTGTATAACAAATGTGCGCAAATCGCACAAATATTTTCAGTTTGTGAACTATAATGGTCCAGAAAAATTCCCTGAAGCCGCCATCTTGTTAAGCTTAAATGTTGAAACATTGGAACTAATATGCGCGAAGAGCGCCAAAATTGTGATTTTAACAAGTACAGTATGACATTTTAAACGTCCTCCACATAATATTTATAATATTTTGTGTGGTTCGAGAGCCATTATAGTGTTGAAACCTGCAAAAAAAAATGCGTGCAAAGCGCGCAAAATATTTCAATTTTTGAACTAAAATGGTCATGGAAAACTTTCCTGAAGCCGTCTTGTTAAGCTTGATTCTTATATAGTGGGTGTGGTTTGAGATGTCAGCAGGCATCTTATCTTTGCTTAGGAGGATCTATATATTTAAAGTCCTTTGATGGATCTTGTCACCCATATAGATCAACCAAATTCTTTCGCGGTTAAGCTAAATATAATGTAGGCCAATGCATCCTTTAGGCCTATAACCTTTTTTTCGCACTGAGTTATGACACTGTGAAAATAAGTTATAGGTATTTGTCCTTCAACTTTGACCAACCTTATAAAGAGCAATTTCATCTTTAAAAAATGAAATGATTAAAATCGGTGCCTTCCATATTTTTTTTTCTGGAATAAATCGTCGCTGTTCTGACATACCGTCACATCACTTTACTTAATTCTGTTGTGATGTGCCGGTATGTCAGAACAGCGACGAAATGGAATAATCTTGGGCATGGGTTATCCCTTTTAAAGGGAATTTTTATCTTATATAGGATGGTGAGATTCGTTAACACTTTCCACGCAGAAGTCGACTGCAGACGACTTCCCCAAATTTCACAAAATGTCAAAATTATTTAATTCCATCACCATAATTGGAATCGCCATGATAAATGCATTAAACATGTTAAAGTACGTACAAACGTGCCAAGTATTGGTTCAGTAATTCTTGAGATAGACTTGTGAAAGTTGGGAAAGGTTCCTTAAAATTCTATTTTGTATAGTAAAACTAATAGCCGCGTGGCAAGTGTTAAGACCATTGATACGTCTTTTCTGGTCCAAGGGGACCCTTAAAGGGGCACAGAGAGATTTCACACAAAAAGAAATTCAATATTTGTTCACATTGTTTAAATAGATGATATACAGCGTGTCCCAAAAAATTGGGTTCAAAAGTTTGCGAGCTTATAATTAAAAAGTAGGGAAAATGGATAGTTTATATTTAAGGATATCAAACAATATCACGCTATATTCAAATCTTTGTATTTCAAAAAGTTTACATTGGATTGGTCTTCAAATTTACCCAATTAAGGTCAGATATATTTTGTGTGATATCCTTAAATATAAACTAGCCATGTTTCCTGCTTATTTCGTTATAAGCTCGCAAACTTTTGAACCCAGTTTTTTTTGGACACGCTGTACATAGAATCCCTCTCATGTAAGATTTCTTCAAAAAATATCAGTAAAAAATAAAAAATAAAGACATATTCTCAGCATTTCCGAATGTATATGTATATTACACTGCAAAAAGGTTGCTTAAAATACGTTGCTAAAAGTACTTTTATCATCCGTTGGTTGACGTGTTGATTAAAATTCATTCAATATATGTAGAAAGTTAGGCGTTGTATAAAAGTAAAAAATCCCCAGCGTTGAGCAATTCGTCGAAAACAATGTCCTTAAAATGTTGGTGGAAACTGTTTCTGTTGCTAAAATATGTTGCGTAAAAATATTCCACTTTGGCAACTGTTGCATGAGCATTGAGGACAATCACGCAACAGTTGATGCAAGTTACGCACATGTGAATTTTAGGCAACTGTTGTCCAAAAAAGCCAATTTCGTGAGCTGTTGCATACTTGAACAACTGTTGGGTGAATACAATTGCCTAACTTTTGAGTAACTAGAATTGTTCAGCTGTTGGTGAAAACATGTTATCCAACGGTGTTGAGCAAATTTTACTTAACAGTTGAGCGGTTGCATACTTAAACAACGTTGTGTAAAATGTTGAGTAAATATGTAAGCAACCTTTTTGCAGCGCAGGACCACAATTAGATTTATTCTGTCTTGGCATCCAAAACGGAATACACTGACAAATAGTTTAAGATTGCCATCCTTGTTTGATATATATTTGTTTATGAATATCATTTCAACGGTGGTATAGCGACGTCACTATAGCGATGAATATTGAATAGTCGATTTTTAAAGCCAAAAAATACACGACATGGACATATACTGAATAGTTCATGTCATGTGATCTATTTTGCACCAAAAGAATCACATAAATATGTTTATGTATTATATGGACTATTTATACCTTCATACCCAGATAGCAAGACTACGTTTGGGAAACGTTCACAGTAAAAACACCATTGATAAGAGATGTCAGATATCATGTATAAGCCTATAGTTTAATAACATGTTAAATTAAATTATAAATTCACTTCCGAACGGGAATAGTGTATGTAGCTCTGCTGCATCGCCTAGAATTCCCATTACAAGCTACCGGTTCACTACCGGAAGGAAGTGATGTATGTAGCTCTGCTGCATCGCCCAGAATTCACATTATTTTGCCTACTGCGTGTTGCTATACCAAACATGCTCAATATATAATAAAAACTTGACACAAATAAAATACCCAACATATGGCTATATTTGATAAATTAAGCAACAGTTTCTATACAAAAATGCTCAATATATAACAATTCACAAATTAAGCAACAGTCACAAAATGCCCAACAAATGGTTAATTAATCATACCCAACTGTTGTGTAATTAAAATTGTGCAACTGCTGAGTAACTGGAATTGTTCAACTGTTGGTGAAAACATGTTATCCAACGGGTGTTGGGTAAATTTTACGCAACTGTTAAGCGGTTGCATACTTCAACAACGTTGTGTAAAATGTTGAGTAAATATTTAAGCAACCTTTTTGCAGTGTAGTGCTTTTCACTTTTTTTTTGTATTTTGGTTAAAAGTCAACACCAATTGAATCAGGGAGGACATCACGTAACAAGCCATGAGGTTAACAAGCCAAGGTTATTTTGAATAAACATGAAACTAATAAGTGAGAAGCCATCTGTGGCATTTTAGATAGTTTCGATGTGATACTCAAAATGCTAGCAAATCCATGAATTTCACTTGAAATACTGCAAATTAAGCTCTATACTTTTGGGTGGTATTAGTACGTACATGTATATAAGCATTACGTATTATGTGAAAAACCCAACTTTTGAATAAATTGAGGGCTCCCTCCATGTAGGATCTCTTAGTGCCACTTTATTGAAACCATGTTTAAAGCACAGATGTGTTTTAAAGTGATCGTATCTTCCATGGACCTGTACATACTATACTTTTTGTCATGGGTGTATTTAAAAAAAACACCTGGCAATTATTGACTTTTTTCCTGCCAGAAAGCGATGTCGCATGTGAATAGTCTAAGAATATAATATGAACATAAAATTTCCAACTGAAAATGCTCCATTCTCTAATGACATTAAATGTAAGCAGTAAAATGCATTGAGGCAATAGCTCTGATCGACCATGCGGTTGCCAGGAGAAGCGACCGACCGTATTCACAAATCATTAAAATGTTAAAATATTAATTGCCGTTGATGAAAAGCATGCATAATTATATCAAAACTCACCATTAGAGTCACTCAGAGATATTAAAAGTGCACCCGTTATTTTATTTTTTTTATTTTTTTTATTTTGCATATGTCATTTTAGACTAATATTAAATTAAAACCCTACGACATATAATAGGCTACTGCATTAAGCTTTAAACTACATATCGAGGGCTCATAAACAAAAGCCTCATCTCCATTTTTTCAAAAATGAGATTTTGGTATCAAAATGTTTCCCGTAACACACAGCCTATCTCCATAACACCCCTTTCAAAGTTATAGCCAGTATCACAAAACCTTATCTCTATCTCCCCAATGTTTAAAAATCTTCAATAGGCTTTTTCTCAAAATGGTGAAAATGGAGATAAGGCCTTTTGTTTCTGAGCCCTCGATATAATTTGGTATTTCTAACAATAGGGCTACAGGGCGTGTCAAAAGGTGTCCCATGTGAAACAGGGTTATTCTTTTGGCCATGAATAAATATAAAAAGTGTACATGAAATAGGAATACTAAGTAATCATGTTCAGCAGTCCTTAATAATGTATCATGAGATTTTTCTTTTCTTTCCAATTTGGAGCTTACGTGATCAAATTATGGCAAATCTACTCAGGCATGTCAAATTCAGCTTTGGCCCACGTTTCATGTGCAGAGAACTCTTTTAATATTAGAATGTCATTAAGTAATTGAACCTAATCAATCAAATCAATAATAATCGACCCACTGCATGTTGAATTTTAGTTCAATTAGAGAAGAAACACATTTTCATCCACATTATCCATGACATGAATATTATTAAAGAATTATTTAATGAAATCTAAATTATTCTGGTTTGCTTATAGCGATAAAGCCCAGCGCATTGATTTTTGGGATGCTCAAGTGGGTGTGTTTGCAACCCACTCTGCTATTCAGGTTTGGTGTTTATTGGCCCGCGAATTGCCTTTGTTCAGAGGTCAGTGTTGCTACTTTGCTATTCTCACTGTGTCCCACTCTCTCTCATATTGCGTTTTGTCAGCATGCCATACGGATGTCTAAAAATGTTCCTAGTCTTGTCATCTTCGACAGGGGCTGGTTTATTTATTTTTGTTTGTGGATAGGACGAATCGTCCTTCTCTTACTAGTGTTAGACACCTGCAATAGTTACTAGCACCCAGCCTGCTGTTTTTGATAAGTATCGTGAATCTTTATCTCGTTGGAGGATCGACTAAAAATAATGCCATCCGTTGGTTTGTTCAATTTTCAACCTTTATGGAAACATTTCTTTGTTGTGCCGACGAGATTTGTTTTTTCATAATGTGACTTAAGGCGGTAGTGGATAAGGTACGACTACAAGTCGGGTCATCTATCATAGCATCTTTATAGCAACGTTCAGTACAGTATCTAGAGTCATGGGCCAATAAGGCTCTTCCCGCAAAATATTAACCCATGGACCAGGGACTCGGAAAATGGCGGGCTGTTCTGTGAATGTGGGCGAACGGGATTCTTTGTTTTTAAACGTAGTTCCGGAGGATTCTCTGCACCAGGAGTTGGATGACGTTGACGGCGATATTGAGCAACATAACAAGGGACGGAAAACCAAGCTAATACGGGGTCATAAACTTCCAGGTTCGCGGGAATGACGTCAGCGCCAGTCACCGGAAACAGTAGTAACGCTGGAATTTCTTTTGGACCGAATTCAGCAGCTTCGCAACGGAGTGCCCGAGAAAATGAAGTGCGTGAGCAGTGGCAGAACTGACAAATATGTTGCAGGGATCAGCCGGTGAGCATTGTTTGTTTGATAATTTTGGTAGAGTTTTTTCAACTGGGGGTATAGCCATCGGGCGTGTGATATCAATAGGTTTTTTCTAGCATGTGCGCCAACAATGTCAATTGTATTGTACAGTTCATTGCAATTATAATTTTTAATATTTAACGCTTTATGTTTATAGAGGCACTTTGGTGTCAGCCATTTTCTGCTGGGCTAAGGTCTGTAACAGCTTTATTAAAAGACCAGCACTCTGTTATCCATATTTAATCAACACACATGTTGATCGATGCATGTTTTAAAATAACCCGCTAATTGTATAGGTCATGTTTTGACCAGCTCATGGTGTTTATCACGGGTTTTGAAGGTCGGGCATTGATCTGTTTTAAACAGGTGTATACGGTTTGAGAACCTTTTGTGTGGCCGCATCAATAAAGTCGTTTACATCAACAGTACTTATAGTCTATCCATCTGAGACCGATCTTCCAACCACGTGACTCAGCCGTTCCATTGACTGGGAGAGGAGGCTATTTTCTGACCAAAATATCGATGGAATCAGTAGAGCGAAAAACGGCCATAATGAAAAATATTATGTTACCCCCCCCCCCCCCCTACTTTTATCATCATAACCCAAGTTGTGCCATGAGAGTCAGTTTAATTGACGTTGCAAAGACAGGTAGCTTTTTCCTTCCAATTTCTCCATTTCAAAATATGCTTTCAATTTGGCAAGCACTGGCTGCATCTCATCGTTAATGGTCTTATTTGGTGCCATTTTTAAGCTCTACTGTACCATAGGCCTCTATAAACAGGTACATGTAGAGTGATAGACCCCGATGAAGACAAACTTTTATTTTACAAGTCAGAAAGTAAACTTTATTTAGTTTGTCAACGTTCAAATTGTATAATATTTGTTTGAAAATAAAAATCGTACCATTCAATATCGATACCATATGATTGTATAAAGCGTATTTGTTTCTTTCTATACTTAACAAGGAAATCTGATTGATTCGGACATGCAGACAGAACATAGGGATACGGAGTTTCATTTCATTTTACAACCATTATATCTTACTATAGGCCCGGCCAACCTGAAAAATAAACATTATTTACTGTTGGAAACCTTACAAGATAGCAAATAAAAATTAAATGTGGCCTCCTACATTATGCTAAATGTTAAAATTCCATCACTTTCGATCTTTTTAAGCTTTGTGATTCTATTCATATGCCGAAATCACAGGTGATGATTATGCTAAATGTTAAAAGTCCATCACTTTTGATCTTTTTCAGCTTTGTGATTCTATTCATAGGCCGAAATCACAGGTGACGATTTCAAAGCCTTTTGATTTCAGATAATGCGCAAATGGTTCGATATTTGTCTCTCTTTGAATAGTACACTAGACGTAGCTGCTATGTGCATGTGAATGTGATGAGAATAATATGCATTGGAACAGTGTTGTGTGTGTTTGCATAAGGCAGCTTAGTTGTTTCAATTCACATTATAGATGAGGTTCGACCGGAGGTTGGAATGAAATGGGATCCTTCGACAACTAGCAAATATACGCCAGAAGACAGCACATCTTATTTTTACTCATCTCCCCTGCCCATCCGAGCACCAAAGATCGCTCTCAGATGGATAGACTATAGCTATGATCATCAATAGTTTATAATGTTGGTAGCAACCATTTATCTATAGGGGTTTTTGTAACTAGTTGTTAAATTAGGTTTTAAGGGGCCAATATGCGGCTGGGTTGCATCTTACCTGCATCAGTTACCCAAAGCCTACCCGCGGTCCTGGATAAATCCATCACAAGGTTACATTTTTGTGTATCTTTGTCTTTAATTGCCTTTTTATAGAATGTAGGTTCTTGCATGTCAAAATGGTTTTGCTTCTTTTTGCTCGCTTTCTGTTGCCTTCTTTTTGCTTTGTTTTGATAAACAATTTTATACAGGTCCCTTCGGAATTTGCACTCGGGCTGATACATCAATACTCATTTGGACGGTATCGGAAGGATTATTGGAAAGGTGTTTGCTGCATTCTTATTAAAGACATTATCAATATTCTAAATGGTGATTGTTCCAATGAGCCATATCAACACTGTTTTTTCTTTTCTTCATACCAATGATCTGGAGGATGATTTAGTATGCCAGTTTGTGTCCTTAAGGCAGCATATTATATAAGAGTTCCTGTCATATATTCGACATTTCTACCATGCAATAAAATTATTTGGTTCGACGGTAAGTCTTTTTGGTTGTTTGTGTAGGGGAATGGGTTAGGCTTTTGGTCGGTACCAGTACGATTTATTGGAAAGTTTTTTGCTGCATTCTTTATTAAAGTAATTATTAATATTTTTAAATGGTTATTTTTTGTTTTGAGCTGATGCCGTCATATATACATATTTGTGATTTTCCAATCTTTGTTTGCCACGATATTGTTGTTGTTGACGTTGTGTTTGGCCAACTCAGTGAATTTGTCTTCTTTTTTCTCTTTTTTTTTTCAAGGGGGTGGGGGGGGGGGGTGGGTACAAGTCCCTTAGTAGGCCCTTGTTTTGGCAGGTTGGTATACATTTGGGGCTACAACATCGCTGCCTGGTGAAGTTAAATAAAGTCAATTCAGGTGTATTGGAAAAAATTCCCCTTTGCCAATTTTTCCGTTGGGAGGGATGGGTTTTTCGCGTTCGCTGCCTTGGAATTTTTGATACACATTTGATCTTATTTACTAAGAAGTTTAGTGCAAATAGATGCATGGTTAATATAGTGTTAAGGCACACCACAAAATGTTATAGAAGTATGGTGTTGTCAATTCAGGTGTATTGGAACAAATTCCCCTTTGCCAATTTTTCCGTTGGGAGGGATGGGTTTTTCGCGTTCGCTGCCTTGGAATTTTTTATACACATTTGATCTTATTTACTAAGAAGTTTAGTGCAAATAGATGCATGATTAATATAGTGTTGAATTTGACAAATTGGTTAACCTTTGCAGATGGCCCCTTCTGAGAGGCGGTTTTTTCTTGTCCTGATGCCGTCATATAGAAATATATGTTTTTTCCAATCATTGTCTGACACAAATTGCAGTAAAGATTATATCCCTTAAATGGACTGATATTTGGATATTTACTGACTACTTGTACGTTGAACTCATAAGTGTCGTTAAGAACTCTAAAGAAAATAGACACGAGTTGACAACATAAATGCCTTAAAAGGTCATTTACTTCATATTTACACAAAGATCCGAAATATCATTGATATTAATATTTTTATGTTTCAACAACGCCAGAGAAGCTGGTAGCGGATTGAGTGTGAATAAACAATTGGTTGGGCAAATAAAATGTCCCATTGGTATGCTGTCAATTGCACGCATCACCTACGCTTTGTGTCGCGTGCTCTCTTTTCTTTTGGCTTAGAGTCTGTAGGCAAATGTATTTTACACAACACATTGACGTATCTTATAAATCACCATTGGAATCTCAAACTTGATCATATCTCGGGAGTTTTTAAACCCCAAAAGGTTAATGTAAGCACCGGGAGTTTGCGCGATTTTAAAAGGCAAAATACGCCGCCGATTTTTTGGAAATGCGTGATATGCGCGAGGAAAAAGGGTTAAAATGTGCGATTTTGCGCTTTCAATTGTTTTCCCGTTTGTCGTCCCGTGACCCCCCCCCCCCAAAAAAAAAAAAAAAAACGTTGCTAAAACACTGGATTTTGAACTCCGACTCATTCAGTATTAAAATCTATACCTTATTCCATCTAAAAGACGTAATATTATATTCCTAAATGATATCACATAAGTTTTTGTTTTTCTTGGTTGTAGAGATTCGAGATTTACCACACACAGGTACACACAATTTCATGGCATCAAGTGTATTTGATATAGAGGACAAATAGGGCTTACCAAAACAGATTTTTAAAACAAATAGCATTGGATGTATTTATAATTATTTTTTTCCCTCATAAGACACTTTTTTTTATACGCCCTGTATTCGCCCACTCTTGTATCTGTGTATTATCATGATTATGACTCGAAATACACGTACGTTTGAGTCACGAGTTAGGCTAAAGCAATTACTTGCCATGGAAATTATTTTAACACCAGATTCTTGTCAAACAAAAAAATTATGTTATAAGGTGAGAGAATTATTATAACAATAGTATTACACATTGTTATACAGTTGAATAAAAAAAAGAGTGTGCACGGATTTCTATTTTAAATTGCAAGGAAACTGCAATGTTATGTTACATGTACTAGAATTGCAAAACTTTAGCAGACGAAGCAATGGACTCAGAACTTATAATTTGTGAACGTATCAAGTAATTGTACTTCACCAATGTCACTGACTTTCATACTAAAGTTAAACTGATCAAGAAATAAGTGTCTTTAGAACATACTATTTGTGCGATATTTTACTATGCTATGGCACATTCTCCTGACCATTAAATTATGAACTTTTGTGTTAATTTGCTTCGTTTACTATCCCAGTAGTATCACAATAAATTACATAACCATCCATGTAGTGAATACTCTATTCATATCATCATCATGCCACATGTCGTCACCATGTTAACTGTTATACACACAAAATAGTTACTGAGTCACAGTGACTCAGATATCTGAGTCTTTAACAGGCGCGTGCCCAGGGGGGGGCTTTGGGGGCTCAAGCCCCCCGGGTCCCCAGAGGGTAAAAAAAAAGAGGGGGAAAAGGGAGGGGAGGGGAGGGGAGGGGAGGGGAGGGGAGGAGGAAGGGAGGGGGAGGAGGAGCCGGGGGGCACTGACATTGTAAAAAGGGTAGGGCCTATAATAAGGTATGTGCCGCGCTGAAGACCCCCTTTTTCACCCTCTGCTGCTAGTTCTTATGACACCCCTTTTGAGTCTGCATCAGTTCTTAAGACTCCAATTTGATTGAAAATTCAAAAATCGCGAAATTTTGCGTTCGAAACCCCAATTCTTCGAACATTTTGCGTTCTTAAGCCCCCAAAAAATCGCAAATTTGCGTTCTTGCTAATCAAAATTGAACCATAGGCCAGTTTTCAAGACCTACTTTTTGAAGAAAAAAATCAGTTCCTAAGACCCTATTTTTTGTCATAAAATCCACTCAGTTCAGTTCTGTAGCCCCCCCCCCCCCCCCCCCCCCCCACCCCCTAATTGAGACCCTGGGTGGCGCACACCCCTACCCCAAAAAAACGTTGAGTGCCCGGGAGGAGGAGGGGAGGGAAAAGGAGAGACCGGGAGCTTTTATTAGTGTCTCTCACTTTTTCTCTACGTCTCTGAACCACCATGTGAGTGTTTTATAACGAAAGTAAATATTGATAGCAAGGAGAGTTTTAGGTCATCCAGGCAAGTTAAAACCCAACAACTCGGCCCTCTGAATCACCAGTGACGTAACCAGGGAGACAGCAGCCCCCCACATTGCAAAAGAGTAAAAAATAAAAATGAAGATAAGGAGGAAGGGTAACGAGCATAGACAGTGCAAGCGGGGAGTGCTCCCCCCATCATTGTCACGGTGGAGACGATGCCCCCCCCCCCCAAAAAAAAAAATCAATTTTTATGATTCCCCCATCATTGTCACGGTGGGGACGATGCCCCCCCCCCCCCAAAAAAAAGCCATTTTTGTGCGCGAATTAGTTTCAATATTTAACTATTCAAACAGTGGCGTCGCCAGGGAGGGGGGGGGGGGGTGATGGGGGACGACCCCCCCCCCCCCCCCCCCCAATATTGACGTCGGTTCATTTGACCACAGGATATTCTTTGCTACAAGCTTGTTTAAGAGTCAAAATGTAGCTCGATCGTGCCAAAAATAGGTGTAAAGTCGAAAAATGTCATGCGCTTCGCACGCATTTCTTGGCTCACAAAAGTCTTGTCGGTTCATTTTCATTTCTCGCCTTAAGCTTAAATAAAATGGCTTTATGAACGTTTTCAGGACCATTTTAGTGTTAAAATAACCAGTTTTTGCACAAATTATTTTCAATGTTTTATTATTCAAGCTTAACAAGATTGCTTCATGAACGTTTTCAGGACCATTTCAGTGTAAAAATAACCAATTTTTGCGCGCTACGCGCGAATTAGTTGGAATGTATTATTATTCAAGCTTAACAAGATATTTTCAGGAACGTTTTCAGGACCATTTCAGTGTAAAAATAACCAATTTTTGCGCGCTACGCGCGAATTAGTTGGAATGTATTATTATTCAAGCTTAACAAGATATTTTCAGGAACGTTTTTTTTTTAACCTTTCTTTTTACAATAGCCATTTTCTTTTAAATATTTTGTTATTCAATTTGAACAAGATGGTTTCAGAAACGTTTTCTGGACCTTTTTATTGTTAAAATATAAATTTGTTTGCGCGCTACGCGCGTATTAGTTTAACTGATTATTTATTATTCAAGCTTAACAAGATAGCTTTAGAAAGGTTTTTCTAAACCTATATTTTTACAATAGCCAATTTTTTCGCGCTCCGCGGGAATTATTTTTTAGTTTGTGTTATTCAATTTCAACAAGATGGCTTCATAAACGTTTTCTGAAACTTTTTAGTGTTAAAATAGAATTTTTTTGCCCGCTACGTGCGAATTAGTTTCACTGATTATTTATTATTCAAGCTTAACGAGATGGCTTCAAGAACGTTTTTCTAAACCTTTATTTTTACATATAGCAAATTTTTGCGCGTTCCGCGCCAATTATTTTCATACTACTTTGTTATTCAATTGGAACAAGATGGCTTCAGAAACGTTTTCTGGACCTTTTTAGTGTTAAAATAGACATTTTTGGCGCGCTGCGCGCAAATTAGTTTCATATATAAGTCAAACTTAACAACATGGTTTCAGGAACGGTTTGTTAAACTCTCGGTTAAACCTTTCTTTTGACAATAGCCAATATTCCAAAAAATCCAATCCAAGCCAAAAATCCAATCCAAGGGGGCACATCCCCCTCAGACGGTGCGAACCAATGACATTTATTTTTAAGCCCCCCCGGGTAAAAAATCCTGCGCACGCCTATGTTTAACACACTTTTCGTTCTATTTGCTTTTCAACGTCATTAATAATAAATTTGTAATTATTCTGGCTTAATTAACACTTTCCACGCGGCCGAAATCGTCTGCAGAAACGACAGTTCCAAAATGTTACGAAATGTTTCAAGTATGTCGCAAAATGTTTCGAAAATGTAAAAATTATTGAATTTCATCACCATACTTGGAATCACCAAAGGAAATGCATTAATATTAGTTGGGAAAGGTATTTGAAACATCTGTTTTGTATAGCCTATATATGGTAAAACTATTAAACAGCCACATGGAAAGTGTAAAACATACATAACAGTGAACGATATACAATTACTCCTGATTTCTGTGATGGCATTCTGTTAAGAAAATCAATAACCTGCTAACAGTCAATATTTTATGAAATATAGCCTAATTGTAACGCAATTGCTTTAAAAAAATGTTCAAGCTTTCAGAGTAATTTTATTTAGTTTGTGTAATTTGGAAGGCTGCGAAATGTGCACGTCTATGCATAAGACGTGCTTTGCCTATAATAATTATAAGTAATCCCGAGAATATTAGACCAATAATTATAGAAATTTGTGCCTATACAGCGTGACATTAATTTAAGTTATTATAAAATATGCATTATACATGATGACATGTGAAACAACATGTGTTAGATATCTTACAAATTACAATACATTTTAATCTTTTGTAAGGCGTCAAGTAGTCGTTCACTCAGACACAATAATTATACATAATGATATAAAATAATTTTTAATCACATCTCGTTACTAGTTGTGTATATAGGTCAAAAATGTATATGATATTGAATGGCTTTGAGGGTGATGCAAGAATATATTGCACGAGATACACAAAATATTGCACGAGTCGGAGACGAGTGCAATATTTTGATAGCGAGTGCAATGTCTTCTTGTATCAACCGAAAACAAGTTATTCAATATTATTATTATTAATATTTATACCAGGCGTGTATCCATAAAAATGGTAAAATTGACCGTCTGCCCGTCTTAATTCAGCCTGATTCAGCGTAGGATCGTTCGAGAATTTCTGCTAAAGTAAGCTTATTTTTATCCGGCAACTCTTTAACTGGGCTCTTTTCTTGAAGATACGATCGGAAAATATTGACCTCGTTTCTTCTTGATTTTATTGTGTTGGCGGAATCTTTAGTTCGCAAAAGCTCGTTAAATTCCTCATCGCTTAAATCCCGCTTAAATTCGCCATTTTGCTACTTGTTGATTTCGTAGCGGTGTCCCTTGTAAGCCTGCTTCATTGAGCCGATAACATGTTTACATTATATTCGCGATAAAAATATGCTTTCAGCGAAAAATAGTCTCAAGGCATAATGAATAAACGCTAAAGTTGGGTAAGGCTCTACTTTATAGATGAATATTCGTAACAAACAAATATGGGTATGAGACTAGAAAATATTGGACGACAATATATTCTAGTCTCATAGTCTCAGTCTATTATTTGGAAAGACGCTATTGAAATGGGCTAATAGGTTGCCCTTTCATAGTCTTGGAATCACGGATATTGGCTGAACACGATTTCAGTGAAATTGATCTAATAGTAATACCTGATATCAAACAATGACGCCTAATATGTCAACAGCGTCGTACCAAAAGGAAATTGAATAGGGTTTCACACCACTAAATAACGTCTGGCCCTACCCCCTTTGAGGCAATAGTCCAAAACCGGCCCGTTTCTATGCCGAAACGGGAGACCTATTGTAAATTACAGTTTAAAATTAGGGTATTTACTACATGTTATGGCGAAATTAATATAGTGTGAATTTTGACAGACACATCAGCGTTCTTTAGGTCCAAAAAATTGATGCAATGATGATTTTTTAATATTTTAACAGAGACATTTGTGTTCAGGTCATTGCCGGTATCTGACGCCATCATCTAAATCAACAATTGTGTGTGACCAGGAAAACTCAACTCGTACTTTTTGAAAAGGCTCTAGCTCAAAAATATGCCGGTTACCCCCTATATGAGTTGTTGAGTTTGTAGTCATGGCTTTCATCTTCAAGTTGAAACCAAATTTCAAGATACCAGTTTTTTATAACGTCGAGAAATATCCATTTTAAAAGTGTGCATTTCACGTGTAAGCCTATGGGAGATGTATTTTGTGGTGTGCAACCTATACAGAGGGTCAAGGCGCTTTGACCTTTACCCCTGCATTGCTGTCTAAACTGACTTGCCGGCAATGATAACTAGACTTCTAGTTAAAATTGGTTCTAACACATATTATTACGGCCCGTACCCTTCGTTCTCTTAGTATACACATCTGTTTCATCATGTAAGATCCGTCCGTTTGGTTAAATAAGCTACAATCTGACTAATTGAAGTCATTATCTAGATTTTTTTAATCTTTTTTTTAATCTTTTTTTTTTTTTTTTTTTAAAGAAAAAAACCGTATATTCCCTGCCCCAAAAAGTTAATTTGAAAAAATATTATGTTTGATTAATGATTTTCTTTTCGAGATATCGACGATTATGTAAATTTTGTTCCATAGAGCTCTGTATAAAAGCACATCTTCTCCACCCCACTATCTTTTAATGCAAAATCATGCGACATTGGCGCTTCTCGGACACGTGCCATAGACATAAATGATTGCTTTAAACGATTTAAAGTTTAACATGTTTATTTATCGAAATGGCCAAAATATGAGGGTCTAATATTCGCTAATAGGAACAAAATTCGGAGAATTTTTTTTTCTTCTTAAATATTAAAAATATAATTTTAAACGAATTACGCTTTAGTGAGAAGAAAAAAAAGGATTTGAATACAAGTTTTGCATACTTCCGTAAACTTCCCTCTCCGAACGGCGCGGGGTCTAACATGATCTAAATTGTATTTAAAAAGACATATTTGAAGCAAGAGTTGAACGTAAGCGGTGGGGGGGCATAGGGCATATGGGAGGGGGGATAGGGCATGGGGGTAAATTGATTAAGCTGTGTCTACTGAATAGGTCAACCTCACAGAATGTCCTTGCAATTTCAATACTTCCATGCAAAATGTTTTACAACAAGTGATTAGCATAGTGCCGTATGCCTTTATGACGAGGATCATGGTAACCAAATCTACTTTTCTACTGACGTAGCCAATATGGCGCACAATGTCTTTCACTGTTTTTTACAACTTTGAAATCGTATATTTGATCAAAAATCATAACTACGCATTATGTAACGTGCAAAAGATTAATAAAATGAGGCAATAATGAAAAAGTGTCTCCTATAGGTTTCACACCACTAAATAACGTCTGGCCTTACCCCCTTTGAGGCAATAGTCCGAAACAGGAGACCTATTGTAAATTACAGTTTAAAATTAGGGTATTTACTACATGTTATGGCCAAATTAATATAGTGTGAATTTTGACAGACACATCAGCGTTCTTTAGGTCCAAAAAAATTGATGCAATGATGATTTTTTTAATATTTTTAAAAAAGACATTTGTGTTCAGGTCATTTCCAGTATCTGACGCCATCATCTAAATCAACAATTGCGTGTGACCAGGAAAACTCAACTCGTACTTTTTGAAAAGGCTCTAGCTCTAAAATATGCCGGTTACCCCCCATATATGAGTTGTTGAGTTAGTAGTCATGGCTTTCATCTTCAAGTTGAAACCAAATTTCAAGATACCAGTTTCTTATAACGTCGAGAAATATCCATTTTAAAATTGTGCATTTCACGTGTAAGCCTATAGGAGATGTATTTGGTGGTGTGCAACCATAGGGGTCGCAGCCTAAAAAAATCGTGGCGGGTTTTTTAATCGGGAAGGATGGCATGGACACATTAGTGGTTGTGTGAAGTTGGAAAGTGGTCGGCAATAAGTCTGCTCCAAGCGGGAGAGAAGATGCAATCCAACTTGACATGTAAAATCGGCGACTATACAGAATCTTAGTCGCCGACTTGTAGCCAACAAATCGGCGACAAATCGGCGAGCAGTCTTGACAGCAACATGTCACAACTTGTGCCGTCGTCATGGTCGTGTCAAGGTCGGCAATTGATCGGGGACTGAACAAGTGACGTCGCCGATTAAACATGCTAATCTTGGTGATTTCATGATGCTGTCGCCTACTAACTAGTAGGCGATTCAGCATCTCTTGTCTTGTTGAAGACGGTAAATATCGCATACTACAGCGTGTCCCAAAAAACTGGGTCCAAAATCTGCAGAGTTTGTAACTTAAAAAGTTGAAAACGTAGCTGCTCAATATTTAGGGATATTAAGTTACATATACCTGACCTTAATTGGTTAAAATGTGAGACTAATCAAACGCCAAATTTTTGAAATACAAAGCTTTCAACAGAGCGTGGATAGAACCCATATTTTCCAATTTAGCAATAAACCACCTTATGCCTTGCATTTGCGTTGTGTGCAAGTTTTCCCTACATCATGTGCATGGTGTTTATTCTCCGAAATATCTAATGTTTAGCTGGTGGAATTTCTGTCGGGCAGGTATTTTTGTGAGTTACCTGCCCGATCCCTACTGGTTGGTTGAAAAAAGGAAGTTCCAGCCCTGCCTTTAATTCCTTTGATGAGATGATTGACTAACGGCTGGTTTCCAATTTCGTAGAAATGGTTCTTGAACTGCTTCAAAGATGGCAGTGTCTCAGAAGGTTATTTATTGATTTTTCTAAAAATAATCATAGGTATTTACACTTTTTATCCCCCTAATGAGTAAGTTATTGTTATCAAGTCAAAGGCAAAACTTTGATGACGTCAGTACGATGCGCAAATGCAACGCATGGACGGTTCATGGGCAAAATTGAAAAAAAAAACGGGTTTTGACCACGCTGTATGCAAAGCTTTGTATTTCTAAAACCTTACACCCAATTGGTCTTATAATTTCACCAAATAATGTCAGATATATTTGCCTTTATATTCCTAAATATGAAGCATCTATGTTTCCATATTTTAAGTTATAAGCTCTGACAGTTTTGGACCCAGTTTTTTGGGGACACGCTGTAATCATCCCTGCTCATCCCTGGTCGGGATCCAAAATATAAATTGTGCAAGTTTGAACAAGATTTGAACCGATTTTGAAGAAAAAAATAGTGGTATTATGTAGTTGGGAAGAGGTTGGGTCACGATCTGTCTTCTATGTGACTGAACCTTAAGCTGGCGTTCCAATGCACGTGATGCAAGGAGTCCAATCCCTCCGTACCACACTTGGGCACACATAGTTGAATATACAAGACGAATAACTTTGAATTTACGCGCGAATAGCTGCATACCGGAGAACAATACTAGTAAATATTCCTAAAACGAACTCGCGTCTTTCCCTCCAAAAATATTCTTGATCATTAGGAATCGCCCTCGAGATGTCATCTTCATTCAATAACGACACAATTCAATTCAATTTCAATTCAATATTTATTTTCCATCATATCAACAAGGACAAAAATACAATGACAATTTAACAAGTAATATGATGGAGGAGGAACAACTAAAAGCAAAAGCCACAAATGAATTCAATAGAGTAGTGTTGCTGGAATAGTTTATACTGCATTCAATTTAGGTATTGGAACTTTATTTTGCTAATTTGCCAACAGCGACTATACTAATCGCATGCTCCAATTACACGATGGGTATCACAAAATGTCTTACGGGAAGCACTTTTCTCGGGTTTTACACTGTACCATTTAAACTTTTTAAACGTTGCAATAATGATATATTTGTTCCTTAAACATTATATGAAAGTCAATCGTATTTTTCGTTTGTCTTTGGTGAACCGTTTTGTTGCACAACCCAATTTACTTGTTTGTCCACGAGCACAGTTATTTTCAATTGAAGTTGCACACATTTCATGTTCACATAAGAATAACCCGCCAACAAATATTTGGAATAATTTTATTTTTTATTCAAATTTAGAACATTATAAGCAATTCATAGCATGGCTTATGTAAATTGATTATTCTATCTCCCATATAAACAAGAATGGACACATTAATTTACACAAATTTTCAAATTTTAATGAGAGACGCATTTTTCAATCTCATGCATGTTTTGTGGGTGTCTCGTGGACAAGAATGTGAAATGGGTTCATGGGTAAAAAGGGTCAACAAAGGCAAACGAAAAATGCGATTGACTTCATTTTTTCACGTGAAATTAATAACAAATAATGCCATACTTATAACGTTTTAAATATGTCATACATCAACTAAGTTTCGAATACAAGATGGCTTCGTTCCACTATTGCAGGTTTTTTTACTCACCCTGTATAATTTATAAGATATTTAAAAATATTTGTTGTACTATAATCTATTATTTTATCTCAGAGACTGGAGAAAACGCGACGAAACCCACCATCAGAACCAAAGCGAAAAGTGACGATTATTATAGCTACATATTTATCCTAAGTGATGATTCCTCTATCCTCATCATAATGCCATGTATGGTAGCCTTGGCACTTATCGGACTATTGGTGGCGGGTATTAAAAGATGGATACACTTTAGAAGAAAGGCGGAGCTTAAGAAGTTGGTCAGAGGTCATCGTGATAGAGGATATACAATTGCTAATCAACTGGCTACTAAGTAGGTCATGTTTTGAATATGTTATTGTTTTGTCGTGTCTTGTTTGTCAATGAATAGACGCCATAGAAAACTCACAGTAATAAATTGTTGTAGCAATAATGCATTTTACACCAGTATTGAGATTATGATTGATAGGCGCTTTTGTTTACCTTCCTACTTAGTGAAATGGGTGCTGCCATTACGTTAATCATTCTGCGTCAAACGCAGTGGCGTAGCCAGATAAGGTGGGGTGGGGGGGGGGGGGGGGGGGGGGGGGGTCAGTCTGTCGGTTCATTTGGCAAGAGGAATTATGGAAGTATAACGGTCAAAGATAGCAATTTTAGTAAATTAATTTTAGTTGTTCATTCACTTTGTCAGTTCACTTCATATTGTTATACACTTTTATAATTTGTTTTGTATATGGTTAAACCAATAGCCGCGTGGATTGTTAAGCCAAAAATATTGTGGGGACTGTGCTGAAATGAACAAATCATATAGTTAGGGAGCACTTCAAAACTCGACCGCCCGGCAACCGCCGGTTCCGTGGGGTTCCCTGCGGTTACAGCCGGGTTTTATTGTTCTAAACAATGATATGCGGTTTAACCGGGCGGAACCGGCGGTTGCCGCGCGGTCGAGTTTTGATGTGCTCCCTTACGGGAAACCTGGTATCATTTTGTCATCAAATTAGAACAGTTTCAACTGAAGTAAATGTGGTTTAAATTAGCAATATATTTCAAGGTGGCGCCCTTGCGCTTTGTCACCATAGAAATCCTACAGCTTATCTATGTTTGTCACTTTTCAAGTGATGCATGCCGATAACGGGATTTCCAAGACTCACTCAGACAAGCAATGGCCGACAGTTGATTACGCATTTAGCCTATGCCACACTGAAAACCAAAATAACTAAAACCCAAGTGCAAAGAGTAGCATGCAGCTTATAATGACATACTAAATCATCTTTTCTATCGATTTTAGATCTATCGAGGGCGCGCAGCCAAATTAAGTTGATTTGTTAGAAAATCCCATAGAAACTAAAGGTCGCCATTTTGATTTGACTTAATTTTCTTTTTGCTATTGGTTCAGTGATTCTAAACTATTGGTTTTGGTTTCAGAAACTTTCCTGCAGATGCTAACCATCAAGATAGCAGCGATGACAGACGCGTATCGTTAATGGCCAGTGAACACACCAGCGATTCTGGATTTCAACCAGAAATGGCTCCACCGCAAAACGGAAGTGGAAATCTTGAAACGATATCAAAAGCAGCAGGTTCTACATGTTGTGAACACTGTATAGTGTGTCAAGCTGAAAGCCAGCATCGGAATAATGCCAGTCTTACAACAAGACTATGAGATATTCAACATGTTGTGAACACTGTACAATAATTGTGTGTCAAGCTGAAAGCCAGTATCGGAATAATGCCAGTCAACAAGACTATGAGATATTCAACATGTTGTGAACACTGTATAGTGTGTCAAACTTAAAGATAGTATCGGAATAATGTCAGCTGGGCCTTCAACAAGACTACGAAATATTCAACATGTTGTGAACACTGTACAGGGTGAATCAAAAAGAAATGTGCACGATTTAAACCGGCCATTTGACCTTGATGCGTGCACTGAACCATGGAAATTGCTGTTGTTTGTAAAAAGAGTTGTTAATCTAGATTATCCTCCCAAAAAATGAAAGTAATCGACTGAAAAATAAGCAAACTGCGGCAAGTTTCGTAAACTGACCGAGTTTTTTGCCATTCCAATGGGATTTACACACAGTAAAATTGGTTTTGCTAAAATGGTCATTATCATCACATTAATTGTCAAAATGTTCCTGAATAATCAATATTTCACTCTGATATAAGTAATTAATAGTCTGATACCGAGTTATCAAATGAAAAGGCAAATCTGAATACAAGCATCACCTGTTATAGACCAAGAAGTCTTCAAGAAGTGGAGGCATGTGTCAGAGCCGAAGTGACAGGCTCCACCGCAACAGCTAGGGGAATGGTTAGACGAGCTGTTCGCAACATGTTGGCCAGGGCACACACATGTCTTCGGCAAAATGGTGGCCATGTCAAAGGAAGGCTTCATTAAAAAAAAAATCAGAAAAAAGTAAATGATTTCTATTTTAAATTGCAAGCTAACATTTAATTGTATGTCTTAAAAAACACAAATTTTAGCAGAAGACCGTAACTCATAACCGTATTATTTGTGAACCTAAAGGCAAATATGAATGACTTTTCAGTGCAATTATCAAGAAACAAAGGGTCTTCGAACATTTTATTTGCGCAATATTTTTAGTTTGTGAAGTATTATTCATTTCTACAATGTTTAACCACCTTTGACTCATTTAATATACCAGGAACCTGTAATAAATTACAGGCACAACAATACCTTGCTTGTAGACTCTCACTTCCATGTTCATATCATCATGCTGCAGTAATATTTATGTCTTAACTGTGTAAATCTCATTGGAATGGCGAAAATGCGGACAGTTTACCAAACGTGTCACAGTTTGCTTATTTTTTAGTCGATTACTTTCATTTTTAGGGAGGATAAACTAGATTAACATCGCTTTATACAGACAACAATAATTCCATGGTTCAATGCACGCATCAAGGTCAAATAGCCGTTTGAAATCGTGCACAATTCTTTTTGATTCACCTTGTATGTAGTGTGTCAAGCTGAAATCGGAATGATGCACATAATATGCACTTGATTATTTGCTTCGATTAATGCATACCCTTTCGAGCCGTTATATATTGGATCATTTCTAAGTGTTTCGATACTTTTTGTGGGAGCAGTTTACATACAACAAGTAGTAGTGATGCGCTATCCCCCAGAGGCTTAAGGGACCGTTCATTATTTATGGTGGAGGGGGTGTTGGGTAAAATATAGGGGGGGGGGCGGTCATGTAACTTTCATATGTTGAAATAGGGGGGGCTATGTAACTTTTTATTCTTAAACAGGGGGGGTTGTGTAACTTTTTTTACTATAAAGATGGTGGTGATTGGGGTAATTTTAGAGGCTATTTTGGATTGTAAATGCCATTTTTTTCTGCGCTTCGCGCACATTTTCTTACGACCTTTCAACTTCAAAACATGTTATGATGAGACTACTTTCGGACAGCAAATCTTTTTTGTGCACGCCCTGCTCAGCATAGGCCTATGTTCCAAAATCCAACAATATGATTAAAAACGGTAATTTCTTGCATGCTTTTCACCTCGTCTCACTCTCAGCTCTGCACCAAAGCTCACAAAAGTAGAATATTTCATACGTTTTTGTCAGGATGTTCTAACTTTTTTTCGGGTTATAAAGACTCACAAAACCACCCAAAATGTATAAATATATGACAAATTTACCGCCTCGCTACGCTCGCAATGTAGTTAGTCATTAAATAATTGGCCGTTCAGAGGGCACAGCCAACAAATCCATGGACGAAAGAAAAATACATCCCCTAAATTTGTGACAAGTTGATTTTGAGGGGGGGGGGGGGGGTTGTGTAAAAATCTATTGGTTAGTAGGGGGGGTCGTGTAATTTTCAGTTTCAGCTGTAGGGGGGGTTAGGTAATTTTGACACACAAGTCTTGAATTTGTCCCAACCCCCCCTCCACCATAAATAATGAACGGTCCCTAAAGCGCTTACAAATATACAAAATAACATTTAAGTTAACAATATACAAATATGAACTGCTTCATTAGGGAATATTTCCCTTAATGGGGTGATCTATTGCCCCGAGGTTATCTGAAGACCCTAAGCCTATACTATTTCCCGAAGGCGAAAGCTGAGGGAAAATAGTAGACTTGCGGTCTCCAGCTCACCGAGGGACAATAGTTCACCGTTTCACGAATAACATGAATAAAGAGCAGTCGATATTTGTTTCATGTAAAGCATGGATATATTTTAGTGTGCGATTTTGATAAAATTAAACATGAAAACAATTTTGGAATAGGCTAATCGATTCTCATCAAAAATAAGCTTATTCATTTATAAATTACTATTGTGTTAGTTTACACTCCATTGAGTCGCTGAGGAAAGATAAAATTACTCTCTCATGCTGAACTCACCTCATCGATACAGGTCTAGGCCTTGTTGCAGAATGTCCTCAAGTGAATTGGCAACAAATATTCATCAATCATGACTAAAATTAACTGAAATGTTCAGCCGAAGAAAAAAAAAGTGCGGTAAACCAAAGACCTTGCACTATGCAGACGATTTGTTTACGTTTGAAGAGCGATTCCTCGTTTGCTGTTTTGCACTGAGTGGACATCATACACAGATGGTGGCCCAGTGGAATCAATTTATTGTTTATACCGACCCCTGTAGAAATTATAGAGAAAGCTTTACATACAGTTTTTTTGTTTTGTTTATAGTGCAGGGTGTCACGAGACGCTTCATATCAGTACGGCGGGATCGTACGATGTAGGGCATTCAATGTCTTTCAAAAGGTATTATATCATGATAGGCCTGATTTCAACCATGTGATAGTTTATGGCTGGAAAAGAATCATGTGATATCATGATATAAAACAAATATTGAATGCCTTTTGTTTGTGCAATAGTAAAACTATATCACTCGGTCCAATTTGGATTATTCCATTACACTCGGCTTCGCCTCGTGCAATGGAAAAATCCAAATTAAACCTTGTGATATAGTTTTTACTATCACACGCTCAGGCATTCAATATTTGTATACTATTGACCAACCGGTCAATAGTAGTACTTGCTGAAAGACAAAAAGAGACCGGGAATATTCTAACGAAAATTGAACAGCGCGCGGCGACTATTTGAATCTAAACAAGTTGGACATTGGCCCAGTCTGTAATTGTTCTACGTATGTTTACATGCAAGCGGTATTGTGTGCGACTCTACAACAATCTCTTAACCCAATGTGAACGGCGCGCTCAATCAACCATCCTTCATTTGATTGAACGCATTTTCTATCGTGTGATATAAGTGATGTATTAGTTATTAGCTAAGGTTTAGCTGGACCAACAATCGCCGTCAGCGGTTCTTTTCCTCACCATGACCGCTTTCCTTTAAATAGGCCATAATATTTTGTGTTACCTGATGTAGTATCCACCAAACAAATGGCAAGAATATTTGCATGCGTTATATAAAATAATATAAAAAACAAGATTAGATGGGGAACAAATAATGTCTTGAGTTCCTTCTTGAAGGCCATAACAGAGACAGACTGCAGAATAAATATAGGTAGATCATTCCATATCTGGGATGCACAAACCCCGGCAGAAACCATAAACGTCCTATCCTAAGTTTGTCTATAATTGAAAATAATTACAAACTAATTGCTGTGCCATTCAAAAGACGTTTTTTTTAGCTTCTTAATTAGCTTTGGTTTAATGAAAATCGTTGGACAGGAAGCAGATATAATATGATCAATTGTGTATATGGTGGTCACGAAATCATTTCGGACACTTTGGCTAAACCACTGCGAGCCGGATGAACATGATCATGAATGGAATCGAACTATAAATATACGTAGAGCGCTCTTGTTAGACAATTGTTCATTTAAAGTTGATCTTCTGGATGCAGACTTTCCAAATGTATTTATTAACCCTAACCTCCTAAAGTCACATTTTGAAGAATTTTAGTTTTTTCAACGACATAAACGCGGACAAAAAGAGTGGCGCCGCCACCGGGGCTCGAACCCACAACCTCTCGGTTGTCAGACGAACGCTCTACCAGTGCGCCACGGGGGCCAATCATACTCGGGCCAGTGTATTGGCCCGACTATGTAGCCTGGGGACATTATTTCATCGAAAAAGTGCCACGCCAGCTGGCACAGACAGACTTTACCGTGCACATTTGCGGCATTGAGGATGGTTAGGGTTAAATTTATTTATTTATTTAATGAAATGAAATAAAACTATTATGCTTCGAACACTGTGTATCAATAAATATGGAAATAGTGTCAGTCTTTATTTTAAGTGTTTTACATATCTATGGGATGCTGATATGTTCTATTTTTTGTTGATACAAAAATATGTAGCAATCACTTGTGTCAGTGCTGTGCCACTTGTTTGACATGGGGGAGGACTTCAATCTGAATGTGAAAATATCATATCACGCATGATGGGCACTTCCGGATTGACTTAAATTATTCTTATTATTTCCTAATTCGCAAGCACAAACACATAAATAACTTCCTATTGCGCGTATGTCACCGGGAGATTAGCATATCATTTAAATATGATACTACTGTTACAGTACTACTACCATAGAACCAACAACGATCACTAAATAAGCAAGCGCCCAGAAAAATAAATCAAATTTATTTCCAAAAATAAATACACTGACAGTGCAACAGTTCATAAACACTCAACATTTTCCATCATCGTGTTAGGGTTCAGTGCATTTCACCTTCTGCCCAACATTGCATTGTTATTCATTCCACCGTGACAATGCTTTTTGATGGTCAGATCATGAAGCTAGAAGACAGGAGTTACTTCTTGCCAGCATCAATGGGACGATGATGATCACCGTGGTACTACACAAAAGAGGCTAAATCATTGTTACAACGTGTATTGCACTGACAATCAAAGTTACCGCGGAAAAATCAATCTAGATTGACAAAGCGGCAGTAAGCGGTAGTCCCACTCTTGATGGTCCGACGCTAGCGTGTTTACCTCAATTCTTGTATGGAAAATATCTATTTATCTCAAAGCACTACCAATTTTTGTAAATAACTTTATGTTTTTGATATTGCAAATGTGTAAAAACTAGGAAAAATACTGTACATATCATAACGAAACTATTGACAGGCGGTTGATTTATATTATAAGATGTAGATCAAAATGTAAATAAAAATAAGTCAATATTCAAAATGATGAACAGTTTATATTTCAACAGAAAAATCGCGCGAATCCGCGCTCACTTAAAAAGGTTTAGTACAATTACTTATACACCATATCTGTCTTGTTATAACAGAATAATAAAATAAATAATATAAATTCAATGTAAAATCATTTTTTTTAGTAAACTTGACAATATTCTTTTATTTTCAGTTTATTCAGAATACATTGTTCTTGGCACCGCGGAGAGTGAATTTGGGGGAGAGAAAGCAATGTTTGAATGTACATTCCGATCCCAAAATGAACCACTTATTATGACAATGTTAAAAATAGGCCACATAATGTATCACAAATTTACTGGATTGAAAATCCAATTAAATTGGCTGGCAACTTCGCATTAAGGTGCGGGATTGTAAGGTGCGGGATTGTTATGCGTCGTTCTTTAAAAAACTACCACACTCAATGCATCATGTTTCAGGCGAATACACAAAAGTTACAATACCGCACCTAACTCCAACTTCGGCGGTGATTATCATTGATGGGACAATTGCATGATTAGGGTTGCGTAACAAGACCTTTCTCCTTGTTTCCTAGCTTCATGGTCAGATTATATTTCATGAATTTGTTTTGATGGAAAATCATCCTAGCATAAATGACTTAATCACAATTTGTTGTTGTTTACGATTTAGTTCAAACCTGAAATTTGCCCATGGTCATTTCAGACGTAAAACGCGCTATAGAGCTCGCGCGCAAGCATGCATGAGCAATACTTTTAACCTTTTTCTTTTCTAAATATAATCTTGTAGCACAAGTATACGCATTTCTATGAATATGAAAGACATTTAAAATAGCACAGTCAGTTATCAATCAGAATTCAAGGTGACATCCATGCATTTGTCTACTAATTGTGATCATCATTGTAGTGACAGTGATTATTACTGTTAGGGACGCACCATTAGATTTCCAGGTGGGCGGTAGGAAGTTGGGTTCGGGGGGTCCGCCGTAAGGGGGGAATTTATTTTTGCGCCGCCAAAGGCGGCGAATTTTTGGTTTTTCAATATTATGTATTCATTCATTAGTTGGGTGGGGGTAGAATTTTTGATTTTTTATTACTCATCAGGGGGGGTTTAACCTGCATAGAGGGGGCATTTTTTTCAAACAAATTCCTACCCCCCCCCCCCCCCTGGAAATCTAATGGGGAGTCCCTTAGGCGACGAAAAAATCCTGTTTTACGGGCCCATTGTTTTCGACAATTTTTTTTTTTTTTTTTTTTGTGGAGATATTTTGAAATTTGAAATTGTTTGACAATTTCTAAAAGTGCTTAAAATTCACCAGCAAAAGACGTCCGTCCGACCGACCCTACTTGAGAGGTTCGTTTGCCCGCGGTTCGGGGGGGGGGGGGGCGTCGCCGCCTTAGAGACACATCTTGTGGTGTAATGTTTTATGACCCGATTTCTTTATTCTGCGTTTTCTAACTACATCATCATGACACAACTATAACCTTACTCCAAAGTCTGACTTGAATTACTCCAGTATGGTTCTCATGGTAGATGCAAAGATTCACACACAATCTGCTCATAGAATAGTACAAACTTTTGGGATGGTTTACCACTTTTTTGGAATTATTCACAATTTTTTCGCTTATAACATCTAAAGGAAATAACTCTCAGGTCTAAAACTTTCGGCCCGCACTATGCAGAGGGATAATGAGAAATTATGTAGGCCTCCATCAAAATCTCAATTTTGATGGGAAAAGGCTAAAGTGATCGGGTCCCACACCTTTAACACTTTCCACGCGGCTATTAGTTTTACCATAATTACAAAAAACAGATTTTTCAGAAACCTTTCCCAATTTTCAAAGTCTATCTCAAGGATTACTGAACCCATCATATTTCAATGCATTTCTCATAGTGATTCCAAATATGGTAATGAAATTAAATAATGTTAACATTTTTGAAATATTTTGTGACATTTTGGAATATCGTCTGCAGACGCCTGCCGCTTGGTAAGTGTTAACATCGAATAGTATGAAATTATACTTTAAACGTAAATATATTGATATTGAAAGTAGAAAAATGTGTTACATGTCGCACACAAAGAACAGTAAGATTTGGCCGACGAATTATTTCAACAATTGGGATATAAACATAATACAGCGTCGGCAATGTAAAAAACCACACACAAATTTATATACATTCGTAACCAACACAGCTTTTAAAATCGTGCCTTAATCTAGTCGCTCCGTATACCTTTTTCCTATTCCTTGAACAACACTCTCTGGCCTGCGACGCTGTGGTGTATGTAACGATAGAGGGCTCACTCACTGTGACCGCACTCTCGTCTGATCTCGACTAGGGGGGCGGTGGGGTAGTACCGCGCCATTTTGTCCCGAAGCAATGGTTATGACGTCATATTTTTGTCGATTTTCAGAACTCTTGTATTGGATTTACGTGCAAAAAAATATGCCCTTGGCATCATACTTTCCCAGGTGTGCAGTTCATTTTAAATTTCAGATGTTCTAAAATGGATGGTTTTCTAAACAATTCGAGAAAGAAAATCGAACTGCACACCTCAGAATTGCAAAAAAAGCATAAAACAAGTCAACTTTTTTGTGCCTTTGAACAGAGTGGCGGCCGGGATTGTAGAATTTAACACAGTGCATTAACCCATGACCCATGATAAATAAATTATTTGCGTTACATTTCTTCAATTAGCACGGTTAGTGTAGTAGAAAGAAAGTCGCTTGAGGAGCGAGAGGTTGTGGGTTCGAGTCCCATTAGGAGTACTTTTTGTTTTATATGCTGGATTTGCTTAGCATCATCTGTATGCTTGACCACGCGGACACCACACTGCTGGTGTTTACCGTATCAGGGTTACGCCATTTTTTTCTCTCGAAAATGTCAAAAAAAAATTACCGTTCTTTTAAAAATAAGAATTATAATCAAATTACAAACACATTTTGTGCGAGAGCAACACACACATTTGGCAAAAATGGCACAATAAAAACCCGTTCGTTATAAATAAATGGACATGGTTAAATAATAAAACTATCACAATTACAGTCGTAAATCTCTGTGGCGTGCGTAGGTTGGCCATGTCGTTGGCAATCGGAAATCACGGGTTCGAATATTCCCATTATTTTTCTATTTTTTAAACTTGATGGTATATTAATGTAACATCATTGTTATGTCAATTTTTATCAATTATAAATGCCGCCCATGCGTTTATAGTTTTCTTTTTATTTATTTATCTATCATAAATGTATCCTTGATTTATTTAACTTTGTCTAAACAATTAAAATGCGTAAACAATTATATTATTGCTCGATATAGAGTGATTTAACTTGAGTTCAGTTTGATAATATGATAGCAAAACTTGTTGTAAAACCATTTTACCAGTGTGTCCAACAATTTCACACTTTGGTAATACATTCAGAGATGTCACTTTTAGCTTGTTATAGCTAGGCTCAATATAAGCAAGTTTGCGACCGGGTTTGCGACCTCTATAATTTTAGGCTGGTAACACAATCCCACAGTGCATTTCGTTAAAACAGTGTACATTATTTTTCCACGATACGTATCACGTGATAACCACAATCGATATTGCAAAATGGCGCGGTACCCCAGCCCCCCCCCCCCCCCCCCCCCCCCCCCCCCCCCCCCCCTAATCTCGACCCGGGAAAAAAGGTCCACTTGATTGTACGGGGCTCCCAAGATCAAATCAAAATTAAGTAAATCCACAGAACATTTTTTGTCGTCGCCTTTAAATCTCCAAAATGTATTAAGCAACACTAAAAATGTCTATTAAACATTACGTGATATTCCCAGGTGCAAAAACAAGAATCATTGCTTTAGGTGAGGTATTCATACCGGCTGACAACATCTTGCACGCGATGCAATATAAAATTATTTTGACTTTGTGTGTGGGTTGTAATATAGGACAGCAGATTACAGAAAAAATATGCTCCGTTAAGGAAACACCGGCAATTTGGATACACATTGGAATTGCTTTGATAAATTGAAAGACAGATGTTTGGGCCTTCAAGTCCTGAAAGTTGCAAGGATTTGGGGTGATAGTTTTAAAGGTACAGCCTAATTTGCATATAATTTGCATATTATTTTGTACTACATGAATTTTGCATTTACACGCCATATATTCAAACTGACACGACATACTGACTTCTGGTAAAATGCAAGCTTTGGACAACATATCATGCTATCAAATAATACCAATATTGGGATAAAAAGTTGAAATCATCATGTTTATTTTTGCATAAATTAACCCAGTTTTTTGTTTTATTTCATTTGCACCATCTTCCGTTCCGTGTAATTACAACCTATTAAATAAATCAGAATATTTTTTTAGTTATTCTTAATAATCAATATAATCGGCGTTTTTGGTGAATATTTCAGGCCCGGAAGCCCTATAGAACTATATTTAGGCCACAAAAACTAACTCCTCCTTTTTTCACAATTTGACAATCGCTATAGAGTGAGTTTGCCTCGTGGCCCTACATGTACTGAATACCTGTATTATCAATGAGCGATGTGATGCATTGTTCGTGTAGACATAGACGGTATGCATTGCCGTACACATGTACACAGGCATTTTTATGCTACGTTTGAATTTGTGCGGTAAAATTGTTCTCATATACATGTATATATGGTGAAATTTCTATTTGTCAACTCGTATAATTGGGAAATTAATGGATACTGTTTTACTGTTTTCTATTTAAATATTAGAATTTGTATATTTAAAGATTAACAGACAGTAAAGATGTAGTGAAATTTGCTGAAGTATTACTAGAAACGCTGTAGTACGGAGTCTCATCCGTGTCATTCGTGCCCTTGTTGCAAGTTGCAGCGCGTTTGAAAAATACAAACATGACTAAAGTCACTCTTTGTGGCATTCTTAATGATCTAAAAGGTAAACAGTATTTTCAAAATGTTATTTATAACTATATTCAGGGAATCTACTCTTAGTCAACACAAGAATGAATCAGCGTTGTTGATAATTGATAGTCTTATCTGGATTAATTGTTATTAATTTGTAATTTTTATTTTTATCTGTTAGATAAAAAAAAACATTGTGAACTCCGAAAATAACACAAGCAAAAAGCACATGAACTCCGAAATTGAGCCAGTTTACAATTGCCTGCAGATTCCACTTGTTCTAATATTAAATGAATAAATGGGGTAAGAAAAAGATTTATTTTGATCTAAAACAGATTTTCGCATAGATTTTCGCTGTGCAAAAATCAATTTGAAGTACTCCTTAAGATTCCCCTACGCCTGTTCTCTTTTAAAGCATTGTAAAGGTAGAAGGAAGCAATGACCATAGCATCATTTCATATTCCTGATTACTTGATGTTAAGGATTAGGTATAGGCCTACAAAATAATGATAGTCATCCATCATTATACACTACACGTTGAAACCAGATTGGTTACAAGATATTCATTAATTATGAAAATAGTAATATACTAGCTATGGTGATGGGTTTGATAGTAGGCCTAAAGGTGAAACTTGAAATATTTTACGACTCAAGATGAATGAATGACATACAACGATCAGATATGACGGATACTATGACGACAGTTGAACATGTTGATTTGAGTCAGTAAATTAGAGTACCATTCTAAATCATCAATAGGCTACCATGACGATTACGTTAAAGTATCAAAAACATAGCTTTTTAATATAACACAAATCCACAATGTAATAATACGAGGGTCGTTCAATAAGTTGTATCTCCTACCTCATAACTTTGATAACTTTTATCAAGTCAGTCTTGTGAAATATTCCACAATTGTAGCTTTAAATCTCAGCTTCGAATTCATAACAAATTGGTCTGAGTAGCTTTGATTACGGGTTGTCTTCTCTAGAGATGAAATGAAAGCCGAATGTACATATTTAGCTTGACGGGAACGGATGAAAATCAGCAAAATATTCTTCTGAGTACGGATTACTGATCATATGGCCAATTCTAAGAGACAGACATAGGCCTACCTATAATTGGTCAAGTAGCAGTTCTAAATTGCAGATATCTTTTCAACAGACTATAAACAATACTGATTTGGTAGGGAAAATATTTCCGCTGATTAGCCAGAACCAGATCAGGACAACCCTACCCTTGGGAAATGGAACACTGTACAAGTCATATTGCTTTTCATATGAAAGGAAAGATCCTCAATAATATACAGAACTAACTAAAGGGAAAGATTCCAAGTTTCTCCAAGACCTTTGTTCTACTATTGACTATCTGATTAATTATTCTGAAGGTTGCACATAAAGAAAACTCATAACAAATGACTATCATGCGTGTATTATGTCCATAATCCATAAATACATACGAGGCGTCACTATGGTATGACTATCGAATTGATATCATACTATTTGCATATCAATTCGATAGTCATACCATAGTGACGGAGTCCAAGTGTTAATATTGCATACACTCTTATTTATAAATAACAATACCATATTTAGATATCATCCATTGCTGTCGATTTTCAGAATTAAAAACCGTGCCCTTAAATCCAACCATACAACAATACGGAGAAAAAGACGAAAAACAAGGATTATTTTGCGGGTAATTAATTTTCCGTTTCCGTTGTCCAAAATCTCTCTGGCTTTCACTGCATCCAAACAACAGTGGATCAGATATCAATTATCATTTACTATAATTGTGTAGCTATGATTCATAGCTAGTTATAATCGATATCATGACAAACGTCATGAGGCTGCCATTCATATTAGCGATGTTATGAGGGAGGAGGTACATGTATAGTAGAACTTCTTGAACGACCCTCGTACATAATAAGACCATAGGCCTACATGATCAAGAAACCAAGACACTTGTACGATCCATTTCTACCATCAATGTTACCCCAGGCCAACATTCTTGGACCAAAATCTGAAACATTCGACTAAGGATTGAAATGTAATATTAGCATTTAGTATTCAATTATCAAGAAATTATCAATAAGCAAATGATTTTCAATAACCATATCATCCTAATTTTATATTCTTTTAAAATCAGAATTGAGATTTAAGCACATTAATGTACATTGATTGTGTGTAACATGAGATGTGTGACTTTGAAATAATCATATTTTGAAGTTACCTATAGGCAAGAAAATTATACAAGTAATATAATAAAAGTTTTTTTGGGGGAATATATTAATATATATATGTATGTGATTTTGTTGAGAGAAAAAAGAGGGTGACGATTATGTAATCATGAAAAATGTGTAATTGATTAAAAAAAATAATAATAACTTTAAAAGATAAAGAAAGGGGGAAAGGAAGAGTTGGGCCTAATGAATGATCATGACAACAACAAATAAAACTATTGTGAAATCCAAAAGTCCAAAACAATATCTACTTAAACAAGATAAAGCTCGACATTGGGTAAGTTTTCATGATTCTTTTGGTCCGAAACAATATCTACATAAACAAGATAAAGCTCGACATTGGGTAAGTTTTCATGATTCTTTTGAAATAAATCAAAGATTCACTATTCATGATTCCGGCAGACAGTTCCAATTTAAATATCATGAGATGTAGCATTAGTCGCGTGAAAGAATGGTGTTTTCAAGCATGTCAACAAGCCTGACAAGAGCGGTAAAGGCTCTGGTCACCTCCTTTAAATCTTGGTTTAGAATAGCGTAATGATAGGTTTAGAGTCTAAAGTTTACCATAGCTGCCTGTCACCGACTGTTCTGATCAGGCGGCCAAATGTAATTTCTTTCCACTGCTTGACGTTGTCCATCAATGTCTTTGTCAACCCCCCCCCCCCCCCCCCATCTTACCCCCATCTGACCCCCCTTGCAAAATAGCATTTGCAGGCTTCCATTTAACTTTTAACATGCTCAAACCACCATGAGTTTTCTCCTTTTTGTAACTGTAAGGAGATCTTATTTAATGCTCCTCACTTTTTTGGTTGATGGTATGCATTTATTCGTTCTCCATCTTTGCATTTAGTGTCCAGGTTTCACATGGCGTAGAAGCCTTATTCGTGATTTCAATGAGCTTTCCCTCCAGATGGGTTTCAACTTTTGAAGTGAAAAGGTTACAACAGCAATTCTAATTTTGATCTCCTGTTATGGGCATCATCTGTTATTGGTTTCTTCTTGATACTTGAACTGTTACACTGTCTCTAGTCTTTAATTCCAAAGTATGCTGTCACTAACTCATACTTTTTGGATCCCACCTTCACCACCTTACATTTTTATACACTGATGTCCATACCCAGTTATTTAGCACTCCTTGTTAATGTTTTGAGTTCCTGTGTGTTGGGCCAGGTTCTCCATTCCCTCGAATGACAAATATCACAACATTTTGCCCGATTATTTGTTCCTGAATTTGTTTTTTAATATTTACATAAATCTAAAGCAATTGTGTTAAATGGGATTCTAACATTATGTTCTAAAACATATATGAAATTGTGTATTTTAATGTTAAGCAGCCATATAAAAATGTATACACTATAGTATACGATAACTATCAATATAAATGGTTATGTACACTGTAAAAACAAACGTTTGACTATTTATAAACACTACAACACGTTTATTTGTTGTTGTTTACGTGTAAAGGTATAGGAGGTCGTTTACGATAAACGGGTTGCATAAACGCTACAACGTGTTGATACGTTTATTAACTGTTATCAAACATGTGTTTATAATTGCTGGTATAAACACGTTTTTGATAACAGTTAATAAACGTATAAACGCGTTGTAGCGTTTATGCAACCCGTTTATCTTTAACAATCTCTATACCTTTACACGTAAACAACAACAAATAAACGTGTTGTAGTGTTTATCAATAGTCAAACGTTTGTTTTTACAGTGTAGGCCTATTATATGGGGTTATGTATAGTCTATGTGTACTTGCGCACCCGCCAATTTGAGGACATTTGTCTATACCAGCCGGAAATGTGAGGACAAAAAAATATGTGAGGACATTTGTCAAGTCCTCGAATTTGTCATGCATAAAAACGTATAGGAGTAGACAGTGTCCTCACCCCCTAAGGGTGTATGGCAAAGTACTCCATTATACGTCAATAACATAACATACTTTTGTCCTCACATGTATGGTGACATACATACTTTTGTCCTCAGATTAACTGTAATTTCTTTACTTTTTAACGAGTATATTTACATGTCCTCATATGGGTTGATGCTCGACTATAAATATATAGATGTATGCCATTTTTGGAATCGCTATTGTGTTCATTCTGTAAAACATCGATTTGATATTTGGTATACCATCCACAACCACCATTTGTTACTATATGACTACTAAATTGCATATGAAAGACAGGAATATATGTCAATACCATAATAATGGCAAACTTATGAACAAGAATGCTCCTATTTCGCACATTTGATGCTAAACAGGTGACGCAATTTACTGACAAAAAACTTGAAACCGTTAACAATTTAGCCTTAAAATCGAAAAGTGTATCGAAAGTGTCGGTCCCACTCAAAGGATCCTTAAAATGTGCTTTTTTTGACCTACAGCCAACACATTAAAAGTATGTAAGGCTTAATTCCTGTGTCATAGCACTCATATTTACAAGTATAACTAGAAATATCTAAATATCCTCCATTTTGAACATGTTGAACACCATTTTGTTTAAGACATCGCGTAGTTTCAATGTAAGCTGCCATGCCGTTGACTATAAAGTGGCTATTGTAATGCATGGGCTCATTGACTCTTCATATAGTCCGCTATAATAGGCCTATATATCTTCAAAACTGTAAAAACACTGAATTGCTGTTTTCTACCACAAAGTCCACAACTATCACAATATTTGCCGTACGACCCCCACATTTGACATGGACAATCAGAACTCTTGTCTTAATCATATAATAAAAAGATTATTAAAAATTATTGTTTGGTATTTCTATAATAAGTGAAAATGTTAGGTCGTTTTCAAAAAAATGACAAAAAATGTAGATATTTATGTTAAAAATCTATCTTTTAATTTAAATTCGACATTTATTTTGACATATACTAACAGGTTACACTCTGTTCTTCAACTTAGAAAAAACAGCATGGTTCTATGTTGTTTTGTTTCCCTGTTACAAGGGTTAATTCATGTATTCATGGTGACAGGAAAATTATGCACATTTGATGTTAATGATTCTATTGTTTCAAAACCAATGACCCAGATTTTTGCAACTTTTACTGGCAGACACTTCAAACAGTCTTTTTTAATATTAGCACATTAATTCCAATGTGTATCGTAATTGCCGGTTCCCCTATTGGTACCGTGGAATCTGTTCCCCTAAATAGTAATCCACGCGGCTATTAGTTTTATGTAATAAGGTGAAACTCATCCCAACTTTCGTTGGGATGAAAAGTGGGGGGCGGGGGGGAAATTTGAGAATAACGACGTTTCGACTGGATATACCAGTCTTTATCAAGTTTAGTAGAGAGCAAGATAAAAGTATATGCCGATGAGCAAAATACAAGTCAAGCTAAAAGAAAGTCAGAGTGCACACAGGTATGTGAAAAACACTACATGTAGGGCAGTTGTTGTTCCCTTGAGATAGAGAGACATACTATTAGTTTTAGTACCACATATGCAACAGATTTTTCAGAAACCTTTAATGTCAAAGTCTATCTCAGGGATAACTGAACTAATACTAGTCATGGTTGTACTTAGTTTAATGCATTTCTCAAGGTGATTCCCAATAATGGTGATGAAATTCAATTATTGTGACATATTTGAAACAATTTGTGAAGTTTTGGAATGTCGTCTGCAGACGCCTGCCGCGTGGAAAGTGTTAATTAACCGTAATACTATTTGCATGCCGGTGTTACCTCTATGTAAGCCATCACGAAGTTTCGTGATGGTCTGCTTGGTTCATTTCATGACATTATTTAAGCCTTCACGAAATTTCGTGATATTGTAAGTTAATGCCTAAATACTTTATGACCGCTATGTCAATGTGCCAGATACAAAATACTTACATGAAATGATTACTTCTAATATGTTATCTAAACTGTTTCATCCCGACTTATATGTGTACTTCTAATATGTTATCTAAACTGTTTCATTCCGAAATACTTCACGTAGTTATGTCAGTGTGCCAGATACAAAATACATGAAATTCTAATATGTTTTCTAAACTGTTTCATCCCGACTAATGTGTGACACTGTGCCAGGGCTGCCTAAATACTTTATGATATGTTAGTGTGCCAGATACAAAACACTTACATGATATGTTTACTTCTAATATGTAAACTGTTTCATCCCGAATTATGTGTGACACTGTGCCAGGGCTGACTCTAACTTCATGTAACTATGTCAGTGTGCCATATACAAAATACATGAAATTTTGACTTCTAATATGTTTTCTAAACTGTTTAATCCCGACTTATGTGTGACACTGTGCCAGGGCTGCCTAAATACTTCATGTAGTTATGTCAATGTGCCATATACAAAATACATGATATTTTGACTTTTAATATGTTATCTTTACTGGTTTATCTTGACTTATGTGTGACACTGTGCCAGGGCTGCCTAAATACTTTATGACCGCTATGTTAGTGTGCCAGATACAAAATACTTACATGATATGTTTACTTCTAATATGTTATATAAACTGTTTCATTCCGAATTATGTGTGACACTGTGCCAGGGCTGCCTAAATACTTCATGTAGTTATGTCAGTGTGCCAGATACAAAATACATGATATTTTGACTTTTAATGTGTTATCTTAGCTTTTGTGTTTCTGGTATGCCTTCTAAAGCTTTCACAATAAGATTCATCAATAGGTAAGTTCATTCTTATACTCAAATTCGAATTTTAACGTACCCATGCATATCAAAGCAATGATTTGAGGACTTTACTTATATGACACTGTGCCAGGCAAACCTAACTCATATATGATACGGTAGATCTTTACATTACTTAGTGTTAACATTTACTTTTAAAGTCCTTATTCATTTTGTCACCGTGACACTGTGCCAGGCAGGCCGTCTTTAGTTTTACTTATATGACACTGTGCCAGGCAAACCTAACTCATATATGATAAGGTAGATCTTTACATTACTTAGTGTTAACATTTACTTTTAGAGTCCTTATTCATTCTGGCACTGTGACACTGTGCCAGGCAGGCCGTCTTTAGTTTTACTTATATGACACTGTGCCAGGCAAACCTAACTCATATATGATAAGGTAGACCTTTAACATTACTTAGTGTTAATATTTATTTTTAAAGTCCTTATTCATTTTGTCACTGTGACACTGTGCCAGGCAGGCCGTCTTTAGTTTTACTTATATGACACTGTGCCAGGCAAACCTAACTCATATATGATAAGGTAGATTTTTACATTTCTTAGTGTTAACATTTACTTTTAGAGTCCTTATTCATTCTGGCACTGTGACACTGTGCCAGGCAGGCCATCTTTAGTTTTACTTATAAATATGACACTGTGCCAGGCAAACCTAACTCATATATGATACGGTAAATCTTTACATTACTTTATAGTGTTAACATTTACTTTTAAAGTCCTTATTCATTCTGGCACTGTGACACTGTGCCAGGCAGGCTGTCTTTAGTTTTACTTATATGACACTGTGCCAGGCAAACCTAACTCATATATGATAAGGTAGACCTTTACATTACTTAGTGTTAATATTTATTTTTAAAGTCCTTATTCATTTTGTCACTGTGACACTGTGCCAGGCAGGCCGTCTTTAGTTTTACTTATATGATACTGTGCCAGGCAAACCTAACTCATCTATGATAAGGTAGATTTTTACATTCCTTAGTGTTAACATTTACTTTTAGAGTCCTTATTCATTCTGGCACTGTGAGACTGTGCCAGGCAGGCCATCTTTAGTTTTACTTATAAATATGACACTGTGCCAGGCAAACCTAACTCATATATGATACGGTAAATCTTTACATTACTTAGTGTTAACATTTACTTTTAAAGTCTTTATTCATTCTGGCACTGTGACACTGTGCCAGGCAGGCCGTCTTTAGTTTTACTTATAAATATGACACTGTGCCAGGCAAACCTAACTCATATATGATAAGGTAGGTCTTTACATTATTTAGTGTTAACATTTACTTTTAAAGTCCTTATTCATTCTGGCACTGTGACACTGTGCCAGGCAGGCCGTCTTTAGTTTTACTTATATGACACTGTGCCAGGCAAACCTAACTCATATATGATAAGGTAGATATTTACATTACTTAGTGTTAACATTTATTTTTAAAGTCCTTATTCATTTTGTCACCGTGACACTGTGCCAGGCAGGCCGTCTTTAGTTTTACTTATATGACACTGTGCCAGGCAAACCTAACTCATATATGATAAGGTAGATCTTTACATTACTTAGTGTTAACATTTACTTTTAAAGTCTTTATTCATTCTGGCACTGTGACACTGTGCCAGGCAGGCTGTCTTTAGTTTTACTTAAATGACACTGTGCCAGGCAAACCTAACTCATATATGATACGGTAGATCTTTACATTACTTAGTGTTAACATTTACTTAAACAGTTTATATAAAAGTAAACATATCATGCAAGTATTTTTTTATCTGGCACACTAACATAGCGGTCATAAAATATTTAGGCAGCCCTGGCACAGTGTCACACATAAGTCGGGATGAACAATTAAGATAACATATTAAAAGTCAAAATATCATGTATTTTGTATCTGGCACACTGACATAACTACATGAAATATTTAGGCAGCCCTGTCACAGTGTCACACATAACTCGGGATGATACAGTTTAAATAACATTTTAGAAGTAAACATTTCATGTAAGTATTTTGTATCTGGCACACTGACATAACTACATGAAGTATTTAGGCAGCCCTGGCACAGTGTCACACATACGTCGGGATGAAACAGTTTAGAAAACATATACAAAGTCAAAATATCATGTATTTTGTATGGCACATTGACATAAGTATTTAGGCAGCCCTGGCACAGTGTCACACATAATTTGGGATGAAACAGTTTATATAACATATTATAAGGAAACATTTCATGTAAGTATTTTGTATCTGGCATACTGACATAGTTACATAAAGTATTTAGGCAGCCCTGGCACTGTGTCACACACAAGTCAGGATGAACAAGTTAAGATAACATATTAAAAGTCAAAATATCCACATGAAGTATTTGGCAGCCCTGGTACAGTGTCATACATAAGTCGGGATGATACAGTTTAAATAACATATTAGAAGTAAACATATCATGTAAGTATTTTGTATCTGGCACACTGACATAACCACATGAAGTATTTAGGCAGCCCTGGCACAGTGTCACACATAAGTCGGGATGAAACAGTTTATATAACATATTAGAAGTAAACATATCGTGTAGGGGCCTAAATATTTTGTATCTGGCACATAGCGGTCATAAAGTATTTAGGCAGCCCTGGCACAGCGTCACACATAAGTTGGGATGAACAATTAAGATAACATATTAAAAGTCCAAATATCATGTATTTTGTATCTGGCACATTGACATAACTACATGAAGTATTTAGGCAGCCCTGGCACAGTGTCATACATAAATCGAGATGAAACATTTTAGATAACATATTAGAAGTAAACATATCATGTAAGTATTTTGTATCTGGCACACTGACATAGCGTACATAAAGTATTTAGGCAGCCCTGGCACAGTGTCACACATAAGTCGGGATGAACAATTAAGATAACATATTAAAAAGTCCAAATATCACGTAAGTATTTTGTATCTGGCACAATGACATATCGTACATAAAGTATTTAGGCAACCCTGGCACAGTGTCACACATAAATCAGGATGAACAATTAAGATAACAATAGGCAAAATATAATGTAAAAGGCTGCATTTGGCACACTACCTGACACAGTGTCACACATTAGTCGGGATGAAACAGTACCCTTAAACATATTAAAAGTACACAGTATCATGTAAGTATTTCGTGATGGCTTGCATGAAAAGAAATGGTGAGTACCGTACAGAGTCTGTGGCATGAAAATGTGTAAGACTATAGCGTACTTGTCACAGCTGGCATAGAGAAAAAAAATAAGAGTCTGAGGGACCCGGCACAGAAACAAAATTAAAATGGCATGGCATGGAATAAATACCTAACACTATAGTGTGCTTACCCCTTCCTGTCACAATTTGTAAGCACAGTTTAAAATAAAAAGTGAATGCGTGCCCAGGTTAAAATAAAAAGTGAATGCGTGGCCAGCATATCCAAAATGAACTAATATATGCCACCTTCCTGTCACAAGTTATCGGTCCGCACAAAATGTATTGCGTCGCCGGCATAGCAATATTGAAGTTAAATCCCCCCTTCCTAGCACAATATTTTGCTTGTCCGGCATAGCCAAAAAAGAATTAATATGCCCCCCCCCCCTTCTACCACTACTACTAACATGCCCCCTTTCTGTCACAAGCCTAGTTCGTACAAAATGTATTGCATCGCCGGTATAGCAATATTTAAGTTAAATCCCCCCTTCCTATCACAATATTTTGCTTGTCCGGCATAGCCAAAAATGAATTAATATGCCCCTTCTGCCACTACTAATAATATCCCCCTTTCTGTCACATGCCTAGTTCGCACAAAATGAATTGTGTCGCCGGCATAGCAGGCAAAATATTTTGCGTGGCCGGCATAGCTAAATATAAATTAATATGCCCCCCTTTTGTCACAAGTTGTCTGTTCGCACAAAATGTATTGCGTCGCCGGTATAGAAATGTTTTGGAGCGGAAAGTCCACCTGTATAAAACATGGAAACAAGTCAGTTTATTATTATCCTACATTCACCTGATCCAATATTCATTCTGCATATTACTATGGCTCCCTATTTACTCCCTATATAATTCGTGATCATGGTGATGGCTTACATGGAGGTAGAACCACTATTTGAATCCAATGATGGTTCTGGATATGATTTATTGAGCACTCCTCCTACGAACAAAAAAATCCATGGTCTGACTTCCACCTTCTGGCATCTTGGCCACAGATATGAAAAAAGTTGAATCTCAAATAAAAATGAGTTATTCAAAAAATAAAAGGTCTTTAAGAAAACTTAAAAGAGTAATGGACTTGAGTCACATCAATTGTACTACTTGCAGCAGGATTTTCTTAAAGACCCTCGTTTAACAACATTATAAGCCTTTCATTGCAATGTAATGTCAATGGGAACCAGTAGACACTGGTGACAAAAATCAGTAGTCATGAATGAAAGTGAAGCATGCTGTGTGTTGCTCCGGAAATTTTCTTTGGGCAGCCATGAACGGAAAGGTACGAGTGGTGGCCCCTCTAGGAAACCCGATAGTATAACAACGGTGATTGGTCGATTTTAGCGGTGACGGTGGACAAATTACGAAACATCGTGAATTATTCATATCCAATGCAAAATTGAGCTAAATCAAGCGACCACCAAATAGTTGTCATTTTTATTCACTTAAGGATTATTATCTAACACCCACCCACACTTTGAAAAATCTATGGCCGCCGGATCCGCGGAATCCATATTCATTTGTGTAAATCACCTAGTTGTGGAGGTCAGTGAGCCTGTATTGCCCGGGATATCATATCATTTCATTCACCACACAGTGTGTGGAATAATGAAATAATCGATTCAATTTAATTGTTTTAATTTATATTTAAGGCGACGAAAAAAACATGTTCTACGGACAAACAGACCTCTCAAAAAAAAATCGTGAAAATTTTAGTATACAATTCATTGATATGGTCAACATATTCATACTTTTTTTTTCCCAAAAAAGATTTCTTTTTTTAAATGAATTCTGAATCTAAAATATTCAAAACAATTTGTAAAAAGAAAATCAAAAACACTCGAAAATTTGAGACAAATGGGTCGGTCGGGCCCGTAAAGAACTATAGAACAGAACTGTTGTACTATGGTGTATCAGAATGAACTGTACCGAGGCAATATGATTTGTTCAGTGGCGACACCAGCCTCATATATAAATGGGGGGGGGGGGGGGGGTAGGGGGGCAAGAATTTCTTTTAGGGGGCATGAAAAACTTGGTAAAGATGGTAGATTTCAATTTTGGTCGAAATGATCAATTTAAAAATCTATGAAATTACTATCCCTACCTGAGATATCCAGGACAGGGTTTATTTTTGGTCGCCATATCTCAACTTTTTACATCACTTGTATACTATAAGGTCATGTGTTTTAAGCTCGCCTCCTTTCGCGTTACACACGGATTTTGGCTTTCGCGACATGATTTTAACTTAACAAATTTGTATTTGCTTGGATACCCCCCTGGGGTAGTAAAAGTATACATTTTCTGAAGGGAAATTGCATGAGGAAACCTAAGTATGCCATTCAAATTATAGTACGACCAAGAATTAAAATGGTATGATCGGAAATGTTCGGGAAAATATCAGAGTTTTTTCCCGAATAAGCGACCGCTCTCTCCTATGTAAGTTTTCTTACAACCTGACAAGACTTAAGGGGGGACTTAAGGAAGTTTTTTATTTGATTTTTTGAATTTTGTGAGTGCTGTAATTATTGAACTATTAATCAAATGTATATAAAAGTATACATTTTTGGAAAGGAAATTGATCAGAAAATCCGAATTTGGCGTCAATTTTGACCAAAAAAGTAGATTTTTTGAGAAAATCACAAAATTCACTTTTTTGACCCAATTTTTTTTGAACAAAGCTAACAAAAATAATTTTGAGTAAAAAATGCCCAAATCGCTTGATGATGATGTTAAGACACTACTGGAGGGACGATTTTTTTTTTCTTCTCAAAAAATCAACATTTTTGGTCAAAATTAATGCCAAATTTGGATTTTCTGATCCATTTCCTTTCCAAAAAGGTATACTTTTATATACATTTGAGTCATGGTTCAATAATTACAGCACCAACAAACTTCAACAAAAAACTTCCTTAAGTCCCCCCTTAAAGAACACAAAACTGAGGTTGATAAATTTCAGGCTAGGTCTTACACATGCACGGGCAGTGAGAAAGGCGTCAGTAGGTGAACAACACAAGTCGGCCATCACGGACCATGTGGCTGCACCTAATCATGCCATAAATTGGGACGAGGCCAAAATCATCGACAAAGAAGGACATAAAACCACGAGATGGCTCAAAGAAGCCATCTGGATCCGCAGGCGAGGACAAGACATAATGAATAAGGACGAGGGGGCTTACAAGTTGAATAACATTTACGACCAACTGATTGAAACTCCGCCCTCTATCGGCGAGAATCGTGCCTATAAAACCAATAGGACAAATCAGAAAGTTGCCAGTCAGATGAAGACTCCAGCTCAGTAAGGAGTCGAAACGTAACTAGTAAGTACGATTTATTGGATTCGTCAAAAGAACAATTTATTACATATTTATGAACAATCCTGATGAATCTATATCAAAATATAATTCTTTTTTCAAATAGTTTTATTTTATTTGAATAAATAAATTCATAAAATAAATAAATAATATTTGTAAAGACCTAACCTTCTTTGTAACACTTTTAACCACTTGAAACGAACCATTGTTGTCTAACAAGAGCGCTCTGCTGCTATGTTCCTGGTTCGATTCCATTCATATTCATCCCAGTGATTTTAACATTGATTAAACCAAAGTGGCCCAGGTGATTTCATGACTACTTTAGACAATTGATCATATCTCTGCTTACCGACCATCGATCGTCATGAAACAAAACAGAAATTTAACGGGAGATATTTTTTTCTTCTTCAAAACTGTATAACTTTTTTTGTTACAACCTGTATTTATTATTTGCATATTTTTGTGGGTGAAATTTGGAGATCAATCTTGATATTTAATCCACAAATAAACCGGGATTTTTTCTACTTGAGTGGTTTTAGCTTTCCTTTCTTTGGCAGGAGTTTTGAATATTGCTTATGTGGTGCAGGGGCTACATTGTTTGAAAGGTTAGGGGTAGTGGTAGCGAGGATTGATTGAAATTGAAAACACGTTTTTCATCGATTTTCGATTATGTCTTGCCACACGAGAACAAAAAGAGATATCTCAATAAAATTAACATAATATAGGAACCATGTTCACCTAATATTGCAGGTGTTTAAATTTAAAACGATAATTATTTTGTATTTTTGATGTACTTTAGAAACACGGTACAGTTCATTCTGATACACCCTGACCCTGTATATTATTACGCATAGGAATCATGCTGTAAAAAACCTGCCACGCACACATGCACCAATTGACAAATGTTCTATTTTTAGGTAAACTCAAATCTAATTTATAAACAAACGAATGCATTATATATGAATGTGATTTTTTCACTGTATATAATTTAGCTATTTTCCTGATATTGTGGTGAAGTGTCAGTTCATTAAAAACAACAAAATTATGTATTTTAGTACGGTACTTTAAATTATACAGCGCGTGAAATCTACCATTGCATTATACATGATTACAGGAATTACCTGTCTCATAACCTCTGATTTCTATCAGTTGATAAACATGTGAGGTGTGTGTGTCGGAGAATTTGATATTACGATATAGCAGCATAAAGCATTGCTTGATTCAAGGTATATTATGTGATCTTTCCAGGGAAAGCCCTTAACATCGAAAAAAAATTGAAAGCAGATTTTCTTGCAGATTTACATTTCTGATCATAAATCGTACATACATTACAAGTTACAGGGCGATACGATTCTTAATTACTTTAAAATCATGGTTTTAGAGTGAAAATAAACTGTCGGGTTAAACACGACAGTTTATATCTTAACTCTAAATTCACTTTAAACCATGATTTTGAGGTAATTAGGAATCGTATCGCTCCGTAACTTGGAATGTATACGATTTATGATCAGAGATGTAAATCTGCAAGAAAATCTACTTTCTAAAATAAATCATGAATAGAGGGCGCTCTCTGGAAAATATCACATAATATGCCTTTAACATGATTCTTGCACCAAATGAATTTGGTTATTTGGGATCTTTAAAATGACATCAGTCATGTTGAATAACCATGTATTTTAAATTTTAGTGTGCTAAAGGGCCTACCTAAGTAATAGTACGCCTATGTCCCTATTCCAGAATAATGTGTCGTATCTATATATTTTGTTACTTCAAAAACATATAAGAAAGGTAGAATTTCGAAATACTTGTCTTATAATTTATAGATGTCTGGGAATACAAGCAACAAATGCAATTTCTTTCAGGGTGACTTTTGTTGGAAAAGGGTCAAAAACATAATTTTACCACGGTTTTAGTCATTTTAATGCTGTAAAATCAAGCCTAAAAGCTGTTCCAAAGACTTCCTACAAATGACATGAATAAAAGGTGTTAAGCTATTACCATGATTACCAGCTACTATTAAGTCAGTATTCAACAACTTCTCTAACCTGATAACCATAATTATAAGCTTCTGCAATTACAGAATATGCGGCATGCCACTACTGTTTATATATCTTTATAACATATCAATATTTAATATGACCAATGCAAAAAAAAATCGTTGTTAAGTTTATAATAAAATAATACTTGTGTATAGGCATAGTAACCATGGTAACGGGTATTAACTGAGACGTTATTGCACTGACAGGTTATTTAGCAGACGATCGAATTCTAATATCAATATCACATTTTGGTGATTCGTCCTTCTGCCACGTCCGGCTAACTTCTTATTTTCGCGCGCATTTTGTAGAAACCACCTGTCATCATGGTCATATATTGATGTGTTGTTTTCACATCCGCTTTATCGCAAATCAACAGGATTGAGTGTGACATAATTGCTGGCCCTGGATGCCATTTTCCCGCCATTTTTAGCATCTTGTATCTTCTAAAGATTAGTTGATAATATATAGACATAGTTGGTGACTGACTGAGCGTGTACCTGGTGCCGTTTAAAGGATTCGTCGTCTTCTCACCGTAAATCGTATCTGTGTTTGGAGATTTAAAGAGATACACTGTATTTCAGTTATATCCGGTTCCTGACGTTTTAATAAGCATTTATAAGCCGGATTTGAAACTCGTCATCATTTTTTCTCTTTGGAAATCCATCCTTGTGGCGTTTTACGTCGATCGTTTTTTAATTCGGCACTGGATTGCACATGAACATAAGTAAGCTTATGTAAAGCCAGATGTTTTAATGCCTGGTGAACACATCAGTTCAAAAGCCGGATATCAACTTAAATTCCTAATGAATTGGTTAACAAAATATTGAGGTACTGTTTAATTCTCGGAACACGCATTTGAGGAACTCGTTATCATCAGATAGAAGAGTTGCTTAATGGTTTTATAGGAAACATTCGAATCTTTGCCTTTTGATATTATTGGTTGTATATTCATTTTCGTTGAAAACAACAGTATCTTCGTCCATGTATATATAAACAAACCAATAGAAGTTTATACAATTGCGGGGGATTTCGTTACATATTATATAACTGAATTGAGCGGTCAACTGATTTGTTTTATCAATATTTGAAGGAACAGATGGATAAAGGTGGATATACCCCACGACTGACAACTCCTCGATTTAAGACACGTTTAAGTGATCCTTCTTCAGATGTCTCCAGCGATATAGCTAAAAGTCCACGACGTGAGCCTTCACCATCACACATAAGTACCACTTCCAGCGTGTCCACTACGATCACCGTTGATATCAGTGCTTTATCACTGGACGCCACCAGGAGGAGCCCACGCCAAAGTGTTCCATATTCACCGATTCGCGCCACTGCTGGTGTCAGTATGGGTGAGTCAACGCAAGATGCTGCCAGGATTAGCCCACGTCATGCCATGCCACATTCTCAAACCCATCGGAAAATGTCTAGCCCGAACCAAGTCAACACGGGACTGCTTCTCCCTGATGCTTCAAACCTGAATCGACGTCATTCGTGTCATTTGCCAAGCTTGCCTCAAGTACCTCATCAGCAAGAGGTCAATATATCTAAACCTAGGTCTAAACCTAGGTCTATAAAAGAATTGAAAAACTTAACGGCCAGCGATCATAGCAAAGAATGGAGACAAAGATACGAGCGTCGAAGTTCACTGCCTTCATCGTCCTCTACTAGGGGTAACGCGGCGACGAGTGCGTCATTGTCTGATAAAATGGATGACATAAAGGATTGTCGATATATACGGAAGAAAGAAGCTGGTCAACCCAAACAGGAATATCAAAATAAGCCATTCAAACGATAGATTTAATATCGATTAATAAATCTAACTAATCACTCTATCAATTTAATCTACAAAAATACAAAAAATTGAACAAATAATTTGTTATACGGGCAAACGGAGAACGGACCTATACACTGTAATGGTGTCTTGGCAACTTTTTGAAGTCATGTCTTGCAAATAAACGTGTCTTAAACAATACAAACGCAGCAAAATAGTTGGCTGAAGACACAAACCAAGACATATCTGGTAAAGCCAGTTTTGAGACATGTCTCCAGTAAAACACAGAGTCACGTTTCTGCAAGACATGTCCCGCAAAGAAGTATCTCCATGCAAGACACGTCTAAAGTGTAAGACATTTCTATTATTGAAGCCTATTTTGAGACATCTTGAGTTTGTGTCAGGCAAGAAATGAATTTCCTGAAGACGTGTCTCATATGTGTCTCAATTGTCATGTGTCTTGGCTCGTGTCTTCAGCCAAATATTTGTTAATGTTTTTATTGTTTGCGACACGTTTATTTAGCGTTTATTTGCAAGACGTTGGCAGCATCCTTGCATCTCCGGGCGTTTGTATTGTTTAAGACACGACACGTTTATTTGCAAGACATGACTCCAAACCGTTGCCAAAATACCATTTTTACAGTGTACGTACGTATAGGGTCAGTTGGTTGGGCCGGTGTTATTTTTACACGGCTTTTTTTTCTTCAAAATGTTGACGAATTTTCAGCATTTTTCGAAATTGTCAAAAATAATTGAAAACATCATCCGACAAAAAAAATCAAAAACATTTCATCCAGCAAAAAAAATTATAAGCGTCAACAAAAATGTGTAACAAATCTGCAAACATTTCCAAAATGTTTAAATTTGAGGGGGGGAAATTGGGTCGGTAGGTTCCGTAGAAATGGATTTCTGCGTCGCCTGATAGTGATAGGCCATGAGATTTTTCTATAATTAAGGTATTAAAATATGGTATTAAAATACCTTAATAATCATGATTATAGTCCTTTTATAAATTCCGCATCGATAATTTGATTCTCAATTTAGATAGTGTTGCGGTGGTATTATGGAAAATGGAATCTTATTACAGGAGGGGATCGTGAAAGAAAAAAATGTGGGGACTTTTTTAATTAAAAAAACCCCCTTTTTTATGGAACATTTTTTATTTTTGTTGTTGAAAATTTACCAAATATTCTCGAAATGTTTTGAAGAAAAAACAACCGAACGACCGATTCTAGCAGAGAGGTATATCCGTTTTCCCGTAAAGGACAAAAGGTTGCCTTTTTTCAAACCTCGTTAATAGCAGCTCCAAGATGAAAGGACATAATTAAATGCCGATAGTTTGGAACCCGGTAGTATATTTTAACGGAATAAATCGTATTGAAAACTGGAAACCATCGCGGGTGATGTCACAGCATGGAGCTGATATATTAGTGGGTTTAGGTTTTTTTCGTCGCCTTATAAGTTATAACAGAACCTTTTTTTTTACCGATTTCTAAAAAAGGTCGGTCGGGCACATAGCACAAGGTGTGTTTTTTACGTCGCCTAAACTTTCTAAGGATCGCACTAACATCAATATTCACGACAAAGATCAATCATTTATATCATTTATACAAAAAACAACCGTGTTTACTTTCTGTTTTTGAAAATACAATAACGTTTATTTTATCAAACATTTAACACCGATACAAATTTAGTGCGAATAAAGCATGAGATTAATATAACTCGGATAAAGCACACCTAAACACCTGTCGTTCCATGACCAGGTACGTGTATTTATATTATTTTAGTAAATTCAAATGCAATAATCGTTATCAAGAAAATCTGCGATTTGCATACAAGCAAATTTTTCCCCTGTAATTTGAGACCTCATAGAATTGAATCATTTCAAAGTTACGTTACTTAATTAACGACACCTAAAGAGAAAAAAGTTGTTGTAAATTTATTTTCTATGAGATATCATTGCCTGGTGTGTGCTCTGCTATTACATGAACCACAACTCTCACCATTCATTGTACATGCCTGACCGGTTACGATAGCACATACGGTTCAATACAAATTAATGTCAATCCTTAGAAGAAAAATCCTACCACTTTCTTTTTGCAAGGTCTGGTTACTTACAGCATCATAATTTAGAATGTATCCACTCAAGTTTTATGAATCCGGTGTCATGTGCGAAATTTGCTCGTTTTGTGTATATCTTAGTCTCTTAGATTCTTTATTACCGATTACTAATTTTAAATTAGCTAACATTAAGGTGCTATGTATGTAAAGTGCTTAACAAAAGAAAGTCATACACTTTGTAGAGTATGTTTTGATTCAACAGACTATAATATAGACATTTGGATGAATCTTTCCGGCACAATTTGATACCAAGTTTGCCACTAACAACAAAGATAAACCATGATTAGCACCATTTAAAGAAAAGTGGGAAGAAAAAACCATATGTTACCTGTTCATAATCAAATAGCCCGCTCGCTCAGGCACGACCCAACGCAGTTCCACTGTGTGATCAATATCCATTTCGTTCCCGTCCATTCAAGTGCCACGCACAGCATTTTCTCGCGGCTTGCGTGCGTTGAAAATGTGACTTTTGAAAAGTGACTAATTTTCTTTAAATGGTGCTAATCATGGTTTATCTTTGTTGTTGGTATCAAAATTGTGACGGAAAGATTCATCCAAATGTCTATCTAGTCTTTTTGGTCACAAAATAATCGAAAGTTACTTTAAAGGACCTAAACAAAGTGTATGACTTTCTTTTGTTGCGCACTTTATAAGTATCATCATTTAGTACACACAAACAGACCAGCTGCATATTCAAATACTCATGTACATATGTATAATATAAATGAATGAAGACCTCCGTTTTGAAAACAATCAAACATGATACATTCTCACTTCCATAATTATCTAATTAATGATAAAGTTTTGCAATAATTTTAAAAACTGTGAGATGGAAACGCTTGGACTTTGCGCTGAGGTCGGTAAATGATTCTATTACCACATACCCTGTTTTTTCTAAATTGTTTACTTGGATTGGGTGATTCCAGTGCGAATCCATACACCCCCTCAAATATAATATTAATGTAAATGTATTTAAAAAATCAATGTTCCATTCAATATTTCACTGTAAAAAAACAATTACCCAATTATCATCGGGCAATAATCTGTCAATAGGACAGGTGCCTATAAAATTCAGCCCCTTCCATGTTTTTCCATGATTTTATTGTCCCTCTGTATACAGTGACCATACTCTCTTAAATTGGTCGATTGAATATTTAAATCTTTTAGCGATTGATGACAGGAGTCAATTTAAAAAGATTGAAAAATAGATTGAAATTGACTTTTGAATTGACATTTAGTTTTACACTTTTTGTAGACTGATTATTACTATAGTATACCATTCAATTAAGTGTTACTTCTATTGTACCAACAAATGACATGTTGCATATGGATCGAATGAGTTAAACTTTTCAAGTGAACATTTCCAAAAATAAAAACAAAATCGTTACGGATTTGTCCTAATTGCAGTTGGCAAAAGATTGAAAAACAAAGCAAATCAATCTCTCGATTGAATATTCAAGCTGAAAAGAATTGTCACTAATTTCAATCGCTATAGAAGATTGAAAGAAAGATTGACGATCAAATCACTCCACTGAATATTCAATCAAAAAAGATTTGTCCCTATAAATCACAATCGGCAGTAGATTGAAGAGAATATGTTTCCATTGCAACCCCTGTGTTTTGTCCATCTTAATGGATAACTGAGTTTGGGATTTATATGTTTTTCTTCATTGCGTATCGATATTGTATAATCATATGATGCTCAATAAAGTGATCCCCAATTATATACGTATGAGTAACCAAAATGTCTCACACTGTTAATTCGTATGAAAATGACTAACTTATTTTTACAGTGTTCATGATATTGTTATTTTTTTGTAAGAACGCGTTTTATTTCAGTAACCGTACACTTCTATAATATGAAAGGTTTGGCAAAAAGAAAAATAACCTACCAAACCCCAACATATATTAGGCCTATGTATACAGGGTGTCCCATTAAAAAGGGTGCACATGTTCCGCGTCATTACTCTCATCATATATTTTTTCAGAATTTGGCATTACTGAATATATCAGCTCGTAGATAATTGTTGACTTTCAAATACCACTCGTTCGATTGTGATTTGCTCTCAACCACTGGTATACTTAAAACCGGCTTGTATCACTTTTTGGGGTAAAGATGATTGTGGAAAGACTCAGCTTGCTCATTTAATATCAGTGTTTACTAAATGATATCCATTATGAGCTACAAGATAACCAAATGAGCCTTCATTTCTCTTTATCGTATCCCAAAATATACTCGATTAAAAGTCAAATGTGTGGTGTGCTATTGATATGAAAATGCTGCAATTTTACACATGGATGATATCAAAAGTCTGACACAAGTTTGATAATAATTGCTCATGGTTAAACAAGTGTATCTTTGGATAGGCTAAAAGCAAATTCAACAAACTGCGTGTGAAAGGTAATTTAGTTATAATGAAGCTCATGTAAATATCAAATCCAAATACGAAATGTTAATTGATCAAAATAATTAATAACACATCCCTTAAAAACATGTTTTCTTCTCAAAGTGGCACAAGCACGATTTAAGTGCTCGAAGTTTATCAAACATACCTTTAGATTGAGAAGAGTAAATACAAACAAATATTAACAGCATTTCAAAGCCAGCTAAATTATCTATATGAAAATTTATGCTAGATACTGAATATTAAACGAAAGCAATGGCGTGGAACACGTGCCCTTTTTTAGGGGCCCCCTGTATTACAGAGCGTGTCAAAAAGTATCTAATGTCAAACAGGACTTTTTGGCAATAAAACATAAAAAATAACACCTCGACCTGAAGTAGTAATAATCATGTTCAGCAATCTTTGATGTGCCATACGAATTGTTTCCGACAATTTATGAGCTTTCGTCGTGAACAAAATGTCTAACAATGTATAGGGTGCACTGACAGGGCTTAATATCATATTTCACAAAGCCAACAACATGGGATGTATTTTTATGATTTATGTGTTCCTCTTGGGATATTTTTTGACACACCCTGTTAATGGCATAGTATGTGATCTTTTCCAAGTAGCGCCCTCTATCATTGACTTTTACTATGAAAGCAGATTTTCTTGCAGATTTGCACTTTTGATCATAAATCATAAAGATCTTCTAAGTTACAGATCGATACGATTCCTAATTACATCAAAATCATGGTTTTAAAATAGATTGTACCGAGCGGTACAATCTATTTTTTCAAATTTTACTCTAAATTAACACTAAAACTATGATTTTGAGGTTATTAGGAATCGTATCGCTCTGTAACTTTGTAATATTTATGATTTATATGATCAGAAAAGTAAATCTGCAAGAAAATCTGCTTCCAATTTTTTTTGAGGATTTAGGGCGTCCCCTGGAAAAGATCACATAATATACCTTTAATGGCTTTAAAAAGCTTAAAACGAAGAAAAATACTTCGATTACACTCTTAAAATGCCTAGTCATTTTTGACTACTCTCTTAAATCAAAGATTTAAATTAAATCTTAAAGATTGTGCTTAGGAAAAGATCTTTAAAAGAGTGACATTTCAGTCCGATATATTGAAATTTCACTCTAGTAGATTGAATATTTTCAATCTTGTAAAATCTTTCCCTCGGCACAATCTTTAAGATTGACTTTTCAATCTGTTGATTTAAGGGAGTCGATTCCAAGTGAATCTAGTCAAAACGACTGGGCATTTTAAGAGTGTATGATAAATACATATGAGCACCAACAAAATATAACACCGAAAATACACATTACGCTGATTCTAAATCTACAGTGGTACTGTTACGAGTCCAACTTGCCTACAACAATCCTAAATGTAGCTCTAGACTAAACAAGATACTATTTCACGTTTTCACCTCTAAACATCTAAATACTGGAAATATCCTTTTGTTTTAATCGGTTTATTACATTTAAATCCATGGCATAAGTTAACATTATGATTATTGAATTCAAAGAAAATGGGCAATTCAATTTGATATCCATTATATTATACACAACCCTTATATGGGAAACATTACCTTAATCTTCCACACAGGGAGTGTAGATTTCAAAAGAGGTTACCGGCTTAGGTGACTCCATTTGAATTCTACACTCCCTGTATGTGTATGGTAGATTTAAGATAATGTCCCCCTTAAGTGTGTATGCATTTCAAATGGATTAGCCTAATCCATCCCCCTTGCATGAAAAAAGGTTAATATTAGGCCCAAAACAAAAAGGGTTTTCTCAGAAGACATGACAGCACGCGTAGCTATTAAGATTCGCATTTCAGCGCATAACTTTTTTTCTCATTATTTTCTCGAACTTTTGAAAATGATGCTTCTTCAAATTTTTATTTTACATTGTGATGTTTTAAATCAGCTTCATTTTCTTGTTTACAAATAGAAGTTAAATGCAGTTCAACAAAATGTGATTTGTTCATCCTATGGTAGTGTTAAAATTTACATTTTACAGAACCCGTCTCATGTTTTGTTTAAAAAGATACTGTACCGTATTTCGCATAGCATTTTATCTTGTTTCTTCTGAGACAAACGGGGTTTTTTTGCCTTGAATGTATTACATATTGGTCAATGTGATTGACAGTTTGAGTAGGCCTAAGCATTTACGTTGGTGGCGATAATTCAACTGCAATCCACAAACCAGAAAGACGACGAGTCCCGAGTCTTACAATTAAATCTGGCAACAGGATGTTAAAACAACAGGCTGGCAATGCGTGCGATCGAGCCAATTATCGTAAATTATTTGAAATAAAGTTATCCGTGTTCGGATTAGCGGCCATTTTAGTGGGGAATACTAAACTCTTCTCAAATAACTCTTTGCTAAAAATGCATGTAATTTTTTCAAGTAATCTTAACATTTCAAGTAAAGGGTATACTTATTTGAAGGTCATTCACCAGGTTGCATTGAATGAAGGTTGTGGGTCCGAACCGTGTTGCAAACACTTTTGTGTTGGCAGCTAATCCAAAACATAGAAGGCCTTTAATAGCCGATAATCTAAAACTAAACTTAAGTTATACATTACATTTCAAAATTACTATAACCACTTCTAAACTTACACTAACTACCATACAACAAACATAAAAACATCAAGGTGCAAAAACGCATGTTTACATAAAAATATTATTGATTGCCAAGTGCAAGTACTGTTAATTATTACGAATTGTACGAAATAATAATACAAAATAATAATACAAAATAATAATACAAAATAATAATACAAAATAATAATACAAAATAATAATACAAAATAATAATACAAAATAATAATACAAAATAATAATACAAAATAATAATACAAAATAATAATACAAAATAATAATACAAAATAATAATACAAAATACAAAATAATGATAAATTGAGAAAAGAAGGTTATAATTATTTAATGACAGCGCCTAAAAATTGAACATAATAATTTCGATTTCGCTTTGACTTTGAGGACTTGGATCGAAGACAGCTTCGCTGGAAGCAATAATTTGGTTATTCCGGTCTACAACCATACGGAAGATATTACCTAAATAATGTGGCTATTCCGGTTGACAACCATACACCCCCTACAGACGATATGACCTTATTCAGATTTCAAATGAAGTAATCATTCAGGTAATCCCATTTGAAATTTACACTCCCTGTGGTGTAGATACGGCAATTAAATTAAATTTCTATTAAAAAATCCAAACAAACCCCGCATACTAGCATAGCTATTTTCACAATGTATATGAGACAGACCTCCTTCTTTCCCCTTATAATAGTTCTCCGTCGCGAGATATACTGTAGCTCTTCCAGATTGGTTCCAGACTCCCTCTTCATGTGACACACAATGGAAATCCATACACATCCCTTAAAGTCATGACCATAAATCTTCCATCACCCATATTTTAAATGGAGTCACCCACACACCCCACCCCAATTGGAATTCACACTCCCTGTGATGTGCGATGTGGAAGATTAAAGCAATGTCTTCATAGGGTGAATAGATTTTAAATGCACAATTTTATATATGAAGAGGTATTTTGCAAAAGGGCTATGGTGCATTTTTTCAAAAAATGAGTTTGATATAGAAATGTATAGGGAAAAATCATATGTTTCAAGGGATCAAAGTCATTTTTTCAAAAAGACCTACATCTCACTGTAAACAGCCATTGAAATTGTTGTTTTGTTGCAAAAGGGCCTGTATCCAGAATTATATCGGGATACAGGCCCTTTTGCAACAAAACAACAACTTCAATGGCTGTTTACAATGAGATGTAGGTATTTTTGAAAAAAATGACTTTATTTCCTTGAAACATATGATTGTGACCTATACATTTCAATATCAAACTTATTTATTTTCAATGATTAAAATAAATGATTTTTTGTGTGTGGTATTTTTTCTCTATGTACAAACAGATGGAGTTTTGTTGCAAAAGGGCCTACATCCAAATTTTCAAAAAATGTAAACATGATTTTAAAAAAAATTAAAACTAGCACATTTAAAATTTATATCAATTTCAATTAGTATGTAGTGTACCTCTTTCATAATCCATTCAGTTTTTCAATTGCTCAACTTGAATATTTAGAAACAGTTTTTTGACTTTTTCTCAATAAGAGCCAAAGTGGATGTAGGCCCTTTTGCAAAATACCTCTTCATATACAGTTTGCATCACATTAGCGTCGACACATGCTTAAAAAACGGGTAATTGAAACAATCACAAGTCCTGCTCACAAAGTTGATATTTCAATTTCAAATCATGATTTTCGACACGAATCTTTAGTTTGATGATACAATATCTGATCATGCTTTAAATGTACATAATATTTCATTTTATATTGCATAGGTAGGCTATATTATTTCATTTCATATTTCATATAGGTCTACTGTTATTTCATTTTATATTCAATTAGGTCGACTGTTATTTCATTTAATATTTCGAAAAATCGAACAGGTCTACTGTTATTTCATTTAATATTTCAAACAGGTATTTTATTTCATTTGGAATAATAGTATACAGTAGAAAGTAAAAGGTTATTCAGAAAGTTCCACCTCCACCTTCATACAGTGATAATAGTGGTAGCACTTTTTGAATGACAACAAACATGGGTATAAGCGTTTCAATTACACGCCTCATAACAGTTCGGAAATTATTTACAATCGTTAATTTTTCAAAAATGTTGTGATATTGTTTTTACATATCAATGGACTAATGTGTTCATCTTTCCAAAGATACTTCATTTGTAGCAATCACTTGTTTCAGTGCTCAGCCACTTGCTTAAGAATGTGGGGAGGTCTCAAACAAAATGTGCAAACTTCATCACTATTTTGCGTTCAAACAAACAATTTTGTCCGTGTTTGTCGTCTGTTCAATGGATTGTTAAAGTGAAAACTACAATGAAGAGTGAAGCTTCATTGAAATTTGAGCACAAATTAGGGATGGTTGCGGCCCATTCATCGAAAAAGGCCTTTCCCATATTGTATACACTTTCCACGCGGCAGGCGTCTGCAGACGACATTCCAAAAGTTCAAAAGGTTTCAAAAATGTCAACATTATTGAATTTCTTTACTATATTTTGCAATCCCTATGAGAAATGCATATTAATAAGTACAAACATTTCTGGTATTGGTTCAGTAATCCTTGAGATAGACTTTGAAAATGGGGAAAGGTATCTGAATAATCTGTTTTGTATATATGGTAAAACTAATTGCCGCGTGGAAAGTGTTAAGCAAGTAGCTATAATCACTGAAAAGTGACATGAAATATAAGCGATTAAGAAAAAATAGGGACAGCGGTCCCAAATAGGTCGTCCGTTTATATGGGTAGATTAAAAACAAGGTGGATCTCAAACCACAGGCATCTAGAAAGAAAGAGGTTAGACCACTAGCGGATCCAGGATATAAAAAATAAAATAAACATCCTGAGTTTGGTTGCAATTGTACTTCACCTGTTTAAATGAAATGAACTTTACATATGCAGCTAATTTTACATCTTGACCTCATATGACGTTTGACCTTGGTATGTGACCTTTGACCTAATTAACATATGAATGTTTCCATGTTGCATCCATGACCCAAGTTTGGTTGCAATTGGTCATTGTATGGAAAAATGAACAAGAGACAAAAAAAATGAACAAGAGACAAAAAAAATGAACAAGAGACAAAAAAAAAGGTGTACTAAATTTTACATCTTGACCTCAGATGGCCTTTGATGTTTCTATGCGACCTTTGACCTCATTAACATATGCGGGTTTCCATGTATCTATGACTGAAGTTTAGTTGCAATTGGTCATTGTATGGAAAAGAAATGGACAAATGTAATCAATTTTACATATGCAGCCACTTTTACATCTTGACCTCAGATGACCTTTGACCTTGGTATGTGACCTTTGACCTCATTAACATCTGAAGGTTTCCATGTTGCATCTATGACCGAAGTTTGGTTACAATTGGTCATTGTATGGAAAAGAAATGGAAAAATGTAATCCATTTTACATATGCAGCCATTTCTACATTAACATCTTGACCTCAGATGACCTTTGACCTTGGTATGTGACCTTTGACCTCATTAACATATGAAGGTTTCCATATTGCATCTATGACCAAAGTTTGGTTACAATTGGTCATTGTATGGAAAAGAAATGGACAAATGTAATCAATTTTACATATGCAGCCACTTTTACATATACATCTTGACCTCGGATGACCTTTGACCTTGGTATGTGACCTTTGACCTCATTAACATATGAAGGTTTCCATGTTGCATCTATGACCAAAGTTTGGTTACAATTGGTCATTGTATGGAAAAGAAATGGACAAATGTAATCAATTTTACATATGCAGCCACTTTTACATATACATCTTGACCTCGGATGACCTTTGACCTTGGTATGTGACCTTTGACCTCATTAACATATGAAGGTTCCCATGTTGCATCTATGACCGAAGTTTGATTGCAATTGGACATTGTATGGAAAAGAAATGGACAAAACAAAAAGTGTATACCAAATTGTTGAAAAAGTGTATACCAAAAAAGTGTATACCAAATTGTTGACACACACACACACACACAACGACTACACACACGAAGGATGCTGCCATAAGGTCTCTTCCTACGGACGACCTAAAAACGACTTGTTGAGAGGTTTATATCTAAAAAAACCAGCCACTAATCATGGTCTATTAAACAACTAATATCATCTGCATATCAATACAATACATAAAAAATTATTTCAGAAATTGCTCTCAGCACCCTGCATACTTGTCATTATTGCCAGTTCTATATTATGACGTATAAGTTCTGTGTGGCCAAAAAAACAATGGGTCCAAAAATGTATCAGCTTTTTGAACCCAGTTACTTTTGGGAGGACATGCTGTATATTAAGCGAGGCAGAAACTACGTGTGTGACAATGAGGAGGGGATGTCACCCTTCACATTAACATGGCACTATTATTATGAGTCTTTATAGAAAATAAATTGCACGTTATTATTTAAAAAATAAAGTTTGATATTCATGGTCTCAAGGTGCTAGTCTATACAATAAATTTCATTTATCAATCAAGGCCGTTTAAGTTGCGGCCGTGCCATATGAGGGACTTCCACCTAAGAAATAGTAGCAAAGGTATGACTTGAGGATGAGATAAAACACCAGAGTTATCATTGGTAATCCATCTGGCTGATTCCAAACTTAACAGAATATGAGATGAGCTTTTATCAATCCTCTATTGAGTAGTGACTCTAAGTCCGGTGAACAAGGAGCCATGGTCGCCACTGGAGCCATAGTCCGCCCTGTACAGTAACGTATAGATTGGTATAAGGCATACATTCCTACACGCAACACTAGTTTCATGCTTTGTTCCGTGTATGTGTATGGAGGCCGGACTATGGCTTCATGGAGACCATGGCTCGTTTCACTCCGGGTTTTACGGGCAAAACAAGGCCAAGCCGAACATCTCCTTGCTCACCCTTTCTCCAAATAAATTGATACAATTACATAGATATACCTTCCCCATTAGCATGTGTATAACCGGAAGCAGGTGGACTCGCAGGAGCGGGCGAGAACGCGGCAGAATTATTATAGCTTGAAGACGGAAAACGTCCCGGGAAGCTATCATTGGAACCCGATTCTGGTGATCTTGCATTGGACAGAGTAGGGCTGCTTCCACCGCTTGATTCCGACGCTGAGGAAGACGGATGCTCCATAACTAACTTCTGCAGCTGCACCATGTCCTGATACTTACGAATCTCGGCACTATCTGGATGATTATCTTTTATATGGTCATAGTGCTGGTCGGAAACCTTGGTTGTGTGGCCGCACTCTTCGCAGACGAATATTTTGTTGCGTCGCTGCTTGTAGTTGTAATAGTTATCTTTGCCGTGGACTTTGAGGAGGTGAGATTCTAAGGAGCAGCGTTGGGTGAAGGCCTTGGAGCATTCGACACATCTATATGGGCGCACCCCTGTATGATGAAAAGGATAAGGTCATTTATTTATGAGAATGCAAGAAGAAGTGATATATTATGTGAACGGGTGATGTCAAGAATTTTGCTTAGTTAACACTATCACTGACTTAACACTACACTGACAAAATAAAAGGTTTCAATTGACACTTTGGGGTTCTGAGGCGCTACCAAAAAGGTGTCAACGTAACCCCCTTCGAGTGTATTGCGGACTGTTCACTTGATTTATAGCGCATCATTTTCGGCCAGCGTGCTTAATGTTGGCTACTTTTCAGCCTGCCCTGAGCTCGAGTGTGGGCCATATCTGGACCCAAGCGTATGACCGCATGAACCGACCGTAATCACCACCACCAACCACCACAACCACAACATTCAACAACAACAACATCCATTGACTTACCTGTATGTGTCCTGACATGCCGCTTCAGATCAAATGTGTCGTTGAATCCCTTTCTACAATAGGCACAATGGTATCGCTTCAGAGTGTTATGGCACTTCATATGTCGTTTAAGTAGTCGGTGAAGAGGGAATACCTTGTTGCACACGTCACAAAGAAATGTTGAGTCACCTACAGACACCCCTGACGAAATATGATTCGCAAGTCTTGTTCTTCCGGGGGCGCGCTTCAAAGGCGCGTAGACTCCATTGTATTGAGCAGTCGTGCCGATTGCATTGCGGACGGTTCCATTAAGTTGTGGGTAGGGGTAGGTAGTGAAACCATTTGGTAGCGATATCTGAGAAGAGTCTATGGTTGATAATGTTCCATCTGGAACCCCAATGGAGAGAAGGCTGATTTGGTTATGTGGTTGTTGAGTTTGCAGCGGTGGAAAGGGAACTTGGTCCGGTTGAGTTGTTGGCAAGTTGCTGGAATTGTCTCTCGTTCCGGTAAATGTCGTAGTACCGGCTAGTAGTGCTGATGTGACTTGGGCGTCGGGAGGCGTTGGCAAGATATATCCATTGGGCAATGACAGAACTGATGTTGTTTGCGTAGCAGCTGAATGGGGTGGCAAGTCGTGTCCATTTGGTATTGGTAGTACTGTTGGCGTCATGTTTACGTGAGAAGAAGCGACATTAAGTTGAGTTGATGGCGTTGGCACATTGTCATGTAGAGGGGATGGCACCGCTGAGACTAGGTCGCTTGAAAACTTTGACAGCGCTGAGACGGTGTTACTAGGAATTGTTGAGAGTACTGGAATGGAATTATCTGGAAGCTTTGAGAGTGCTGAAACACCGTTACCTGGAAGCTTTAACAGTGCTTGGACGGAATCACTTGGAAGTGTTGAGAGCACTGGGCCGGAATTAGCCTGAAACGTTGGGAAGAAGCCGTTTATCAGGCCCGAGGGTGTTGACACGTAATCTCCTACAAGAGGTATTCGTGTTGTGGGAACACTTTGCCCGTTGTCAGGTGGATTTATTGCGGTAGTTGACATAGAACTAGAGGACTTCATCGCATATGGAATACTGTATCTCGGTGAGACTTCGCTCGTTGCGGTGCGGGTTTCATCAGGTGATAACCGGATCGAGTGGTCCATTTGAGATGGCATAGTAGAACCAGGTTGAAGGGCAATCGCTGTATTGACTCCAAGCATGTGGAGAGGTATTGGTCTATGAGTTACACATCCTGATCGATTGAACCCATCTAATGTCACTGTCATGTTTTCTGCTGAGGACAAAGTATCATGTTTGTTTGAAAGTTCGACCTGTTTCTGATAAGCCGTCGCTTCTCCGAGCAGCGGTGGTGTGATGGCTGTCACCTGTTGGGGTTCTCTTCGTGACTCCAGTGGCTGCGACATACATGACGGTTTAGTTATAGCACAATTCATTACTGGCAATGGTTGTGGAAACGGAATCTGTCTGCTGCCTACAATTGGATCGTTGGATTGACGAGTGTTTAATAGGAGAGATGATCCGTTGACAAGTTGTGGCTGTATTCGAGGAAACCTTGGAAGACCAGTTGCGAAACCCGTGCTTAAGTACTGCGTAGTGGTCGACGGCAATGGTGTGGATGATGATAGTGATTCAGTGATGGGAGTTCCTGGTGGAGGAAATGGTCGTAGTCCACATGCGTTGACAGTTGAAGACATCTGGGTTGCTGATGGCATGAAATATGGATTCAAGTGGCTTGAATGAGACAAATTTGAAAAGGTAAATATTGGTGAAGGTCCAGAGTTGATGGGAGCAGGAGGGTGTTCAATCTCTTCACGAATTGTTTCAATTGACTGAGAAGAGACATCGTCTTTAAAATGATGCTGGACTAAGTGCGATATTGGAGGCAGAGTCGTTGAAGGAATATTCACTCCATTATTATGGTTCGCTCTTTCTAATTCTAGATCACAAATCATATCACCGTCTGTATTTTTTGTCTTCTTGCTCGGAGCGACGGAGATAAAAGCACTGCCAGGTCGTTTGGTGGACGCTATAATCGGATGTTGAGAGGTATGTGATACATCTGCGTGATATTTTAATAGTTGTCGAGACAGAGAAGTTGGGTAATGTCCATTCGCATGTTGATCATCTTGTGGCGTTGGAACACTACCATTGGTCGATAGAACACTACCATTGGTCGGTAGAACATTACCATTTGTCGATAGAACACTATTGGTCGATGGAACACTACCATTGGTCGTTGGAATACTACCATTCCTCGATGGAACACTACCATTGGTCGATGGAACACTTCCATTGATTAGGTCACCAACAAAACACTGGTCCGCGTCCGAAGGAGGATTGCCTCTTCCGTCATTATCTGGACAACTTACACTTTGTCCATGATCTATAGAGTTTGAATCTGTTGCTGAATAAGATTGTTGTTGACGTGCGCGCGCACATTCCATGGCAAGCAGTGTTAAACCAGTGAGCCCATTGGGAGAAATCGGCAAGTTTTGGCTATCAGGCCCACCTTGTCCACTTTCTGCATTCAACTCCGCACATGGCCCAGGAAAAGATTGGCCGACGTTGTTTACTTTGATCGGTGGACTTATACGGTTATAAGCAATGGAATTGTTCGAGTGGCCGTTTGTTGTAACTGACTCGAGGTATCTCTTATGACGTTTCCGTGGTGGTAAATGCTCATGAGGAATATCTGACGAGGTTTTTGTAGTACTGTTAAAGAGAGGTTCTTCCGTTTGTTTCTTCGACACATCAACAGTTGTTTGAACGTTTATATGTTCCGGTATTGGGAGTCGATTGTAAGAGGTATTTGTTTGATTCGCCGTAGGCTGGGCTGAGATAGGTGGGGATGGAATCCCACTGCTGCCACTAATTGATGAGCCAGTGGGACTGCTATCGGAAGATCCTCTGGAAACATTCCGAATGTCTTCCGCATTGTGTCTCTTTTGTTTTTTCTTATGTTTACTCCTCTTGGTCTTCTTTTTCTGTTTATGGCTATCATGATTATGGAGAAGTTCTGAATGGGAAAGAAATGTAGTGCTTTGTTGATTTACAGCCTTCATTGCAGGATTGTTTTTAATCGGAATAGCATCCGACATGGCATGCACGTGATTTGTGTATCCATTCAAATGTACCGTCATGTTATCACTGTTGACTGATGTATTCATCTGCTTCTTGTGAGCCTCGGTTCCTTCAATCTTTTCATCATTTACACTATCTCGATCATCATGACTTGATATATGAACGCCATTCGATGCCAGCCATGGTCTGCAAAGAGAGGCCGTGTCCGTTTTTACTAGACGATGTGAAATATGATGATTCGATGTTCCATTCTTGCCGATACTTGCTCCAAACGGAAGGGTCAACTCGGAGTACATTGCTGGTTTGCTCTTGTCCAAACATCGTATAATCACGGTCGATGGAAGAGCATGTGCACCGTTGAGGGCGTGGTCATCAGTTAAAGAATCGGCCACCGATACTGGCGTGTTGAAGAATACCATTGTGCCTGTAAACATAAGAAAATCGTGATGGTTACCTTAATCATTATGGGCCGTATTCTCGTATGTGGGCCGTATTCTCTTAACTAAACGCGTATCTAACTTAAACGTGAGTTTATCCTTTAAACGACGTGTCTAACAAAACACGATTTTAAACTCTGCAAATCTCGTTCCCAGAGTGGTCCTGCGTTGATTGTATACAGGTATTTAAATCATTGTGGCCCTAATTTGTTACAATAGATATCGATCGAATGCCTTAAATACACGGTACTTTTTGAGACTACACGATCCGCGCGCCAGCTTGCACCGGGCACGGTTGAGTGATCATTCAAGGCAATACAGTTGGTGCGCGAGTTTAGTTAAACACGCATTAAACTATCCCCGTACCCATGTTTAAAGTTAGACACATTTCGGCGAGTTAGACGCGTGTTTAAGTAAAACAAATGTACGAGAATTGCGTTTAGTTAAACGCTGTGTCTAAAGTCAAAGTTAGACGCGTGTTTAGCTTAAAACCGTGTTTAACTACGTACGAGAATACGGCCCACAGTGTTTATATATAGGTCAATAAATGCGTATGTGTTGTTACGAGACACATTAGAGAAATCAATGCATGCGCGCTGATGTTGATTTGGTTAATGGCACGACCCCGTAGGGGAGTGCTATTGTGACCATATCATCATTTGAGCAAGTGCATTGATTTTTCTAATTTTTCGAGAAATAAAAGAATACGCATGTCTTGACCTAATTCATACACGACACAGGACAAATGATTGCATCTCTGTAATTTCGAAAATATGTTAACAAGTCTCTTTGCTAACACCTGAAGTACAAATCGGCGAACCCGGGCTGCATGAACAACGAATCAAAACAAATCGGTGGGGCATCGACCTATCGTGAAATGTAGGGGTACCCTCCACCGCCGCCTATGGTCCAGGAGATACGGATGGGTTTATTTTAGAGAGGTATTAATGAAAAAGCGACACTTGTAGAGTCCTTGTTCGGCACTCGGGTTAGGTTAATTTCCCAAAATGTATCTAAAAATAATGTCGCTGGATTTATCGAAAATCGATGAAAAACATATTTTCGTATTTTGGCTCACATAATTCATCTTTACAGCTATGCTCTCTAGCACTACCAGCTGATGAACTCCACACCTCATAAGTTGTATTCAAAACTCCCGCCAAAGAAAGGAAGGTTAAAACAACTCAAGCTAAACAATATCTATCCAATTCAATCAAAGCTTTATTTTCTAAGCACACAATCGACTGTTATTAAAAAGCCAGTGTCAATAAGAAGAGGGTGCAATAATAATGCGAATAACATTTCAGAAATAATTTAGGGCCGTATTCTCGTTCGTAGTTAAATACGGTTTTAAGCTAAACACGCATTCTCGTCTAACTCGCCGAAATGAAATTAAAGTCTTTGTTATCTTTACACACATTTTCAGCAATGATTTCGTATACCTAGTGCAACTTTACTGTTGTTATGCACGGTCATTGAAACCGCCATTAGGCCAACAAAAAAATATGTTGTGTTGCCCTCAAGTGCCAAAACTTTTAATTCGGGTCGGTCAGTCTTTTTTTTTGGGGGGGGGGGGGGGGCCCTGAAAAATATATGGTTTATGTCAAGACAAAATTGGTATATGCCCATATGTCCATTTAACTAATGTGACAATAGTCTTAAAAACATTTATTTAGGCTTATTTATTCATTTCAAGCAAGAAATAGTAACATTTAGACACTTTTAATCAAATTTAAATCTTAAAAAAAATAAAAATAGAAAATTGAAGAAGAAAAAAATTGAAGAAAAAAAAAATGCGACCCTAGTTTTTACAATTTTAGGGTCGGTCGCTGAGGGCAACACAACTCTTTCTTATTTTTGGCCTTACTTTAAAAGTATCCATTCGATTTTGTTGAATGAGGTATCAAACTGCGGAGAAGAAATTTGCTCATATAATGTATATCTCAGACTTTTGGAACTGATATTTTATTTTGAATTAGATAACCTCAAAGCACCTGGTCAGGGACTTTCGTTGCTAGGTATTGAGAGTTGTGTGGGGGTTGGGGCGGTGTACAGTTGTAGTTACATAATCCGCTGTTCAATATCAACTCATCTGTAATACTGACTGGTTTAAATTAGGACTACATGTAGAGATCAGTGGGTTGGTCTTGGTAGGTTGGTACGTTTATTATAGTATAAACACCAGAAAAGTTGGAGACTTCAATTCCAAACTGCTGAGTTCTCTTCTAAACTTTCGTTAGTAATAATATGATTAAGTCGCTTTTAAAATTATTACTTTATAGTACATGAATCACATTGAATGATGAATAAAATGAAGTGATGAATTCATAAATCATTATTAATTGACTATTGACAGATATAATAATAATATTGATTGATTGATTGATTGATTGATTGATTGATTGATTGATTGATTGATTGATTGATTGATTGATTGATTGATTGATTGATTGATTGATTGATTGATTGATTGATTGATTGATTGATTGATTGATTGATTGATTGATTGATTGATTGATTGATTGATTGATTGATTGATTGATTGATTGATTGATTGATTGATTGATTGATTGATTGATTGATTGATTGATCGATCGATCGATCGATCGATTTATTTATTTATTCAATGAATAGAAATAGTTAAAGAATAGATAATACATAAATATATAAATAATGTAAACATCCTATCTAGAGCTAACGGGTTCGCCGGCGGACAAGTTTAAGACTGTTAAACTTTCATCAGGATTAGCTCTAACTTATACAGGACCAAATTATTATAATATCATAATCTGATAAAATGTTGCATTAATCTAAAGACATCACAGCGATGGTACTAACTTTTATAGTCATTAAAAAGGTAAGTGCTTTGCCTAAAACATATTATGCAGTTAAAAACTTCCCATTCCGTGTTAGTTAGGTATACCATGAGATTTACAAAAAAATGAGCCCTGGGGCGAGTTCTTTCACCGGGGAGAGTCCGCCCCATGCCCAATTACACGCTAAGAAGGGGGCGGACTCGCCCCAACATATTAAATGGACACATGATGTGTCTATTTCATATGTTGGGGCCACATGGCCTAATTGTCATAGTTGTGTCTATTTGATTAATCAATCTTTACATGGAATAACTGATAGTTTCTGCAATATTTAACTTGCCTATGACGCCGGACGAGCTTGCCCATCATGGGGGCGAACCTACCCCGGCGTGAGTAGTGTGGGGAAAGTCCGCCCTGTTGGTTATTTTCCTTACTCCGTGCACTTACTAAAAGTTCTAGAGTGCTGAAACTATGGGTGTATGTAGCTAAGAAACGTAGCTTTCATTTGGAAGTAGGATAGCTTTCTAACTTGTAAAATGAGTCCGCTAGGCAAGCCTGAAAATTAGAGGGCGGACTCGCCCCGCTCTCCCCTACTTATTTACAGTCAATGGGTCCCCGGTGTTTTTTTTAACTTGCCGAATTTGCGTTATTACGGCCCGATATGATTTGGTTTTGAAAAATTGAAAATCAACTTGATATACAGCGTGTCCAAAAAATCTGGGTTCAAAAGTTTGCAAGCTTATAACTAAAACAGTAGGAAACATGGATAGTTCATATTTAAGGATATTAAACAAAATATACCCGACCTTAATTGGTTAAACCAGGGATACTATTAACTTTGGGATAGGAAAGTCGTATACTAACGTACGTAGCGAAAACGGTCCTTTTGAATAAATTATGATTATGATATGATAATCGTCTGGAATGCGTCGGTGACCGGCGTTTAACGCGTTTAACAATGTTTAACCAGGTTTAACGGAATTGTTAGTCAGCATAGGTTTGGGGGCGCTGTAGATTTACACAGACGAAGGTGGCCACGCGAAACCTACATTTTGAATTCGTAGTGAATAACACGTAATCGCGAATATTAAACTTATTTTGACAAATTCATCATAATTAGAAGAATTTTTATCGTTAACCGGGCGATGACTGTTAAAAATAATTCAAAATGGTGCACTCCCGTTGCCATATTGGGTCGTCTGAGAGACGCGTGGCCAGCGTCGCGTCGTCTGCTACAATTACGCCTTATCGGAAGAACAGCGCCACCAATTCTATGCTGACTAAGTTCAATTTTAAAGTGGACCCGATCGGCAAGCTCAGTGGCACACCCCTGGTTAAACTCTGTGATTAATCCAATATAAACTTCTTGAAATACAAAGATTTTAATAGAGCGTGGTCAAAACCCATTTGTCCCACTTTTCAAGGAACACCCCGATGTGTTGCAATTGCCCATTGTTGTGACTTTGTCAAAGTTTTGCCTTTGCATTCATTCTTTAGAAAGACTTGGGCAGTAAACAAATTTATCTTGGTCATATTGCAATAATACAAGTTCATTATTTACATAAACATTAAAACAAAATGTTCTTTGTTATAGTCCGAGTTATTGTTAAGTTCTTTCGGAGAATAAACCCATGCCGGGAATACTGCATAGCGCACAGTTTCATGCAACGCACGGGACAAATGGGTTCTGACCACGCTCTATTCAAATCTTTGTATTTCAAAAAGTTTATATTGGATTGGTCTCCAAATTTACCCAATTAAGGTCAGGTATATCTTGTTTCCTACTTAGCTCGCACACTTTTGAACCCAGTTTTTGGGGACACCCTGTAGATGGAATGGTTCATTCTAAATCTAAAGGGATCCAAGTAAAGGACAGCGTATAGAATGAGCTATGGTTTGCGATAGTTTCCAGTTTTCAATACGATTTATTCCGTTAAAATATACTACCGCGTTCCAAAGTGTCGGCAATCAATTATTTCCTTTCATTCTTCCGCGGCCCTTTAATCGAGGTTCCTTCTAAAGGTATTCCAATAAACCGCGCATGCCAATTACCATTTATAAATTTCTGCACATGGAGTTTTCCCATAGCGTTACACTGCCGATAATGAGCTACTTGGTTATTCATAAGGTGATTTACTCGCTGGTGAATTGCCATTAGGTCTAAAACCATTTGGTCCAATACCCATTAAGTCTAATACCAATTGGTCTAAGTTTAAGACCAGTTGGGCTAAATGTCTGAGTGACAGAATTATATACCTAGAAACAGCCTTACAGAAATGACACAATGGCAAATTTCGTGTGACCTCGTGCTTCTAAAAAAAGGAACTATTGGAGTAATATGCAACTCAAACTTTGGAATGCGACAATTTTAAGGATATGACCTTTCATGTAAAATAGAAAACATCAAGTTGAAAATCGGGCCAGCAATCAGAACATATACCTTTAACATTTTAATTATTTGTTTCAAATTTCACAAAATATTAAAAATATTAGGGGTCTTAAGGTGACGAATTAAAAATAATTAATAACAACACAAACAAACCGACATCGGGTCATATCCTTAAAATTGTCGCATTCCAAAGTTTGAGTTGCATATTACTCCAATAGTTCCTTTTTTTGGAAGCACGAGGTCATACGAAATTTGCCATTGAGTAGTACACAAACGGGCGGGTGGTTAACCACCTTTGGCAATAATTCACCATATTTTAGCCTATAATTTCTAAAAGGAGCATTTATGCCCCCTAAGATTTTACAGACATAATGAGAAAAAATATGGGGATTCTTCTGAACTTTTAACTTGGAGGAAAAGAAATAAAGTAAGAGTCACTCCCCCGGCGCCCGGGCCGGCGCCACTCCCAACAAATCAAGTTAACAATTCTACATTATACTGCCAGCCAGCCGTCGGACATGAGAAATGAATTTCCTCGGATTTTTGAGAGTCACCCCTTGAAATATGACGTCTCACGGAGGGTGAATGACCGCTGAAATAGCTGAATAGGTGGTAGGCCTACTTGAAGCCTATACAATACTGTCAACACTGGGTTTAGCATATTTCGCAGGAAAACGTTATAATCGGTATGTAGTAGACTTAAACCCCTTAAATGGCCATGCATGAAAAGTGTTATGTTGCTCGTGTATAGAGAATACATTTATAGTAGACGTACGTAGAAGGTAAAACTTAATCTAAGGAATGTAAGAAAATTGTCATATAATACATGTAGTCATAAATGATCATAAGTACGGCAGGTATGTTACAGGCATGATTATGTTCAGGCTATTTTGTTTTCCAAATTTCCGCACTTTCTTTTATTTTCAGCCCGTTTTTGGCCTTTATAAGCTGATTTCACGCACCTTTTCAGGCTATTCAGGTTTTTTCCTACAAATTCATAATCATGCCTGATGTGAAGAGGCCTACTCGGTCTATATTGAGGCGGCCTATATACAGGGTGTATCAGAATGAACTGTACCGAGGCATTATGATTTATTACGGTATGAATCTGATCGATAGTGTTCATATTGTTTTCACTTATATCTTGCGCAAACGCCCAGCTTTCATAAGAATTTTAGATTTTGAAAATCGGACATTTCTGATGGAAAATACAGACTTTCTGGTAAAGATGGAAGATTTCAATTTTGGTCGAAATGATAAATTTTAAAAATCTGTGAAATTACTAACGCCTTTAAATAGTAAATTAATGATGACATATAAATGGTTTAATTATTATTATCTACTAGCGGGCACCGCGCTTCGCGCGGGACCCGCTAGAAGATTTCACGGGGAATAAGGAAACAAAGCGTAAGAAAATTTGATACAATATCAAGAACATGTCCGACATGTACATCCCCGTAAGACACTTTTGCCCAAGGGGGGGCGTTTTCACCTAAAATTTTCTTAAAAGGTTGCCCCAAAAATTTTCCAAGTCAGTCACCTCGTGAATTTCACGTAAGTGGGGGGGGGGGGGGGGGGGGGGGGTAGGGGGGGGGGGGGGGGGGGGGGGGGGGGGGGGAGGGGGGGGGGGGGGGGGAGGGGGGGGGGGGGGGGGGGTAGAAGTCAAAAAATTTCGCACGTACACACAATTTCGCAGTCCAAAAAGCACTGTAGTCAATGTTATATGAGTAGTTTACTATCATTGATAGTAAAAACTAAGAAAAACGCAATTTTTACCTTTAAAAAAAAAAAAAAAGTTTCAAAAGGGGGAGGCGTTCGCAACCGTCGCCCCCCCCCCCCCCCCCATCTGACGGGCCTGATGTATACATAATCCAGACGGGCACTAAATAATCCGAATATCGCAGGTGCTTATGATAATCCAGGTAGGATGTGCCTTAATCTAGGTAGGCCTCATCCATTATATCCAGGGACCCCATAGGCCTAGACCCTACCCCTAATCCAATTACCAAGGTGCCCTTAATAATGCACCGGATACCACATAATCAAGGTACTGCAGTGTGCCGTTATACCCAGGTGCCCTTATTTTATCAAATTAAACGCGGGTGCCGAAGATAGCGGACAGTAATAGTCATATCACAATTATAGGCAGAGGTGAGTAATATCAAAGCGTTATAAATGTTTATATAAATATCAAGAGTATATCCTTAAATAATTCAGGTACCTAAAGTGCCCTTGATATAATGTAAGTGACATGGTGCCCTTAATACACCATGAGCCTAGGCCAAATGTGCTCTTAAATAATACAGATACCCATGTTCCTAATCCAAGTAGCCTACTCAACGTGTTCTTAATACACCGGTTGCCCGATAGGTCTAGGCCCTACCCCTCACAGATGGGCACAGATGGCCTTAATAACCGGCGTTATATCCATACCAATGTGCCCGTATTATATCCAGTTTATATTGAAAATCGCAGGTATAGGTGCCGAAGCTATAGCGGGTGGTTAGTCATATCAAAACGTAAGATGCGGGTATTGTAAAACAGCAAGAGTATGTCGTTGTTACTCCATGTATCCTAGGTGCCCTTAATACTGACATTGGTACCAAAGTGCCCTTAATAATCCATATATACCATGTGCCCTTAAGAAATCCATGTACGCCATGCATGTATAACACATCGTGCCTTGAATATTCATTTACCACCACATGTACATTAATTATCAAGATTGTGTATTAGTGATCCAATAGGACCTCCCTGGACTATGTAGTTTATCTTGAATCGAATATTAAGGGCACCCGTGATAACTGTGTATGCGGCTATTAGGGCCTACGTGGATTAATAAGGGCACCTGAATGGTTATTCAGATGTAGGAATACTTAGAGTATTCAGAGTATCTGGATTGCCTTAATATAAGTATAGAACACATGGGTGGGTACCCCATGTGACCTTTAATCCAGCAGGTAGACCTACACCCTTAGAAAAAGGGTGCTTCAGGGGTTCTTGGCTGTCCCGTATATGGAACCCTCAGGGTTAAAGGTTCTTTTAGTTTTAAAGAACCCCAAAAGCTTCTGTAGAGAACCTTTAGAGGTTCTAAAGACGCATGTTTTGTTCTTTTAGAACCTTTAAAGGTTCTTTGTGGAACCTATAAAGGTTCTAAAAAGGGTTCCATATACGGGACAGCCAAGAACCCCTGAAGCACCCTTTTTCCAAGAGTGTACCCCATCAGGTGCAGTGGTGGCACGAACGGTGGAGGGGGTGGGGGGTGCCCAGTCGTGACCCCCAGTTATTATATACCTCCTGTCAGCGCATGTCTCTACCTATTTTGTACCCCCAAATAATAAAAAAATTGAATTTGAATGTCAAAACTGAAAGTTATGTACTTAAAATTAGCTTTAAAATGTCTCCCCCGATTCTTATATAGCCCGCCACCCCGTTTTCCCCCTTTAACATTTTGATGCTGGTGTCGCCACTGCCCTTGTGCACATAGGCCTACTGTATCCAGGTAATTCAGTAGGCCTACGTTCTGAGCGTTATATAGTGTGTTCCATATTTTTATAGTCGGTCGTTTTAGTTGTATGGCCTGCGGAGTCTATCATCAAGATCACTTGTACCATCCCATGCTTGTACTTGAGCACTATGTATTCCATCCGGTTTTGTTTGGCCTATTTACATTAAATACATTATTCCTCCAATAGGCACGTGGGGCCTTAACGTATTATAGTAGTAGTCCATTTGTCATGTTTGCTGTGTTCTAAATAAGGCCTCCCGAGATACTACCTGATACACCCTTAAAATCCAGTTATCACAGGTGGCCCACCTGCGCATAGTATATCCAGGTAATTTGAGACTCTCTGCGTTTTATAGTGAACCCCGTAATCCAGATACCACGGGTGCCCTTATTAATCCAGACACTCTATAATAATCATGATAATATACCACGCGTTCCGTTTATCCAGATGCCTCATGTGCCCTTATATCCAGATTATCAAGTAAGGGAAGTACGGGAAGGAGTAGGTGGCTTTAGGGTACACTATTAGAAAAAGGGTGCTTCAGGGGTTCTTGGCTGTCCCGTATATGGAACCCTAAGGGTTTAAAGGTTCTTTGATTTTAAAGGACCCAAAAAGGTTCTGTAGAGAACAACCTTTAGAGGTTCTAAAGAGCTATTTTGCCCATTTTTTGCCCATTTTGAACCTTAAAATGGTTCTTTTTGGAACCTTTTAAGGTGATATTAAGGGTTCCATATACGGGACAGCCAAGAACCCCATGAAACACCCTTTTTCTAAGAGTGTATGGACTGCAGCCTGCTTTCACTCTGCCCCGTTACAATGTGCAGTTTGCGCCACAAACGCGTACACACTTTGTCTGCGTCATTACGTGTGCGCCGAATCGCGCGCGCCATGTTAAACGCGGTCGGGCAGCCGTCAACATAGAAACAGTTGGTATGGTACCGCCAGTTTCTTTATCGTTAGCAAACTACGCGTTCATCTATGTTACTATTGTGACAGTGTCACTTTAAGATCTGTGTAAGAGTTTTTGTTTACATTTAGAAAATGTCGTAAAATATTTTTATTTGTTGGACGTAATAGTCCCGTATAAATGCTTGTACTCATGCGATCTTTAAGAATAACAAACCACCGCATATACAGAAATGTAGCTATATCCCTGATGAAAATATTTTGGGTGACGACCATATGTCATCACTCACTCCGAAAACCACAATTTTTGCCCGAACAGTAGCTACCCAAGTAAAAGAAATTCAACATTTCGGATTATAATCTGTGATCCTTTCTGCGCATGTCTGAAAACGGGAAAATACTGGCATTGAACTATCTAATTAGCTCGTGTATTAGAGGCGCAATTACCACGCTTTTTCAGTTGAAGAGGGACGCGAGTGTAAAATTATTATTGAACTATCTAATCAGGCGAGGGACCGAAAATTAGTATATAGATATACTAATTTTCGGTCCCTCGCCTGATTAGATAGTTCAATAATAATTTTACACTCGCGTCCCTCTTCAACTGAAAAAGCGTGGTAATTGCGCCTCTAATAGACGAGCTAATTAGATAGTTCAATGCCAGTATTTTCCCGTTTTCAGACATGCGCAGAAAGGATCACAGATGATAATCCGAAATGTTGAATTTATTTTACTCGGATAGCTACTGTTCGGGCAAAAATTGTGGTTTTCGGAGTGAGTGATGACATATGGTCTTCACCCAAAATATTTTCATCAGGGATATAGCTACATTTCTGTATGGTATATGCGGCTGTTTGTTATTCTTACAGATCGCATAGTAACAAGCATTTATACGTGACTATCCGTCCGACAAATAAAATTATTTTACGACATTTTCTAAATGTAAATAAAAACTCTTACACAGATCTTAAAGTGACACTCTCGCATTAGTAACATAGATGAACGCGTAGTTTGCTAACGATAAAGAAACTGTGGCGGTACCATAACAACAGTTCCTATGTTGAAGCTGCGCGACCGCGTTTATCATGGTGCGCGCGATTCAGCGCACACGTAATGACGCATACAAAGTGTATACGCGTTTGTGGCGCAAACTGCACATTGTAACGTGGCAGGGTGAAAGCAGGCAGTCCGTACACTCTAAGAAAAAGGATGCTTCAGGCTTCAGGGGTTCTTGGCTGTCCCGTATGGAACCCTTATCACCTTAAAAGGTTCCAAAAAGAACCATTTTAAGGTTCAAAGTGGGCAAAATATGGGCAAACATTGGTCTTTAGAACCGCTAAAGGTTCTCTACAGAACCTTTTGGGGGCCTTTAAAATCAAAGAACCTTTAAACCATATACGGGACAGCCAAGAACCCCTCTGAAGCACCCTTTTTTCTAATACTAAATAGTGTACCCTAAACCACCTCCTCCTCTCCGCACTTGGATATAAGGGCACATGGGGCATCTGGATAAACGGAACGTGTTTTTTGTGTGGTACATTATCATGATTATAGAGTGTCTGGATTATTAAGGGCATCCGTGGTATCTGGATTACGGGGTTCACTATAAAACGAGTCTCAAATTACCTGGATACTAATACTAATACTATGCACAGGTGGGCCACCTGTGATAACTGCATTTTAAGGGTGTACACTCAGATAGTATCTCGGGAGGCTTTATAGAACACAGCAAACATGACAAAGGGACTACATACTATACGTTAAGGCCCCACATGCCTATTGGAGGAATAATGTATTTAATGTAAATAGGCCAAACAAAACCCGGATGGCACACATTGTGTAAAGTACAACCGTGGAATGGTACAAGTGATCTTGATGATAGAATCGGCCGACCATAAAACTAAACGACCGACTATAAAACTATAACGCTCAGAACGTAGGCCTACTGAATTACCGTGGATACAGTAAGTGCATGCATACCAGCACCAGCACCAAAATGTTAAAGGAGGAAAACGGTGTGGTGGGGCAATAAAAGAATCGGGGGAGACATTTAAAATCTAAATTTTAAGTAACTTTCAATTTTGACATTAAAATTCAACTTTTTATTATTTGGGGTACAAAATAGGTAGAGACATGCGCTGACAGGAGGTACTAACTGGGTATTAAGAACACGTTGATGGAGTAGGCCTACTTGGATTAGGAACATGGGTATCTGTATTATTTAAGAGCACATTGGGCCTAGGCTCATGGTGTATTAAGGGCACCATGTCACTTACATGATATCAAGGGCACTTTAGTACCTGAATTATTTAAGGACATACTCTTGATATTTATATAAACATTTTATAACGCTATGATATACTCACCTCTGCCTATGTGATAGGCCTATGACTTTTACTGCCCGCTATCTTCGGCACCCGCGTTTAATTTACTTGACTATGATAAAGTAAGGGCACCTGGGTATCTCGAGATAACGGCACACTGCAGTAGGCCTACCTTGATTATGTGGTATTCGGTGCATTATTAAGGGCACCAGGGGTAACTGGATTAGGGGGTAGGGCTTAGGCCTATGGGGTCCCTGGATATAATGGGACAACGGGTAGGCCTACCTGCATTTCAGGTCTCATGGGAGGCCTATACATAGGTATCTGGAAACACAAACGTAGGCCTACCTAGATTAACATGAGTAAGGCACATGTATACCTGGATTATCAAAAGCACCTGCGCTATTCGGATTATTTATAGGGCCCTGTCTGCATTATGTATACATATGTAGGACATGTTCTTGATATTATTGTATCAAATTTTCTTACGCTTTGTTTACTTATTCCCCGTGAAATCTTCTAGCGGGTCCAGCGCGAAGCGCTGGTGCCCGCTAGTAATTATAATTAATGCACCCTGTTGGGATTTAATGAATAAATAATATATAGACTCGGACAAACTGGCGAGAATTAAATTAACAAAGACCTTAAAAATACACAGCCTCGAACCCGGTCCCTCTCGCTATCGCGGCGTTTGGTTACTCCACTAGGCTACAGGGACTGTGCTTACATGGATACCAGACGAACGAGCTATTATGTATACAAAGTCTTTATTGAAAGCCTCTAGCAGCCGAAATACATGAGTAAATATTAACAATTGATGATGGCCTATAAGCATGATTCTAGCAGAATCTATGACGAGCGAAACTTAATTAAATAAACGCGAGGATCAAGCAAATGATACCAGCCGAGTAATTGAAATGAATAAATAATATATAGACTCGGACAAACTGGCGAGAATTAAATTAACAAAGACCTTAAAAATACACAGCCTCGAACCCGGTCCCTCTCGCTATCGCGGCGTTTGGTTACTCCACTAGGCTACAGGGACTGTGCTTACATGGATACCAGACGAACGAGCTATTATGTATACAAAGTCTTTATTGAAAGCCTCTAGCAGCCGAAATACATGAGTAAATATTAACAATTGATGATGGCCTATAAGCATGATTCTAGCAGAATCTATGACGAGCGAAACTTAATTAAATAAACGCGAGGATCAAGCAAATGATACCAGCCGAGTAATTGAAATGAATAAATAATATATAGACTCGGACAAACTGGCGAGAATTAAATTAACAAAGACCTTAAAAATACACAGCCTCGAACCCGGTCCCTCTCGCTATCGCGGCGATTGGTTACTCCACTAGGCTACAGGGACTGTGCTTGCATGGATACCAGACGAACGAGCTATAATTATGTATACAAAGTCTTTATTGAAATTGATGATGGCCTATAAGCATGATTCTAATACACATACGGAATGCTCACTGAATAATCCATTTTTATTTCTCTCTTGTCTCTTAATTACTCCTTTCTGTGTGTAAAACCTCTCACTGAATTACCTCAAAAATAATATAGTGATTACTAAAGTTCTGTAAAAAAAGACATAGTTTTGACATTAAGTTATGTAATATATAATTTTAAAGCAGATTACCAAAACTCGGTGTATATATAGGTTTTCCCAGTTAGTTTAACACTTTTTTCATTATATTTCATATCTCGTTAAGTTTGAATTCGTCCCAAAATTTTGAAGGTTGCATTTGTTAAAGTAAATTTCGTCTTTGGTCAAGTATATTCATATTTTGCGCAATGAATTTCATTTAATGTTCATTTTATTTCGTCCTAACACACTTCCATTTCGTCTGATACAGCGGTAACCTACTATTGTATACATTTATTTCGTCTTTGATCAAATAGTTTCATATTCAGTTCACTTTATTTCGTCCCATGTGGAACGTCCTGCCTAGAAGCATGTAAAATCCAGCTATAGGCCTATACGTTTTATATATATATATATTTTTTTCTTTCTTTCTTTCTTTCTTGTTCGTTCTTTTTTTCTTTTATTTCATATGATTCATGAATATTTCGCGATTTGAATCAACAAGGCAAAAGAACACATGTCGGTGGTTCAAATCTAACCTGCAATAATATGTAGGACGAATATATGTGATTAAAGTATTAAAAATAATGAACAAAGACGAATTATATTTGTGCATAGACCCGCTACCCATCAGGTGATACGAATTCAATCCTTCCTTGACGAAAAGAAATGACCAATGAATTAAATGAAATGGTCATACTTTGAAATATAATGCTCATTGACGAAATTTATCTAACAAAATGCGTAAGTCAGATTTTGGGGACGAATTCTAACTTAATGAGATATGAAATATAATGAAAAAAGTGTTAAACTAACTGGGAAAACCTATAATACCAACAGATACCTCAACTCAAAAAATAAGCAGCACATTCACTGACGGGGGAGGACTCGAACACCGGTCCTCCCGAATGCTAAACGGCGATGGCGTTCGGGAGGTATAAACTCTCGTTACGACAGTGACCAATTAATCGTAGATAATAATGATAATCTTAAAAAACCAACAAAAGTAAACCCAAGACTTATTTTATTTTTATTACTGTATGGCCATACAAAATTGCTACCAACTTCACAATCTCACGGTAAAATCGATATCAGTGTTAACCGGATTACAGTGTTACACTTGAAATTGATTGTAGGCCAAAGTCCCGCATCCATGCAGACATTTATAATAGGTTTAATCCCATAACGGTGGAATGCCCTACTCCACTCATTAACAAAACGTGTTAATTATATGGGGAAACGGACTTTGACATTTATATTGAGTTTGAGAATTTAACCAATGTTACTAAATCTCCAATAATGCACCCAGATTGGGCTCATTTTGAAAACAAAAAGTGCCCTTTTGTTCGAACGAACTCAACTTTTATTTCCACCTTCCAGCAGAGGTATACGCAACCACGCGCGGATCATTTATACATGCGAGATTCAAGAGCGATCTTCTCACATTTCCTAGCGACATAGTTTCAAAATAGCCTTTTTAGGCTTTAAACGGGCTTTTAAACCAGTGTTTTGCACCATAACACCAATTGGGTGTACAATAATTAGGAACATATTAAAATAAGACTGCATCCAAGACGGGATCCGGGACTGCATCTTTAGGTTGTCTTCGTAGAAATGTTGACCCGCATCTACGAATTTCTCGTTGATTTTTAAAAAGGCTATTTAATATTTGTTTCTAAATAAATAAACAAGAGGGACGGAAGACTGGAGTGATAGTTTTGGAGCTATACACATCAGTGTAGGCCTAACTGACTACGCGTGTCTGAACTCTGCTACTTGCTTGTTCCTGATTGGCAAAACCGATTTATGTTTACCCCTTACTCCCTGCAGGGCTGATCTAGGCCTATAAAATTGAACAAAGAATAACAACGGTGCACCGGTATAAATCGTGACAATACAACCACCATTGAACCATGATTGAACCAAACTGTTTTAAGCCCATTTCAAATGCCCTGCTTTAAGTTTTAGGCTGTAACCTCTTAAATATGCACGTGTTCACAGCATGCATTTCGAGGGACAGTTTACCCCCCCCCCCCCCCCCCAAATAAGGACAATGGCAGACATAAAGTTACAAACCTGTCTGAACCATGATGAACAAAAAGTCATGTTTTCAATGATTTGAAAAAGAACACCAATAAATAATAGTTAGCTTTTAAAATCGAGATATTAGGATAAATTCAAGGCTCAAGATAACAGGTTTTTTACCAGGAGCTACTTTTTTTCCAAAGTAGCGCCCGGATCATGGGATTTATTGGGAACCAGGAGCTACTTTCAGTCTACCGGGAGCTAACTTTTTATTAAATCGTGTTGTCAAATCGAAATTCGATGTTTTGGGCAAGCTTCCCGATCGTCAACGGGCGCTGGTTTGGACAAAATATCAGCGCTCGGTTGTTTATTTGTCAGCATTACCGGGCGCTATGGCAGGAGGACCGAGGGGTAAAAATCGCCTAGCGCCCGCTTATCTTGAGCCTTCTTGAGGATAATGCGACCACCAGGAATCGAACCTGTGTCCCGCGGTGGCAGAAAGTACAGTCAAAGAGTAAACTACAAAGAGAGGACGATTTCAAGGTGGTTTTTCACGGTGTACTTATAAAATACACCAATATTAGTTCTTTTGCGGTTCAATGACGAGAACTTTTTATTTAAATTAAGATCATTTACATATTTATATTAATCGGTTCGAGTCTTCCCGTATAGAGGTTATTGGACAATTATCCATGTTGCCACGCGCAAGGGACTGTAAAGGGGAATCGCACCCGCCATATTCTACATTTAGAGAGGTATATTATGGGATCTTTTCCAGGGAACGCCCTCAACATCGAAATAAAAATTGAAAGCAGATTTTCTTGCAGATTTACATTTCTGATCATAAATCGTACATACATTCCAAGTTACAGGGCGATACGATTCTTAATTACTTCAAAATCATGGTTTTAGAGTGAAAATAAACTGTCGGATATCCGACAACTTATTTTTTTGTCTAAATTCACTCTAAACCCATGATTTTGAGGTAATTAGGAATCGTATCGCTCTGCAACTTGGAATGTATACCGTTAAACTTCATCTATAAGCACCCATTGACTAATAGTTAATAAGCAGAGAATAGATAAAAAGGTATGAGCGCCCTCAATTGATCTAGAGAAATTAGCACGAATTTGTTTAGTGTATTCGATATTCAATAATATAAAGTTGTATTACTCTCTAAATAATTTCATGGACAGACGAATTGCTCAATTGGTAAAGCGCCCGGTAAAGCGTCAACTTCAGTATCACGAGGTTGGTGGATCAATTCTCAACTACACCTTTTGCAATTTCTTTTGAAATCCAAGTGATATAGAAATTAATGCAAACTTGAATGTAAAATGATTACTCAATTATACTAGCTTTATTGTTATTTTTCAAAAAACAAGCGCATAATTAATTTGATTGTATAAAGTAATGATCTTAATAGTCCAACCTTTTTATAAGCTAAAACACATTTATACTACAAATTAACCACAGCAAAATGTATTCATTGGCTTATTTTAAATGTTTCACACAGTAATCTTAAACGTTTCCTTCATCATGATTTAAGGGCAAATTATGATGATGCATATTAGGTTGGTAGATCAAGTTAAGCAACAAAATGAAAGTAACTATGCAAACCACTATAATCCTGGTCTCACAATGAATGAATAGGTGAATGAATGGATGGCTATTAAATCAATTTATTTCCAATAAGATAGAGGGCCGTCCATTTATACCGACCCATCAATTATACATGTAGTTATAAAACAGTATCTGAAACAGCAGTCTCGTTTAGATCAATTGGTTAAGCCGGCAGTTAGGGCAATTGTGATCGCAGGTTTCAGATGACAATACCTGGTTCGAATCTCACTTCAAGACTTCTTCTTTTGGAAAGTTTATAAATATTTACGGTGTATATCAAATTCTTAACTTTGTTTTTACCATGAATAAATAGTGAATCTATATTTGTCTTTAATGTGGGTTTTCCCTTTTTTCTCCTCTCTTTCTACTATTTTTTATTTTAATTTTAATGTTATCACAATCGTTTATAAATAGTACAAACATTTAAATCAACCTCAACGACTTAGTATTTTTGTGAAGACATGCATGGATGGAGTACAATGAGACAATACGTTGATTACAATTCACTGCTTTTCAGTTCTGCTACTTATGGTTTTGGCCATTGTTGGTTCTAGATGACAATTCCTTATTGAGTTTATAGAGACACATACATGTACATGTACATGTAATCGATACAAGCATGTAGCATGTCTATCGAATTTGGGGCAGAGGACTTCTTTAGTGATATAGACACAGTTTCGTAATTCTAAAACTAATCCGTTATAAATCAATAACACGTGGCCACTATACTACCATTTACATGAATGTAATGCATGACCTTCAATACCACGTGAGCTGCTCAAACTATGACATGTTCATAGGCGTGAAATTTAAAGGCATCCGTCAAACGTGTGTATTATAGTTCCGAAAAACTTAAACAGACTTAAAAAGATGGATGGTGCCGTAAATAAGTCCTTCGCGTGATTTCTTTTATTATTTCCACTCAGTTTTGTTTTATTTGTTTTGTGCTTTGTGTTTCTCCAAGAATAGGTATGGCACAAACGTGTAATATCGCGTTTCGAATCAATGA
>CM069449.1:41254623-41787930 GCA_035610835.1 Ophiura sarsii | reverse complement strand
AAAGACATGTAAAAGAAAGAAGGACAAATAAAAAGGGTGCCTAAAAGCCTATTTTCGTCTGCTATATTAATATTCGTATAGGCCTAGGCTACATTCGTAATTACTTGCAATAAAGTGAATATGGAAGAAACCACAGCAACTTTGAAATGGAGACCTAGAATCTAGATGTAATACAGTGAAAGGAGAACCAGAACCGGAGTGTGATGATTTACAGATAAAGTGATCAGAAATTTGATGGGAAGGTCCGTCGTTTAGCGGCAAGCATTTGCTGCTGGCGTGATGATCGCCATCCACCCGCCCCTGAATTTACCATTTGTAGAGCTCAGTGAGGCTGAATTTAGCCATAAGAGGAGTGAAAAGATGACAAAACTTACCGAAAAGGGCCACGAGCTGGGGCGTCATCGCCGTAATAGTAAGGAACATTTTTACGTGTATTTATTAAATACAACTAACACAAGTCCCCCTCTTTTTGCGTTCGCACACAGGCCAGAATAGGACCTACTTTAGCACGATCCAACAAAACCAATGAAATTGATGGATATTATGGGTTGCCATTGTAAACAATAATAAGAATGACGATTAAATAATTATTGCAGTAATTTCAAGTAAAAATCCATCGTATACCGCGAATAAATCTGATCACTAGGGCTACCTGATCACTAAGGCACCAAATCACATGTTCTGTGATTCTTGCGCCAAAGTAAACAATTTTTTATGTGGGTTGTTCGATGTTGTTATGGGGATGTTTAGCACAGTATCAGTTGGTTTGTCACTGTGTACTAATTCAAATCAATCTTAAACGATCCCGACGAATTAATTGTTGAAAAAATTGTGGTAAATATATCGCGTGAATGGCCGCCTGCGGCGACCATTCACGACTCAAAATATGGTACAGCCTATGCATTAAAGGGAGCCTCTATAGCAAAACATCGACGAACCAATAATTATTCTCTAATTCTTATATAGTGGGTGTGGTTTGAGATGTCAGCAGGCAATTTGATGGTTTTTGGCTGATTTTCAGCCGTCACGCCATACATTAAGAGACAATGGTGTATAGTTTGGGGCGGGGGTTTATTCATTCGAAAAATAATACCTTCAGCGCGTATGATCAACGCGTCATCGCGTTAGCGTGCCCTACACAAAGTCGCCGCCGTATGCGTTATGGATATAACGCAGCGATGACAGGTGCGTGTGTGCTAAAGAACGCGATTAATTTGAAGCAGGATGTTGGAAAACAGCTCGCTGGATTCGCCGATTTTATAAAGGGGGAAATTTGTTGTGTTTGTTTAAATAAATCTAACAAACTGCGTTATGTTATGATAAAGATCAAAATTACCAATAAACTAATAGTGTCTTAAATTATACATTGTACCCAACTGTACCAAAAATTTGCCGTAAGATCCCTTATCCTGGCCTCTTTTTCAGAAATCCGTTTAGTCTATTTTATTATCAAGGTGTGCACAGATACAGCATATTTGAAACCAAATAGCTATGGCATAAAATCCAGATTCTTACGTAATCAATTAGTACATAAAAAATGCTTAGTTGCTATACACATTGATCTAATCCATTAGATCTGATGGCAATTGAATTTAATTAGTCGTTGGCATGCTATATTTCTTTTTGCGGCGACTTGATGTCTAAAAATGTCGGGTAACCCCATTTCCGCGTAGAGAATATAACCGAACATTGCGTTTATTGTTTTCACCTATATTTTCTTGGGTGTCAATTTACACCATGGGTGTCACTATAGGACCGGTGTAAAGTGGTCCGGTCCTATAGTGACACCCATGGTGTTAAATAACACCGGAGTTTTGCAGTGTGTGTGCCCCTTGCACTTTATGCCTAAAGTTTCTTTGCAGGTGAGCGTATGTTTGCACTTTAACCCCCTGAGAACTACCAGCCGATTGGTTGAAATTAGAATGTGTCAAATATTGTGCCAATCAGAGACATCGTTAGAATAATTACAATTTTCAAAATATTAGCATAAAATATAATAAGCAAAACTGCAATTGGTCATCAAAATGATTATATCATGTAATTGACCAATGGGAATATTGTACGAAAGACAGGTAGTGCCCAGGCGGTTAAACAATTAATACTCTATGCTATTATATATACATGTATCTTGCTACCTTAAGAAAACCCATATTGAATTATTCTTGTGCAGTGCATTTTCAAACCGTAGAATCCGAAGCACCCGGGAGACTATCTCTGTACTGTAATGGTGCGAGAATGATAAATGCGTTTCCATTTACTCCATCGCTCTCTGTCAATGTTCCATGGCTTGTCAAGTATTTATTGAGGCGTTATGAACCATAAGAATGCGTAGTGGCGTGTAATATCTCTTTTTCTAGTTTCCGATGTCATACAGGGTGACTTAACAACTCAATCCCCTAGAGATAATAGCGTATGAACAAATTGGATAGTGATCACCCTGGAGTCTGTTCAAGAGAAATGAGTACATTGAAGCTATGACGTATTCCATCGTCGATGTTTGGATAATCTTTAGATAAAACCAATTGAAAACCAACCAACTAATCGGCTCTTGTACAATATCCTGATTAGAATGTCAGCCATACGCTAATACTGTAATAAGCGTCTTAACACTTTCCACGCTGCATGGGTCTGCAGACGACACTCCAAAATTTCACAAAATGTTTCAAAAATGTAATTGAAAATGTATTACCATTTTTGGAATCACATGAGATAAACATTAAAATAAATACAAACACGTCTAGTATCGGTTCAGTAATTCATGAGATAGCATTTGAAAGTTGGGAAAGGATTCTGAAAAATCTGTTTTGTATAATTATGGTAAACTAATAGCCGCGTGGAAAGTGTTAAAGGGATATTAAGTGGTGTTGAAAATTTCAAATGTTTAAAAATTTACTTCAGAATTCAAGATGAACATTAAACATCGCCATTATTGTTGTTTCTACTAACAAAAACACAGCAAAACTTGATTAAAACAATATCATCGCTATTTATTGAAAAACGCCCTCTATGCAAATATGGTTCGCGTTATGTATCACGCGTACTGCAGGGGGATACTGTCGGACGTAAAATGCTCGTTGCGGCTCTACGAGCATTTTTGAATCGACGTTTTCTTGTACAAAGAGGGTCTGATTTTTCTTTAGAGAATAAAGGTATTGTTTTTAGACCGTACCCGTGTTATATTGTCTGACATAAATGCGGACGATAGTATTATTTTAAGTAGAACAACTCCGCCGCATGTTCTACGCAAAAAATAATACTATCGAACGCATTTATGCCAGACAATATAACACGGGTACGGTCTAAAAACAATACCTTTATTCTCATTCTTAAACAATTATACTTTAGACATTTATCAAAGAAATAAGTACATTTTATTGTCCACATTTGACAACTTTTACCCCTGCTAGGATCGAATAACCCACAAACATTCCATCCAATCACATGCGATTAGTAAACCATGCGTAAGCCGGCATAAACGCAGGAAAATCGCTAAAGACGCACTGCAGAAGTGCGCGTTATGGAGCAAATCACGCGTTGTGAAGGTCGGGCGCACTGTTAAAACGTAAGCCCCACCTCCCCGTGTTCTATTGTCTCATCTAGATGTCGCCGATTTCCCTGAGAACCAATGAGATTGCTTAAACTTTCTTAGCTGTTTAAGAATAATCCTTATAGGTGTAAGTTCATACATGTAATACAATTATAAAAATATACAAATCCCAGTTTTTATCATAATTGAGGGCGCAGCCTCCAACACATCTCTTAGTGCCCCTTTAACACTTTCCACGCGGCTGTTGGTTTTACCAAATACAAAACAGATGTCAAGGTCTATCTGAAGGATAGACAAGGATTTCATACAAATATGGTAATGAAATTCAATAATTGTGACATATTTGAAACAATTTGTGACATTTTGGAATGTCGGCTGCAGCAGCTGCCTGCCGCGTGGAAAGTGTCAATGCTCATCTATTGATCGTACGCTTACACCTGTTCTGACGGATGAGAACTGACAATTTGATTTGCAATTCAAATAAGTCGACGGCACGCTGCTACTGGTGTTTGAATTGATGTAACTTCGGGAAGTATACGGGTAAGTCCAGTTCAGCAGGTGTACGTAGCAAACTAATTGTTTTCTTTAACTGATTTCAGAATTGTGTATTTTTATCTTTCAGAGATCGACCATGTTGGGTTTAGTATTTTAGTGATGTTAATAACTACAAAACAAGGTAAAGTACTTAATGTTAGTTTGCAATATTATAACTTCCTCAAAACAAGTGGGTTTTTTATTTATTTTTCATTCGCCTAACGTTGGTATATTGTTTCCTTTCGTTATTAGTTCATATGATGCTACACTTGGTTCTCTTACTAATCTGCTATTATGAACAATTTACAAAATACAGTTAATCATACGTATTTATTCCGTAAAATAGCACCCTCCTCATTTACAAAATAAATCGCACTAACAAATACTGCGGATATTGGATACCTTACTAGCGTAATGCTTACTGTATTTTGTAAACTCAATATACAGCAGATTAGTTTAGGAGACCATGTTACGGGTGTTGTAGATCAATGGAGGGCTCGACCCCACTGTGCATACAAAACCACTGCTCAAATGTCAACTGTAATTGTCGAAAAAAGTGTAGGCCTACTTTAGGTCCCTGATACAGTTCACCGGGACCCCGCGGGGTCAATGGACCCCATGCCAATTTCGTGCCCCTGGTAACAAGCATCCTGGCTACGCCCATGCATATGTGGTAGTACACTCTTAATTTTCAAGAGTAAAATGTACTGAGTCGAACATGTTGAGTAAAAAATGAGTAAATGGTTGATCAACTCGGAGCAAAACACTACTTTTAACGGTGCTCGTCCCATGAGTAACTTATAACTCAATTAAAATGAGTAAATCAATTTGCGACTTTGACTCAACTGAGTGTGACCAATAATGTTTGTGTCAATATTGAGTAAATATTGTGGTGATTTGCCTATAGGCCTATCAAAGAGTAAATTATACGGAGTCAAACATTTTGTCGAGTGAATAATTGAGTAGCTAATTAATCAACGTGGAGTGAATCATATTTGACTCACATATTATCCATTAATGAGTCAAATTTCAGACAACTCGGTATATTGAGTCAAATACGAAATGAAAGCGAGGCTGTAATTCTGCCATTTTGTTTTACACATGGACTGGTGACTAGCGTATGTTAGTGATTGATGACACAAGTTGTCATTTCTTTAGGCATTTCTTTGCTGTTGAACACTGCATAGATTGCCAAAAATCATGATGTGGAACTTCTGGAGTTAACAATCAACCAGTAAATTTGGGTATTTGGGGGAGATTTTTAGCTTCAGCAAGCTTACAGTGTTTCTAGCTGTATCGTCACACTGCAGTAAGCTTAATGGATATATTTAAACTTTCTTTATTGATGTTGGACTTCTGCTTGTTTGAAATAATGGCAACATGTCTACAATCTCTAACACTTTTCGCAGATCATCATCCATGTCTACAAATCTCACAAAGCAATGATCGCTAAAATTCCAGTCTGACTCAATCGTTTTAAGCAATGTAATTCTGAGACTCGCTAAAATTCCAGTCTGACTCAATCGTTTTATTGCATTTTGTTACTCAAACAATATTGAGTCCAAATATTTAATCAATAGTTGAGAAAATATTTGGCTCAACTGGTGAGCAACATTTGACTCAACATGGATTTAGTACGTTTCTATACAACTGTTGAGTAAAAAGGGAACCGATCAACATTGAGTAAAGGTTTACGCCTACATCAGTCAGGTATACGGAATATATTATTGCGAATAAATTTAATAAACACGTGTCTAATAGGGTGTCGCCATCTTGTAGCCGCCTATATAATGCCTGGCTAATGGATATCTTTTTCGATCCATTTTTCCACAAAATAGCAAAGTGATTTTCTAATAAGCTTACTTACTAACGATACTTCTAAAATCACAGAGAGTGCAGACCGTTTACGGTAATTATTTTCCGCCCGGAGACAAATGTCAACACCAAATACCACGCGATTGCTTAATTCGAGTTGTGTTCTCGATCTACAATGGCTCTCCACACTTTCCTGTCCTGCATTACTGTCTTTAAGTCTCCTACATCCAAACCAGTGTCCTGTTTAAGCACATCGATGTAAGTTAGGGCAGGTCTTCCAGGTTTCCTTCTCCCATGCTTTGGTATCCAGTGAACCAGCTTTGACACACATTATTGACTCCTAAAGCAGTGGCCTGAGAATCTTGTCCTTCTCTCCCTGATCTTTTGGGTGATTTTGGTGAGATCTCCATACAGCTCTGTGTTAGTTGTATGTTGCTTCCAGTGAATGTTGAGGACAGCCCTCAGCATACGAGTATAACAGCCGTCAAGTTGCTTTGCTAGCTTAGGGGTGGTGGTCCATGCATCACAGCCATATAGTAACACAGATTCAACAGTTGCTGCGAACAGGCGAAGTTTGAATTTTCTTGGTAGGGTGGATTTCCAGATCTTGTTCAGCTTCCCACAGGCTCTCCAAGCTGCTGCCTTGCGTTGCTTGATATCCGTTTCAGTGCTTGACATCCAGGCACCTAGGTATTTGAAATCGTTTACTTCATCTAATTTGGTTCCATCATTTGTTCTGATTTCCACATCCTTTGTTTGGTTGTATGCCATGAACTTTGTCTTCTTTGCATTCATAGACAAGCCAACTTTAGCCACTGATGTCTGGTGTAGTTCTTCAGACAGCAGGGCAATATCGTCTGCAAAGTCAAAGTCTGTCACTGCTACAGGTCCAATCCTTCTGCTTCTTCGCTTTTTAAGGTGGAATCCAAGCTCTTCTTCCTTTCCTGTTATAGCCATTCTCAGGGCGAAGTCTAGTACAATAACAAACAGATATGGGGCAAGGGTGTCACCCTGAAGTACACCAGCTAAGATTTCGAACAGATCTGTTTCTCCATCTGGAGAAATCACTTTAGCCATAGTTCCCTCGTACATGTCTCCAACAGCATCGACGATTTGTCCTGGTATGCCATAAGCGTGCAGAATTCTTAGCATTTTGCCACGATGGATGGTATCAAAGGCTTTCCTGAAGTCTATGTATGTTATTATTGCTTGTAGGTTATTAGCTTTCACCACGCGATATGTAGTGCATATTGTTACAAGCGTCATGCGTTGCATACAAATTCACCGAAATGAGTCGTAAATCGCATAATAAACTTGCTGTGATTTCCGTTTCCACCGGCAAATATTTGTTTACGCTGGTCAAAGCCAGTATTACATATAATAGGCCATAGGTCAGAGCCAAATAATTCAACCCCATACAACAAAAAGTATCTTGAAAAAGAAATGTATACATCTCACTAAGTTACTTAATAACATGCCTATGCTGTTGCACAGTGAAGCGTCCACATCCGGGGATTTTTCTCCGCTGCACTCGCCCGACTAGGTTATACATGAGTCACGTGTTTATTAAATTTATTCGCAATGATATATACCGTATACCTGACTATACATTGAGTAGATATTTGGTCTTCTATTGAATAACAATTTGACTCAATGTGTGAGTTAACCCGTTAGTCAAGTTGAATAACATTTACTCAACAACTTGAGCGGTTCCCTTTCTACCCCAAAAAGAGTAAAATTTTACTCAATATTGTGCACTTTTGTTTAAGAGTGTATTGAAAAGAGAAACACATCTGATTTCCATCGATAAGGAAAATATCAATATATTTATCCAGAAATACCTGAAAAACTGGTGATGGAGCAACCCGTCAGAACTTGTTTGACATGTTTAAGGGGGCTGTCAAGTGTCATTTCGTATTTTCCAGGAATTTCACTTTTCTTCATTTATCAAAACTTCAGAGTGTTATCTATCAGTACATGCAAAGAAATTTTCAATTTTGAAATTCCAAAAGCCTATTTAGAAGGATTTAAATCCCTTATTGTGATCATTGACAAAGTAGAATGGAAAAGTCTGCCCGCAGGGGATCAGCGAAACTCCCATGCGCCGCGTATCCCGTGTTTTGTTTTTCACGCAAATTGGCACGCGCCAGTTCGCTTAAAATACGCGACGCTGTTATTTCGAAAGCCGTCAGTGCGTGCTGCGTTACCCGCTATGTTTTTGCCGCGTTTGAGGGCTTGTTCATACGCATTGTTTACGCATCGGAGGCCCGACTTATCAAACCGTCATTTTTGCCGGGGTGTGGCTGAGCCTGAAAGCAAGTAGGCCTATTAGTAAAACAAGGCTTTAGCACAAGCGTTAGTGTCAAGGAGTTTGGAAAGAGAGAAGGAAAAAAGATAAAAAATAAAGGACAGAGAAAGATTTTGAATCCATGATCGGAGTGAAACATTGTAAGGAGATCAAAAAGACTTACACCGGGTTTTATCCGAAGACGTTAATGTTTTGTTTTTGTTTGGCCTTTCGATTTTGTACAAGTCCGTTCCACCCGCCCGTCCATCCAATAGGCCTACCTGTTTATCTATTTATTGTCATTACTGAATATGGTAGGCCTATTACTTTGTATCGTTGTTAAGTTAGCTAGTTCTCAGTTAGTTCAACTCGGTGTACTAATTTGTCATTCAGTTATATCAAACATAATATCAATTATAAGTGCCGTTTTACCTAGGCCTACATGGGCATGATCGGAGAAGCATCCTCGGGCCGATGAGCCGATGCTATCAAATGGTTCACATGGTTATCTCATAATAGTCTAACTTTGTATAGTACATGTATTTGCACACGCGGCAATCAAACACACGACATGTGGAGTTGGGGGGGGGGGGTGTAAAGGGCCATGGAGAGCAGGGATGGACAGCCTCTCCTGGCATGTATTTTAATATAGGCCTACTATCCATTATAAGCTCATTTATTCAGTTGCGTTCGGGTCTAAGGCCCCGCTGTTATAGGCCTACGGTTTGGTTGGTGACATGCCATATAAGACAAAATAAGTTCCAAGATAACCAGAAGTAGGCCTATACGGCCAAACAAGTCATGTTTCTATAAAATCCTCCTAAAATGTCATAGTTAAATTGAATAATATAAAATTCTGGAACATTCCAAATGAAATTCGGACTGAACAAAGAACAGAGATCTTCCCATTTCGATCGCTAAATGCCCATCATTCATATTTTGAATCAATGAAACGTCCGAATGTTCTAGACTGAAAGCAAAGGTGGAAGGGATGGGATTTAGGTGGGAGAGGATGCTCTATATTTCTGCCCCTCGGACCCACCCTGGTTTATCACGAAGTTATGAGATGTAAACAATAGGCCTGATTAATTAAATGTGTGGTTGCACCTTTGATATCCTTGTACTTTTGTGTCCTCTCAATAAAAAAAATTCAATCTAGGTATAGGTGACAAGGCAATTCATAGGGATAGCCAATAAATAATAAAACCATGCAGTAATGGAAATACCGAATACTGTATATAGGCTAGGCCTAGCACTAGAGCTAATTGTTAAATAATGACCGTGTTTTCAACGTTATCATTGTTATCTTCAGTAGATAGCAAACTACTTTTATAAGAGATCCAACCGAAATGCTTAATAGAGCTATTGTTATAACACTGAACAATCACTATTTAATAATTATCTTTGGTAGATAGCAATTCAAATCAATTTTAAAAGGATCCAAGTCCATTCTAATGGAAAATACTCATCATTTAACTACTGTGAAATGTGCTCCCATTACCCGCCAGTGGCGTATCTCATTAGATCGCTTGTCAGAGGGGGAAATGGTATCTTCCCGGTAGGCTTTAACTTTACAGGCTGAGGATTGCCGCCGCCGCCGAGTCCGACATTTGAAAACGGGGAGGGTGGGGGTGTTCTCAAAATCCACCCCATCCGATTCAAATTGGGGCCCTTGCTCCCCCAACCCACTGTATTTACAGAAAATAAAACCTTTTAGCCCGGTAGTTTGAGCTGTTCTACCCGGTCAAATCCGTCGAGGGGGGTTTGACACTCTGCTGATACGCTACTGTTACTCGTTCGCTTGACAGTTTACCCATAGACAATTCATATAGTCATTTTACAAACCGTTACATTTATTTTCCTGCTTCATTAAACATTAGACCTATCGGACATATATTTCAGTTTCTTTTTCGGTGGCGCTGGCATAACGAGGATCAAGTTCAGGTGGCATGTTGTGGCCTTTTACTATTTATGATGAAATTACAATGTGTGACGTGACTCATATTAATCATGTTAATCAGAAGCTTACCCGATTCCGTCTCTTCAAATATCTGAGGTAGAATAAGAGAAAACATGTAGGCCTAGAGCCTACCAAACGACAGGTCTTAAATTAAATCTTCATCCCATTTCTTGCTTTCTCTCTGTTTCCAATTTTTCTCTCTCCTTTACTAAGTCCTTTATCTAGGATAGGTGTTGATTTTTACACCCAGACTACCCACTAATCCCGCCACGGTGCATTTTTAAATGATCACATTGATAAAGACTCGACTACACTGGCCTATAATGATAAACTCTGATGATTAGCCGCAGAGTGTTGCGCACAGAAATTAATACACGAGCGTCTAAATCTTTGTCAACCGGTTCAACGCGCACGCGTCACCATTTATTTTGCCAACTCAAAACATTCCGCGCGCGTCTGCGCTCATTGTCGATTAACGCACGCGCTTGAATGCGTTACGCTTCCCGGAAATTGTGCACGCACTTGCGCGCATAAAATGCTATGGCTTCTTTTTCAAACTCGACATCATGAAAAAGGTGTTTTTTAACACACATTTGAGGTTATTTTGATACCAAGAAAAGAACGGTTTGTAATGAAACTTTGCACGAAGTTGGGGATTTATATGTTTCCCACAATATCTAAAGAACAGGATTTGAAATACGTGTATTTCCCCGTAAACCATGATCAAACGGTGGTATTGTCACTTTTCACATTCATCGGTTGATTTCTTTATGTTCATTTTTGAGTAAAAATACGATTTACAGACACGATAACTCAATACAAACTGCATCTGATGGACAGCAAGTATGTTTAACGCAACAACCATGATCTTCCCCAGGTTCCATTTTTGTTGTTTTTTGTTTTAGGCCTATTTCCCGATTTTTCGGATCATTTTGTGGAAATTCACGTTTGTTGTATTTAAAAATCTCATTTTGTTGCCTTATTTGGTCAATAAATAAAAAAATATCTCAGATATCATAAAACAAAAAAAATGGAACCCGGGTAATTTTCTTAAGATTACAAAAATCGTAAAAGGACAGATTTTCAGAAAATATTTTTTTGGTTACCTTGTCCGAATTGAAGACTGGTCAAAATTCTCGTTTTTTATGATTTTCTCCAAAATGGTTCTTTTTAGAGCAATTTTATGTTGGTTAGATTTATTGAACCCTTTCCTTCAAAAAAATGTATACTTGTATATGAAATATATGAATAATTACGTAGTTACGGCAGTTTTACGGAAGCTATTTCTGACACTTGACAGTCCCCTTGAAGGAGTTGGAATAAGTGTACTTTAGGTCCCAGATACTGGTATACCAGTATCGCACGATACTGGCATATGAAATTTGCCAGTATCCCTCGATACTGGTACGAATTTACTGTTCCAGTATCGGTCGATACTGGAACACCAAATTGTGTTCTAGTATCAAGCGATACCGGAACATTTTTATGTTCCAGTTTCAGGCGATACTGGTATACATGATACCATTGTGATTTGATTGAACGATACTGGTACATAATTGTGTTGTAGCATCGCCCGATACCGTTACATTTTATATGTGCCAGTATTGTCCGATACCGGAGACTGACTTTGTATCAAACGATACTGCGTGTTCCGGTATCGGACGAAACTAATACATTCCACTATCTAGATTACACTTTTTCCTAATTGTCAATATAACACTGTCTTTGAACAAACGACAGAGTTGTTCTTTTTGAGAGCTAAATAGTGGTGAATTTTCACTAAGAATCTCCCTCATTCTCGAGCAAGTAGCTAATCACTTAAACAAGTGATTACTACAAATGTGGTAGTATTGTAAAGAGAAACAAATCTGATTTCCATCAATATGTAACGTATGAATTTATCAAAATACCCGAACAACTGATGGTTGAGAAAACCTTCACAACTTGTTTGAGAAGTTTAAAATGATAACCCGGATACATCTCTCTGCAGTTTAATCGTAATGATATAATAATCGCAAATTGAGTGTGTGTTTTTTCAGATGATATTTGTAAACAAATAACAAAGGAGCAAACGAGAGTTTGCCCAAATAATTGGCATTCTTGCTCTGTTTGTTGCATTGTAGTAAATAATAGCTATATATTGGCCTACATTATGTATATTTATCAAAAACATCAATGTATTATATTGTATTATTGCTCTCTCACAAAGAAAAATACCCACACAAAGCTTGTAATTTCCGACTACAGGTGGCGCCCTTGAGTGTATCCGTTGTTCAGAGAGAAGAGGAGATGACCTAGACAACGGAGATGACGAATGTTCTAGTATTATACCACCACTAGTGCCGTGTTTCCCGCCAACACCAGATTGGACGGCATTCTGTTCAAAGGTTGACGGTTTGCTTACCACAGTTTATTCACGTAAGGAGGGAGAAGCAAGAGGATAGTTAAACAAACAAACTAAACATCCCAACAAAGTAAAGCACCCCAACAAACAAGCGAAATGCCTCAATCGCCCCAACAACCCGCCCCCCCCCCACCACCCCCCCCCCCCCCCCCCCCCCCCCACCCACACCCCTACGTGCAGTCGCCTCCAAACGTCGACGTAGTTTAGAAATATCCAACTGAGGACGGTTATCACATTTTAATCGACATAACGAGGACGTTTTATACACTTTTTTTTGTTTACAAAATTGTATCTACCAACCGCGGACGGAACAAACAAAACAAAACAAAGACATAATAGTTATGCATTTTCGGTGGAAAATTCCATATAGGGAACTTGATAATCAACATTTTCCATACGGGTTTCGAAAATCAATTGTCTTTCTCAGTATATTGTGTCTGATCCAGTGCCAGTGCTTATGACGTAATCTGAGGTTGATGATGACACCCTCTGGATCAGTGTGTCTGTGCCACTTCCCCATTTATGAAATCCCAGAACTTATAATTATGTTATCCCCTTCACATGTTACGTTAGTAGATGGTCTTGAAGGGTATAACAGAATTAAAGCAAAAAGGGAACATCTTCAAGGGGTAAACAATAGTGTTAAAGAATCATTATTTTAAATTATTTACTTCAGAATTCAAGATGGGAATGAATGGTAGTCCTTTTACTGTTGCCACTCACACAATCACGGAAACAGCTTAATACCCAGCATATTTGTATTGTGACTAGTTAGCTGTGAAACGCATGCAACCTTGTACCCTAAATTAGAGTCGTGTCGGTTGAGACTTGACACTGTCGGTCGAGATTGGTACTGTCGGGCAGTTGCCCCACCTGACAGAAAAAATAGTAAAATAGTCGTAAAATGTGTACATAATAGTCTCCAAATTTATGCAGCAGTGGGCTAAATAAAGAAAAATGTTATAGAGAAAACTGATGAAAACCCGGAGAATTGGTCATTAGTTGCTGACGGGGCTATTTTTTGGACTGTGCGATTTTTTGTGACCGTGCGAAATTTGTTCACCTCAAACTAATATAGTATGTAAAGAATCAAGTATGCCACTGATCACAACTAATGTGTTTCTATTTTTCATCCTACAGAAATCACCAGAGTTCAAGTTCTAAAGCAGAGATTATGTTATCGAATTCAAGAAGACCCTTTTGCCGGTGAAGCAACCCATAAGTGTTACAAAGACTCAGAAGCATTGACCTTTATGTCCCCGTTCACGGAGAAATATCCAGAAGGTTCCAACTTCAGATACAATGGAACAATATGCTTTTGTAACGACAAAGACAATTGCAATAGCGCCACCAGCTTTAACAACCACACTTGGATTTTTAGTGTAATAATAACCACTTTGATTTTGATTTTGATGAGTTAACGACTAAAGACAATGGTATGTGTATGATACTTTTTTTTGTTATACTATAATGATGAGGTGTATTTTGAAACACTCTTTTTAGTGAAATAGACACATTTCGAGAAAAAACTGTGCGGCGAGCAGATACTGATCATGACACAAGACTCATACAACGCTTAAAATTCATTGCGCTGAAAAATAACCAAATATGAATAACATGCAGAAAGAGCGCTGAAAACTGTCCACAATTGTCAATTGTTTAAAACAAGGTAGCTCTTATAGTATGTCCATATCTCGCTTATCATGTTTTTATTGTGCTCTCAGTATGCGACCATGCGTTCCTACTTTCAAATCTCAATTGGATAAGTATCAGTCTAACAGGTGATTGGTATTGTACTCCATTAATGCAATGCATGTCTTCTTATGTAACTAATGACCCTCCGTGCATTCGCCATATTCACCCTATTCGCCCTTTGTCACGGTCCGCCGTTTGCGAGGAGAACATCGAACTGGTACTATACAGTCCGGGCAGATTTCCCATTCAGGAAGCATTCCTGAACTGGAAGTATTACCCATAATGCAATGCGAAGTTTTTGGGTAGTCCTCTACAGGAACCCGCTTTTCATAAGGCTAAGAGAACTGTAGCATACAAATTAAACCTAGACCTATTTCAATATGGATGAAACATTTTGTATAATATAATGATAGATTTTATTGTCGTTCTCAGCGTTCAGTGGATCATTTTAATCTCGTTATTTTGATTTGAGGGTCTATGAAGTGGACTACAAGCTAAAATGGATATAGATTCGTTATTTTAATTTGCGATATGCTCACACTTGGTAATATGGAATTCATACAATTATGCAAATTTCTGTCGAAGGAAAAAAAAGTGTTAGGCGTACTATTTTTTTTAAAAGAGTTTGAATATTTAATGAGGTAATTAGCCAAATTACAATAAATTAGGGAAATCACCACAATAATATATATTAATTATGACTAAACAGTTTATCTTATATTTTGACTCATTTACTGATCGTTATTGATTCAAAGATCCATCATATTTGGTTAAAATAAATAAATTGGTCTTTTAGGTATTACCACTACAAATACTCTGCAATATATACATTCGAAAGGGATTATGGGTAATGCTTCCTGAACGGGAAATCGGCCCGGACTGCTATAGCTGTACTCTCTCTATACACATTTATGATACCCCTGTCACACATACGGCGATCAGGCCTTGCGCTCTCGTTGCGCTGAAAAAAGCCATGCAAAACACAGTAAGGTCTCTAAGAACCGAATGGGGACACAGTGAACACCATCTAGAGCGGGGTAGGGTCCCTATGATCGCCCTTGAGGCCCATACAAAGCGCCGCGCTTGTTTATGTTATTGCGCTTATAAGTCGCTGTTTGCGTTACTACATGTAGTCCCTTCTCAACACGTTTTCAAATTATATACAGTCCTCAAAATAAGTTACTACCTAGGTTATACATATACAACACATACATATAACACATATCGGCCGAGTGCACCATTTTATAGGGAGGTAAGCTACTTCCCTAGCAGCCCTAACTGTAGCGTAACTTACTAACGATGTAATTCTGAGAGCAAAACTGGCGAGTAACACCAGAATAGTAACTAGCGAGGTAAATGTCCACATTATTCAGCATCGTCCCCTAAAAGATGAAACTAAGCATCCAGTATGGGTTTCACCCTAAAGCCAAGCAAATGCCCAACTGTAATTGACTTTAATATTGGGGAAAACATTGTAAAAACTGTTGATCAGGACCCAACGTCTCATTGGTTCGCTGATAACATTCAATGGTAAAGAAAAAGATGTGTATGACATGATTGTGGGACAAACAATAAATTGTACAATATTGAGCAATCACTGGTTCGCAATGAGTTCAAATTGGCTTTATACACCCGTTATTGTCTTCCTTCCTTAAGATTTTGCCTCACTGTTCATGATCACACCAAAATCAGCCTCCAATATTACGACTCGCAAGTTACTACATGTAGCCTAGCAGCTTACCCCGGTTTGGTGCTCTCAAATGTTTGGTTACGCCTCAGTTACTAGCGAGGTAGCGCTATTCTTCAGCTACTCGCCATTGGTGCACTCGGGCACTCGGCAGATAATGTTGAGTTGAAAGCATATTACCTGGTCAGTTACTTATTTTGAGGACTGTACATTATACTCCTTGTAGTAGATACAGAAGGAATAACAATGACCGTTTAAAGCTCTAATTTGCTAATCACATTGCCGATAAATTGATTGTTATTTAAATTCTATTTAGAGAGCATTATCCTAGCTTAGCGTAATGCGATAATGCTACTTTTATCCATGATCAGTTGGCGGGAGTTTAAACAGGTGTAGGCCTCACTGTATCAATAACATTTTTGATTAATCTGAATACAACAATAGTGATCATGATGTGTTTGTCTCCTGACAGCAACGGTTCGTTCACACTATAACGTTATTTACTGTGCAGTGCGGTACGTTATTGCAATGGAGTTAAAACATATTTAACTGTCATTGCGGCAGTCTGCGACGCATTGCGTGGACGCTGACGCTCTCATATTTTGCCAAACGGCACTGAATGCCATCACATACGGTGACCTGCGTTCGTTGACCCGAATTACCGTACATTGCAGTGGAAGTACGGACACCCTCGCATCGCACGACAAACATCGCCTAGTGTGAACGAACCTTTACTGCAGTCGCAGAGGACAAGTAGTTTGTATGCGTCCTTGCTACGTCGACGGGACGCTCACTTTTCGCTGCTACTGAGTCATTATAGCGCTCTGAACAGAACGCGGAACCTCCACGCTTGTTTTGTGCATGCACAAAACAAGCGTGGTGCACTGGCGCTCAAGGGCGACCACGGGGACCCTCTCACGACCCTCTGAAGTCCCAGCCAGTTCCCACTGCGTCACTGAGGGGTATGTGGAGATCTTGATGCGTTTGGCTTGGCGTTTTGATAATGTTTCAGCGTAATCCAAGCGCCGGTCTGATCGCAGCAGTTTGTGAAAGGGTTTTGGTGATATTGATTTAAACGGGACAGTTTTCCGCGCTATCACTGCGTGTTATACACTTTTTATAGCGCAGTGCGATCGCTGGCCTGATCGCCGTATGTGTGACAGGGCCTTGACTGGTCATGCAGTGAGACATTGTGCAATGACATGAATGATGCAATCTGATTCTAGTTAAGAAGTAAGGAGGCTCTCCTCGCAAATTGCGGATCCGTGCAAAAAGCGAATAAACAGAGCCTACTGCGTGCTCAGTATCGTTTTCGGGGCTTAACTAGTGACATCAAGTAGCTGCTGCGACCTCAAGTAGCTTGTTTGCATCCTTGCTACGGGATGCTCACGTCGCTCGCTTTGCGCTGACGGCGACACTACTGAGTCATTACAGCGCCCTGGTCATAACGTTGAACCTCCGTGCTTGTTCTGTGCAAGCACAAAACAAGCGCGGTACACTGGCTCTCAAGGCGACCATGGGGACCCTCGCCCGTCCTAGCCAGTGCCCACTGCGACCCCAATTGGGTTTTAGGAGACCTTGATGCGTTTGGCTTGGCGTTTTGATAATTATATCAGCGTAATGCAATCATCGGTGTGATCGCAGCAGAATGTGAAAGGGTTTCAGTGATCTTGATTTTAAAATTGAATTGTGTTATTCATATTTTGATACATTTTCATTTTCAATTCAATCGCTGCCTGCTCGCCGTAGTGTGACAGGGCCATAAGCATACATGAGATATTGGTGTACAACATGATTTGCAATTGAGTTGTACTATTAAGGCACAAATTTAAAAAACAAAACAAGTTTGTCTAAGAAGAAACCTGAAAAAGGGCTATGCGAATTGCTATTTTCATTTTTAGTCAAAAATGCTATACGAAATGCGGTATTTTAAAATTAATTACATGACTTTTGAAGCAAGAAATTTAAGCTGATGGTACTTCACAATGTAAAATTTGAAGAAGCACAGTCCAATAAATGGCTCACACTATCATTTTCAAAGGTACAAGAAAAAAATGACGGATGAAAAAGATGAAGAAAAAATTTGGTGAAATGCCAATTTTAAAAGCTACGCGGGCGGTCTTCTGAGAACTATATAGGGTTTTTTATTTGGCTTATGAGATGGTTCGAAATCTCCATGTTTGGAATGTCACATATGTTTCTCACATTGAATAAGAATATTTTAAGGTTCAGCTTGGTGGTATATAGGCCTACTTGAAAATTTAGTGCTCATGCACCACTTAATTTGGTGGTTATAGAGGTCGCTTTAGTGGAAACAAGAAATCTCAAACGGAAGTATTTCTGATGGATTGCACCTTGCACCTTCTATATGTAAAATATCATAAGCTTGATGATTTCGGGAAACCAGAGAGAAGACAGAACAGGTTCTCTCCCATCCTAATAAAGTATAAATGCTTTGAGCGACGAATAAACTCTGTTGTACGGGCGCCACGGCTGTTTGATCCCACATAATTTGTCCGATTTATTCTGAGAACACCGTAACTTGCTAGCCCGGTTCTGGTTTAACTTATTCACGTACCTGAATATACTGGCCATCTTTTGTAGAAATTTCAGAACATTTGTTGGTGCCATTTCTGAGAAATAGAGCTTTGAATATTATTATTTACTATAATAGCGCCCTCATCGGCCACATTTCCCATAGAGTTACATGTAAAATGTGTGTAAAGTAGAAAATGCCGATAATTTGAAAATGGCTCGATCAATTTTCATGAAATTTTCACCGTATACTCGTATTCATTAGCGCTACCTTGATCACATCAAACCATATCTGAGCCACTATGTAATCTTTTTTTATTACATAATTTTAATTATAAAGCGGACAGTCAAACAGCCGTGGGGCCTGACCGACCCTCTTTTCAAAATTGAAGAAACACAATTTAGAACAATTCTGAGGGTTTTAGGGGGGTATTTATTTATTTATTGAAGAAAAGAAAAACATATTTTGATTTGTTTGACATTGTTCGACTTTTTTTATAAATTCTTCCATATTTATAATAAGCGCACAATGAACATTTTGTAAACTAGCAAATCGCAAGTCACATGCACATAGCGTGATCACTGTACAGCTCCAGATCCAATAACATGTTGGTATAGGATACTGAGCATCACTCAGTGTAGGCCGAGCACTCACACACTAAAAGGCGTCCGAAAAGATCGTGAGCTGTCTAATATAAATTAGACCAACTTGAATGTTGCTTTTTATCTTAATATCCGCTTCCTTGATTTTCAAACAACGCCTTTGCTTAAACTACACAAATGATCTTGGTTTGCCCCGAACTGCCCAAATGGTCGGCGACTGCTGATTGGAGGTCCATAATCGGCCCCCTGAAACCATGGTATCGCCCTTTGCTATAAGATTTTATCAATAAAATGTCATGTTCATTTGATCAGTATAACTCTAATTGTCTTGGCTTAACTAATAAGTTGAAACACCGATTTCGACCAATAAATTAGAGTTTAGGCCTACATGTTTACAGATAATAAATTTACTTAACTATGACACTCATATTTAGCAACCAAAACCTAAAGTATGATTTGCTCAAGGTGTATTTGCGGTTACATGTTGCGGTTACGTGTCTATAATTATTCGACTGACTTCGGTCGTTCTTGTAGCTATATTCCTGAGGAGTCCCTTTTATTTTTAAATTTCGAAAATGTTGAAAATCGCTCGACCGACCGATCCTACCTGAGAGGTCCGTTTGTAGACTCGATCATCCTGTCTTACCCATTTTCAACACGGCCCCTGCGAGGGTGCTCAAATGTGAAGACTGGAAAAAATACAGTTCCAAAAATGTGCGCTGATAAACTCGTGAATAAACATGAGCTTATTCACGCACCAGTGCGTTGGTAGTTTCACGCGGTGTGACGATCGTTCGATGCACTGCCTTTGAATTGGACCAATCGGATGCCTTTTCTGTTTTTGCTGTGTACAAATGCGCATGCTCGGTATTGGTATGAATATTCATATATGCAAAATACTCGTGGAATTCCACGAGTAGATGCACACTTTTTGGGCGTACAGTTTTCCCAGTTCCTCTTTTTGGTCCGCCATTTTTAAAGATGGCGGCCATATAGAGGGACGCGGGGACCCAGTCAAGGTCCGTTTGCCCGTATAACAAAGTTGTTTTTTCGTCGTCTTATGAGTATCTGTTTTACTAGTATTTGTTACATAAGGAAGGATACTAAATTTGTTACAATTCGGAAGTGTTTTGTAAGTCTTTGCAAGACTTTAGAAAACATTCGAAACTGATATTATACAGAATGTGATATGGCAACGATGCGAATGGGTATTTTGTATCCCCATTAGCAATAAATCTGCCATTATACAATTTTTCCTGCAATTTACACACGAGTATGTTATTTGAGGTGGGTCATGCAATATACAGCGTGTCCCAAAAAAACCGGCTCCCAAAGCAGGAGAGTTGATAACTTTGTGGAATAAAGTAAGCCAATCTCTTATTTTAAGAATCGGGAGATTATTTACCTGAGATTAATTTGTTAAGTTTTCAGACGAATCGTCGATGGTATATACATAGAGACGAACAGTATGAAAAACAGGGGGAAAACAAGTTTCCGAGAAAAACGGGTTGAAGTGCTTATAATGACAGGGAGTCGCTAAAATCTTCAGTTGGTTTCAATGGCACCAAAGTTATACGTCCCTATGTAATACCAAATATCCTAGATTGTTGTAATGATAAATTGTAGAATTGAAGAAAACGACATTAAATACAATAGGCCAAATATCACAAAATTGACACAAACTTACTATACGTCACTATGTAATACCACCGCAGAAATACATTTGTACAATTTGACTGAAATCAGTCATCCATTGTATTTAGTTGGAGTTAGTCAACAAACTTGTCGTAAGCCTCTTTATATTAAAAGATAGATTCAGAACCCAAATTCAAGTCTGGTGGCATTTTGGAAACAGTTGGTTGATATTCTTGGTACAAAGTGTGCGAGGCCAATATATTAGCATGTAGCAATGAGACGAACAGACACATCATTTGATGCCTCAATTACAAATAGAGCTATTCCGTGTTTTTAAATTAGCGGCCATTTTGAAGGAGGACACACTTAACTCTATCTAAGCAACTCGTGGCTATAAATGCACATTTATTTCTCAAATAATTGCAGCATTTAAAGGTCATTCACCAGGTTGTATTGAATGAGGAGAGTTGAAGGTCCGAACAGTGTTGCAAATTCTTTTGAATTTGGCAGCTAATCCAAAACACGGAATCGTTCTGTCAACTGTATATCGATTATTGTGGATTATGGATTAACACTCGTCCTACTAATAGGAGGGGGAGGGGTTCTGCGAGATGGATACTAAAAATGCAACATAAAGTTTATACCTAGGGCAGATTTTAGAAATATTTAAAGAACGCCAATTTGTAAGATAATTTAATAGTATATTCTCAAATCTTATACTATAATGTTAGGAACATCATTTGCCTCTCTTATAAGCCTAAAACCTGGTAAAATTCTGATATTTGGCACGGGGGTTATTTTTGGCCTATATTCCAATTTACACAACGGCATTTTGAGGTCGGCCATGCGTGGGATGTGTGTACTTTATTGGATGTACTCTGCATCTCTGTTCAGATTAATTTAAAAGGTAAGCCCCCCCCCCCCCATCCCAAAAAAAATATACATAGCTCTGTAGGACGAGGGTTAAGGTGCCTCGTGTGCTCATGAAGCCTTTGTGAGAAAAAAGTGTATGGATTCACTATTCTACGCAATACATTGATAAATAACATTTGTATTGATGTTTACAATGTCTGCATATCATTGGACTACGTGGTATTGCAAAAGGACCAAGAGGATCACAAATGGCACTTTTCTGCATTTGTTCCCGTATTCGGCAAATCAGAGGCCTAGTTCCGGTACCATAGCAGCAACACACGCATCGTGGGCTTCAATATGGTATACAACATGTGCATCAATCAGCAGATAATTGGGAAAACTCTGAAATCTGAAAGTACAATCATTGGTGTAAACATTAGAAGAACGTTGGCACCATTTACTGCATTCACGGCACAAACCTAATAATTCGTGTAAACTCAATTTGTAAATGACGATAGAGGGGTAAGATGCCCGATTGTAGAAACGCCAAACGACGGTGGACACAAGTGGCCAAACATTTTGAATCCCCATCGGTTTCAATGTAAACAATGGATTTTGATCAAATGAATAAAGAAAATTCACCTAACTAAATGATTTCATCCTAAGACCACTGGAGTTGTAAAATTAACTCCACTGTAATAAGTATCATAACATTAATCTGGTTACTGGTTAGGTAATCTGGTTAGGTCACTAAACGTTCGCCGTATTCAGTTGATAATCCAGAATACGTAATCAAATACATCCCGTGACGTCACCGGAAAGTCAACACCTTCTAGCAACTCTTGATCAACAGTCATACACCCATTGATAAAAACATCCGATCGCACTTCGCAACTGTCTGGAACAGTAAGTTCAAATTTGAAATTATTTGGAAAAAGTATCCCAGATTCTGGACTGTATTAGATTCGTCCGATACTGAAACACCCAGTATGGTTCGATACTGGTACAAAGTCAGTGTTCCAGTATTGCCCGATACTGGATCATAAAAACGTTCCAGTATCGCTCGATACTGGAACAATAATATTGTACATGCAGTATCGAGCGATACTGGCATATTCAATGTACCAGTATTGGTATACCAGTGTCTAGGACCTAAAGTACACTTTCTCTGAATGGTCAATAGTGGCTCCTAAATAATAGACACGACTGCACTAGGCGTGGCCATCTTGGAATGCAGCGGTCAAGCCGCCACAGACAACGCTGGTTACGAATTCATGAATTTGCCAATTCGCATTGGTTTAACACGTACCCAACAAAAAATATAAATATCACATTCCTATGTACGAGTATATACAACTAAATTATAGTTTGGCTTCCTCGACCGAACCAAGATGAAAATGGGTATGATTTAGGATTGTAAACATGACCAGAGATTTGTTTATTGTAGTGTAATATTGAAGATTAAAATTCGTTTATAGCACAAACAGTGAACGTGTAAATTGAGCTCTTCTGCAGTGAAAATTCGATTGAGTTCCAAAAAAGGTATTTTGAAGACTGTTGAGATGAACATTCTAAGTTGTCTTTTATGAGACAAAATAAAATAAAGAGTATTATTCAATCAATATTACTTATCAACTTATTCAATGCACATTGAGCATTAGGGAGAGATCGGCACACATATTGACAAAGCATTACATTAATTAATTATCGCGTCTTACACACAGAAAACACTATGTAAACAATTATGTAAATATAGAACTCCATAATTATTATGTAAGAGTTTACATAAAACATGTAATATATACCCAAGCTTGTGTAAATTCCTATGCAAAAGCTTAACACAACTGTTTACATAGTATTATGGAGTTCTATTTTTACACAGATTGTGTATTTTTTACATCATTTGTGTAATTTTTTTACATAGTGTTTTCTGTGTGTATGAGTAATGAGTTCAGGTTGTACACACATTACAACCTGAACACTTCACCCAATGCATTCATGAAAAATATATTACTACGGATTGTCAATACCACTAATGGTCCATAGAGAGGTTTTAATGTTATACATGTATGTACAGCGCTTCCAAAATAAACTTGGTCCAAAACTGGCGAGCATATAACTGAAAATAGGAAACAATTCTGAGAGCAGTCTGATGACAACTTTTTAAAATATAAAGATTTGAATAGAGCGTGGTCAGAACCCGTTTGTCCTGATTTTCCCCATGAACCGACCATGCGTTGCATTTACGCAACATATCGTCAGCCTGCTTCGATAATTGCCTAACTCACTTTTCAGCGAAATTGAGCTTTTAGCATAAATCATGACTTCATTACATTATGCACATGCTGTAATAATACCTAAGTCATTGACCAATTAAAAGTGTTGATAAATGAACAATTTCAATTCTGCCTAAGTCAGCCTTGTGAGTTAGGCAGATTGTAATAATTATGTAAAATAGTTAAAATGGGTCATATAAACTCGTATTAGGCCTATAACCAGCCACATTTTACTTAAAGGTATATCTCCAACCTAAATCTATCCAACAGTTATTGCTCCTGTTGGAATTCATCTGCACTATTCATGGTGCTATTCAACATATCGCAGCCTGTTTCGATAATTGCCTAACTCACTTTTTATATTTTTGTTGTTTTCTGAAAACTAGAAAAATAAGTTAGGCAATTATCGAAGCAGGTTTACGATATAATATATAGCTCTGAAAGGGCATTTGAAAGGGCAGTAGTAAGTTGTACATCGTACATTTATATATAGTCCGCTTATTGCATTAATAGTTCATTTTACCATAAAGAAATCAAGTTGATGTAAATGCCAGTGCAATTGTTTACTAGTTTCGCCCCCTATTTTTCTTCATATTGACGATAAACAATAATGTCAGACATTAAGAACGCTATATTTTCCCGCTTTACCTGAATGGCTACATTAATTTCTAAAGAAAGTTAACAAACTAGTGATGAATTTAGCACATTGAGTTTGAGACCTCCATTCATTCTAAAGCAATTGACTTGGCATAAAAAACAAACGATTCCTCCAAATATGGTATCGTTGGAAAGACAAAAACATCATTTCCATTGAAGACACTATAACCATATAACGAAACATCCAAAATCTAATAAAAAACATTTCCTAAATTTATTAGAGGAGTTAATTTATATCTTAAATTATTCAATCCTATTACATTTTAATGGGCAATCCTTAAGAATCAAATCGTTTGCATGCATTGTATTTAAGCACAATCACCATGCTACCGAATTATTTACACGTATTTTCTTTGCTAATCTACTGTACATGGTACATCACCTGTTAGCTTTGAAACTGGAGCCCGTTTCACTTGAGGATAAGAGATTTTTCTTATGGTTGAAGATCGGCATTATAGGATTCTTTTTCTCAATCTTGAGAGTTACTGTGCCGGGAGACCTTTTCCTTGTAAACGCAGTCCCATTGGTGACCTGTGGACAGAATTACCTACAAAGCCATGCTTTATGTTTTTAGATGTCATACTGGGATTGGACCAATGTACTTGTCATCTAGCCTGGAGTTATACCATCCTACTCGACAAGGCCTACGATCAGCTTCCAATTCCACTAGAATAAAAGTTCCAATCATCCGTAGCTGGTCATGCAAATCCGCGCCGCTGACAAGGCATTTTCTCACACAGCCCCAAAGTTTGGAATAATCTGCCGTCTACTGTGCGAAGTGCTCAATTCCAAAATATAATGTTTGCCAGTTATCTCTTTTTTTATCAATTGCATTCAGTATGTATTATCAGCCAATATGTGTAGAATTACATGGTAGTAACATGGGGTGCTTGACCTCAATCCCATGATAATTATCATGCCCAAAATAAATTCTCGTATTCTGACAGAATACACAGCAAGGTGTTGTTCGAGAAACTGTTTTTGTATTTCATATTTTAATTTCAATTAATCCAAACGTTATTGCAATTGCAGGCAATCTTAACAAGATAATTCAAATAATTTGAAAATTAAGCTTATGATCTCAACACAATGGTTTGACATACCTCGAATTTTCGACCGATCACATCGATCTTCATCTGGAGACTGGCAACCCAGATTTGGGGTCAGTGACCTTTCGGACACGCGATCCCAAAATCGGGTCAAACAATGTCAGACATTAAGAACGCTATATTTTCCCGCTTTACCTGAATGGATACATTCACGCTAAAGATAATTCAAAATTATCTACCAATAAATACAAATGCAGCTACAAAAATGCATGTTGGATACTTTCGTTAATAACATTAACAATACGTTACCCATTATTTATTAACTAGCACTTTCCCTGTGTTTGAAATTGTTGAAAGTGATACAGAGGTAGCAATGTTACTTAACACTTTCCACGCGGCAGGCGGCTGCAGACGACATTCCAAAATTTCACAAAATGTTTCAAAAATGTCAAAAATATTGATTTTCATCACCATATTTTGAATCACCTTGAGAAATGCATTAAAATGAGTACAAACATGCCTAGTATTGGTTCAGTTATCGTTGAGGTAGACCTTGAAAGTTGAGAAAGGTTTCTGAAAAATCTGTTTTGTATATGGTAGACTGTAACTGGATCAACGAAGTGGGCTTAAAACAACCGCTACTAGCAATCACGTTGCTTACGTGAAACGTTCATATCGAATTGTATAATGGTCACATTTTTTTACCTCGGCCTCGCAAAAATGATGATTTTGTTACATTTCAATTATTTGTTTGTCTTTATGTTATTTTATTGTGTAAACCTCAATGAGATTGACTTGTGTTTTGAGCTTATCTTAGCTCACCTTTAACTTGGATGTATTATTACACTTTGCTTAGTTGCTTAAACGGGCTCCTTCAGTATTTGCCTTATTAAAGATGTCTCTCTGGCATTGTTTGTAGTGAAACACACGAATCAATGACTTAGCTATCAATTCCCAAAATTCAATATCTTGAATACAATAATGAATAGGAATTTAATTGGGTTTTTTTTTATAATAACACCGAGGTAAGTGGGGATGGCGCTCGTTGATGTGCAGTAATCCGTATACCTTCTGGAGAAAGAAAAACGATGACACTATGTTTTTCTTGCTACAGATTTGACAGCCTGACATACATCGAAACATGCCTTTAGCGATATATGTTGTATCACTGATTAAGTTAAACATTTCTATACAAATATTCAAAGAAGTCAATTGGTTTACTAGTTGAACTCAAGTTCTCGCACATAACCTTATTACATTAGAGGGTCTACCAAGCAACAACTGAAGGCCGAGCATCGGCTCATCCACAGTATTGGCACAATGCAACCTCGTGGACTTAATGAGACGTTCGCTTTATTATAAATGTAATACATTATCATTTGCGCTGTATGGCGCTTTGTTGCAGGCGCGATGCGACGCTCACTAGACGCTTAGTCTCGGCTCGCTCACATTTATATTGATGTTATTCTTCTTCTTTTTTCTTCTTTGATATACTTGACAAAGGGTTAAGCTCGAAACGTCTTGCATTAAATTGTGTCCATTACCCGCACTGATTCAAAACACTTTATTGATTCTACGACTTTATATTTTTTCCAGTGCAACGCAGTTTCATGGCATTTAACCTTATTGCATGATGCCCATTTCCTTGTTTAGCCAATCAGAGGCCTAGTTCAGTTACAGGCGCAACCACACAGCCACTAAATATATATATTTTTAGAACTAGGCATAACGGGCTCAAAATTGAATAGAACATAGGTCAGTTGAAATGTGGTGAGGTTTTGAAATATCCTGGCCAAGGGTCTAACACCGTATGTGTTGTATTCGTGCGGCAGACATCTTCATATAAGCGATGTATTTAGGGAGGAGGAGATACCTATATGCACGACACTTGTAATTAAATCTTAGAATTTCTGGTTTTATTTTTATAAGTCTATTTAATAGGAGTGCCAAGCTACTACTTCTCAATCCACTTTATCTCGGCATCCTAGTTATGCATGCGATGACAAGCGATCTTCATAGCACTTTATAGCACTCCACATCACTAAGTGATGATGTTTATATGATGAGACCGGATGAGATGGTTCGTCGATTATCATTGCATATCTCAAAGTTAAAGGCGTCATAGAATAATTCCGCTCAATTTAGATGTCAATGTTCATCATTATTGTCAGAACAATTCATTTATTCAAATCGAACAAACAAACAAATAATCATGTATTTTTGTATAAAAAATCCTCTAAATGTAACCACTCATATATATGACGTTTAACTTAAAACCTTGCTTTTGAAGTAAATGAAGCTCGGATCACTGTGCTACTAGAACGATATGTTGATATATTACTTACCTGTTCCAACAATTTGAAAATCAAAAGACAACAGATGGCGCTCTCTGTCAAAATCTGTTTTATTTAGCGTAAGATTGAATCACGATTGAGCGTTTCATTCCACGATAGAGGTACACGCTGCTGTTGATTGTGTCTAGTTGATAGCGTACGTCTCGCAAGGCATAAATGTGTGTGTGTTAATAATATTGGATAATACCATGGAATTATATTGTAAACCGGGATTGAGAGCAAATCTAGATGTTTCATTTGGTGGTGATGATACAAGAAGAAGTTGGTTGAAATAAAACACCATGAAAATAGGTACGTATACTTATCCTAATTGTATTGCAATTGTTTAAAGGTTGAAGCAGGCGCTACTTTCAAACTATATAGAAGTTGTTTGTCAAATCAAAACAGTCCGTTGCAATTGGCGACCATTTTTTTTATCTTTAAAAATCAGTGAATTTCAATTTGAACCCGTTTCAGATACTGCTATGTTTTAATGTAAAGATTAGGTTTCAAAATAAATGTGCAAATCGATAAATCGTGCGACTTCTTACGCTTTTTACACAATTATAAAGTACGGCAATTTCCTGACTATACCAGACAAAAATGTATGAAATATAAGTATGAACAAGCAAGTACAGATGAGTTTCACAATGAACAAATCTCCCATTGATTTTGTGACATGCCGCCTCGATCATCCCTGTGACATCTTGTTATTGTTTATATTATTTCAAAACTGCAACGGGATGCACAAAGCTGCTGTTTGATTCGTACACACGCATTTAAATGTATGTATCTAAGATTCGCAGTCATATCTCCCCTTTCTTTGGGAGCATAGTAATTTGGTGCCTCAAAATCACGCACAAGTTGCAAGAATGCTACTTACTTTGAACTATTTTTCCAAGGACTGACAACTATACATTAGTTTAAAAGATCTTATTTAAGAATACGAACCCACAAATGAAACTACAAATATCGTCTGATATCCTGAAGAATAAAGCACTATAAACTAGAGTTTGTAAGTGCGCACAGACGTTCGAAACTTAACATACATCTACAGAAATGGCACATTATCTCAAGTAAATTTCACAGTGTGTGTTGGTTTAATCATGTTAAGCATTTTTTATAAGTTTCATATTATACGAAGCTTATATTAGTTATCATTACTATGTATTTGTAGGCTAATAATCTCTGGGTGTTTTATTTGTTTAAATTGGGTTTTTAAATATTTTAAATATTTTCTGTTGTTGCGAAAACAACAACTTATACTGGATCAGATATAGCAAACGAGTAAAACGTGTGCAGATTGAGATTAACGCGTTACGTGTTCAGATATCTCGGACACCTTAAATGCTGTCAAACTAAGACAAATGCGCGCATAGCGATCGGTTGTTTTGTAGTCCTCTTATTGTACGAATGGAAATGTTTTTAGGATCGAAATATTTTAACCTTACATTTTTTTTTATTGTTCAGTAGAGTGTTCAAAATACACTTAGTATACTGGAATGTGAACAATCGTGTTAAATATTAAATAAACTTATATAGAAAGACTAAAGTTTCTATGGAAAAGGGAGACTTCTTTTGTCATCAGGGATATTTCATATTCTATTAAGACTATCATACGCTTAGAAGGTGAAACGTACATCTGTAAATAATTTGCTCTTGATACATTCCAATTGTTAATGCTAACAATTCCGTCATAAAACAAATAACATCATAAATTATCAGTAGAGGGTAAGCTCACTTCAATTTGCTTAAGTTATCATTTCAGCACATCAGCCTAAAAGCTGTTTACGTTATTAATCGCTTTATTCAATTAGTACGATATGTAGATATAATATTAGCTATAAGCCATCTAGTTAATTAAGTAAATGATTAGGCTCAGTAGAAATATACACTTACGACGGACGATTTAGACTACAGTAGCTTGTTAACCCTAACCCCCGAGGCACCTTTTCCAAAGATTTCTTTTCGCGTCCTAATAGCGAGGGCCCCCACTCCCCCGGGGCTCGAACCCCGGACCTCTGGGATTAGAGGCAGACAATCTACCGCTAGGCCACGGGAGGGGGGACCATACATGGCGGAGTATATTCCGCCCTGTTTATACCCTGGAGCCATTATTTCATCGAAAAACTGCCGAGCCGGGTGACACAAGCACGCCGCATCGTAGTAATTCGCAGTACTCAAGAGTGTTAGGATTAAGCCTTGGATGTTAAAAGTAAGCCTCCTCCTCAAATACAGTATAAAGTTTCTGACGAGTGAGGACATAACGGTCCTTACGAAACAGAGCTGTAAAACCATGTAACAGGATCAAGTTCAAATTTCAAATTGTATTAAGCTCCCTTACTGGTTGAGCACTTTACCCTTTGGATGATTTCACATCTATTTTGGATTATCATTATAAATATGTGTATTTATTTATCCAAGATTTGGACTAAACCTTCATCAGGAATGCATTTGCCATGACCTGCGCGTCCTAGCATAACTTACAATCTGTACCGATTTAAATTCAATTCAATTAAGTTACTTATACTTACTATAATATCGGGAAATCGATCTTAAACTTGGGACAGGGACAATCAAGCTGGCTGTGTGCACTGAAATAATCCTATTTCAACATGTTTAGGTCAACTGACGCTCGAACACGAAGTTATAATGAAAGATCGCCAAATTTCACCAAGCATCGTACGATCAGATCACGATATTTTTTAATATTCAAAATGCCTCCCATCACGGACTTGTATCAACTTAGCGATTAGGATAAAGAAAAAAACCTTCTACGAGCCTAATTTACCCATATTATTTTCGATTTATATTTGAAAAACCTTAAATGTACCAACATTTGAACGACAACGACCGATCGACCGACATTCCCTACCAGAGAGATCTCAAAATCCGTATAACATATTTTCGTCGCCTAAGCTTTATGTAGTAGAGTATGGTGCTACAAGATGTTTGGTCAGTGAGGATAATGAGTACATTATGGTTTAGATATCTTACAACTTTCAGGGGAAAGGTTGTCTGTAGGTCCCAGATTCTGGTATACCAATATCGTTCAATAATGGAACATATAAGTTGCCAGTATCGGTCGCAGAATACTGTATAATGACCAAGAATAGCATCATGCATAGATGTCACGTCAAAGTCATGAATTTAGGGGAGTTATGTCAGAAAATTGGGAAGGTATGCTAAATAGTTCAGCCTACTTAGTTACTCGACGTTCATTTAAAAAGGCGAGCAACCACTCTTGGTTATTAGCATCATCAAAAATCTTGGGAATGTGACATGGTTACAATTTCTTCATGTCATTAATCATGGTTAACTCTGTACAGTCTGTCAACAAGTGATCGCAGGTGTATGACCAGTTCGTCTGTGGTGACTGACTACCAAAGTGGTGCTGAGCCAGCTTTTTAACATTGTCACGTCGACCCAGACAACCAACGGCAGCTTTATATCGATTCGTGCATTATCTAGGATGTTAACACAAAGCACCTTGCGATGTCTTTTGGCATTGCCTTGTCTCTTTCCAAGTCAAAGACACCTATTTTGATCCATACAGGCAGCTGAGAGTAAACAGCGTTTTTTTCAGATTAGCTTGTAGTGAATATTGATAATAGAACAAATCTTGAACATAATATCTTACTAACTTGAATTTAGAGCTTCAAATTGACCTAGTGTCAAAAGCGTTAGTGCATTTATTTTTATATTTAGATTTTGAAAACTGTAACCTAAGCCACAAAGACCAATGGACGTCAAGTTATGCAGTAGCCGTCCATGCAAAAACACGTGCTGTGAGCAATTAGCTGGTATTATAATAGCCTACGTCATTAAGAACTTGTTCCTTACCGTACCACATTCCTATACTTGATATTATTCACTCTTAACCTTCAACATGGTACATAAAGTTGTCGATTATATGCTGAATAATTCCGATTGGTTACTCACTTTCTTATTGATTCACAACTACTCAAGGGGTGTACTATTCAATACCAAACGATATATGAAGTGTTTATCAAAAATATCCCAAAACATTTAACAAAATATTTAAACTTCTATAAGAAAAATACCACGATAGAGGAACATCCACTGCAGTATTGTTTGTAAGTCGTTAGCTTGCGTCGCTCAATGCATAACAACATGTGTGTATGAATTAACGGGATAGTATCGCGGAATTTATTGTAGTCAATTGAAATTATAATTTGTAATACAAACCTAGAATCACATATGTTATCATTGCATCTGATGAGTTCTACACAAATTTGTTATTTATTTTTTTAAATTAAAAAAGTTTAAAGATCTATTTCCATCAAAGTTTGCCAGGATGAATGTAACACAATTTGACGATTATATTAACAGTAATAAAATTGCAGATGTTACGGCAAATACAAAATACCATCGTTCAAGTTATTCGGAATAAAAGTCGCTTACACCTTTAAATTTAATGTTTCATTACACTTTACTAAAAAATGCTTAATTAAGCTGATTCAGTATGCATTGCCTTAATAAGATTTTCTCTCTGGCATTGTGTGTAAATATGAAACACACGCATCATAGACTCAGCTGTCAATACCCAAAAGACGACATATGGAATACAATAGTGAATAGTGATTTTTAAATCTTTATAATAACATTGAGGTAATTGGCGCTCGCTATAAATGTGCAAAAGTGTATACCTTCCGGAGAAGAAAAAAACCCAATGGCACTACGTTTTTCTTGCTACAGATATTTGACAACCTGACATACATCGAAACACGCCTTTAGCGATGTCTTTTGTATCACTGATTATGTTAAACAGTTCTATATAAATGTTCAAAGAAGTCAATCGGCACACTAGATGAACCCAAGTTCTCGTTATCTCATATTATGGATATGTGTACTTTATTCAACTAGACTAGCAAATACTACTACAGACATGTTGGTAAGAATAAACACACCTGCATTGGAGATTAGGCGGCGCGAAGAGGTACATAACCTTATTACATAATGTCCGTTTCCTTGTTTATCCAATCAAAGGCCTAGTTCAGTTACATAGGCCACTAAATATATGTGAATATATAATACACAGCCACTAAATATATGTTTTTGGACTAGGCATAACAAGTCTCAAAATTGAATACAATATGAGTCAGTTGACATGTGGGGTGGTTTTTTAAAAAACCTGGCCAAGGTATCTGTGTGGTATTCTTGTGATAGACATCTTTATATAAACGATGTATTTAGAGAGGAGGTAAACCTATTGAACGACAATTAAAAAACTATTGAACGACACTTGTAAATCAATCTTAGAATTTCTCTTGAGTTTGCTAATGAAAGTCTTAATAGTAGTGCCAGGCTACTACTTCGCAATCCACTTTCTCATCTCGACATCCTAGTTTTGCATGCAATGACACGCGATCTTTATTGCACTTTATAGCACTCCACATCACTGAGTGAGGATATTTATGTGATGAGACCAGATTAGATGATTCGTCGTTATCATTGCATATCTTAAGTTAAAGGCGCCATAGAATAATTCCACTCAATTTAAATACTAATGTCTATCATTATCGTTAGAACAAGTCATTTATTCACATCAAAAACCAAACAAGCACAATTAATAATAATGTCTTTTTATAACAACGCCACTCAATTTAACCTCTCATATCTGACGTTTAACTAAAACCTTGCAAACGAAGTAAATGAAGCTTGGATCACTTTGTTACTAGAAGGATATGTTGGTATATTATCTGTTCCAACATTTTGAAAATCAAAAGACAACAGATGGCGCTCTCTGTCAAAATCTGTTTCTATATAGAAGCGGAAGATTGAATCACGATTGAGCGTTTCATTCCACGATAGAGGTACACGCTGCTGTTGATTTGGTCTAGTCGATAGCTTGCGTCTCGCAAGGCATGAATGTGTGTGTGTAATATTGGATAATACCATGGAATATATTTTAAACCGGGAGTGACAGCAATACTTATATGGAAGAGAGGATTAGGTCGTTCATAGATGTTTTCATAAGGTGGTGATGATGCAAACAAAAGTTGGTTAAAATAAAACACAATGAAAATAGGTATGTATACCGTATTTATATTAATTATATTACGATTGTTCAAACGCTGAAGCAGGTGCCATTTCCAAACTAGAAGTTTCTTGTCAAAACAAAACGGTCCATTGCAATTTGTGACAAAACTGCTGAAGCATCTTTTATTTATTTCATCTTTAAAAACAAGACATTTCTTGTCAAAACAAAGATTAAGTTTAAAAATATATGTGCTAATCAATAAAGCATGCGGCTTCCAACGCTCTGTACACAATTATTTAAGTACGTCATTTTATAACAATACCGGCCAAAAAAATATAATAAAAGTATGAACAAACAAGTACAGATGAGTTTTACGATGTATTTTATCGGATTCTTAGAAAACGTGAACGAATCTCCCATGATCATCCCTGTGACATCTTATTATGGTGAACATAATTTCAAAACTGCAACGGATGCACAATGCTGCCCCAGCGGGCACTCAACCATATTTCAACGTTGAATCAACGTTGAAATATGGTTGCGTTGTTAAACAACATCTTTTCAACTACATTATGTGCTTTGTTGAAGTAACGTTGAATATTGACGTTGATTCAACGTTGTAAAAATCACGTTTCCAAAAAATTAGTCTGGAGCTAATTTGCATATTTTACTTGGCTTTATATTAGCCGAGTAAATTGTCTAAATTGCTCATTAGCATAATTGCAATGGTACAAAAATTAGTACCGGTGCTCGTTTGTACCATTTCAATTATGATAATGAGCTAATTTGCACCTTTTATTCATTTAAACCTATTATTTTATTTGAATTAAGTCAATGCACTAATTTAACACCATGGAATGTATATTGATATGCACTTGTTTATGCATATTTTCGTACTGGATTTAAGAAAGGTAATTGTTCACTGAACAAATGCAAATACATTGTGCAAGAACATAAAAATCCAAGAGTAAATGCCCTTGCAGCCCCCCCCCCCCCCCCCCCCCCCCACCATCTCCTGGTTGCCAAGCGATACAGAAGCTTCAAGAAGTATATTTTTAGGAAGAAATTAACATATTTTCTGTTGATTCAACATCGTATTTCAACGTTGATTCAATGTTGAATTATGGTTAAGTAGTTTAAATTTGGTTGGTATATCAACCACATTTCAACGACGTGACCAAAATTCACCATTGAATCAACGTTGAAATATGACGTTGAATTAACGTTGAAATCTATGGTTGGTACAAACTTTCAAATCCAACTGTTAATGCAACGATATTTCAACGTTGATAATCAACGTTGTTACAACGTCATTTTGCCCGCTGGGGCTGTTCGATTTGTACACACGCGTTAAAATGTATGTCGTCTTCTTAGTACGTCTGCGATATCGTCACGATATCTAAGAGTCTTTCAGGCTATGTAAGTCCAGTAAAAAGCGCCGTCACAATAGTGTGACATTGTGAAGTAAAACACTCTGATGTGTCCATATGTTTACAGGTTTAAATTGTTTTTCTAACAATCAAACCATATTGGCTAATCTAAATGAAATTTCATTTGACACATTGTGACAAGAGATACCATTAAATAACCACATGTAACTCAAAGTAATCATAATATAGAAAGTTACTACCATCATGAAATTGACAGTCATACAAAGTGTTCATTTCAAGATCCAATGTAGATCGGTGCAACGGAATATTTTGATTAACCTTAACCCATTCGGGCCCCTTTTAAAGATTTTTTCTGCGCGGAGAAAGGTGACCCCAAAAGTCACCGCGATCCCCCGGGATTTGAACCAAGGACCACCAGCACCAGCGGCGAACGATTCCCCACAACAACACGGGTATCAATTATACTTGACTCGCCCGTGTAACATAGAGATTGGCTCGTTGGATTTGGCAGGGTTATGGTTAATAAAGATGAATATTTTAACAGAATGGGTTGAATATTTGACTGCTTTCAGTGATTATTTGGAAATAATATATGGGTATCTGCACTTTTACCGTTAAGACAAGTAATATCCATAAAACAAATAATTTGAATATAAGACGGCTTTTCCATAACCTGCGCGTCCTAGCATAACTTACAATATGTACCGATCGATTAAGCTACTCATACTTACTATAATATCGGATTTCAACATATTTAGGTCAACCGATGGTCGAACATGAAGCTATAATGAAAGATCACCGAATTCTAACATGCTTCGTACGATCAGATTGTATGTCACAGGCACGATCCTTTTCTATCATTTAAAATGCTTCCCATCACTGACTTGTATCAACTTTGTGACAAGGCTAAGACAAAAACCCTTCTACGACCCCGATTAACCCTTATTGTTTTCGATTCTTTTTTTTAAAACTTTTAAAACAAATTGTCAATAGTTAAGTTTACTAATATTTGAAAAACAACTGTAAAAAGCTATTGACCGATCGACTGACAAACCCTACCAGAGAGATCTGAAAATCCATTATAACATATTTCCATCGCCTAAGCTTTATATAGTAGAGTATGGTGCTACAAGATGGGGATAATGAGTACACTATGGTTTGGTTATCTTACAACTTCCAGGTATAATGAGAGTAGCTGCACATTATCAATACCAAATGATAGGTTTGATGACATTGTATAATTTGAAACTCTGTATTCATTGAAAAAGTTAGGTAATTTCAGTCTTTTTCTCGATAATACTGAGGTCAAACCGTCTAAGACTATTCGCAATCTTGGAATGGTTTTCGATGATAAAATGTGTAAGTCTGACCATGTAACCCAATTGTTGAGATCCATCAACTGGCTCCTACGACACATTCGTAGAATCCGTCCGTATATTGATGTTGATACCTGTCACAACATTGTTAGAGCTCTTATTCTTTCTCGTCTGACTATTGTAATATTTTGCTAAATTGTATATCTAAGAAAGATCTGAAACGGTTAAAAATATTTCAGAACATTGTTGCAAGACTAGTGTGTCTGAAGCCCAGACGTGAGCATGAATCCCCATTGTCGGCTAAATTACACTGGTTATCAGTTGATGAACGTATTATGTATAAGACAATACTGTTTGTGTACACATCTATGGGAGGGCTGTCTTGTTAAAAAAGCAATCTCAAAGCACTATGAGCACACGCTCTGCTGGCAGTATTAATTTTATCGTTCCTATCACCAAGAAAGCTGCTGGGGATAGAGCCTTCTCAATAGTGGCTCCACGTATGTGGAATAGATTGCCCGCGTCTGTTAGAAATGCCACTAGTGTACAGTAGTTCAAGTCCAAACTCAAAAATTATCTGTTTCCTTAATTGTTTTCCTTTTCGCTATTGCATTTCTTTTTGCTGTTGTATTTTTTTATGTTTTGCGCTTTGTATCCCTAGGCAAAGGCGCAGTATATATGTTATTTATTATTATTATTATTATCATTATTATTATTGTTATATATATATATATATTTGTCATTAGTCATTAAGTCAACTGATGCAGTTAATAAGTTACACCTGTTGTTTATCATATCAACAGTGACTTTGATACTTCTGCCGTGTGCATGATACATGATTGTATTAGTTATATTCTGTCTCATCTGATACTTACGCGGACAAATGCAATGGCTCGAGTTATGTAGTAGTTCTTCTATTATAAGAACACATGCTGCGAGTAATTAGCTGAATCCTTTTAGCAATTAGAAAATCAGTTCTCACTTGATCATTGTGCTGTAACCATCTGTGACTCTTAAATTCGCACGAAACAAAATAATGCTAAGAATATGGCGATCTCGCAATTGTCATAGTAAAACAAAATGTATGAGTACTATAATGTCATTGAGTGAGCCCCGATATTGCTTTTAGGCTTGTAAACACAAAAAGAAAAATATTTCAGTTTAAAACGATCGATATATGACACACCTTGTGTGACCGGACGACTCCGAAAATACCACACGTGTGATATATTGCGCTCAATAAATTAAATTAAATAAGTAATCGCAATCACCCTCGCCTTCTTACGGTGATATTTAGTGGTTCTTAAGTGGTGATTATGTTGAAAGAAAAAACATGCTCTGTTATAAATAATAGTTGACCTTAATATGCAGATAGGTGAACTATATGTTACGTCTTCTGTGAGTGGTTACCTACGTGATATAATCATGTGTATAACCAATCAAAATATCTCAATCGATATGTTTAGTCAACTTCTCACTCTAGAGCGTAAACCCCTTCGTATAAATCGGCAACGACAAACATGTATTTAATATGTTCATTACCTTACATGACCCTCAAGAACATCTTGAGATATCGCGGTATGACCCGGGGAGTTAATATCATAGACAATAGACGATGGATTATTTCTCACATTATTACATATCGTAAAACATTGTAATAATATCACCCGCGGTTACTCGATTCAAATGTGACAAGGAAATGAGTTATGGTGATAAGATCACTATTGTTGTGTTATGTTTTATTGCTAGCCCATCTTCTACGTTCGCTGTAAGTTTTACAAATATCTCTATTATTGTAATTCTGAATCTCACTAATCAAAAAGCCTTTTTCCAGTTGTTCAAGCTATTCGTCTTAATCACCTTTGGAAACAAAATATGTTATAACGAGCATGTAGACACACATCACATTACAATACATTCAACAAACAAGGAAAATAATAGTTGGCACACTTGACACAACTCATTACAACTATCCCTGTGCTCGCAATAGAGAACAGACTTTGGACATAGCACTGTTTAATTAATAGCAAACAGAGGTCTCCCCCTTTCCCCCTCCTTTCCCACTCCCATCAATCAATTTTGGGGAAGCTGCCAAGGCTTCTGATGACAATATGTGACTCGGATCAACATTGCCTCGGGGGAGAAGGGGGAATTCGTTTCCTTAATTGGGACAGAGTGTGCCAACATTTTTTTTCCTTGATTGTAGGTTGTTATATTATAAGTCAACCCAAGATATCGCACTCTAATTGCTCGACGGGCTAATTATAGACGGCGGATTAATCCTCACAATGTTACATATCAAAATATGTAGATACTACATAACTTCCTAGGTTATATACTAATTAACCAATATTATATTTTTGAAACAGGCGGCGTAATGCTTCCTATAACGTTGTATGTTGTACCACATTCACTACGAAGTATTACCCTCATAGGGGGCGGGTACCCAGATACAACGTTGTACGCATGCGCGTGAAAGAAAATGCGGTTAGGGGTTGGGTGTTAGGGGTTGGAGTCCGGTCGCATGGGGCGCTTGGAATTAAGCCCGGGTTGCCTGCGTGATAGTCCGGTCCCTATTTGGCAACGGAGTCAGCTTAGGCAATATTCAAAGAAGTTTTTAAAGACACCACCACAATACATAGCGTTTTTGCAAAATGCCCTAATTCTGGTTTCTAATTTGTCTCAGTTCCCATAGACATATGCGCATAATCATGGCTTTAAAGCGCGTTCATCGTTGGAGCTCTTAGGTTCTAGTTTTCATCAATTAATATATAAGTTATCAGTGTTTCTTTTTCTTATTGTTTAGACAATATTCATATTTTCCTATGCATATTGTATGTGAGAGGACATGCAGACGGATGCTTGTATTGTATGGTTTATATAAATGTGCTCATGGGTTTAACGGCGTGTACCTTACCCAACCTACACGCTCCTTATGTTGGTTAGTTTGGTTAAAAACCTTGAAGCGCCTTTGCGCCAGAAACTGTTAATTGATAGCATAAACTATTTAGCACGTTACTGTCTATGTCATCCAGTCTGAATGCAACAAAGCGTTGCGCATTTCAAATTGTTACTGTCTTGTGATGTTAAAGCGTATACATACTGCATCTTGATGTACTTTGAGCATGTTGAGTGCCAAGTTGCTATCTGAGGAGATGCAGTCGGTTGAAATGCGTTTAGATAATATAAAAGCGTTTCACATCATCAATCTTATTTACAACTGGCTATTGTTTTATTTATTTTTAGGACTTTAGAGCAAATCCATACATATTTGTATTCCAATGACCAATGCCAATATTGATTTCGAATGTCCGACCCTCCCCTCCACTGCTTTAAGATGCCGGGATATTCAAGGATACAGAGCTTTAATATCGGTGTCTTGTTTTCGCAGCCATATTGTCGGAAATACTAATCCGTGTTTAAGATTTTCTGAATGAAGTGGTGATATCACTTTTGGGAAAAAGTGTACTTTAGGTCCCAGATACTGGTTCAATACTGGAACATAGAAATTGCCAGTATCGCTAGATACTGGTACGATTTTACTGTCCCAGTATCGGTCGATACTGGAACACCAAATTGGGTTCCAATATCGCTCGATACTGGAGCATTTTTTATGTTCCAGTATCGGTCGATACTGGAACACCAAATTGGGTTCCAATATCGCTCGATACTGGAGCATTTTTTATGTTCCAGTATCGGTCGAAACTGGTTCACGTGCTACCAGTAGTAATTTGTTCTAGTATTGAACGATACTGGTACATAATTGTGTTCCAGTATCCCCCGATACTGGAACATTTTATATGTGCCAGTATCGTCCGATACTGGAATACTGACTTTGTACCAGTATCCAACGATAGTAGTACAGTCCAGAAAGACACTTTTTCCCACTTTTGTTTTATACAACTAAGCAATTTGGGCTCGATAATTATTTTTCTGACATATCGTCGCTGTTTTGACATAACGACACATCACTTTACTTAATTCTGTTGTGATGTGTCGTTATGTCAGAACAGCGACGATATGATGCACAATGTTGTGATTTTTGAACACCTCCTTTAACACCAAAAAGGAGTAAAATCATTTCAAGCTAAGTTGATTTTCCAACTCCAATGGTTTTAGAATTAAATAATTCAGTTTTCATAGTACATGCAAATGCAATGTGTGCAGTGTCAATTGAAAATCCCTATATTTCGTGGACAAATACGTAAATTGGGGTTTTCCACACAAAATTAGTAACAACGATATCATTCATGCCCCTTTCAAAAGTGTCAAACTTCAACTTGGTTTTGAAAACAGGATGGCTTCTTTCCGCTATTGCAGTTTGGCTCACCTTGTAAGATTGCATGGTGAAAAACGTTTCACTTTACAACATAGGCACATACTCTGCTTTTGCGCGTTTTATGGTATGTTTATTTATAGGATGATATCGCTGACTACTGTATAACATGAGAGAGAGAGAAATTGTTTATGTTATTTATTATGACATCGCAGAATACTATATTACACGACAGAGAGAATTTATTTATATTATGACATCGCAGAATACTGCATTACATGAGATAGAATAGTATCATGCATAGGTGATGTTGACTTGGAATGAAATAAGGGAGTTACGTCTTAAAACTGGGAAGGTATACTATAGTTCTGACTACTCAGTTACTCGACATACCTTTATAACCTCGACACGGCGAGCCAGACGGCCAATGGCATATTTATTTCTATTCAGGTTATGTGATGTTACACCTTGCGCGCGATGTCTATTGGCATCGAGTCCCATTTTCAAGTAAAAAAGGCACCACCATGATTTGATCCATACTGGCAGAGTAAACAGCGCTTTCCAGATTAGCTTGTAGTGAAAATGATTGACAATCGAACGTATCTTACTTTATTGAACACAATATCTTACTTTAATTGAGTTTAGGTTTCATTTTGACCTAGTGTTAAGCATTATTGCATTCTACTAACCTAAGCCAGCAAGACCATCGGAAGTCGAGATATGTAATCGCCGTCTATTCACAAACACTCGTGCTGTGAACATTAAGTTATTAGATATAATAGCCTACGTCATTACGAACTTGATCCATTGCACATTCATATCCTAGATGTATTTACCTTTACCTTCAACATGGCTCATCAATGCCGCGGTCATCGCTGCATTGTTATTTATTCGGTCGTCCATATATGAATGCACGTTTACAGTGACATCATGTCCGGTAAATAATTGACATTGACACTAATCTTGGGAAAGGTTAAGGGGGTCATTGAGATACCAAATACAAACCAATGATTGTCTTTCCATCGTGCCCTGCACCCCCCCCCCCCCTCCGTGGTCATTCATATATCCCCTCACCCCTCACCCCTCCGTGGTCATCATATCGCCCCCTTTCCATTTCATGTGCATTCGTTTATCAATGTTCAATTAAAGTCATCTGCTCGAAAATTGATTCTGAATCCAGACACCATGATCTATCTATTTCAGCGATGCAATTGCATTTGTACCCTACTTCACAATCATGTCGAGCTTCCACTCGACTATCCGCCTGCAGCGAGCTCCCGCTTAGCACTTCTGCTACAAAGGTATTTGCGATATATAGCATATGTTTGACTTGTATAACATATCTTTTAAGAAATGGGCGATGCTTGTGCGCATTCCAAACGTATTTAGATCCATTTCGACTCTTTTTGACTCATTTCGCTACATTTCGACCTATTTCAACCCATTTCGATCTATTTCACTAGATTCTAATTATACCCATTTATCATTACGATTTGAAAGATCAGAGTAATTCGTGGGATGGTAATTGTAAATATCCCTGAGTTCTACTATGGGTGAATAAAGTTGAACATTTGATACGGTGTAAACGTCCTATCGGGAAGGGTTACTAACGTCATCAAGCTGCAGTTTGAGCAATCAATTATACTGATTGTATCATATTTCTCTATATATCTGTGAACGTATGTTTCCCTTAAGAATCATCAACCCTTACAACAGTGGCGCTAATTGGCAGATTAATGTCACGTGGAGACCTTTTGTATACAACCAAAGAATTATTTAGAAATGCATAACATACAGGGTGTCCCACTTATTTATACCAGGACATTACGTTCCACTGAGTTACCTGTATATTTCGCGATAGGTTGACAGGCCATGGAGCTACATCTCGGGACCTTGCATAGCCAAAAGGTGGTCTACAGTCTTGCCACATGTTTTGACACATATTGACTTTCAGCCCCTTTGGGCTAATTTTTAAAACTAAAATCTGCTCTAGGGATACTATATCGTAACTTTTCTCGAAATGTGAACTTTTTATTTTACAAAATCTTAAATAGCATTAGTTTTTAAAACAAAAGAAATTGAAGTTCAAAGTTTGAATTTCTTAACACAGCAACTATCAAAAGTCACACTTTGGGCTTTTAGTTCCACCCAGCAAATTATCCAAAGAAATATACCGGACCAACAGCAATAAACAGGGGATGTGAAATAAATCAGAGAAATGGTGTTGTAGGGGGAAGATGTATTACCCTGGAAAAGCTTGAAAAGCGTGGTTAGGATAGTCTCAAACTGTTAAGGGGATGGAATCGTAATGATGTGCATTTAGTTGACAATGTATACTATTGTTATTGGTCAAAGTGCTTATGATTATAACATCTACATAATGTGTTGGTTTATTAGTAAAATCATCGGCCATGTTCAACAAAAAACTCAATTTATATGATATGCGAGTAATCTGTGTCTTTTTCAATTCCACTTCAACTGTTTGTGATATTTATGAAGAAATAATTATTTAAATGGTGAGAGGGATTTTTCAGCTTGAGTGATTTATTCCATAAATTATTTTCTAAAGCGGCAGATTTGAGATTTGGTTTGAGTGTTTTCACTTGAAAATACACTAAAAACAGAAAAACAGGCTTTCACCGATTTTCAATCATGTCATCCCAAATTGAAACGGATACATATATATGAGTGAAATTAAAAAGAATAGGTAGAAAACATGTTCTCCATTCTATTCCAGGCGTTAGATTTGGACTGCAATGTTGTTTTGAATTTTCCTTTTTTTTTTTAATCACGGTGTAAAAAAGACCGGGACACCCTGTAGTATAGTGTCATCGGGTTAATTATGGACGGTAAGGCAACAGTATTTAGCAATTTTAAAAACGTCAGATTGTATTACTATTTATCGCTCTAGGGTTATTTCCGTTTCAATGCTGCGTATAACATGTACATTGTGTCTAATACTCAGCTATGCTCAGGTACTTCCGATAAATTGTAATGCCGATTCGGCGTTAATTATACACAAGTATATGCCTTTTGGTTGCCACAGGGGATACGACATTTGAACAATCGGCAGTTACTCTCGCACCTCAAGTTATTACTCGACGAAATTTCACACTGGTACTGACTGATCATGCACATTATGTATATAATTGGTTTGAATCGAACGATTTTATTTCATATTGTTTAATTATTTCAATTGCATTCAGAATACAAAATACAGCATTGACAGGTACAGATACGGTCAGTCAAGAGGATAGAGTTAGCGATCAGCCGATACCTTTATCCTCAGACATTAGACAAATTACAAATACAGTGATGCACGTGTTAAAACGGATACGTACAACTGAAAGTAAATACCACGATAACACTGGAGCATGATGGGCCCAGGAGGGAGCTGTCCAAAGGGTGGCATATCACATCTGAGAAATACTGGTATAAAATGTCACAATATCTTATCTTTTCGAAGCTATGGATCATATTGCAATTAGTCAAATTGCTCATTAGTGCGACATCTAACATACATGTGGTATTTATTTTTATTTTAGATTTCGATTATAAAATGTTTGTGATTTAGATACAGGCTAGTTGTTGAAACACTACTGTCACATTGTGACTTTACACGGGGAAGTAGCTAAAGGTCGAAAGGCAAAAATGTGGTGTTAAATTACTTAGAAGACATTTGCTCGCTTTACGTATAGTATATCTCATTTGTTTTCGATACAGATAATACTGATTTTGAATTACCTAAAATAAAAACATCTGGTCTGGAACTTGTTTGTATCAGTTGTACGTGGTTTTGAGCAGCTTGGAGACAAATTACAAAAACAGTGATGCACGTGTAAAAACGGATATGTACAACTGAAAGTAAATACCATGATAAAACTGGAGCATCATGGGCCTAGGAGGGAGCTGTCCAAAGGGTAGCAGCGCATATCACACCTAAAAATACTGGTATAACATATCACAATATTATCTGACCTTTTCGAAGCTATGGATCATATTGCAATTAGTCAAATTGCTCGTTAGTGCGACATCTAACATACATGTGGTATTTATTTTTATTTTAGATTTCGAATATAAAATGTTTGTGATTTAGATACAGGCTAGTTGTTGAAACACTACTGTCACATTGTGACTTTACACGGGGAAGTAGCTAAAGGTCGAAAGGCAAAACTCTTTTTGCTGCAACCTTACATACTTAACACAAATGTGGTGTTAAATTACTTGGGAGACATTTGTTCGCTTTACATATATAGTATATCTCATTTGTTTTCGATACAGATAATACTGATTTTGAATTAGCTAAAATAAAAGTATCTGGTCTTGAACTTGTTTGTATCAGTTGTACGTGGTTTTGAGCAGCTTTGAGAGTTGTGACGTTTTGTTTATTCTTAAAGACGTATCACGTTTTAATGCAAATTGCACTATACATAGTGTAGAGCATCTTTAAGAACAGTGAACTGCCGGTAGCGATTCTCCTTTCTTGTTTTACTTTAAAGACTCTCTATTTTGAAATAAAAGACGACAGACTGGCTTTAGGCTTAGTGTGCATACGTAGAAGGAAATCACATGCCCTTGTTTTGCTACTATTATATCCTCATATATCAGTAATATGAGGGTGACGGTGAATATCCCGGTGGGCGCAGATACAACGGGGTTACATTATGTTAGAAACATGCTGCAAGTAAGACTGCTTAAGACATTTTCCTTGCTTATGTACAGGGTGTGTCCGATTCTTGAAATAACGAATCAATTGTTGAATAGCATCATCGGGAGAGGCAGCGATAATGAACAAAGGTTCATATGACCCAATAAAGATAGTACCTTCATTTACGCACGTTTTGAAAATAGATTGTTACACCTGTTCCAGTCGTGTTGACAAAGGCCAGGTGTTATCATAACGTACACAGTGAGTATTTCTAAAATTGGATTAGTCTTATGAACCTTTACCTCAGTATAAAATTAGGCTGAAAACACCTCGTGCTGAAGTGTGTGTGAAAGTTGCGGGATCAAGTAACCATGTTTGGCTAGTTCCCATTGCGCATAGATTTGATAAGTAGTCATAATCCCAATAGACGCAGCAGGGTTATTACAAAAACGTGCTGTAACTGAGAAATTAGGGAAATCTTTATTGGTGTCATAGATTATATCGCCACACTCGCAACGCTTGGCATGCTTAGAGGTTTTCTTTTCTAAAAGTATCAAACCTATAGTTTTTAGCGATATCGTGTGTAAACCATCGCGTGAATGTCCTCGTTTTCTTCTGTCTCTTCATAATCTTCCAGTATCCACATTTCATGTTTAAAATTGTCATGTTGGTCTACATAATCGCATATTCAGTCGAGATGCAATACCAGGGCGCGGCCATAACTGACATAACGTCATTGTTAAGCATGCATAGTTTGACATATAAATATAATAACGCGTTACTACACTTGTCTTTGGATAACTTTTTTCGTCGGTCAAAATTTGTTTCTCCTTACTGGTACATCGTGAATACGTTAAATAGCATTCGGCCTTGACGAATACAATAAGCGAATATATGTGCATGTTTACTGAAAATAATACCTTCCAATTTATATATCAAACGATAGTCGCGATCATAATATTTTACATCGCTATAGGTAGAAGCAACCTTAACACTTTCCATGCGGCTATATATAAGTTTTACCATATAGATGAGGTGACCGTTGTTTACATTTAGGACGCCCTCTGTTGATTTGAGACAAAACACACCGGGCAAGAGTTCCTATAGTTTACATAGGCCAGATCAGGTTTCTAACTAGATTTGTGGTGTTACAGCAAATTGTTATCAAAACCGTCTTTAAACTTGCTTAGGAATGCTATAAGCTATCGCATTTCACAAAACAAACAAAAAAATGAGTTTTACAATTCATTAGAAAGAAATTTCATGTTGTCTTCATTAACTTTACTGTATATTCTGCCTGGAGGGAATCAACAGAGGGTGTCCCATTTGTAAATACATGACGTCACCGGTCACACCATCTATACAAAACTGAATTTTCGGAAACATTTCCCCAACTTTTAGGGTCTATCTCAAAGATTACTGGACCAATACTAGGCATGTTTGTACTTATTTTAATGCATGTCTCATGGCAATTCCAAATATGCTAATGATATTCAATACTTTTGACATTTTTGAAACAATTTGTGAACTTTTGGAATGTCGTCTGCAGATGCCTGCCGCGTGGAAAGTGTTAAAAGTAAAACTGAGTCCAATGCCTTTAATATTATGGAAATATTTACAAATTTGAATATGAATGGTATTTTGACATCACTAGATGTACCTTTAGAACCGTGGACGTTAAAAGGTAAATGTCACAATTCTATATTTGGATGTTTTGGGATTAACTTCTTAGAAACATTAAGGAAGTATCTTAGGTTTTACTTGTTTGTTTGTCTAAATTGAACAGAATTAGAAACAAAACAGATATAGAAATGTATCCATTGCATTTTTCTTTCCATTCATTTTGTCAACAGACCCCAGTTGATTGTCTGTTGACATTTACATAAAGACATCATCAACGATGAGTATCATTACAAGATTTCGTGATCAATGATGGTGATGCTGGTGTCATTTTAAAAACAATCATCTGCTCATAGAGAAACATTCGTGAGCGATACCAGCCGAAGCAGCTGTACGCTTCACTTTCATCACGTGACTATCCGAGGACCACCAAAGTCTCATATTTTCCATACACAGTACATTTCGATGATTAGAAAGGCTTCGGCATTTCTAATTAATATAACTGATCCAGTTCTCTCTTTTTTTCTTCTAAAAAAAACCTTAATTTTTTGGTAACAAAAATTACATATTGTTGGCGGTTTAAACAAGGGTGGCTTGGATCACAAGTCAAATAGGCTAAATTAGACCGCACTGTGTACGAATATCTCAAACGTATAATTGACATGTACGCAAAGATTTATACTATAGTCGCCGACATAATATTTAGCATCAACATACGTTCAAGCACCATTGAAATGTGAACGTAACCAATGGAAATATTTCCATAGTATAGAAATAAATTATTTGAAATGGTTTCAGTTTTTCGGTTAAGGTAAAACTCTACCTATGGTGATGCAAACTATTATTTTGCCGACTATCGTATAAGTCTTACGTACAAGTCAATAATATGAATGAGCCATACGGACTGGTTTGGCAGTGTTTCCTTATATGCCTATCTCTACCATGCATAAGAAGGTCAACTTTTCTTCAGATGCTAATTACTTAAGCGTATGTTTGGCACTACATGTTATTTAAACAAGCCCTTGGGATGATGCGGTGATACTATATAGACGTTATTGGCTTTCAACAGGACACTTATTCGGCGCTACAATACTTACAGATGATTACGGATAAAAACAGTATCCTGCTTTAAGCGCATATCCCTGACGCGTTTATGTTGAAGTGGTCACTTGAATACAAATTCAAATCACTCAAAATACAAGAAACTTTGGTGAGAGCAGTTACTTTTAAAAGTCAGGGATGGCTAGGTCGGTGTTGAAGCTATGGGTGTCTCGGATTAAAATCGAGCATAAAGAAAGCATCATAAAAGGTCATGTAGCCTATATATCGCTGTCATGTAATAACTCTTCAATAAATAACTTGAAACTCTCACTCCCAGAAACTATTATCGCTCTGAAAAGATGCACTCATTGTCCCGAGTGCTTGTGGGTTCGAGTTGAGCTGTAATAAAACACCGAGCGTGAAACAGTTGTATAAAATACTTTTTAAATATTGTTACGTAAATCGCGTCGGTGAATCCATGCAATAATTCTATGTTAATTCATTCATTATTTGCGTGAATTAAAAACGAAACATAACAAATTCAACAATTTCCTCAATCAGAAATCTTTGGTTTTGCTAAAGGTCCCTTCTGTTCACGTTTGACGATCATACTATGATTAGCTTCGATTGAGAAGGGAAAGTAAAACCTATTTTCTTATGTGTTAGTTAATGGTTATAATTTGGTCGTATAGGAAGAAAAAAAATGTCGTGAGTTTCGAAAAATTATCTTGTTTTAATGCGAAATGGCATGCAATTTTAAGTAAAATGCACTTTTGGACATTGATGCTCTGTGTTACACTATAATAGTACCCGTATTGAATACCGGACAATGAAAATGTCAATAGAGACAAGCATCCCTGCTTTTCATCCTCTCTGGTGTAAGACAGCACGAATTAACCTAGCACAATGCCTCTATTGACGGAGTGAAAAATGATTATACAGCTTTATTCCGTAATGGGGTCTTAACACTTTCCACGCAGCTACTATATTACCATCTACAAAACAGATTTACTGAACCAATACTAGGCATATTTGTACTTATTTCAATGCATTTTACATGGAGATTCCAAATATTGTGATGACTTTTAATTATTTTGATATTTTTGAAACAGTTGGTGAAATTTTGGAAAGTCGTCTGCAGACGCCTGCCGCGCGTGGAAAGTGTTAATACACTATAGTCTAACTCATGAATGTCTTACCCCATGGATATACCTAACATTGGTTGGGGGAGGCCAAGTATCCCCGAAAGCACTCACCCCCCTTACAATAACATCCTCTTACACTCTTAGAAGGTCAGGATCAAATATGAGACGAAAAGGATCAATTTTGATCCAGAAGCGGTATCACATATGAGCTTACCCTTTCCGGATAAAAGTGATCCGACAAGCAGGATCAAAAAGTTTGATCCGAAATGGGATCAAATATTTCTGTCAAATGATCCTGAAACGGATCAAAATAATGATCCTGCTTGTCGGATCACTTTGATCCGGAAAGGGTAAGCTCATATGTGATACCGCTTCTGGATCAAAATTGATCCTTTTCGTCTCATATTTGATCCTGACCTTCTAAGAGACCCACTGCAGACTATATATCGAGTGCAGTAAGCTTACTACATCGTGTAGGCCTAGTACATCGCAGTGATCGTGACATTTTGTGAGGAGCATTTTGACCGAAAATCGTACTGATGGCACTGGTCAGGTACAAGAAATTTGTTCACAAGAATAGAGCATGTTCAAACATAAAAATAAAACTACTTTACCGACAAAATCATGTAACATTTTACAGATTAGACTGGATAACTTACCGCGGTATTTCACCCTTGTTTCAATGGCGACCGAATTCAAAAGATCGTCTGCTTGTCGTCTATCGATTTGCGAAAGAGTGACGTCAGTCACCTATTGACCAATGAACTTTTTCATCGAATTGATCCGGAAATCAGATCAAAGTTGATCAAGGTGAATTTGATCCGTTTGTTGATATCTATCTGGAAACGGATCAAAACGATCCGAAAACGGATCAAAACGATCCGAAAATGATCCTTAAAGGATCAAAACAAAGTGAGCCGGAAATCTACTCATGTATTTGATCCTGACCTTCTAAGAGTGTACAATAACACAACACACAAGAAACATGTCTGGTATTTTAGCGCAGACGAGACAACCCAGATATCACAAGAGACATATTCCACACAAATAAGTATTCATTATATTCTGAGAGTAGGACTTCTTTCAAAGATTGGAAGTCTATTGAACATATTTTGGTACCGCTTAAAAGAAATTTTGCATAAAGCTGAACGAGAACTTGAAATCGACGTTAGGGACATCAGTACAAACACACGATTTAACGTTCATAAACGGTTAAATAGCGCCGACCTATTGACCTTTAAATGAAAGTATTTGAATAAATTGCTTTTGGTAACAAATAATATTACTAACTTTGCACTAGGAAACAAGTTACAACAGCGTTTATTATTCCTTCCTTGTCTTAGACATGAATATGCTAGCAACCAAAAGTATTGGATTGCAATATTGCACTATGACTGAAAAATGTGTTGCTGAATCTCTTCTCATTAATACATTCATGTTTCCTGCAACATCTGCTCATTCCATCCCATGAAATTAAAGAAAATATGTACCTTCGTTGAATCCCCTTACAGAATTCCCATTGAAAATAGGTTTATATCAACACCATATCTTTCATGAATGGAAACCATCCAAATTCCCTATACTTTCTCACTGCACCCACATGGCATTCTACAAAGTTATATTCATTTCATCATTACAAAGTATTATTATCAAGCTAATGTTACTCTTGAATTAACTAAGACTATCAAAGAGAACATCTTAACTCACTGACTATTGTTATAAATGTTTTCCCTATAAATTAACTATTATAATATAATATTATCTCGAAAATATCACAAATTTGTTTAAACATACTTTTTAGGGCTCATGCCCTTTCTCTCTACAGATCTAAGCGCGGGGATATCGCGATCATAGCGCGAAGGTCGATGAAAGAGCGCGCTGAGATCGGTTAAGACCTTTCCATCAATTTGTAAACCTAGAATACAAAAGAGCTAACACATTAGTTCAATGGACTTCCATAGTATTTCCTCAATTTGTAGCATGCAAGGTGTCCTAAGACTTTTGGTTGCTAGTGTATCATTATGCTGTTTCCCTGCACCAATGGGCTCCACACAACTTATCCATAGATGCAGGTACGCGCCGATTTCCACTCAAAGCTGATTTGCTGACATAAAAGTCATGCATATTCATGATTGCCAAAAAATAGATCCACAAATGAATTCGATCAAGCCAGCGTCACGCTTAGAATGATAACAAATTTGCTGATTGGCACAAACTACAGGTGTATCTGCGCTAACCACAGCGCCGGACTTTACACGCACATGCACGCATATCATATATTGCGTTCCCCATCGCGCCGTAGCTATGGCAGCGCGACAATACATTCAGCGTTCGATGTATCTCAGCTACAGTGCGTTGATCGTTATTTACCTTATGCCATAACAGAGCGACAATGCAATATGTTGAACTTACTGTTACGGCCGGCAATTGAGAACCCTGTACCTGCACCTATGGATAAGTCGGGCCGGGGATCCAGGGTGCAGGGAACCAGCATAGTGTATCATTTGTACTGTTACCATGGTTACAGTCTGTAGGATGGATGATCGTTCTCAACTGGTCGGACCGTGGTTTTATGTTGTGTGGACTCAAACTTAGCCAGGCTAGAAAATAGCCTATCAATGCATACCTTAATGATGTGAAATGAGGAAAAGATGGATGGAAAGATAGAGTTAACACTTTCCACGAGGCTATTGGTTTACCATACAAAACAGATTTTTCAGAAACCTTTCTCAACTGTCAAGGTCTATCTCATAGATTACAGAACCAATACTAGACATGTATGTACTTATGTCAATGTTTTTATCATGGCGATTCCAAATATGGTATATAATAAAATTCAATAATGTTAACATTTTTGAAATATTTTGTGAAGATTTGGAATGTCGTCTGCAGACGACTGCCGCGTAAAAAGTGTTAAGATGTATAACTTACATTGGGCTATTCCAGACGTAATTCATACACCCCTATGGAAGACGTTACCTTAATCTTTCTCACAGGGAGTGTGAATTGCAAACTGAGATACTGGTATGGGTGACTCCATTTAAAATCGGCACTCTCTAAGGAGACGATGATGTATGTCTTTTATTTATTGGGTGACTGTATAGATTTCAAATGGAATAGCATATTGACCGGAATGTATACGCGGATCTTTCCCCAGCGGTTACATCGTATAATTTCCATTTGTTGTTTTAAGGCTTATTAGCTATAACAACTTACTATCTATATAAACCATAGCTTAAGGCATATCGTATCTTTGTATAGAAGACTTACTATGTATACATATCGTAGAATAAGCTTTCTGTAGATTAGTAAATAAGATAATTAGATCCAATTTGTAAGGTAATAAGATGAAATATGACCCAGGAGAAAATTGGATTTGGTTATAAGCCAATAAATTGAAATACATACATGAATATCCTGCGTACGCGCCAGCACCCAATAAATGGAAGCGAATAATATTACAAGAGGGATATTAGAGCATGGTATAATGCGGTATAAATGCTTACAATAATCACCTTCAACTATTCAAAAATAAAACGACCACAATCATGGTGTGGGAGAGTGTTGGATAAAGTTATCCCAAACTAAAATGTACTGATATGTGAACGTAAACTTTTCTATTCTATTTTATTCTATTCCATTTGATAGACGTATTAAAATGTATGACAGTTTAAAAAGTACCGGAAAGTCATAATTGCATTTGGTAATATTCCTGAGCGTATACCAAATAATACCCCGGTTTGAAATGGAATTCAATTGATGACCGACTTACGTAGGTTGTTATATATTTATATGAACAAAAGAAGCGGAAATTGGCAAGAAAAATGAACGAGAGAAACGGAAATTGGCGGGAAAAAGAATACATCTTAGGAGACTGTTTGGAGGAAATCGCCTGTTCCCTAAGGATAAAATATTGCTATTGAGAAACGCTTTGCTAGAAGAAAGAACAAAAACCATAACATCTTCCTGTTGCGCAACAGAGAGTATCTGCAAGTTGTTCTTTAAGAGGACTTTGTCATGTTGACGAGGCCATTATCGTCATGCTTCAGATAGATTCGTAACCTTATAGGAGACGTGACGACAGAATAAGATAAGTGGAGTCATATACTCTTGACAATCGGAAACGACCACCGGTCTTGGTTGAATGATTGACGTACGTCATCATTGGCACCGTATGTCTATGAAACAATGTTGACGCGTAAGAAGCATACATTGTAAGTGTAGCCTTAACCCCACATAAGGGATATAAACCTATGATAAGACGAGCCTTCCCTAGTTAACGCTCTTTAACCTCAAATAAAGAGCGTTAACTAGAGATAAGGCCCTTATCCTTAGATAAGGCTCATAACCTATGATAAAGTAGCGTTATCCCCAGTTAACGACCCTTATCCCCAGATAAGGAATAAGACCAAAGATTAGGCCCTTATTTTGGGTTAACGGCCTTATTCCCACTTAAAGGACGTATACCCATATACCTATACATGATAACGCATGCTTTTTCCTTAGTTACACTGTGATGGCACTGAAATGCCTTAGTTTCAATTATTAAATATTAAACTTCATCTCTCATCCCAAGATATAAGAAGCACGCTAACCTCGTGCCCGTCATATTCCGAGAAATGCTGTCTTACCATCCTTATCTCTAGATAAAACATTAACAAACCGTATATAACCGGTTATCCTGGGTTTGCGTCCCTTATCTGGGGTAAAGGCCGTAAGCCCAGAATCACGCGCCAGGCCTTATCCCTAGTTAACGCTCCTTGTTTGGGGTCAAGGAGCGTTAACTAGGGATAAGGCCCGGCTTATCCTAGGTCCCTTAGTTGCTAAACATGCGCGGTCATGGGGCAAGATTGCAGCATAAAAATTAAAAACTCAGCAAGGGTGGGGTCAAGTCAAAATATTCGGAGGCTTTGTATAATATTAACATTATAGACTTACATTGCCAGCACATTAATTAATTCAGGGCGCATATCTTCATCCCCACACCTCCTTTACAAATCTATAGTTGTTTCGCCAGGGGGGGGGGGGGGGGGGGGGGGTAAGTTGATTGATTGATTGATTTTATTAATATTTCACAGTCGTGGCCCTAAGGCCAAATTACATGAAATTTACATGATAAAAAACATTGAAAAACAAGGCAAGGTAACTTATTAATTAATATAAAAGAGAATATTGCACACTATAGATAAAAAAAAACATTAAAAATATGATATGATATAAAACATTGAAAAAAGGCAAGGTAACTTATTAAATAATATAAAAGAGAATATTGCACATTATAGATAAATTTTTTAAATTGCATTATGTACATAGCAAATACCATTATAAAAAATAGAAGTGGGTGCAGAAAAATCCTGGGCCTATTTATTTAAAAGCTGTACAAAATAGGGCACATGACTGTTTTTGAACCTATTAGTCCTGGCTGGCAGCTGAGAAATCTTACTATTATTGCGTAAAAAACGCCCATGGCACTCCCCTCTGGTAGGCGGTATTAGGGAACTGATGCGATTTGATTTGGAAAGCCCTTCGGCAAACCTAAGACAGTGCCCTTCACGTCTACCAGAGAGGGTGTCAAATTTGCAAATGTTTAAAGCATCCTCGTAAGAAGTATAATTACGGCCAAGGATTATTCTGCATGCCCTTTTTTGAGTTGATTCTATTTGTTGAGACTGAGAAGCTGAAACATATCCACTTATACAACACTGAGCTCATCTTTGGTGAAACCAAAACGTTTTAAAGTCCGAAGCATAAACAAACGGGAATTAGCTTTTTTCAACGTACTGTCCACCTGGACATCCCATTTAAGGTTGTTTTGGATGCGCACACCAAAAACTTTAGCTTCAGTGACACATGCAAGTGGTTCAGTCCCAATTCTTAAGTCGCGTAGTGGTGGTGGTTGTTTTGAAAAGGCAATTTAGAGTGCTTGGCACTTAGTGGGATTTAATTTCAGGTTGTTGTCTGAAGCCCATTTTTTTAAAATTGTCAAGATCATCTTGAATAAGTTCCTTATTCGGTGGCAGGGAATTTCTTTTGAAAAATTAAAAATGATAATAATATAGCGCCTTACAACAAGTTCTCCAGCGCTATTCAAAGCAAGAGTATAAGTTCAAAAATACAAAGGATAGGAATGTGAACTGTGTCATTTACAATATTTCATGGCACGGTTGAGTTCGTTTATTTACATAATAGGGAGCACATCAAAACTCGACCGCCCGGTAACCGCCGGTTCCGTGGGGTTCCGTGCGGTTGCAGCCGGTTTCTATTGTCCTAAACAATGATATGCGGTCCAACCGGGCGGAACCGGCGGTTGCCGCGCGGTCGAGTTTTGATGTGCTCCCTAAAAAGTTTTCTTCTCTCCCTCTTTCGAACATATTTACTTAAGCACTTTCCGCCAGCACTTTCCGCCAGCTTAAACTACAACATCATTAAGACGAGGTAACATGGATTAAACGAAATATGAATTTTAATTTAGGATAGGACGCCAAGAGGGTACAGAGTGTTTTAACATTTAATATCAAAAGTACGACCATATTAGTATTATAAAATGTATGAGAAATGAGAACTTAAAACTCGGCGGGAAAAGTAGATAAACACCACTAAAAGGGTTTTCCAAGGGTCTCGGGGAGGGGGTCTGGTTGGGGCAAGTCCATTAAGGTGGTCCTTGTCTGATAGTTTTGCTCATGGGGGTTATTTATGCCTCAAAATGTCAACATTTTGGAATAAAATGGTGTTATTTAATTGTCATGAAATATTAAATTGAAAATATGAATGTACGATTATGTGATAATTGTATGGGAAAATTGTCCGATCGATTTTTGGGCGTAGACATCGGATTAAAAAGTTATTCATTTGTATAGATTCAGATTCTCCTTCAATAATCCGGATATTTGTCATATTGCGACTCAAGTCCAGTTAAAAATTATATTTCAAATATATCTTGTTACCTTAAGATTACCGACCTCGGGTTATTATGCGTCGCATTTTCCATCGGTAGAAACCGATGAAGCACCTATGAGATCTCTTCTGCTGTAATTGTAATGGAGCGAAAATAATAAATGCATATTATTTTCATTTACTTCCTCGCTCTCTGTCCATGTCAATGTTCTGTGGTTGTCAAGTATTTATTGATGCGTTATGGACTACAAGAGAGCAGAATGGAATGTAATATCTCTATCTAGTTTCCGTTTGTATATTATACAGGGTGACAAGACATTTACTGCGTCGCTCTCTGTATTCGGCTGTTCAGTATTTATCGAGGCATTATGGACGATAAGAGCGCATAATGGCATGTATATAATAATCTAGTTTTCATTGTGTGGTGTTATACCACGGTGGTTATACAGGGTAACCAGACATATACTACATCGCTCTCTGTCTAGGCCTATATTATGCCAATGCTCTTTGGATGTTACGTATTTATCGAGGCGTTATGGACGATAATAACGCGTAATGGCATGTAATATATCTATCTAGTTTCCATATGTGTGATGTTGTACCAGACATACATCGCTCTCTGTCTTATGTCAATGCTCTTGCTGTCAATTATTTATCGAGGCGTTATGGACGACACGAACGCGTAATGGCATGTAATATATCTATCTAGTTTCCATTGTGTGGTGTTATACAGGGTAACCAGATATTTACTACATCGCTCTCTGCCTATGTCAATGCTCTTTGGATGTCATGTATTTATCGAGGCTTACGAATGATAAGAACGCGATGGCATGCAATATATCTATCTAGTTTCCTTTGTGTGGTGTTATACAGGGTGACTAAACCATTACTACATCGCTCTCTGTCTATGCCGATGCTCTTTGGCTGTCAAGTATTTATCGAGGCGTTATGAACGATAAGAACGCGTAATGGCATGTAATATATCTATCTAGTTTCCTTTGTGTGGTGTTATACAGGTTGACTAGACCATTACTACATCGCTCTCTGTCTATGCCGATGCTCTTTGGCTGTCAAGTATTTATCGAGGCGTTATGAACGATAAGAACGCGTAATGGCATGCAATATATCTATCTAGTTTCCTTTGTGTGGTGTTATACAGGGTGACTAGACCATTACTTCATCGCTCTCTGTCTATGCCGATGCTCTTTGGCTGTCAAGTATTTATCGAGGCGTTATGAACGATGAGAAAGCGTAATGGCATGTAATATCTTTCTCTAGTTTCTGTTTGGGTGTTGTTATAAGGTGACTAGACACATTACTACATCGCTCTCTGCATGCCGATATGCTCCTCGTTCGGCAGCCAAGTATGTATTGAGGCGTTTGGGAACGTTACGAACGTATGTTGGCATGTAATTATCTCTCTCGCTAGTTTCCGTGTATGTGATGTTACACTGGGTGACCAAACCATTACTTATTGTCTAATTCTACTTTATACAACATATTTAACAGACACTATTTGGATGGTCAGAATGTTGACAGATGCAAAATATTGGAAAATGATCATTTAAAAAAATGGGTATTGAGTTTCTGTTGAGTAGAGGACCGATCAGTCCTTACGAAGCAGATCTATAAAACCATGTTGCAGGATCAAGTCCGGATTTCATATTGTAATTTTGACATATAATACATGTAATATATACAGCGATGGAAATACCCACATAACTTTTCAGACGGAGTAGACAGTGTCTACCCCGGGGTAGACAGTCCCGGGTGGACCAACCCTGGGTGGATCAACCCTTGGTAGACTAGAATAGAGCGCCCTCACGGAATAACCCTCGATAATACTGTTTAAAAAACACCTTGGAAACTATATTGATTATAAATTATATGTTAAAACACTCAGGGGGTTGGTGGTCGGGGAGGTAAAAACAAGGATAAAACAAGGATGGATCAAGGATGGATCAGGTAAAAACAAGAATGGATTATTCTAAAACAACCCCGGGACTGTCCGGATCATTCTAAAACCGCCCCGGGACTGTCCAACCCCGGGACTGTCCAACCCCGGGACTGTCTAACCCCGGGACTGTCCAACCCCGGGACTGTCCAACCCCGGGACTGTCCAACCCCGGGACTGTCCAACCCCGGGACTGTCCAACCCCGGGACTGTCCAACCCCGGGACTGTCCAACCCCGGGACTGTCCAACCCCGGGACTGTCCAACCCCGGGACTGTCCAACCCCGAGACTGTCCAACCCCGGGACTGTCCAACCCCGGGATTGTCCAACCCCGGGACTGTCCAACCCGGGACTGTCCAACCCCGGGACTGTCCACCCAGGGACTGCTTCTAGTTTCTAACCACCCAGGATTGGTTGACCCAGGGTGGATCAACCCGGGACTGTCTACCCCGGGTGGAAAGTCATGTGGGTATTTTCATCGCTGCATAGCAATATATCAATCGATTGGCTCGTGCATAAGATCCTGATTGTAAGCAATTACGCTATTAGTGCAATTAGCTCCAATCTCCAAATGCGTATCTGTTGGCGGCAATTGACACCTGTTCTGATGCATTGGATCTGACAATTTGATTGATTATTTAACATTTTCTACGTGTCATGCGTCTGCAGACGACATTCCAAATTCCAGATTTGTTTGTAAAATGTCGAAATATTGAATTTCATTAAGTTTGAGTTGCATAATACACCTATCAGTTGTAAGACGCACTATACGACCCCCGGGAGTGGTGCGTCACTTTACCGAGGTGCGTCAACTTCTCATGTACCATGACGCACCCTGTGTCAAAAAACTACCGACCTCTTATATAGCAAGACGATTTTAGCATGGCGGTTTTGTGCTTAAGCCTATATGAAGAAAGGGGAACTCTTCTCTGTCGTCGTCTGCTGTATTGATCAATCTCCGTTTTAATTGTCAGTGAGTTTCCGCGATAGGGCGAATTTTTAACAAAACATTAGCATACATTATAGATGTGATGTAAAATTTATTCAATACTAGGATGTGCTTGCAAAATTCATAGAAGCAGAGCCTGGTGTATAATTACAATTCAATCCAAGCCGGTGTGCCTAAGCATACATATCCATGTGCTATGTATGTAATATGATTAATGGATTCGATTGATTTGTAGGGCTTGACGTCTGATCAATTTGGTATGAGCTATTTTCTAGAATAGCTGAAAATTAAATCAAGATGTAAAATCACGATTCAGAACTCCGTTGTAATGTTTGAATGATTTATTCATGGCTGTGATTTGAATATATTCATGAACATGTGCCGATGGGGCCGTATGAGGTGAATTAGAATAAGCTTTGATTTTTCTTTCGGTATCTATGGTCATGTGTTTTAAGCTCGCCTCCTTTTGCGTTACACACGGATTTTGGCTTTCGCGACATGATTTTAACTTTACACATTTATATTTGTTTGTATACCCCCCTGAGGTAGTAAAAGTATACATTTTCTGAAGGGAAATTGCATGAGGAAACCAAATATGCCATTAAAATTATAGTACGACCAAGAACCAAAATGGTATGATCGGAAATGTTCGGGAAAATATCAGAGTTTTTTAATTTTTATTTGAGATCCATATATTTTTATACCTACCTCTATCATTATTTACTTTACATATTTGAATTCCTCATGAAATTACCCATTAGATGATATATAATTGTCAAAGTTACTACGTCGGTATGGTAATTATACGGGCTAGTGAATATCTCCAATTTTTATTTTATATATTTTTAGAATTTTCAGAAATATTTGTTTAAAGATGAACCCTTCCCTGATATAAACTGCATTTTTGAATTCCTCTAGTTCCAAGCTTTCCAAAAATGTATACTTTTGCTATCATAGGTTGAAAACTTTTTCTGTTATAGTCATTTGTATAAATCCGGTAAATTGAGACTGATATTTCATGTTGACTGTGTAGCGAATAGGAAGAAAGTCGATGATCATTGTCTTATTCATAATTAATTAGTTATTACAAATAGTTGACAAGTCTGTTGAACCACATGATTAAAGACTACTAAATATCCTTTAAAATGGGACCAGAATGGTGTTTGTAACATTAGGGGATTACTAGTTATGGTAAAAAGAACAAAGCATGGGATATTATAATAATAATAATAATAATAATGGCATTTATAATGCGCCGTCAATCTAGGTAAAACTATTCCGAGGCGCAACATATAAAACAAAAATACAAATTAACATGAAAAATACATAAACAAGGATGATTTGCATATACATGTACATGTATATAATACAAAGAAATCAATTATAAACTGAGTCAAATAATCTTGTTTTCAACAAGTTCTTAAAAGAGTCAAGTGAATCACAGCATCTTAAATTATAAGGTAGTGAGTTCCAGAGAGTTGGTGCAGCAACCGAAAATGCGCGATCTCCAAATGAAGAAGTAGTCCGTGGAACAACAAGTAAAAGTTTATCAGATGACCGGAGAGTACGTTTTGGATGATATGGAACAAGAAGATTAGCAATATAAGTTGGTGAAGTGCCATGCAAAGCTTTCCAAGTTGAAAGAAGAAGTTTGAAATGAATCCTTTCGCGAACAGGAAGCCAGTGGAGATCTTTCAAAATTGGAGTGATATGATCAAATTTCCTGGTCTTAGTGAGAATGCGAGCAGCTGCATTTTGAGCGAGTTGTAGTTTGTGAAGTAAGTGATCAGTGATGCCAAAAAGAAGAGAATTGCCATTGTCAATACGAGAAGTTATAAGAGCATGGACGATAGTAGCTGCGGTTTCAAATGTTAAAATTTTCCTTATGCTATTGACATTCCGTATATGATAATACACTGATTGGCATATCCGTCGAACTTGAACATCCATACATAGATTATTATCAAACACAATTCCTAAGTTCCGAGCAGATTTTGAAGCAAGAACAGAAGTAGTGTCAATATTGATATGATGATCACATATTTTACGTTGATTGAATCTGGAGGTCATAATTAAAAACTCTGTCTTATCATCATTCAATTTCAGCTTGTTTACAGACATCCACGACTTGATTTCTAAAATACAAGCTTCTGCGCGTTGACGGGCCGACATTTCATCATTGAGTTTGTACAGGCGGCACCCCTTCCAGCGGCACCCCTTTCAGCACCACCCCTAGTCCCTAAACTTTAGCTCCCCTTCTGTATTAGCTATACCAATGTCATTTTGCAGGCAGATAGCGTGTTATTAGGGCTTTAAAATGATACCAAATTTGTTGAGATAGCTTTTGTGGTTTTGAAAATATTTGAGGAAAATGACTGCATAAAACTAAAAAATGTAACGGCACCACACTATTGGGAGGCGAGTTCATAACGCGTGACCATATACATTATAATTCTTTATACTAAGTCCAATCACAAATGTTGTGACCGATATGACAGTAAGTATCCGATCTTTGGAATTCACCATACAAAATGTTCTTGCTATTGATGACCACCTAAACCACGAACCTTGCCATGTGTTTTTATTCCAGCTGCTATCAAAATTATAGTTGATTCGCAGACATTGGCCGATTCACCATTTCAGTCAGAGGTAACAGAAGCAAAAGAGGGGGAGGCACTCGAAATTTAATCGTAATATGCATGAATAATACCTTGTCATCATCAGTGCCTGTACTATTGTGACGTATTCACATGTAAAGATAGGGTGAACAACTATTATGAAACCTAGTGACTGGGAACTTGCGGCAAAACGATCTGCATTGACTTTGCCTGCAAACAGGTGTTATCAATTGCCCGCATATTTTGATAATGAAGATGTATTGTTATTCAGATAAATTGATGAAGGTATTCAGGCGGTCTCATAGCCAGAAATACATAAAGTAACGTTTATAATCCGTATCTTGGTTGATATAACTTTTTCTCCATCTAGGCCAAATGGTTTTGTACCTGGTTTATACAAAAGATGATGACTGAATTAATTCATTTTTTTCTTACAAGTGAATATGTAGAACGGGTCTTTTTTAGTTTAATGTTTCCTTTATGTCAAGAAAATAATAAAAAGTGAAACTTGATTATCCACTAAATTATGAATAGGTTGACAAACATAACATTTTTCTTTTGAAAAATATATAAGGTCGATGATGGTCGACTTTTATTATTGTGTTGACCGCTTCCAAAGGGATTTACACATTTCAAGCTGTTGGATTAAATATTTGGTTGCCGTGATTTGTAAAGCTACATGATCAGCTATATTCACTAAAGCCACACTATCATGAATAGCATTTGATTATGGAACGCAAATAATAACATCTATAAAAGTACCGCTGTTTCATCATTGGTCAAAATGGGTTCCTCTAACGCCCAATGGACGAGGTCCAAAATCGAAACCAATACGCCAGAGTTTATGAATCTACTATAGACTCACCTTTTGAGCAGGTGTCTTCCTCGTTAAAGCGTTGAAGCAACACAACATCCCCAAATATAATGCATCCATCCATCCATGAATTTAAACTACCCGGCACGAGAGAGCGATGCACTATTCTGGATATGAACTAATGTATATGTACCTACGACGTGATTCAACACATATGGAAGCGTAGAACCATAATATGTGTCAATGATCAGATTAAGATTTCAAGCCCCCCCCCCCCTCCCCCCCCCCCCCCCCCCACCACCCTCAATTTGCAAATATTACCATGGCAGGTAATAGAGGAGGAGCTGAATCGCAGATTAGCCCTATTTCTAATCCTATTCCCTTCTTTTATGATCAATTATCACCCTATTGTATATCGTAAGAATAATCCTCCTTGAATTAGTTTTGACGTTCCGTGTACGTATCACACTAACAATGTTTCTAAATTTTATTTGTAAACTTTTATCACGCATGCGTACGAGGGGCATAACATCTATTTTCTTAAATAAGACAATGGATGTTTGGTCCCTCGTAAGCATGCGTGATAATATTTTACACCACAGAAAGAGATCTCAGGGAAACGAACATTTCAGCAAAACTTCTACCGAAATCGGCGGTATATTCGGAAAGTTACGATTTATTGAATATGTCATTCTGTTTAGGGAAATTTGGTTCCTAAACTGTGAATTCTTAAGAAATGAGTCCGACAATTGGGTCAGTTTCATGTTTTTCCTGCAATTTCCTGTAATTCAGACATGTAATATTGAATCAAATATTGCTACATTTCTGATGCATACAGAAGAATCGAGGCAGACTACTGAACTTTGTTCACCAAAACTATAAGAAGCTAAAAATCCCATTGTATCCATGCAGGTTAAAATCACTTTAAAAAAACCGCGTCAATTCAAAGAATAAACTGAATGGATTGTATGCATTACGCCATCATTGCACGTGGTTGATTCCTTTCTGTAAAGCCGACCGAAGCACGTGGAAGGCCTCTATAGAAATGATAAACAAGTGGCATCAAAACCGCTCGAGCGTGGAGGTCGATCGCGGCTAAACAATAGTCTTTAAAGGCCACTTCAAGGAGGTTATTCTTACGACGTAAACAAGTGAATTACGATAAGCCTAGCAATGAATAGGCGGCTACAAACATATCTCGTTTGAGTAGTGTCGCGATTAGCCTCCTCCTCTATTACCTGCCATGATATTACCTATACTGAAATGGTACACCGGATAAAGTCTGTGAATTTACTATAAACATTCAGTAATACAATTTTAAAATCACTCATGCAATTGCTCGTGCAAAAGCTGTAACCCCATTCCCAATGACCCGTTTATCATAGCATGCCTGACTGCTTACAATAGTGCACGGTGCACTATTGTAGGAACGCATTAATTTTTTGATGTAATTTTGATAACGTAAGAAGTTGAAGGATTAAATATTATAACTGAAGTATATGAACTATTCAATAACCAACCCCCAGATCATATAACTCATTTCTTCCCACTCAAGTAAACTCTACATTTGCAATGACGTCGTTCACTCAGTGAATTTGATCTTGCAGTTCAAGTAGTGGTTTTAGATGTAATTATTGCCATTTATCCGAAGTCCGATTTAGATAAAGGGATAAGCTCGTTTCAGAAATTCAAGATAGTTTCGTCACTTTAGCCGATACTTTGAACTCCTGCACACTATAAAAAAACACTATCAGAAAATATCATGCATTAATGCATTCGTTCCAGTCAATTCTTATTTGTTGTAGTTCAATGACACTTCCGTCGAAGTAATCCGCACCATTCTTTGAATCTTCAAATTCGATCACCCCTCGATCGGTCATTGGCACATGAACGATTGTTCAGCTAAATCTTAACGACAAGCAGCCATTAGACAGACCGGACAAATGTTCAGGTAAATCAGGTATGGACCCTTCCAGATTTGTCGACATTCCATAATGGGTCCCCCAGGATATTCCCTAAATTTGTATACGAAATGAGTTGTTTACTATTTCTAATAGCGGATTATAGCCAACAGATTATGGAGTATATGGCGCAGTGAGTAGCCCGAGACCAATTCTGTGGCGGGAAAAAAAGCGACCCTTTAAACTGGGCATGGACTGCACAGGGCCACTGCGGATGTAACAATGACCAGGGGCGTAGGACATAATTCAACTTCCGGTCAACAACTGTAGTTTTTATAGTACCCACTTCTGAAACCTGTAATTAACTTGAATATTATTCTAATGTTAGTGAATTTAATTTTAATGTTAAATACATTTACCTTTAGGCTGACAAAAAACATTAAAAAAACATAGTATTTTATGTAGTTAATTTAATCTTGTACATGGTATGACGCGCAAATTATCCGTGTCCAGATGCTAAATAAAGCTGTCAGTGTCAGTAAGAATAATTATAGTTAAGGTTGATGCATCCGACGTAATTTAAGCTTAATACTTGAACCTTTCCGGATCAAAAGAAATGTCTTATCAGTATATAAAACCTTTCCAGATCGGGACATATATTTAGACTGTTAAACAAACAAACAAAATCTGTTTTTTAAAGAAAGGGTCACTTATGAAAGTTTGTAATACTTTTATAAAACTACCCCCCTATCCAAACTGATTCAACAATTCAATCTTACCTACTTTAAGATTACCCATCTTGAATTTGTCTACAATGAATTTTCAAACCGTAGAACCTGAAGCACCCAGGAGACTTTCCCCGTTGTAATGGAGCGAGAATAATAAATGCACTTCCATTTACTACATCATACTTCCCTGTCTGTATATTGCTTCCGTGCCTGGCTGTTCTATTAGTTCGGCTATCGAGTATTTATTGAGACGTTATGAACGATACGAATGCGTGATGGCATGTATAATATCGCTCTCTTTATAGTTTCCGTTTGTATGATGTTATACAGGGTGACCAGACATTTATGTTGTACAGGGTGACCAGACATTTATAATATCGCTCTCTTTATAGTTTCCGTTTGTATGATGTTATACAGGGTGACCAGACATTTATGTTATACAGGGTGACCAGACATTTATGTTATACAGGATGACCAGACATTTATGTTATACAGGGTGACCAGACATTAATGTTATACAGGGTGACCAGACATTTATGTTATACAGGATGACTAGACATTTATGTTATACAGGGTGACCAGACATTAATGTTATACAGGGTCACCAGACATTTATGTTATACAGGATGACTAGACATTTATGTTATACAGGGTGACCAGACATTAATGTTATACAGGGTGACCAGACATTTATGTTATACAGGGTGACCAGATATTTATGTTATACAGGGTGACCAGACATTTATGTTATACAGGATGACCAGACATTTATGTTATACAGGGTGACCAGACATTTATGTTATACAGGGTGACCAGACATTTACTACATCGCTCTCTGTCTATGTCGATATTTTCAGCTGTTAAGTATTTGTTGAGGCGTAATACGATTTATGAATGATGAGAACGCATAATGTCAGGTAATATCCTCTCTCTCTCTCTAGTGGGTGTGTATTATACAGGGTGACCAAACATTTACTACATCGCTCTATACTCTATTTGGCTATCTTTGGACAGTGACGTAACCGAACAGGTGCGGCTTTTACGCACGCGAATGCATCTTCCGCCTTTCAACGCTCGTGTGTATACGCCAGGGCAGCGAGTAGGCGCGCGAGTTATGAGCTGTAATTAGTAGCAACGCGGTAATCATGGTAATGTCACTGTCTCGTGATGACCAAAAAAGACTATAGTCTCTGTTTATGTCGATGCTCTTCTGCTGTCAAGTATTTTTCGAGGCGTTATGAATGATAAGAACGCGTGATGGCATGTAATATCTCTCTCTAGTTTCCGTGTGTTTGATATTATACAGGGTGACCAAACAATTATTACATCGCTCTAGTCTCTGTCTATGTCGATGCTCTACGGCTGTTAAGTATTTATGAAGCGTTAATTATGAACGATAAGAACGCGTAATGGCATGTAATATCTCTAGTTTCCGTGTGTTTGATATTATACAGGGTGACCAAACAATTATTACATCGCTCTAGTCTCTGTCTATGTCGATGCTCTACGGCTGTCAAGTATTTATCGAGGCGTTATGAACGATCAGAACGCGTAATGGCATGTAATATCTCTCTCTAGTTTCTATGTGTGTGATATCATACAGGGTGATCAAACAATTGCTACATCGCTTTAGTCTCTGTCTATGTCGATGCTCTACGGCTGTCAAATATTTATCGAGGCGTTAATTATGAACGATAAGAACGCGTAATGGCATGTAATATCTCTCTCTAGTTGCCGTGTGTGATCTTATATAGGGTGACCAAACAATTACTACATCGCTCTAGTCTCTGTCTATGTCGATGCTCTTCGGCTGTCAAGTATTTATCATGGCGTTAGAAACGATAAGAACGCGTAATGGCATGTAATATCTCTCTCTAGTTGCTATGTGTGTGATATTATACAGGGTGGCCAAACAATTATTACATCGCTCTAGTCTCTGTCTATGTCGATGCTCTTTGGCTGTCAAGTATTTATCGAGGCGTTAATTATGAACGATAAGAACGCGTAATGGCATGTAATATCTCTCTCGAGTTGGGGTGTGCGTGATATTATACAGGATAACCGGACCATACTACATTACTATCTGTATGTGTCAATGCTCTACCGCTGTCAAGTATTTGTTGATACATTATAAATGATAAGAACGCATGATGGCATGTATATCTCTCCAGCTTCAGTTCGTGTGATATTATACAGGGTCGGGTAGCACTGGCTCAAAAATGTGAGGAGTCCCATTTGCATTTTTCAGGACCCTTTAAGGACTGCAAAAACTAAATTTAAGGGGTCCCCCAGAAATATAAGGGGTCCTGAAGTTTGAGCCTTTGAAAATGGTCAAAAAAAATGTTTTTAGAGACAAACCGTCGCTAACACAGATACGCACACTAGCGTGTAGCTCATATACCTATGTCGTGTCCATGTTAATCAGTAGAAGATACTTATATATAGAATGTTTTGGAAATCGCTTGAAACAATTGCGGAAGCAATTCGGAAGCGATTTAGTGTGTTTAACAACTTTTAAAAATACAGGATTTGCATTGTATTTATCTTTTACGGACATTAATAAATTTAAAATGTAGGCACAGGATGGAGATTGACAATTTTCAGAATGTCTTAAGGTTTCCACGTCCATACATCGTCAGATTTAAGGGGTCCCTTTATTTTCGATTGGGACCCGTTAGTGAAGTTCAATATGTAATCTTACGCGTCCATTATCGTCCAACAAGAAAATAAGGGGTCCTAGGACGCGAGGACGCGCAAGAACGCGAGCCCTGCCAGACATTAACATATCTCCGTTTTCTAAATTACTCTTGTACATTAAGGGGGGCTGATAACCCTCACAACATGAAATTTATCAAGCGCTGCAACTATTGAACTATTAATATGATGTATATAAAAGTATACATTTTTGGAAAGGAAATGAGTCGGAAATCCATTTTTTGTATCAAATTTTACCAAAACTGCTGATTTTTAATTTTTTGACCAAAATTGGGCTCAAAATTTGCTGCATTCGTATAAAATTCAGTATTTGGTACAAAACGCTGAAATTGCACCAAGATTTTGTTGTTTGTTTGTTTGTTGAATAGCTGATATATTTTTGAATTATTGACCAAAAAGTTCCAAAAATGTTATTTTCATGATTTTGGAGGTGAAAAATCATATTTTTTATCACGTTTTGGTCAATAATTCAAAAAATAAGTCAGTTATTCGAAACAAAAGCAAAAAGCTTCCTAGAGAATTTTATTAGAATTATAATAAAACTAGAACGATAAAATTTGACAAAATATATTTTTAGTTATGCTTTACAAACCTAAAATGGGTTTTCTCCATAATGGCCAATTTCGTGTTGATTGGGATTTCAAGAAAATGTATACTTTTATATAGATCAAATGAATAATGAAGAACTTACAGCAGTTTTACGGAGTCTATACTGAACACCCCCCCCCCCCCCCCCTTTTTTTATTAGTGTATTCGGTTATTCGGTCATCCTGGAAGTTAAAAGAAAAATCGTACGTTGAGTCTACGATATAATTTACTGTCAATATTTGGAAAGAAACGCAAGATATTCCAACTTGGTGAGGGGACACAAGCAATAACAAAGAATATTAAAGCGATAAAAACAGTAACATATACTAAGCCAAGCAATGAAAATTGTCTGTGCACTAACATTTTAATAAATTATAAAACGCAGATATGCACCGGGACAAGCAGTAAACATTGCTGTGCTGCTAGTGTTATTCTCACGGGGAATGAAATCTAGCCAAGGTACGACTAGCTATCTAGATTCTAAATTCAGGATTTTAGCTATAGGCCTACATCGGTGGAAGCCATGAAATCATGTAAAATAAGCCCAGTCAAGAAAAAGCTAAAGATGTTGGCCTAATATAGAGGAAACAACCTACAAATGTGAAATTCTAAAATATTTAGGTACTTTGACTACACTTTGTACACTTTCTAGGACATCCTAATTTAAAACACAAACGGGTATTGCCAGAAGGCAAAATATTATTAGATCGTGTGAACACTACAGGTGTGGAATTTGTCTTTATAATGTAGCTTGTAGAGTTTTTAAAATAATATTATCAGTCCTATTTTTAGTCCCTTTACAAGTCCTAGTAACTAGGACCTGAGAATCTCATCTATCATAACACTTGACATTATCAAACTACTGATTCTTAAAGTCCTAGAATGTTGCCAATACATGGTGACCCAGAAAATGTTGAACACAAAAATCACAAAAGAACTTTAGATCATGTAAATTGGCCTTACCAAACTAAAGATAAACTTGATTGTGTGACAGGGGGTGTTTTCGCCCTTTTGTAAAAATGAAAAAATTGTAACTTGGTTAAGATATGAAACTTAATTCTGTTTAAGTACGGTGAGTTAAGTAATCTTTTCTTTTGATCTGTATTTATATATCAAATTAACATTTTCAAATGAAGTCAAGGGAACTTCAGTTTTTGATCTTTAAACAATTCACTTCTGATATACATTACAGTCACAACAAAAGATCCCGATAAAAGTAAAAACAAGTCGGAAAGAAATGGTTTCAAACAGGCACTTGTTCTGCTCATGTAGCATGAAACCATTTGTTTGCACTTCACTTACACTACAAAACAACACTTCTTACAAAATTACACGTATTTTAAGTGTCGTGTGGCCTATTTTATGATTTAAAATGTTTCAGAAAGTTAAATGTATGGTGCACATAGCTGGTGAACGAGTTATGCTATATTTTGTTATTTTAATGGTAAAACAAATATTGAATTTTGCGATTTTTGGGTTCAACATTTTCTGGGTCACCCCGTATGTGAGACACGGATTCGAAGTAATGGGAAGTTTGCAACGGTGCATGTATAAACCAAAGTATTTGATTCCCGAACGATTTTCAAAGTGATTTCAATTGTATGGACTCATATCTTGATGTACATACCATTTAAAATTAAGATAATTCCACACGCCAATTTCATCCGTGTTAAAACTAAGTCGAAACGAAACCGGAAGGATGAAATACATAATCATACATACATAAACAACATTTATAAGGCGCCTTTCCAAATTGATCAAAGCGCCATGAATAAAGAATAAATAATAAATAAACAATGCAAATCGAGTCAGTATGAAGGATAGAAGTGTGACTTCAACACCTTCTTGAAGGTAGGCAATGTATATGCCTCCCTCTTGGGAGGCTGTTTCACAGCAAGGGTGCCGACACATAGAATGATTTATCCCCGATGCGATTTTTTTCCCATATGAACATAAAGAAGAGTGGAATCAGATGAAGAACGTGTGATGGGTCCGGTAACAGATTTTGTTCTATGGGAGAGGAAGTCCGTATAAGGTAATCTGGTGCATTGCCGTGAATACATTTGAAAACGTACATGCATATTTTGAATTTGATGCGCTCCCGTATTTGCAACCAGTGAAGGATGTTCATGAGGGGTGAAGGACTGTCACGCCTGCCCGCGGAGAAGATAAGTTTGACGGCTTTGTTTTGTAAAGACTGAAGACGATCAAATGATAAGGTCAGAGGTCGTACACATGAGGGCGTATTTATAAACAAGCACCCACCAGGCGGTATTGGCTCATACAGGGTGTGTATTGCATCGATTGAGGTATTCGTATTTTACATGCGGTAACTATTCATAAAATAATACAATCAAATGTCTCCTTGCAATGAATAAATATGAGATTTTCTTGTTATCTCATCAATATAGATTATAGAGTTGGGTGAAAATTTTGACGTGCAATAAAATCTCTTGTCACGCTATGATAATTTCGCCCAGGACTAACGTCATCGTTTGTTTAGTTGAAAATACGCATGCGCAGAATTTAGTATATTCGAAGGAGAGCTAAGAGAGCCGAATAGGCGGAAAAGTGGACTCAAATTACTATTTTTTATCAGATGTAAGTTTATTATCGTTGTAATCAACGAAGTCAAAACAAGGTCTTCTAAAAAACTGGGTGGACAAGTGTTTTTAGTGTCAAAAGGATGAGAAGACTTGGAATGGATCAAAAATGACATTAAATAAAGTGCTCCTCAGCTGAGTCGAACGACGTAATTTATGACACATTTTGTAAAAATAACATTAAATAAAGTGCTCAATCGTACCCCCAAAAAAAGTCTCGTTAATAAAACAAACTATTGATATTGTAATTAATTAATATAATGGAACATCAAAAAGTACCAATGTATTATACCAAAAAAAAAGTGGCTCCACGCGGATTTGACCCGGGGTTCTCCGCGTGACAGGTAACGATATCAACCACTACACTACTCATTCTGATTACTTTCAATGAAGTTACAATGAATATACATCATTCAGACTCTCACTCAATAAACTAAATCGAAAATTAAATGTGACATTTATTTATTATTTAAAGCTACATTGTCGATTAGAACACCATTTTATTTACGGTAATAGACACATTTAATATAATATAAAATAAAAATATTAATTTCGCACTGAATAACTGAATTTGGAGATATTTTCGGTTTTATTACGACACAACTGGTCTCACTCAGGTTCAAATTAAAAGTGACATTTATTTATTATTTAAAGCTACATTGTCGATTAGAACACCATTTTATTTACGGTAATAGACACATTTAATATAATATAAAATAAAAATATTAATTTCGCACTGAATAACTGAATTTGGAGATATTTTCGGTTTTATTACGACCCAACTGGTCTCTATGGTGGCCAAGTTAACTTGTCCACCAAAAAATCTGTGATTCTTAGCTATACAGTCACATCATTGTGGGCGAGTATTAATGATTTGGGAAGTTGCTAGGAGTCACAGAAGTTGTACTTTGCCCGTCAAAAGCTTAAATCTGGAAGTCACATTGTAGTAACGTTTTGTGACTCAGTACTGAAGGTAGCAATATATTTCTAGAAAATAGTATGAAGAAATGTAGTATTATATTATTTGCCCAGTGTACTTTACATAAATACCTCTGTTAGTGTAGAAAAGTCCAAACTATAAAACATTTAGGCTAAATGGTTCAACTCGTCATAACCAGCACAACAAGGAGTCCGAAAGCTGTCCAATGTTGAGATATCTCTCACTTTCATGACTAATTTACATCGGTGCGTTGCCTTGACTACAAGAAAAGCTCGTATGCAATGCATGGGTGATGCCACATCACAATTTATGAAATTGAAACGACGTTAGCTTCAATGTGGTATTAACCGTATTAATCCAATTTAGGATTGTATCTTCTGAAAAGATAGCTAATTATTATCTTCAGAAAATAGCGACCCGTGAATGCCACCGTCAGGAGAAAGCAACGCGTTCAGAAGACAGCATACATCGTTTTGCAACGCACAATTTAACTCCTATGGGCGCGTTTAAAAGTCGTATATTTGAACGTCGTCAGCTGCTATCTTCTGAAGATAGTAATTATTATACTTTAATCGTCTTTTAATTTGGGTGAAGAAGTTTTCTTTTTTTAAACTGGTTGCAAACTGACATGTTGATGTAGAGCTCACAGTTAATAGTTCCCCTCGCTTGATGCGATCTGCTACCGCTCTGTCGCCCGAGAAAGTCCCCTAGTCTCCATGAGAGCGTTTCTCATTTCATAATGAACGTTCGTATGGGCATTAATTGTAGATACTCCTTGTTTTTAATATAAATCCACAAACTAGTGTGTAACCATCGGAAATAGCTTTGGCGCAGCGATTTTTTTAGGCATGAAATCCAGACTATCAATTGTCTAAACTACTTCGTAATATCCGAGCGTTGACAGATTTTTTAAATAATTAGAAGTGCAGACCGACCAGCAAATCGGCTCTCACGCAAGATCATTGTAAGCAATTGTGTCTGTAGTGTGATAAAGCGACACTACTAATGCATACAACAAAATACATGATCTATATATGAAGAGGTATTTTGCAAAAGGGCCTACATCCACTTTGGCTCTTATTGAGAAAAAGTCAAAAAACTGTTTCTAAATATTCAAGTTGAGCAATTGAAAAACTGAATGGATTATGAAAGAGGTACACTACATACTAATTGAAATTGATATAAATTTTAAATGTGCTAGTTTTAATTATTTTTAAAATCATGTTTACTTTTTTTGAAAATTTAGATGTAGGCCCTTTTGCAACAAAACTCCATCTGTTTGTACATAAAGAAAAAATACCACACACAAAAAATCATTTATTTTAATCTTTGAAAATAAATAAGTTTGATATTGAAATGTATAGGTCACAATCATATGTTTCAAGGAAATAAAGTCATTTTTTTTCAAAAATACCTACATCTCATTGTAAACAGCCATTGAAGTTGTTGTTTTGTTGCAAAAGGGTCTGTATCCCGATATAATTATGGATACAGGCCCTTTTGCAACAAAACAACAATTTCAATGGCTGTTTACAATGAGATGTAGGTCTTTTTGAAAAAAAATGACTTTGTTCCCTTGAAACATATGATTTTTCCCTATACATTTCTATATCAAACTCATTTTTTGAAAAAATGCACCATAGCCCTTTTGCAAAATACCTCTTCATATTTGAATTATCAAGAGGTAAACCACTACTGTATCTAACCCCAACCAATCACCTCTTGCACAAAAGTCAGATAAGTTTGTAAGCCTTTACACTAATAGTGTGTAAATAGCTGCTGAGTGCTCATATGTTGGCTACACTTTGCATCCGTTCTGATGGATTGGATCTGACAACTTGATTGGCAAATATAAATAGCACGCTACTACTGCCATTAACACTTCCCATGCACGTGGCTGATAGTTTTACCACATACAAAACAGATTTGTCACAAAAAAAATTGAAAGTGTGTCTTAAGAATAACTAAACCATTACTAAGCATGTTTGTACTTATTCCAATGCATTTCTTATGATGATTCTAAATAATATAGAGTTGAAATTCAAATAATTGTGACATCTTTTAAACATTTTGTGAAATTATGGAACCATCGTCTGCGGATGCCTGCCGCGTGGATGGTGTTAACGATGACCTGGATTCGGAAGGGGTATGGGTATATTCCATTTCTGTATGTTTTCCTAGCCAAAAAAAATGCAATAGTGCTTTTTTGCATGGCGTTTTCGTGCTATGTCGAAATACAGTATAGGTGAACTCGTCTTCATTCGACGTCTGCCGTATTGATCAGTCTACGTTTTAATGGTCAATAGATCTTAGCTTAGAAATTTGGCATACATAAATGATATGTAAAATAATTAATTCACTACTAGGCTGTGCTTGCAAAATGCATACAAGAAAAGATTGGTGTATAAATACAACATATGGAGTTGAAATTCAATAGTTTTGACATTTTTTAAACATTTTGTGAAATGTTGGAACTGTCATCTACAGACGCCTGCCCACGTGGAAAGCGTTAACATCGACCTGAATTCTGAAGGTTTATGGGTAATTCCCATGTTTGCATGTTTTCCTAGCCAACAAAATGCTAACACCGGGTCATAGTTGTTGTTAATTTACATCAATTATTGTGTCATCTTTATTTGTTACAAGATTGACCATTATAATGATGATGGTTTTAGGTTTTTAGCAGTAACAGTAGTATTTTTTTGCATGGCATTTTCGTACTATGTCCTAAGAAAGGAGTGCACGTTTTACACGTCATTGCCCTCATTGATTGCACAAGATTTGGCTGTAAACTTTATATAATCTGAAAGAAAATTTAGTTGGCTTTCAAATGACTTTCATTTGATTGTATTTACTTTTCTCAATTAAAAGTGGCTGGAATTTTCATCATTAAACATATCGTATTTGGATTTATTTAAGCTTCAAGATAACTAAATAACCGTTCATATGCCGTTTGTTTTGCTGAATTTGCTAGAGTCTATCCAAAGATATGCTTGTTTGACCATGAGAAAACAAAATCAAATTTGTGTCATTGTTTAAAATTAAATCATCCATGGATGTAAACATTGCTGTTATGTTTAACGCTGGAGCATTTCTTTAAAAAAATGGCACATGTTATTTGACTTTAGTGATCAACTTTAATCAAGCATATTGTTTTTATAAGATAAAGCAAATGAGACAAATCAAACGGCATTCGGAAGGTAATTTAGTCATCTTAAAGTTCATTAATATCATCAACTAGTAAATACTGATTATTAAATGAGCCAGATGACTCTTTCCACATGAATATATTTTTCTAAAAAGTGCCACAACCCGTTATTAGGTGCCCGTTAAATTGATCAAGCATATCGTTGGTCTGGAAAGAGCGTTTACAATAACACCAACGGGTTGTGAAAGCCAACTAAATTTTCTTTTAGATTATATAAAGTTTACGGCCATATACTGTGTAATCAATGAGGACAATGACGTGGAACATGTGCACCTTTTTTAGGGACACCCTGTATTATAGGGGAACTCGTCCCCATTCGACGTCTGCCATATTGATCAGTCTACGTTTTAATCGTCAGTGCGTCTCAGCTTAGAACTTTGGCATACATAAATGATGTGTAAAATAATTAATTCACTACAAGGCTGTGCTTGCAAAATTCATACAAGAAAAGATTGGTGTATAATTACGATTCAACATGTTTGATCCAACCTATTTTCCTTTAAATACATTTCCATGTGCAACGTAATTATTAATTAATTCAATTGATTTTTAAGACGTGATGTCTGAGCAATTGGTACGGGGTAGGCTATTTCTGGAATAGCCTATGATCAAATCAAGATATGTATTATCACGATTCAGATTACCTTAATGTTTCAATGATTTGTTCATGGCTGTTGTTTATATACATATACATTTATGATCATGTACCAGTGTGGCCGTTGGATTGTTGCAGGGGTGAATTATGGTGTTTTTACGGGAATTATTAAAAAGAACTATGCTCACCGTCAAATATAATAAAATTGCAGGCCCCATTTCCTACTGGTTTCAGGTTTTAATTATTTTATGTAGGCTTGTGTTGTTTGTTTTAAATCTTTTAATATATTCATAGATGTTGTTGTTGTCTTTTGTCTTTCCTGTATGGGATGGATCCGTCCATCCCGTATCCTGGAATTTCTGTACAGTCTTTTAATTGTTGAATAAAGATTGATTGAGTTATTTTCTTCTTCAAATAATAGCCAAGGGAAATGTTCACAGTGATTCTAGAACAATGCGTTTCTGAAATACCAACTTCTTAGCAGCATGTTTTAGTCTTTGTCAAAGACACCTCGCAAAATTACCCGTCGTCCGCCGAGCAAAGCGAGATTAGAACATTTGTACAGAGGGCGCTCACACCTTTTTTAAGGTGCTCACACACCATGTACCACCACAACGCCTTGATAAAAGGCTAGTACAAGGGGGACATTGAATTTCTAAATCAACGTGTGTATGCTAAATCCAAAAAGTTAACTAAAATGATTTGATGATTTTACCTTCTAATTTATAGCATACTGAAAAATAAGAGTTATATAGGTTATACTAGTTTAGGAGTAACTAGAATTTGTAGAATACTTGTTTACAGAAAGCCAGTTTAAATACAATCTCATACAAAAAAAAGATTATGATACCCTGGATACTCCTGTTGAAATCCTCACATGTCTACCCATTTTCAATTTATACAAATGTATACAAACTATGACATATTTCATTATTCAAATGAGTGATGTCCACATTTATTTACCTGTAATTATAAGATAAGAACATATTTTGAAACATAAAAAAGACAAAACAAATTCATCCATCAAATATAGCTGAAAAATCCGGACTGAAAATAGATTGTTTTTTATACTACTTTTAGAATGACAAATTTATCCTTCTCGTAGTATCTCATTAAACTTAAGCACACCTTTACATACACAATAGATAAGAGGATCTATATTAGCCTAAGCCATCCATCTATCTATAATCAGCTCCAGTTATATTCCGCATTTAACGTATTGCTTTGCATTCAATTCGTCACTGTTCTGACATACCGGCAAATCACAACATGCAGAATTAAGTAAAGTGATGTGCCGGTATGTCAGAACAGCGACGAATTTATGGGACTCGTACGTTTAAAATATCTATCAGTAGCATATCATTCATTGAGTGAACTGCCGGTTGATGTTTCAGTGAACTGTCCTTTTTACTCTCCCTTGATCTGGGTGATAATGAACTAAACGAAATCCATTGTAATGTATTTATCAACCAGAATTATGCTGGGAATTTGTTAATCAAATAATGTCAATGGACATTTTTATGGGCTCAACAATGCTATTCGACTAGAGCTTGACCGGACAAAATTGGTATTCCTTGACGAACATGCATTAGGTCATACCCAGTTTCTAAATGTATAGGGGACCAACTTACTAAAGCTAATGGACATTCATTGGAGTGACGCAAGCAACGATTCTTGTCCTTTGATAAATCATAAATATGACACTTTTATTGAGGAACATTCGTTGGTCAATTGTGTTTCGGAAACTCATCGACCTGTATATTTGACGTATAAACGAAATCATGGCAATATCATTCAATAGCATTGCCCTCCGTTTCGGTACAACGACAAAAAGAGCATCAAGTGCTTTCTTATTTCTCATCTTTCCCTTTCTGACTTTCTAATTGGAGTTGATATGATATTGTTAGCCAGTATCGATTTCCCATCATATTTTAAACGTTGGAGACAAGGCATCCCATGCAAGATAGCTGGAATGTTCTCCATTCTGTCATGTGAAGCATCTGTGTTTGTTATCACACTCATAAGCTTAGATCGATTCTCTGGTGTTATAATTATATGCTTTTAGTTCTCGCCGTTTGACGCTACGCTCTGCCAAAATCTTGTGTAATCGCTTTTCTTTGTCCCTCAGTGTAAATCCAGTTGCTTTGTCTGCGGTAAATTCCGACGTCTTTGAAGTTTGTTAAATCTTCATCGGCGTTCCAATTGTTATAAGACCAGTAACGACTTCTGCATATATGATTCAGTACAAATTGAAACAATGAGTTTCGTACTGAGTACGATTAAGGTTCTCATTACGTAGAATGTAACAAATATTTCTTTCCCTATTCGGACGATAACAAACTACCAGGTAGCCACTTGTTTTTCCATTACAGTCTTCATTGGGGTAAGTCCAGTTTGTTTCCTTATAACAGGATTTTGTTACATGCAAATCCTTTACTCCGTTAGGACAACAGCAAAGAAGGCAAACAGAGACCTAAAGTTGAAGGGATAATTGAGTTTGACGATCAAAGGCCCCGCTCTAAGGTTTTCCGATTTCAGTTGCTGGGTACCTTTACCATGTTTACTGACCGTTTGCATCATTGTCCAGTGCGGTGCGTTTGAAGTCTCCTCGGAGATCTACACTTGGACGGTAGCTTTGATTTTACCCATCTTAATTCATCGGTTAATCCCTTTCTGCTGCTACACTCTGGCGACGGCTATATCTGATCGAATGCTAAAGGCAGATAAAATCATGCACAGGACAGTGAAACCTTTGAACACAAGGTATGCTACTGACTTTATAGCGTCGTTCATTCTTATCGTAATGTGCCATCTCAAACTTGTTGTTGAGAAATCTGCTCTCATTTAAACCAAATTAAAGTCTGAGAACTGCATATCTTTTAAATAATGTCATTATAGTGTTAAATATTGTCCGTTTAGTAATTGGCATCTCAGGGGGAGTAGAGGCGGGGAGAATTTATCATAATGTCTTTTCCATTTTGTACCACATCTGGAATCAAAGGAAAACAAAACGTCACTTGTCAAATAGCCTATATAATTATTTGATCGAATACTCTACTTTTGGATGTATGATAGTTCCGTGAGTTCTCGAGGATGTCTTTGATATGCCTAGATTCATACACTAAATATCCTTGATTTAAAGAAAACAGGGATACATCCCATGGGCTTTATTGATTGTCATTCATCCCCGCTGCATTAAGGCCTTATCCTCGCAGTACGTTACAGTGCTGCTGTACAATATCATTTGGAATTGAGTAAATGTTGTTAAAATTGTAGATACAATTTGTATTCTGGTACTACTTCTGAACTGATAATAATATTGTGTACGAAATCATGAAACGATGCTCCCGTGAGTCTGTTTGGGAACTGGCACCAAGCAATCGACCAATTGAACATTGATCGTTATTTTGTTGTTACCATATTTGAAATGATTTTTCGATAAGTTGTTTCAGCATTGGATTTTAGCCACTACATTACTCTCTGCTGAGTTGATATGCAATGATATGCTGACTTACCGGTACCCCTAATGCACACCATGGTATAAAGTATGATGAGGATCTGCTGACTTACCGGTACCCCTAATGCACACCATGGTATAAAGTATTCTGTGGATATTTTAGCAACCGAGTATCCCTCGCGTTCATATAGATTCTTAGCACGTGTATTTGTTCGGGACACGTGGAGCATCATTTTCTGCATGTAATGATAATGTAAATTAATATTGATAGTGATGATGATAATGATGATTATAGTGATGATCATAGTGATGATGATGACAGTGATGATGATATGTATTGATTATGTGTTTACTTATGATCTAGGTAATTTAGTTTATTATTAACAAGTTATACGAAGCATTTCAGAATAATAATAATTGTAAAAGCAATTTCAGATTAATTTTGTTTTCTAAAGATGTTCTCGATGATGTTATTAAAGAATATCGGTCAATTAACTGTTAAAGCATTATTTTCAGTTTTTGTTCTTTCAATATTCTCAGAGTTTTTCCAACCAAACATTATATTGGACATGGCTCATTTCACCGGCATTTCAACCCTGAGAGAGAACATTCAATGCTGTGCATCAATGAGCACCTGATCTTTTTGAAGACAAAATGCATGTTACTTATCATTTCTATATTTGGGGACCAAGGTTTATTGATTTTCTACCGCGAAAACGGTTGATTTGATTGTTTTTTAGTGTTTTACAATTAACGGGAACCATGATTTTTTAGAATAAAATCATACCTCATGTTCAGGGATTTCTAGCCAAGTGACCCATCCAGGCGACACATAAATAAGCCCCCCCCCCCCCGATATCACGACCACGATAGCAAATACGTACATGACACCCGTGTTTTCTAGCCTCTCGTTCTGCGTGAATGATTAGACTCGTTTCCAGTCCTTTCCGTCGTAACGAACGATCTACACAAAGCTGTTCTATGTAACACACTCCAAGTTCTACATCCTCGTTCCAAGCGTAGTGCAAACAAGACATCCTGGTCGACTCCATACAACCGGATGAGGACCAATATCTACCCGTGTGTGTTTCGAAACTAGACATTTATAAACCACATAAATATTAATGAGCGTAATAAATTAATAAAATAATAGTAATATATAGTGTTTATATAGCGCAGTTAAAGCGCGTTTGGCCAATTATTATTGCTGCCATTGTGATTCAGAACCCTTCCGTCGCTACACGTACATAGGCGACTACCGGCCATGCCATAACAGTGCAGCCTATCAGCACTAAATCCTAAAAAAAGCTCCCCCAAGTATCGCTTGCGTTGACGAGACAATTGAAACTAAATATCTTGCCCAAGGACGCAAACTATACACGGGGCTAGAACTAACAACCTCATGTCCATGAGTCCCGCGCTGTTCCGCTAGACCACACGTGCTCTCAACTTACTACTATCCTCATTCCATAAAAATGTAGAACCCCTTGTTCCGGTTAGAAAAAAACCCAAGAGACATACACAGACAAATATGTCAATCCTAATCCAATAATTAGTCGTATCTGAGATTCGACGTTTTTGAACGGGATGGTGGAAAAGGCTAGAATATTCCTAGTTTTACCTAGTGTTTGTATACTTATTACAATGAAGCCCATGGCTGCGCAAACGACTTACTGTTATATAACTTGTGGACCGCTGAAGCTAGATATGGATAAGACTTTGAAATATATAATATATAGGTTGTTTTAAACCTGTATTAAAATTAAATATTAGACCCAAGCTTAGCCTGCGATATTCAGAGCCAAACAGGTCTTTCGGGCTTCGGATGTTAATTCCCGAGGTTAATTCAGACCACTATATGACTGGCTATTGTTATTTTCAAGGTTCAATCTGTTCTTAGTGGCAATAAAACAGGTGGTCTTCAACACTTGCAAAAGATTCGTAAACATTCCCACACAAAAATGGTTCGGTCTAACCCGTAAAAACATGATTTTTTCGTCGCCGCGTCTAAACCCCATTTATATTTTGTCATTTATGACCTGATTAAATTATCCCTTCTGTCAATTACCGGTCTTCGTGAAACTTGATGGTAACCAAACCAGCCGGTTGTTCCTGGTAAAGTCGTACGAAAGATCTTTGTAATTTCTCATAGTTAACCGTATCTTCTTCTTTCAAAGCGTCTAGGTATGCGTCAATCCTTTCAGATATTTAAATGAGAAAAAAAAAAAATTGTAAGATCGATTCAGATATGAATGGCAGGGGTCAAAGAATATTTCTTGTGTAGTCCAGCATGCTTACCACCACTACGGTACCTACAGGAATTTGTCCCAAAACAATAGTGCAAAACATGTGTTAAAGTAATTACCAGCTGGATATGTCAGACCTTGTTCAGACTTCCACCATCATAATACATGGTACAGATAGGCATCATGGCCACAAATATGAAAAGAAGTTGAATCTCAACTAAAATGTGTTATTCCAAAAATAAATGTTCGTGTACTGTTTGCAGCAGGATTGTCTTAAAGACCCTTGTTTAACAATTTTATAACCTTTAATTGCAATGTAATGTCAATGGGAACCAGTAGACATTGGCGACAGAAATCATTGGTCATGTGATGAAAGTGAAGCATGCGGCTGTTTATGCTCAAGAAATCTTCTTTGGGCAGGGGTATAATCAACAAAGCGCAATAAGAATACAATAGCCACGCACACAATCCCATGCACTACCGTCTACACTGCTGTAACATAAAAAAGTTATTCAATTTTGAGAAAAATGTTAAAGATAATTCCAAAGTAATTTCTATTTCAATCTTTAATATGATGCAAGGGGGATTTTCTCAGCTTCTTAATAAGCTTTATTTCATGAAAATCGGTGGTCAGGAAGCAGAGATATGATTTAAATATTGGGTTAAAAATTAAATTGCAACTGTATAACTTTTTTTGTTACAGTCTGTATGTTGTTAACCCCAGAAATATAAAACCATATGCAAGTTGTTGTCGTCCGACATGGATATCTCGCCTAGGTTTAAAATCAGATTAGAACGATTCAATTTCATAGGGGAAAGTAGGAGTGCGCAAGGCATTGTGTCATTTGTGTAGAATTTGATTATAAAAAGCACAAGCAGCCCAAGTTGATTGAACTCAATAAAAACAAAATTAAAAATTAATTACAATAGTATCTTTATTAGAGTGCTAACAGTTGATCAACCACGTGGTTTCGTGAAAAGCTGTTGTATATGTACAGGGTGTCCCAAAAGTTTCGAAACCATTTTAAAGCTTTATATCTCCGGTAAAATAATACGCGCTATAAATCTAAAAAATATATTTTGATAGAGAACACTTGTAGAATTTGTTTGATACTAAATTTACTAATACAGCTATCTGTATTACCATAGTTCAGTAGAAGGTTTCCCGACCTGTAAAACTGCAATTTCATAACGCGTACTATATAAATGTTTGCATATGTAATGAATTAGATGGAGCAAGGGAGGGATATGGTCAATAAGGAAGTTGTTTCCATTACGATTCTTTTGAAATCTTAGATTAAAATAATATTATTTTATGAACTTTAGGACATAAAAACAATTTACATAAGTTAAAATAGACCAATAAAACCTATAAGGCAACATTTCTGCTTAATCTGTATCTTGTACGGGAACTTCTTGAAGTCTCTTCGCAAATACGGTGCACACAGTTGACCTCGGATCTCTGTTCTCTACTGAAAGTCGGCGAACAGATTGGGTTGAACTCTAACTACTGCACGTCTAATGACGTCAATGTTGTTTGTTAATCTTCCAGTATTTTAACGACCACAGCGAACTGATTCTTGAACAGATCTTCACTTTATGTATTTGTCCACCAAGTTCCAAAATAGTCGACCTTGCCGCGGTGCGCCTTTAACATTGTTCTCTGAACATTTTTGAGTTAACTTGATTGATTTGGTTTCAGCGTACAGCCAAACAATTCGAATACGTTTGAATACGTATGATATTTTTTATGCTGTAATGCTTCCTGAAAATTAGTACTGAGCCTATTGATGTCGTACACTAAATGTAATGAGTGAATGTATTTTGTGAAAGCCACGTGAATGGAGTATGAGGAATGTGCAGCTCCAGTTTCCAGCACGTATTAACAGCTATACGCACAGCTAGCTGGCGTCGTGAAAATGTATGGTATTGCGCGTTATGTTAACAAACATTTCCGCTCGTGTAAAATATTAAGGGCCTTAACAAAATTTACACATTTGGTATCAAAATAATTCTACAAGTGATCCCTATCCAAATATATTTTCAGATTTAAGTTGCGACTTATTTCACCGGCGATATAAAGCTTTGAAATGGTTTCGAAACTTTTAGGACACCCTGTATAAAGCTTTATGCAGATGAATTCGTTATACACTGTCGATCGTGTCATATCAAATAAAATCCAGCCATTTTAAATTAATTGCCTCTGAACACGTGTAATATAACACGTTGTAAAAATGTATTATCATTATCATGGTAATATCTATTATTTCAAGGGTATAAAGATATCTCTGACTCATATCATATTGTTGGGAATATTTGAATTCAATCGATTATTAAGATATGGACCCAAAACTGAATAACACACATAATACAGTAAATGAACGTACATAAGATATTTATATTCATTAAAATGTTAATATTTATATTAATATTAATAAAATATCCGTATTGTTTTTTCTTATAAAATTTTCATATTCGTATTTATAAAACATTCATATTAATGTTCATAAAACAAATATATTCATTTTCATGAAATATTCATATTCGTAGGCCTAAACCCATGCTCATATTCATAAAATATTCATACTCACATTTTGAAGTTATTCATACAATTTTGATATTCATATACTCTAAATAGTAGTCATTCATCTTCATAAAATATTGCGAATTTTATTTAATTTTCATCTTTTAAACAATATTTTCCAAATGGCTCTAGAGTGACGATGGTGATTTATATTCTCCAAGAAAAACTGAGGAGAAAGAAGGGAGGATACGTTGACTATTGACCCGAATAGCAAAAGTCCATGCAATCCTCTCCACAACCATTTATTCTATATGACAAAATAAATCAAAACGTTTCAATTCTCACTTCCCTTTTCCGTCCATACTTATCAAGAGGAGGCGTTTGGTTCAAATATTTTGGTTGACAATGAAAATCATTCATCCTGCAATACCTGGAAATTGAATATTCCCAATATCTTTGGAACCAGTTTCATTTCAATGTCCATTTCGGCATGAAAGTGCACTGTCATGAAAATCTGTAATGACTTCTTGAAACTGCACTACCATGAAAATGTGTAATGACCACATGAAATTGCACTTTCATGAAAACATCCAACGGCATGAAATGTGACTTACAAATCGTATAGGCCTACTTTAAACCATGTTTTAAAGTATATAAATACCGACCTTCCTTTTCCAAAAGTATATTCCAACTTGGATTTGAAGGCCGTTGCCGTCATATTAGCTATAAAATCTGCATCATCTGGTGTCGCCATTCGCATGGCGACCTCGCTCTTCTGACTACATGTACTAGCTGATATCGAGGGAATGTCTGCCGTCTGATGCGATATCAGTTTTGAAGCCATGTTTGGCTGATCTGTTATTATGATCTGTGTCTCATGATAAACTGTTCCTTGTGTCACGTTATTCTTCATGTTTCTTTTGTATTGTACCGTGTTATCTGAGGGAAAATCTGCACACTGTTGCTGGTGCTGTATATTCCGTGACTATATAATTGTTAACTGACAATGAAAAGTATGACAGTAATAAGTGATAATAGCGACCTCTATTGTTTTATTCCGGCCCTGTTATATTTCACGTGATTAATGCATCCCGCCATGATTTGTCATGGCACTTTATTATTCCGTAGGCAACAAGTTTGATTCATTTTTATGAAAAATATTGAAAGAAAGATTATTCAGTCCTAGAAAAGTGTCTTTAGATTTATACGATTGTGCAATTTCAGCACTTTTTACCAAAAAGTGATTTTGTTGTATTGTCCAAAAAATGTTGAGCTAAAAAAGTGATTTATTTGCAGTTGTTTTGTTAACATTTTAAAAATCTGCATTTTTTTGTGAAATTTGATAACAGAATTGATTTCTCTTACTGATTCGCTTTCCAAAAATGTATACTTTTATATTATACATAAAAAAGAGACGTGGGCTACATAAAAGAACATTATAATATATCAAAACAACATAAACCATGTTTAAAGTAAATAAATACCGACCTGCCATTTCCAAAAGTATATTCCAACTTGGATTTGAAGGCCGTTGCCGTCATATTAGCTATAAAATCTGCATCATCTGGTGTCGCCATTCGCATGGCGACCTCGCTCTTCAGACTACATGTACTAGCTGAAATCGAGGGGATATCTGCCTTCAGCTGCGATTTCAGTTTTGAAGCCATGCTTGGCTGATCTGTTATTTAATATGATCAGCGTCTCATGATAAACTGTCCCTTGTGTCACGTTACTCTTCATGTTTCTTTTGTATTGTACCGTGTGATTGTGATCCGAGGACCAAATCTGCACGCTGTTGCTGGTGCTGTATATTCCGTAGACAGCAAGATACAATATTGATAACGTAACTGTGACTATATAATATTTAAATTGACAATGAAAAGTATGCCAGTTAAGTGATAATAGCGAACCCCTTTTTTTTAGCTGTCCATGGAACGCTTAATTCTCTTGAAATCTATCCACTCTAAGTGGGCAGCAAAATGATTCCTGATGTTTGTCCTCTAAGGTGTCTTAATTGATTAAGTGGGCCTTCAATGTTTGATCATTTTCTTATTGTTGTCAATGATTTTTAATTTTAAGCACACCATTCCCACCTGTGTTTGAAACTCCCGGGCTTTAATCTCATTTGAATATGAATGCCCGTGTGTACATTTTGCTGCCCACTTAGAAGAAGATTAAGCGTTCCGTGGACAGCTAAAAATGGGTATCTTTTATTAAAACAGGCATAGCTCCTGATATAATTGATCGATTTCAATGATTCCTTTTGTCATATGAGCGGAATAAGTTGCTCTTTAAATACGTGCCTCATTGGTTTGTCAAATTTGTTTGGTATATTTTTAAACAAATATTCATTCCCGATCAAGTTCTTTTTGACTCACCCTGTATAAGCCTACTTTTTATATTCCTTTGTATGAATAAAGTGTGTGCACTTTATGCCTAAAGTTTCTTTTGCAGGTCAGCATATGTTTGCACTTGAAACCATTACTACTCTATGCTATTATATATAAATGTATCTTGCTACCTTAAGATCATCCATCTTGAATTATACTTGTGCGGTGCTTTTTCAACGTAGAATCCGAAGCACCCGGGAGACTCTCTCTGTACTGTAATGGTGCGAGAATGATAAATGCGTTTCCATTTACTCCATCGCTCTCTGTCAATGTTCCATGGCTTGTCAAGTATTTATTGAGGCGTTATGAACCATAAGAATGTATAGTGGCGTGTAATATCACTTTTCCTAGTTTCCGATGTCATACAGGGTGACTGAACCACTCAATCCCCTAGAGATTAGCTTATGAACAAATTGAAAAGTGATCACCTGGAGGTTCAAGAGATATGAGTACATTGAACCTATGACGTATTCCATCGTCGATGCTTGGATAATCTGAGAGATGCAACAATTTTGAAAACAATTGAAAACCAATTGAAAACCAACCAACTAATCGGCTCTTGTACAATATCCTGATTAGAATGTCAGCCATTACGCTAATACTGTAATAAGCGTCTTAACACTTTCCAAACAATTTGTGACATTTTGGAATGTCGGCTGCAGCTGCCTGCCGCGTAAGAAGTGTTAATGCTCATCTGTTGATGGTACGCATATACACCTGTTCTGACAAATGAGAACTGACAATTTGATTGGCAATTCAAATTAGTCGACGGCACGCTGCTACTGGTGTTTGAATTGATGTAACTTCGGGAAGTGTACGGGTAAGTCCAGTTCCCGCAGGTGTACGTAGCAAACTAATTGTTTTCTTAAACTAATTTCAGAATTGTGTATTTTTATCTTTCAGAGATCGACCATGTTGGGTTTAGTGTTTTAGTGATGTTAATAACTACAAAACAAGGTAAAGTACTTAATGTTAGTTTGCAATAATATTATAAATTCCTCAAAACAAGTGGGCTTTTTATTTATTTTTCATTCGCCTAACGTTGGTATATTGTTTCCTTTCGTTATTTGTTCATATGATGCTAGTAGCATGCTACACTTGGTTCTCTTACTAATCTGCTATTATGAACAATTTACAAAATGCAGTTAATCATACGTATTTATTCCGTAAAATAGCACCCTCCTCATTTACAAAATAAATCGCACTAACAAATACTTCGGATATTGGATACCTTAATACTAGCGTATGTATGCTTACTGTATTTTGTAAACTCAACATAGATTAGTTTAGGAGACCAGGTTGCGGGTGTTGTACATCACAATGGAGCTCTCGACCCTACTGTACATACAAAACCACTGCTCAAAAGTCAACTGCAATTGCCGAAGAAAGGTGTACTTTAGGTCCCTGATACTGGTTCACTGGGACCCCACCGGGGCCCTTAGGCGGGCCCATTGACCCCACACCAATTTCGTGCCCCCTGGTAACAAGCATCCTGGCTACGCCCATGCATATGTGATAGTATTGAAAAGAGAAACACATCTGATTTCTATCGATAAGCAACATATGAATTTATTCAGAAATACCTGAAAATCTGGTGATGGAGAAACCCTTGAGAACTTTTTTGACATGTTTAAGAAGGAGTTGGAAAAGTGTACTTTAGATCCCAGGTATACCAGTATCGCACGATACTGGCAAATATACTGGTACGAATTTACTGTTCCAGTATCAAGCGATACTGGAAGACCAATCAAGCGATACCGGAACATTTTTATGTTCCAGTTTCAGGCGATACCGGTATACATGATACCAGTGAGATTTGTCCCAGTATTGAACGATACTGGTATACATAATTGTGTTCCAGTATCGCCCGATACCGTTACATTTTATATGTGCCAGTATTGTCCGATACCGGAACGCTGACTTTGCATCGAACGATACTGCGTGTTCCGGTATCGAACGATACTAGTACAGTCCAGAATCTGGAGTACACTTTTTCCTAATTGTCAATAACACTTTCTTTGAATTGTTCTTTTTGAGCGCTAAATAGTGGTGAATTTTAATTAAGAATCTCCCATATTCTCCAGCAAGTAGCTAATCACCTAAACGAGTGATTGCTACAAATGTGGTAGTATTGTAAAGAGAAACAAATCTGATTGCCATCAATATGTAACGTACGGTATGAAAGTTATTTATCAAGATACCCGAACAACTGATGATTGAGAAACCCTTTACAACTTGTTTGAGAAGTTTAAAATGATAATGGAGCAAATCAAAACTCGACCGCGCGGCAACCGCCGGTTCCGCCCGGTTGGCGCATATCATTGTTTAGAACAATAGAAACCGGCTGCAACCGCACGGAACCCCACGGAACCGGCGGTTGCCGGGCGGTCGAGTTTTGATGTGCTCCCTAACCCGGATACATCTCTCTGCAGTTTAATCGTAATGATATAATAATCGCAAATTGAGCTTTTTCTCAGTTGATATTTGTAAACAAATAAAAAAGGAGCAAACGAGAGTTTGCCCAAATAATGGGCATTCTTGCTCTGTTGTTGCACTGTAGTAAATAATAGCTATATATTGGCCTACATTATGTATGTCTATCAAAAACATCATTGTATTATGTACAAGCTCTCTCACAGAGAAAAATACCCACACTACATGTAAGTTTTGTAATTTCCGACTACAGGTGGCGCCCTTGAGTGTATCCGCTGTTCAGAGAGAAGAGGAGATGACCTAGACAATGGAGATGACGAATGTTCTAGTATTATACCACCACTAGTGCCGTGTTTCCCGCCAACACCAGACTGGACGGCATTCTGTTCAAAGGTTGACGGTTTGCTTACCACAGTTTATTCACGTAAGGAGGGAGAAGCAAGAGGATAGTTGAACCATCGTCTATGGTTGAACAAACAAACTAAAACACATCAACAAAGTAAAACGCCCCAAACAAGCAAATGCCCCATTCGCCCCTACAAATCACCCCCACACCCCCACACAAACAATCAAATAACCACATCAACGAACGCACACACAACAAACAAGAAATACCAAAACGAAACAAAGCCAGAATAGTCATGCAAATTTCGGTGAAAAATTCCATAGTGAACATGTTAGTTAAACTTTTCCATCAAAAACGGGTTCCAAAAATCAATTGTCTTTCTCAGTAGATTGTGTTTGATCCAGTGCCAGTGCTTATGACGTAATCTGAGGTTGATGATGACTCCCTCTGGATCAGTATATCTGTGCCACTTCCCCATTGATGAAACTTAATATAATTATGTTATCCCCTTCACAGGTAACGTTAGTAAATGGTCTTGAAGGGTATAACAGAATTAAAGCAAAGAGGGAACATCTTTAAAGGGGTACACAATAATGTTGAAGAATCTTTATTTTAAATGATTTACTTCAGAATTCAAGATGGGAATGAATGATAGTCCTTTTTGTTGCCTCTCACAAAATCACAGAAACAGCCTTATACCCAGCATATTTGTATTGTGACTATAAGTTAGCTGTGGATCACTTGTGGTTTTGATACACATTGAAATAAGTGAAACACATGCAACCTTGTACCCTAAATTAATGTCAAGGTGATTTGATCACCAAAGTTTGCGAGTATGACAGGAACATTTTAGTAGTGTACTATATACATGTGCCAGCAGACTGGGACTGGATAATACCATGCTCCCCCATCTATATAGTGTGAAATTCTTGTAGAGCCGGGGACAGAATATTTCAATTGACATTTTGTTGTACCAGGCTAAGAGAGCCGTTTTTTCTAAATCCGTGCAAGTGTAAGTTCATACATCAAAAATTAAAAAAATTGAGGGCGCAGCCTCCAGCACATCTCTGAGTATACATTTAATAATGTAGAAGACACCGGCAGCATCAAGTTCACGCCAAATGACATCATCACGAAACATCCTAGAAACACTGGCTCTGGTTCAAACACAAATCCACTGAAGAAGACAATAGATTGACTGTATCAACCCGTATGGATGGACTGATAAATAGTAACTTTTCTAACTGGAAATTTCCAACGAATTCTACAATGAGTTCCTGATGAAACTATTCCATGACAAACAAACAACTAGATATAGAGATGAACAAACTTACAAACAAGAAAACAAACAGAAAAGTATAAAAATAAAAATAAATAGTATGTAAAGAATCTAGTACACCACTGATCACAACTAATGTGTTTCTATTTTTCATCCTACAGAAATCACCAGAGTTCAAGTTCTAAAGCAGAGATTATGTTATCGAATTCAAGAAGACCCTTTTGCCGGTGAAGCAACCCATAAGTGTTACAAAGACTCCGAAGCATTAACATTTATGTCCCCGTTCACGGAGAAATATCCGGAAGGTTCCAACTTCAGATACAATGGAACAATATGCTTTTGTAACGACAAAGACAATTGCAATAGCGCCACCAGCTTTAACAGCCATACTTGGATTTTTAGTGTAATAATAACCGCTTTGATTTTGATTTTAATGAGTTAACGACTAAAGACAATGGTATGTGATTGATACTTTTTTTGTTATACTATAATGATGGGGTGTATTTTGAAACACTCTTTTTTAGTGAAATAGATACATTTCGGGGAAAAACTGTGCGGCGAGCAAATACTGATCATGACTGATCATGATACATACAATGCTTAAAATCCATTACCAGTGACAATGGTGGTATGATTGTTAGCATATTGACTATTTATTGTGACTCCTACCTTCAGACCTTGCTATACTGCTTAGTGTATGCCACTCATTACTTAGTTTAAATGTTGAACATATCATAATATGGATACACGAATCTATTGTGCTTACTTTATCTCACTATACCAAGTATAAGTATTACGCGTGATGATTAGGGCTGTCACACCTACGACGACCAGGCCTTGCGCTTGCATTGCCCTGAAAAAAGTATCAATCAGGCTTTGCGTTGCATTGCCCTGAAAAAAGTATCACAGCGCCAAGCCAAACCCATTAAGGTCTGTCTCTAAGAACCGACTGGTCAAGCAGAGGACACTGGCTGGGATGGTAGAGGTTCCCCCATGAGCGCCAGACAGAGCGCCGCGATTGTTTTCACTCTGCTGCAATCATGCCAGCGCTTGCATTGCGCTGAAAAAGTAACAAAATATGAATAACATGCAGGAAGAGCGCTGAAAACTGTCCAAAATTGTTCAAATGTTTAAAACAAGGTAGCTCTTATAGTATGTTCATATCTCGCTTATCATGTTTTCATCGAGCTCTTAGTATGACACCATGCGTTCCTAGTTTCAAATCTCAATTGTATAAGTATCAGTCTAACAGGTGATTGGTTGTACTCCATTAATGCAATGCATGTCTTCTTCTGGAACTAATGACCCTCCGTACGTGCAATCGCCATATTCACCATATTCGCCCTTTGTCACACGGTCCGCCGTTTGCGAGGAGAACATCATACAGGTACTAGTTGTACTCTCTCTACACAATATGACTGGTCATGCAGTGAGACATTGTGCAATGATGCAATCTGATTCTAGTTAAGAAGTTAGGAGGCTCTCCTCACAAATTGCGGATCCGTGCAAAAAGCGAATAAACAGAGCCCACTGCGTGCTCAGTCTCGTTTTCGGGGCTTAACTAGTGACATCAAGTAGCTGCTGCGACCTCAAGTAGCTTGTATGCATCCTTGCGGCTCGCTTTGCGCTGAGGGCGACACTACATGTACTGAGTCATCACAGCGTCCTGGTCATAACGCCGAGCCTCCGCGCTTGTTCTGTGCATGCACAAAACAACATGCACAAAACAAGCGTAGGTGCATTGTCGCCTAAGGCGACCATGGGTAACCTCACTGTCCTAGCCAGTGTCCACTGCGTCACCAATGGGTTCTAAGAGACCTTGATGCGTTAGGCTTGGTGTTTTGATAATTGTCTCAGCGTATAAGCAAGCATCGGTGTGATCGCAGCAGAATGTGAAAGGGTTTCAGTGACCTTGATTTTAAAATTGAATTGTGTTATTCATATTTTGATACATTTTCATTTTCAATGCAATCGCTGGCCTGATCGCCGTAGTGTGACAGGGCCATAAGCATACATGAGATATTGGTGTACATGATTTGCATTGCAATCGAGTTGTACTTAGGCACAAATTTTAAAAAGGACCAAGTTTGTCTCAGAAGAAACCTGAAAAGGGACTATGCGAATTGCTATTTTCTTTTTTAGTCAACAATACCATGCGAAATGCGGTATTATTAAATTAATTACATGACTTTGTGAAGCAAGAAATTTAAGCTGATATGGTACTTCACAATGTAGAATTAGAATTTGAAGAAGCATAGTCCAATAAATGGCTCACACCATCATTTTCAAAGGTTCAAGAAAAAAATGACTATGTGGTGAAATGTCAATTTTAAAAGCTACGCGAGCGGTCTACTGAGACAAACTAGGTTTTTGTTTTATTTGGCCTTATGAGATGGTTCGAAATCTCCATGTTTGGAATGTCACATATATTTCTCACATTGAATGAGAAGATTTAAGGTACAGCTTGGTGTGTACTTCAAAATGTAGTGCTCGTGCACCACTTGATTTGGTGGTTATAGAGGTCGCTTTAGTGGAAACAAGAAATCTCAAACGGAAGTATTTCTGATGGATTGCACCTCCATAGTATTCTATATGTAAAATGTCATAAGCTTGATGATTTCGGGAAACCAGAGAGAAGAAAGAAAACAGGTTCTCTCTTTGCCATCCTAATTAAAGTATAAATGCTTTAGGCAACGAATAAACTCTGTTGTACTGGCCTGACCGACCCCTTTTTCAAAATTGAAGAAACACAATTTAGAACAATTTTGAGGGGTTTTTTGGTTTTTTATTTTATTTATTTGTTTATTGAAGAAAAGGAAAAAATATTTTGATTTGTTTGACATTTGTTTGACTATTTTGTAAATCCTTAATTTTTTTATAATAAGCGCGCAATGAACATTTTGTAGACTAGCAAATCGCAAGTCACATGCACATAGCGTGATCACTGTACAGATCCATATAACATGATGGTACATGTAGGATACTGAGCATCACTCAGTGTAGGCCGAGCACTCACACACTAAAGGCGTCCGAAAAGATCGTGAGCTGTCTAATATTAATTAGACCAACTTAAATGTTGCTTTTTATCTTAATATCCGCTTGCTTGATTTTTCAAACAACGCCTTTGCTTAAACTACACAAATGTTCTTGGTTTGACCCGAACTGCCCAAATGGTCGGCGACTGCTGATTGGAGGTCCGTAATCGGCCCCATGAAACCATAGTGTCGCCCTTTGCTATAAGATTTTATCTGTAAAACGTGAATAATATTTGATGTTCATTTGATCATATATTACTCTAATTGGCTTAACTATAAAGTTGAAGCACCGATTTCGACCAATTAATTAGAGTTTAAGCCTACATGTTTACAGATAATAAATTTACTCAACTATAGCACTCATATTTATCAACCAAAACCTAAATTATGATTTGCAAAAGGTGTATTTGCGCCTACATGTTGCGGTGTCTATAGTTATTCAACTGACTTCGGAAGGTCTTGTAGCTATATTCCTGAGCAGTCCCTTTTATTATTATTTTTTAAATTTCGAAAATGTTGAAAATTCAACAAAAAATCCCGATTTTTTTTAAATCGCTCGACCGACCGACCCTACCTGAGAGGTCCGTTTGACCGTACAACAAAGTTGTTTTTTCGTCGTCTTATGAGTATCTGTTTTACTAGTATTTGTTACATAAGGAAGGATACTAAATGTGTTACAATTCGGAAGTGTTTTGTAAAACATACTTCAACTCTTTGCAAGACTTACGAAAAACATACGAAATAATATAATACAGAATGTGATATGGCAACGATGCAAATGAATATTTTGTATCCCCATTAGCAATAATTCTGTCATTATACAATTTTTCCTGCAATTTACACACGAGTATATTATTTACGGTGGGTCATGCAATATACAGCGTGTCCCAAAAAACCGGCTCCCAAAACAGGAGAGCTGATAACTTTGTGGAATAAAGTAAGCCAATCACTTATTTTAAGAATCGGGGGATTATTTACCTGAGATTAATTTGTTAAGTTTTCCGACGAATCGTCGATGGTATATATTACATAGTGACGAATAGTATGAAAAACAGGGAGAAAACAAGTTTCCGAGAAAAACGGGTTGAAGGGGATGCTAATAATGACAGGGAGTCGCTAACATCTTCAGTTGATTTCAATGGCTCCATAGTTATACGTCCCTATGTAATACCAAATATCATCCTAGATTGTTGTAATGGTAAACCAGCGTACTAACAGCGGCGTATACACTTTACGTCAGGCAATATCACTCCCTTTGGTATTTAGCAAATGGCGTGTGCCCTATACGTCACTATGTAAAACCAAAATCGTTAATTACCGATATCGGTAGCGTATTAAAGTGACGTATGGACTACTTCTCGACAAAACCAAAATGTCTATAATCTTTATCAAACGCCAAATTAACTTGTTTTTAATTTTAAGTGATTTTTGGCTTTGGGACTTGGTAGAATTGAAGAAAACTACATTTAAATCCAAAAGGAAAAATGTAACAAAATTGACACAAACTTACCATACGTCACTATGTAATACCACCACAGAAATACATTTGTACAATTTGACTGAAATCAGTCATCCATTGTATTTAGTTGGAGTTAGTCAACAAACTTGTCGTAAGCCTCTTTATATTAAAGGAAAGCTAAACCACTTGTTAAACACACTCTAAACACTTCGCTAAGAACCACAATTCATTGTATTAATATTGTACTGATGTTTAGCATTAAAAAAATCTTAAACATTATTCTAACCCTGCCTAAAGTTCGGACGACAAATGTTTTGTCTTAACACTATTTTATTACAGACCAAAGAACTTGAGGCCATAAAGGGTCTATTGTCATTGTTGTGGGATATACAATCATCAAAACAGTGCTCTAGGGCATGACCACTGGCCTATCTTATCTAGGAATTGGAGAATTTATGACCGGTCAATAACTAAAATCACAGGCATAAAAGTGATTAGTCAGGGGAACATAAGCTTGTTTCGTTTGTGAACAAACCATGAACATCCATTGGCTAAATGTGTATAAGTTACTATTTCTCATAGACAACCTCATCTCCAGAGTCATGGTGAGGTGTAATAAATCAAATACCACATGGTTTATATCGGAACATAGGACACACTATTAATCTTTGGTACTGGCTATGGCACATTGCAGTATCTTCAGGAAAACGATATTTCTATACTACAATACAACTATTAAGAGCTGAACGCAAGAAAGATTAAAACCAACATTATTTTAGGCGCATAATTTTGAGCTACGAGCATTTTCAAGTTCAAAATATGTTTACACAAACAAACAAAAATGGAAACAGAAACTAAAACTCGACCTGATTATATAAAAAAAAGTCTTTAATATTGAATTAATGCTTGAAATATTCAATGAATTACCACCTTTCTAAAAACCCATCTTTTCACAACAAAGAGTACGTAACAATTTCAACCAATCAGCCGTGTCGTTACAAATCCGTTTTATTTTCTTCTGAATGTGATACGCCATATTGAGTATTTCTATTATACGTACGTTACGTAGCAGATTGGTTTTATTCTGTAAAAATATCGTTGGTCTAGTGGTTTGGAGATTCAGAATCCAAATGTACCTGGTTCAAATTCAAGTCTTGTGGCATTTTGGAAACAGTTGGTTGATATTTTTGGTACAAAGTGTGTGAGGCCAATATATTAGTATGTAGCAATGAGACGAACAGACACATCATTTGATGCTTCAATTACAAATAGAGCTATTCCGTGTTTTAAATTAGCGGCCATTTTGAAGGAGGACACACTTAACTCTATCTAAGCAACTCGTGGCTATAAATGCACATTTTTTTTCTCAAATAATTGCAGCATTTAAAGGTCATTCACCAGGTTGTATTGAATGAGGAGAGTTGAAGGTCCGAACTGTGTTGCAAATTCTTTTGAATTTGGCAGCTAATCCAAAACACGGAATCGTTCTGTCAACTGTATATCGATTATTGTGGATTATGTATTAACACTCGTCCTACTAATAGGAGGGGGAGGGGTTCTGCGGGTATACTAAAATGCAACAGAAAGTTACCTAGGGCAGATTTTAGAAATATTTAAAGAACGCCAAAGTGTAAGATAATTTAATAGTATATTTTCAAATCTTAAAATATATGTAGGCTACATGTTAAAAACATCATTTACCTCTCTTATAAGCCTAAAACCTGGTAAAATTCTGATATTTGGCACGGGGTTATTTTTGGCCTATATTCCAGTTTACACAACGGCATTTTGAGGTCGGCCATGCGTGGGATGTGTGTACTTTATTGGATGTACTCTGCATCTCTGTTCAGATTAATTTAAGAGGTAAGCCCCCCCCCCCCCCCCCCCCTCCCATCCCAAAAAAATATACATAGCTCTGTATGACGAGGGTTAAGGTGCCTCATGTGCTCATGAAGCCTTTGTGAGAAAAAAGTGTATGGATACATTATTCTACGCAATAAATTGATAAATAACATTTGTATTGATGTTTACAATGTCTGTATATCATTGGACTATGTGGTATTGCAAAAGGACCTGTCCAAGAGGATCACAAATGGCACTCTTCTGCATTTGTTCCCGTATTCAGCAAATCAGAGGCCTAGTTCCGTTACCATAGCAGCAACACACGCATCGTGAGCTTCAATATGGTATACAACATGCATCAATCAGCAGATAATTGGGAAAAGTCTGAAATCTGAAAGTACAATCAATGGTGTAAACATTAGAAAAACGTTGGCACCATTTACTGCATTCACGGCATAAACCTAATAATTCGTGTAAACTCAATTTGTAAATGACGATAGATGGGTAAGATGCCCGATTGTGGAAACGCCAAACGACGGTGGACACAAGTGGCCAAACATTTTGAATCCCCATCGGTTTCAATGTAAACAATGGATTTTGATCAAATGAATAAAGAAAATTCACTCAACTAAATGATTTCAACCTAAGACCACTGGAGGTGGAAAATTAACTCCACTGTAATAAGTATCATAAAGTTAATCTGGTTACTGGTTAGGTAATCTGGTTAGGTCACTAAACGTTCGCCGTATTCAGTTGATAATCCAGAATACGTAATCAAATACATCCCGTGACGTCACCGGAAAGTCAACCCCTTCTTGCAACTCTGGATCAACAGTCATACATTCACCCATTGATAAAAACATCCGATCGCACTTCGCAACTGTCTGGAACAGTAAGTTCAAATTTGAAATTATTTGGAAAAAGTATCCCAGATTCTGGACTGTACTAGATTCGTCCGATACTGAAACACCCAGTATGGTTCGATACTGGTACAAAGTCAGTGTTCCAGTATTGTCCGATACTGGAACAATAATATTGTACATGCAGTATCGAGCGATACTGGCATATTTAATGTACCAGTATTGGTATACCAGTGTCTAGGACCTAAAGTACACTTTCTCCGAATGGTCAATAGTGGCTCCTAAATAATAGACACGACTGCACTAGGCGTGGCCATCTTGGAATGCAGCGGTCAAGCCGCTACAGACAACGCTGGTCACGAATTCCTGAATTTGCCAATTCGCATTGGTTTAACACGTAATCGCTGCTACCCAACAAAAATATAAATATCACATTCCTATGTATATACAACTAAATGATAGTTTGGCTTCCTCGACCGAACCAAGATGAAAATGGGTATGCTTTAGGATTGTAAACATGACCAGAGATTTGTTTATTGTGTAATATTGAAGATCAAAATTCTTTTATAGCACAAACAGTAAACGTTTAAGTTGAGCTCTTCGGCAGTGAAAATTCGATTGAGTTCCAAAAAGGTATTTTGAAGACTGTTGAGATGAACATTCTAAGTTGTCTTTTGACGAGACAAAATAAAGAGAATTATTTAATCCATATTACATCAACGTATTCAATGCACATTGAGCATTAGGGAGAGATCGGCACACATATTGACAAAGCATTACATTAATTAATTATCGCGTCTTATGAGTAATTTACACACATTACAACCTGAACACTTCACCCAATGCATTCATGAAAAATATATTACTACGGATTGTCAATACCACTAATGGTCCATAGAGAGGTTTTAATGTTATATGTATAGCGCGTCCAAAATAAACTTGGTCCAAAACTGGCGAGCATATAACTAAAAATAGGAAACAATTCTGAGAGCAGTCTGATGACAACTTTATAAATATAAAGATTTGAGCATTAAATTGATATAGACAATTAGTATGTTGTACAAAGTCCATTTATAGCCGGATTATTGCGTTAATAGTTCATTTTACCATAAAGACCTTAAGTTGATGCAAATGCCAGTGCAATTTTTTACTTGTTTCGCCCCCTATTTTTCTTCATATTGACGATAAACAATAATGTCAGACATTAAAAACGCTATATTTTCCCGCTTTACCTGAATAGCTAAATTAATTTCTAAAGAAAGTTAACAAAACTAGTGATGAATTTAGCAATTTGAGTTAGAGACCTCCATTCATTCTAAAGCAATTGGCTTGGCATAAAAAACAAACGATTCCTCCAAATATGGTATCGGTGGAAAGACAAAAACATCAGCTTTCCATTGAAGACAATATAACTATATAACGAAATATCCCAAATCTATTAAAAAACATTTCCTAAATTTATTAGAGGAGTTAATTTTTATCTTAAATTATTCAATCCAATTACATTTTAATGGGCAATCCTTAAGAATCAAATATTTTGCATGCATTGAAATTACGCACAATCACCATGCTACTGAATTCCTTACACGTATTTTATTCACTTATCTACTGTACACGGTGCATCACATGTTAGCTTCGAAACTGGAGCTTGTTTCACTTGAAGATAAGGGACCTTTACTATGGTTGAAGATCGGCATCATAGGATTTTATTTTCAATCTTGAGATTTACACTGTGCCGGGAGACTTCTCTTGTAAACGTAGTTCCATTGGTTACCTGTGAAGGACAGAATTACCTACAAAGCCATGCTTTATGTTTTTAAATGTCTTTATGGGATTGGACCAATGTACTAGTCATCAAGCCTGGAGTTATACCATCCTACTCGACAAGGCCTATGATCAGCTTCCGATTCCACTAGAATTACAGTTCCAATCATCCGTAGCTGGTCATGCAAATCCGCGCCGCTGACAAGGCATTTTCTTACACAGCCCCAAAGTTTGGAATAGAATAATCTGCCGTCTACTGTGCGAAGTGCTCAATCCCAAAATATAAAGATTGCCTGTGATTTCTTTTTTTTATCAATTGCGTTCAGCCAATATGTGTAGAATTACATGGTAGTAACATGAGGTGCTTGACCTCAATCCCATGATAATTACCATGCCCAATATAAATTCTCGTATTCTGACAGATTACACAGCAAGGTGTTGTTCGAGTAACTGTTTTTGTATTTCATATTTTATTTTCAATTAATCTAAACGTTATTGCCATTGCAGGCAATCTTAACAAGATAATTCAAAATTATCTACCAATAAATACAAATGCAGCTACAAAATGCATGTTTAATACTTTCGTTAATAACAATAACAATACGTTACCCATTATTTATTAACTAGCACTGTCCCTGTGTTTGAAATTGTTGAAAGTGATACAGAGGTAGCAATGTTACTTAACAGACTGTAACTGGATCAACGAAGTGGGCTTAAAACAACCGCTACTAGCAATCACGTTGCTTACGTGAAACGTTCATATCGTATATTTGTATTGTATTGTATAATGGTCACATTTTTTTACCTCGGCCTCGCAAAAATGATGATTTTGTTACATTTCAATTATTTGTTTGTCTTTATGCTATTTTATTGTGTAAACCTCAATGAGATTGACTTGTGTTTTGAGCGTATCTTAAAGGTAATTTAATACCCTTTAATAACCTGAAGAGTGAACAAAATTATCAATTTTGATTTAATTGAGGAGGAGGAGGAGGAGGAGGAGGAGGAGGAGGAGGAGGAGGAGGAGGAGGAGGAGGAGGAGGAGGAGGAGGAGGAGGAGGAGGAGGAGGAGGAGGAGGAGGAGGAGGAGGAGGAGGAGGAGGAGGAGGAGGAGGAGGAGGAGGAGGAGGAGGAGGAGGAGGAGGAGGAGGAGGAGGAGGAGGAGGAGGAGGAGGAGGAGGAGGAGGAGGAGGAGGAGGAGGAGGAGGAGGAGATACCTAATTCTTAGCATTATATCAGCTTAGTTCTATTGTTCACATCTAATTAACAAAGTAGGATGAACCATGTGAATAAAATTGGTTTTGTCTAGGCTTCAACACTTTACTTTTTGGAAAATTGGAAAGGAGTAATCAAGGCTCTGATTTGATGTGAAAGCGATAGTGCTAATTTATATTTGCATTATTTAATTCTTTTTTCCAGTATTTAAAATTCTATATTTTGACCTACCTGTATATATATTTCCTAACAAGCTGACCAATTAATATTGTATATGGCTGGATGGGTAATTTATTCAATTGCAACAAAAACATGCCTAGCCTTTAAATAGGTCCTGCATTTAGACAATGGAAGAAAAAAAAGTAAATCATTATTTTGTATGAAATATTTCTACACACTGTATATAATGTTTAGGTCACCCTGTATAAATAATTTCTAGCTACCATATTTGCAATCCTTATATTGTAAGCTTTCCATATATATGGTTTCACACTCTTTTGATGTAAACATTTAAATACATTTTTAATGAAACTACGAGAAAACACGTACCGAGTTATAATAGAACATAAATAGCTGTTTATACGGGTAAACGCAATACGAGAATAATACTAGCGGCATCGAACAGTATTACCAGTTTTATAACTTCATCTATATATACCATAGATTTAAAATAATTCTGTGATATATACCTAGTGACTGAATGTAACATTTTCATGCTACTATTTCTAGACTTTTGATTAAAATCATACTTTATAAAATTACAAATTTGTAATTACATTAGAATTTCATTTCTGCGTCTTTATAAATCCAATATTCAACCTACAAAAGTGTTATCATTATACCATGATTTTTAGATAGATGTTTTAATTCATCCATGTCGAATCTCCGGAACATCACATGGACTTTATTAAGTGTAGATCTTGGATGGATCGGGATCCTCGTTGATTTGAAGAGAAGTTTAATGGAGCCATTTAAATCAGAACCAAACAGGCAGCAATGAACAAAGGCTGATACTAATTACGTTGCGTCTTTCTTATCCAAATAACGATAAAATGATAATAAGGCATTGAACGAAAAAAAAGCCTCCACTACTTCTTTTATTAGGAGTCTAAACATCTGTTTCCATCAAAGTATGCCATGATATCTGTGACAAAATGTATCGATTATAGTAACAATAAAATTAAAGGTATGTTACGGCAAATTGAAAATACAATCTCTCAAAAGAGTCAGAATAAAAGTTGCTTTCACCCTTAACTTGAATGTTTTATTACACTTTGCTCAATTGCTTAAATGAGCTCCTTCAGTATTTACCTTTTTAAAGATGTCTCTCTGGCATTGTTTGTAGTGAAACACACGAATCAATGACTTAGCTATCAATTCCAAAAATACAATATCTTGAATACAATAGTGAATAGGAATTAAATTGGGTTTTTCTTTATATAATAACACCGAGGTAATTGAGGTGAGCGCTCGTTGATGTGCAGTAATCTGTATACCTTCTGGAGACAGAAATACGATGACACTATGTTTTTCTTGCTACAGATTTGACAGCCTGACATACATCGAAACATGCCTTTAGCGATATATTTTGTATCACGACCATTGAAATGACAATAACTCCGCTCCGCAACATCGTATCTAATCGATCGAGGTGTCAAATTACGCAGAACAAAATTATGCACTTGGTTATTTTGCTTTGATTAATGCATACCCTTTCGAACCGTTATATATTGGATCATTTCAAAGTGTTTCGATACTTTTTGTGAGCAGTTATACTAAATCATTATGGAAATCTGCTTCTAATTTCAGGAATTTGTCAATATATTGTTTGATGATGACCGGCAAAAAGCACTCCGTTTTATTGTGTACAGTTGCGATACACTGTTTGGTTATCCCGAAAACGTATTTCGGGAAACGTACTGCTCTGTAACTTAGAATTGTAATTTTACAGGGGATAAGATTGAAAATGTGTTAATATTTTTGAACAATTTAACAAATATTTGCCATATACAGTTATCACAATAAGTAACTGACCAGGTAATAAATGTGCTGATAACTCTAAAAGTATAACTCCCACATAAATATATTAAATTATAAACATATTGAGAAATTTCTCTTCTTGAATTTGAGATATTACACGCTAAGAATGGCTGATTATTAGGGAAGTTACAATCCCAAATGTACTGTCAAGTCTGATTTTCATTTTCACATTTTCATTTTCAACACGGGGACTCAGACCGGCAAATTATTGATTACTGGTAGTGGTAGTGCCAATTCACCCGTCGATGGCCTGGTTGTTGGATAGTCGGCCGGTGGCATTGTTACAGTTGATCAATACGGCACACACGCTTTACCTGTCTTTCTCTCCCCGTGTTGAAAAGAAAATGTTAAAATGAAAATCAGACTTGCCCTAACGTTTGGAATCGTAAGTTCCTTATTAATCAATCATTCTTAGCGTGTAATATTTCAAATTCAAGAAGAGAAATTTCTCAACAACTTTATAATTAAATATGTTTATGTAGGAGTTATACTTTTAGAGTTATCAGCATGTTTATTACCTGGTCAGTTACTTATTGTGATGACTGTATAGCAGTTTATACTGGCATACGCAACACAAGAATAAATACTAGCGGCATTTAACAGCATCATTAGTAAGAACTTAAGACTGTGTATTTTTAAAACCCAGCCGCATCTCGGGGATGAAGGTTGGAGAAATCATTTCATACTTGGTCCACACATCAGTTATGATGAACCATCTCATATTATGGTGATAAATCTTTCATCGCGAGTCCCAGTGTTTCTAGATCAAAACACCCTAAATTTGCCAATTTTGACCATTTTAGCCTATATTCAGAAACGGGTAGTTTTAGTTTAAACCCTCCAACTGCAAAACGATTTTGCACAAGACACTTACACTGCAGTATCATCTTAAGATACCTATAGAGTATATAACATGCGCATTACATTTAGTTTAGCTTCTGTAACTTTTGTTTTATAATGGGATCAAACTTGTGTTTTTCATGAAAAATAGCTCAAATTATGTGTCAAATTAAAAACGGGAATTATTTTACGTCAAGCAACCAATTTTAAAAATTCACATATTAATGCAATCTATACATATTAATCTTCAACATATAAAAAATCACCGTTGGCTTTTTATTCCTACAAGTCGCTGTGTGACGTCAAAGTTACGTGTGTATATCACTCTATATAAATTGTTGGAAAATGAATGACGCATAGTATATCAACCATCTCGGTCATATGAGGGATGAAATGTTGTGTTTACGACGTGCATCTAAATATTTGATATATCCCATCTTAATAACAATCTTCAAATCCAAGATGGCCTCCAAAATGGCCGCCATAATTGCCCAAATACATATAGAATGCTCATATTGAATTCCATACACTAAATTATGCAGTTTCAATGCCTATGATCGAAATGCCTGAAAGGAGACACTAATTTAAGACGTTCTTGAGGATTCTTTACCTTCCATGATGGCCGCCGATCATGTCAAAATGGACATTAAACGTATGGAACAATGATTCTTTATTTGTTATAACTATCTTCTTTAAGACTAGGGTTTAACAAAACGTATACGATATCGTTATTATGTATCAAATTAAGAACAGGAATTAGTTTACGTCAATTAACCAATTTTAATAATCTACAAATCAATGCTGTCTATACATATTAACCTTTAAAATAAACATAATCATTATTAGCTTTTTATTCCTACATGTCGTTGTATGTAAGTCCTAAAAAATCATGGTACCATACAGACACATGTGACTGAATTGGAATCACCGATTGATATACTTAATTTTCATTTCTCAATTTTTTTGCTAGACATATTTAATTTTCCAATGTATCTTTATAGCAATGTAGGCCTATGCAGAAATTCGTTTTGGGGGTACCGTTCACTATTTAGACATTCAACCAGTTGCTGGTCACATTTTAAATGGTGAATATGTGCCTTCAATGATCCTTACCATACACACATTATGTAACTGCTAGCAATGTATTGGCCATTTTGTTTTGTTTGTTTGTTTATACACGGTGGGTCCGCACGGACACACGCTTGGGTCCTGATTTTAATGCCCGTTTTAATGGCAAGCAGAAACGTTTGACTATTCTGTGGTCAATAATCACTTGCCACGCTTAAATCACAATATCTCTCCCAATTCACTCATATCATAAACCAAAATTTTGTTTTCCAATGGACAATGGACAGCTTACACTAAAAGCAATGGATACTATACCGGTATGTCATTAACATGTCACCGAACACATTTCAAGCATTTCATGGCCACATTCAGCATTTAGTGGTCAACATAGTTATTTCAAGATACCCATGATTAGTTATATGGTGCCTAAATATTATACTGTAATAACGATATTATATGATCTTTTTTAAAATTTTAAACCTCGTCTTACAGAAGATAGGTATGACAAATAAAGAAGCTTTGTTTCAGCCATTTAATGACCAATTTGACATATCGGCGGCCATTGTGGAAGCTAAAGAATCCTCAAGAATGTCTCAAATGTGTGTCTCCTTTCAGGCATTTCGAGCATAGGCATTGAAACTGCATAATTTAGTATATGGAATTTAATACACGCGTTCTTTATGTATTTTGGTGATTATGGCGGCCATTTTGGATTTGAAGATTGTTATCAAGATGGGATATATTATTTATTTAGATGCACGTCGTAAACACGACATTTCATCCCTCATATGACGGAGATGGTTGATACACTATGCGTCATTCATTTTCCAACATTTCATGTAGAGTGATATACACGCGTAACTTTGACGTCACACAGCGACTTGTAGGAATAAAAAGCCAACGGTGATTTTTTATATGTTGAAGACTAATATGTATAGATTGCATTAATATATGAATTTTTAAAATTGGTTACTTGACGTAAAATAATTCCCGTTTTTAATTTGACACATAATTTGAGCTATTTTTCATGAAAAACACAAGTTTGATCCCGTTATAAAACAAAAGTTACAGAAGCTAAACAAAATGTAATGCACATGTTATATACTCTATAGGTATCTTAAGATGATACTGCAGTGTAAGTGTCTTGTGCAAAATCGTTTTGCGGTTGGAGGGTTTAAACTAAAACTACCCGTTTCTGAATATAGGCTAAAATGGTCGAAATTGGCAAATTTAGGGTGTTTTGATCTAGAAACACTGGGACTCGCGATGAAAGATTTATCACCATAATATGAGATGGTTCATCATAACTGATGTGTGGACCAAGTATGAAATGATTTCTCCAACCTTCATCCCCGAGATGCGACTGGGTTTTAAAAATACACAGTCTTAATACCTATTTAAAATAAATAAAATTTTAATGCATAATATTTCTAGACTTTCAATTGAAATTATAATTTGTAATACAAACCTAGAATCACATATGTTATCATTGCATCTGATGAGTTCTACACAAAAAAAGTCTAAACATCTATTTCCATCAAAGTATGCCAGGATGAATGTAACACAATTTGACGACTATATTAACAGTAATAAAATTGCAGATGTTACGGCAAATAGAAAATACCATCGTTCAAAACATTCGGAATAAAAGTCGCTTACACCTTTAAATTTAATGTTTCATTACACTTTACTAAAAAAAATCGTAATTAAGCTGCTTCAGTATGCATTGCCTTAATAAGATTTTCTCTCTGGCATTGTGTGTAAATATGAAACACACGCATCATAGACTCAGCTGTCATTACCCAAAAAGACGACATATTGAATACAATAGTGAATAGCGATTTTTAAATCTTTTATAATAACATTGAGGTAATTGGCGCTTGCTATAAATGTGCAAAGGTGTATACCTTCCGGAGAAAGAAAAACGATGACACTATATTTTTCTTGCTACAGATATTTGACAACCTGACATACATCGAAACACACCTTTAGCGATGTCTTATGTATCACTGATTATGTCAAATATTTCTATATAAATGTTCAAAGAAGTCAATCGTCTCACTAGATGAACTCCAGTTCTCGTTATCTCATATTGAAAGTGTGTACTTTATTCAACTAGACTAGCAAATACAACTACAGACATGTTGGTAAGAATAAACACATCTGCGTTGGCGATTAGGCGGCGCGAAGAGGTACATAACCTTATTGTTTTCCAATCAGAGGCCTAGTTCAGTTACAAATATATGGTGTTTTTTACAAGGCTCAAAATTGAATACAATATGAGTCAGTTGACATGTGGGGAGGTTTTGAAAAAACCTGCCCAAGGTATCTGTGTGGTATTCGTGTGACAGACATCTTTATATAAACGATGTATTTAGGGAGGAGGTAAAACCTATTGAACGACACTTAAAACCTATTGAACGACACTTGTAATTCAATCTTAGAATTTCTGTTGAGTTTGTTAATGAAAGCCTTAATAGTAGTACCAAGCTATTACTTCGCAATCCACTTTCTCATCTCGACATCCTAGTTTTGCATGCAATGACACGCGATCTTTATTGCACTTTATAGCACTCCACATCACTGAGTGATGATATTTATGTGATGAGACCAGATTAGATGATTCGTCGATTATCATTGCATATCTCAAATTAAAGGCGTCATAGAATAATTCCACTCAATTTAGATACCAATGTCTATCATTATTGTTAGAACAATTCATTCATTCACATCGAAACAATGTATTTTTATAACAACGCCACTCAAGTTAACCTCTAATATCTGACGTTTAACTAAAACCTTGTAAACGAAGTAAGTAAAGCTCGGATCACTTGTTACTAGAAGGATATAACTGTTCCAACAATTTGAAAATCAAAAGACAACAGATGGCGCTCTCTGTCAAAGTCTGTTTCTATATAAAAGCGTAAGATTGAATCACGATTGAGCGTTTCATTCCACGATAGAGGTACACGCTGCTGTTGATTTGGTCTAGTCGTTAGCTTGCGTCTCGCAAGGCATGAATGTGTGTGTAATATTGGATAATACCATGGAATATATTTTAAACTGGGATTGACAGCAATACTTATATGGAAGAGAGGATTAGGTCGTTCATAGATGTTTTCATAAGGTGGTGATGATGCAAAAAAAAGTTGGTTAAAATAAAACACCATGAAAATAGGTATGTATACCGTATTTATATTAATTATATTACGATTGTTCAAACGCTGAAGCAGGTGCCATTTCCAAACTAGAAGTTTCTTGTCAAAGCAAAACGGTCCATTGCAATGAGTGACAAACATCTGAAGCATCTTTTATTTATTTCATCTTCAAAAACTAAAAGTTTCTTGTCAAAACAAAGATTTATAAAGTTTAAAAATATTTGTGCTAATTAATAAAGCATGCGACTTCTAACGCTCTGTACACAATTATTTAAGTACGTCATTTTATAACCATACCAGCCAAAACAATGAAATAGAAGTATGAACAAACCAGTACAGATGAGTTTTACGATGTATCTTATCGTATTCTTAGAAAACGTGAAAGAATCTCCCATTGATTTTGTGACATGCCCCCTTGATCATCCCTGTGACATCTTGTTATGGTGAACATAATTTCAAAACAGCACCGGATGCAGAATGCTGCCATTCGATTTGTACACACGCGTTAAAATGTATGTCGTCTTCTTAGTACGTCTGCGATTTGTCACGATATCTAAGAGTCTTTCAGGCTATGTAAGGCAAGTAAAAAGCGCAGTCACAACAATGTTACATTGTGAAGTAAAACACTCTGATGTGTCTATAGGTTTACAGGTTTAAACTGTTGTTCTAACAAATCAATCCATATTGGCTAATTTAAATGATATTTCACTTGACACATTGTGACAAGAGATACTATTAACAATTTTGAATTTAATAACCACATGTAACTCAAAGTAAACATAATATAGAAAGTAACTACCATTTAACATGAAAATGACAGTCATACAAAGTGTTCATTTCAAGATGCAATTTAGATCGTTGTTATGGAATATCTTGATTAATAAAGATGAGTAATTCAACAGAATGGGTTAAATATTTGACTGCTTTCAATGATTACTTGGAAATAATATATGGGTATCTGCCCTTTTACCGCTAAGGCAAGTAATATCCTTAAAACAAATAATTTGAATATAAGACGCCTTTTCCATAACCGGCGCATCCTAGCATTACTTACAATATGTACCGATCAATTAAGTTACTCATAGTTACTATAATATCGGATTTCAGCATATTTAGGTCAACTGAAGGTCGAACACGAAGTTATAATAAAAGATCACCTAATTCCAACATGCTTCGTACCATCAGAATGTAAGTCACAGTCACGATCCTATTTTATCATTTTAAATGCCTCCCATCACTGACTTGTATCAACTTTGTGACAAGGCTAAGAAAAAACCTTCTACGATCCCGATTAACCCTTATTAAAACAAATTGTCAATGGTTTAGTTCACCAATATTTGAAAGACAACTGTAAAAAGCTATCGACCAATCGACCGACAAACCCTACCAGAGAGATCTGAAAATCCATTATAACATATTTCCATCGCCTAAGCTTTATATAGTAGAGTATGGTGCTACATTGTACGAGATGGGAATAATGAGTACACTATGGTTTGGTTATCTCACAACTTCCAGTTATAATGAAAGTAGCTGCACATTACCAATACCAAATGATAGGTTTGATGACATTGTATAATTTGAAACTCTGTATTCATTGAAAAAGTTAATTTCAGTCTTTTTCTCGATAATACTGAGGTTTTACCGTCTAAGACTTCGCAATCTTTGGGTGGTTTTCGATGATAAAATGTGTAAGTCTGACCGTGTAACCCAATTGTGTAGATCCATCAACTGGCTCCTACGAAACATCCGTAGAATCCATCCGTATATTGATGTTGATACCTGTCACACCATTGTTAGAGCTCTAATTCTTTCTCGTCTTTACTATTGTAATATTTGGCTAAATTGTATATCTTAGAAAGATGTGAAACGGTTGCGAATATTGCAGAACATCTTTGCAAGACTAGTGTGTCTGAAGCCCAGACGTGAGCATGTATCCCCATTGTTGGCTAAATTACACTGGTTACCAGTTGATGAACGTAGTATGCATAACACAATGCTGTTTGTGTACAAATCTCAAAGCACTACGAGAAAACGCTCTGCTGGCAGTATTAATTGTATCGTTCCTATCACCAAGAAAGCTGCTGGGGATAGAGCCTTCTCAATAGTGGCTCCACGTATGTGGAATAGATTGCCCGCGTCTGTTAGAAATGCCACTAGTGTACAGTTGTTCAAGTCTAAACTCAAAAATTATCTGTTTCCTTAATTGTTTTCCTTTTCGCTATTGCATTTCTTTTTGCTGTTGTATTTTTTATGTTTTGCGCTTTGTATCCCTAGGCAAAGGCGCAGTATATATGTTATTTATTATTATTATTATTATCATTATTATTATTGTTATATATATATATATATTTGTCATTAGTCAGTAAGTCAACTGATGCAGTTAATAAGTTACACCTGTTGTTTATCATATCAACAGTGACTTTGATACTTCTGCCCTGTGCATGATACATGATTGTATTAGTTATATTCTATCTCATCTGATACTTACGCGGACAAATGCACTCAAGTTATGTAGCAGTTGTTCTATTATAAGAACACGTGCTGCGAGTAATTAGCTGAATCCTTTTAGCAATTAGAAAATCAGTTCTCACTTCGTTATGCTGTAACCATCTGTGACTCTTAAATTCGCATGAAACAAAATAATGCTAAGAATATGGCGATCTCGCAATTGTCATAGTAACACAAAATGTATGAGTACTATAATTTCATTGAGTGTGCACCGATATTGCTTTTCGTCTTGTTGACACAAAAAGAAAAATATTTCAGTTTAAAACTATCGATGTATGACACACTATGTGTGACCGGACGACCCCTTTATCATTACACCACGTTATGGTATGTTGCTTTACCGCAATTAAAATACCACGTGTGAGATATTGCGCTCAATAAAATAAATTAAATAAGTAATCGCCATCACCCTCGCCTTCTTACGGTGATATTTACCGGTTCTTAAGTGGTGATATGTTGAAAGAAAAAACATACTCTATTATAAATAATAGTTGAACCTTATGCGGATAGGAGAACTACTATTATGTTACGTCTTCTGTGAGTGGTTACCTACGTGTTATAATAATGTGTATATTAAACCAATCAAAATATATCAATCGATATGTTTAGTCAACTTCTCACTCTAGAGCGTTAACTCCTTCGTATAAATCGGCAGCGACAAACATGTATTGGATATGTTCATTACCTTACATGACCCTCAAGAACATCTTGAGATATCGCGGTATGACCCGAGGAGTTAATATCATCGACAATAGACAATGGATTACTTCTCACATTATTACATATCGTAAAACATTGTAATAATATCACCCGCGGTTACTCGATTCAAATGTGACAAGGAAATGAGTTATGGTGATAAGATCTCTATTGTTGTGTTATGTTTTATTGCTAGCCAATCTTACGTTCGATGTAAGCTTTACAAATATCTCTATTATTGTAACTCTGAATCTCAATAATCAAAACGCCTTTTTCAAGCTGTTCAAGCTATTCATCTTAATCACCTTTGGAAACAAAACCTGTTATAACAAGCATGTAGACACACATCACATTACAATACATGCAACAAACAAGGAAACTAATAGTTGGCACACTTGACACAACTCATTACAACTATCCCTGTACTCGCAATAGAGAACAGAATTTGGACATAGCACTGTTTTATTAATAGCAAACAGAGGTCTCCCCCTTTCCCATCCTTTCCCACTCCCATCAATCAATTTTGGGGGAGCTGCCAAGGCTTCTGATGTCATGTGACTCGGATCAACATTGCCTCGGGGGAGAAGGGGGAATTTGTTTCCTTAATTGGGACAAAGTGTGCCAAATTTGTTTCCCTTGATTGTAGATTGTTATATCAGTTGTTACATACCATTCCCCGTAAAGTCAACCCAAGATATCGCACTATAATTGCTCGAGGGGTTAATTATAGACGGCGGATTAATCCTCACAATATTACATATCAAAATATGTAGATACTACATAACTCCCCAGGTTACTAATTAACCAATATTGTATTTTTGAAGCAGCCGGCGTATTGTTACCTATAAAGTTGTATGGTGTACCATCCCTGGTTGTACCACATTCACTACGAAGTATTACCGTCATAGGGGGCGGGTATCCAGATACAACGTTGTACGCATACGCGTAAACGAAAATGGGGTTAGGGGTTGTGTGTTAGGGGGCTGGGTGTTTGGTGGTTTGAGTCCGGTCGCATGTGGCGCTGGGAATTAAGCACGGGTTGCCTGCGTGATAGTCCGGTCCCTATTCGGCAACGGAGTCAGCTTAGCCAATATTCAAAGAAGTTTTTAAAGACACCACCACAATACATAGCGTTTTTGCAAAATGCCCTAATTCTGGTTTCTAATTTGTCTCAGTTCCTATAGACATATGCACACAATCGTGGCTTCATAGCGCGTTCATCGTTGGAGCTTTTATATGTTCTAGTTTTCATCAATCAATTATTAGTTATCAGTATTTCTTTTTCTTATTTCTAAAACTTAAGAGCTCGACAAATGCATTGTGTGGAAAAAGCTTTAGTTGGTTGGAGTTCGCGCAATGCATTGTGGGAAGAACTTAAAAAACTGTTTGGACAATATTCATATTTTCCAATGCATATTGTATGTGAGAGGGCATGCAGACGGATGCTTGTATTGTATGGTTTATATAAATGTGCCCATGGGTTTAACGGCGTGTACCTTACCCAACCTACACGCTCCTTATGTTGGTTAGTTTGGTTAAAAACCTTGAAGCGCCTTTGCGACAGAAACTGTTAATTGATAGCATAAACTATTTAGCACGTTACTGTCTATGTCATCCAGTCTAAATGCAACAAAGCGTTGCGCATTTCAAATTGTTACTGTCTTGTGATATTAAAGCGTATACATACTGCATCTTGATGTACTTTGAGCATGTTGAGTGCCAAGTTGCTATCTGAGGAGATCCAATCGGTTGGAATGCGTTTAGATAATATAAAAGCGTTTCACATATTCACATAATCAATATTAATTACAACTGACTATTTTTAATTTCTTTTTAGGACTTTGGAGCAAATCCAGACATACTTTTCATTCCAATGACCGATGCCAATTAATTTCGAATGTCCGACGCTCCCATGCTTTAAGATACCGGAATATTTTTTAGGATACAGAGCTTTAATATCAGTATCTTGTTTTCGCAGTTATTTTGTCGGAAATATTAATCTGTGTTTAAGATTTTCTGATTGAAGATAAACCTTTTTCATGATGTGGTGATATAACTTTGGGAAAAAGTGTACTTTAGGTTCCAGATACTGGTTCAATACTGGAACATAGAAATTGCCAGTATCGTTCGATACTGGTACGATTTTACTGTCCCATCAGTATCAGTCGATACTGGAACACTAAATTGGGTTCCAATATCGCTCGATACTGGAGCATTTTTATGTTCCAGTATCAGTCGAAACTGGTACACGTGCTACCAGTAGTAATTTGTTCTAGTATTGAGCGATACTGGTACATAATTGTGTTCCAGTATCGCCCGATACTGGAATATTTTATATGTGACGATACTGGAATACTGACTTTGTACCAGTATCCAACGATACTAGTACAGTCCAGAATAAGGGACCTCAAGACACTTTTTCCCACTTTCGTTTTATAAAACTAAGCAATTTGGGCGCGATAACTATTTTTCTAACATATGATGCACAATGTTGTGTTTGTTGAACACCTAATTTAACACCGAAAAGGAGTCAAATCATTTAAAGCTGAGTTGATTTTCCAACTCCAATGGTTTTAGAATTCAATAATTCAGTTGTCATAGTACATGCACATGCAATGTGTACAGTGTCAATTGAAAATCCCTATATTTCGTGAACAAATACGTACATTGGGTTTATCCACACAAAATTAGTAACAACGATATAATTCATGCCACTTTTAAAAAGTGTCAAACTTCAACTTAGTTTTGAAAACAAGATGGCTTCTTTCCACTATTGCAGTTTGGCTCACCTTGTAAGATTGCATGGTGAAAAACGTTTCACTTTACAACATAGGCACATATGCTGCTTTTGCGCGTTTTATGGTATGTTTATTTATAGGATGATATCGCTGACTACTGTATAACATGAGAGAGAGAAATTGTTCATGTTATTTATTATGACATCGCAGAATACTATATTACACGACAGAGAGAAATTATTTACATTATGACATCGCAAAATACTGCAGTACATGAGATAGAATAGTATCATGCATAGGTGTTTATATTATGACATCGCAAAATACTGCATTACATGAGATAGAATAGTATCATGCATAGGTGTTTATATTATGACATCGCAAAATACTGCATTACATGAGATAGAATAGTATCATGCATAGGTGTTTATATTATGACATCGCAAAATACTGCAGTACATGAGAATGAGAATAGTAACATTCATAAGTGATGTTGACTTGGAATGAATTAAGGGAGTTACATCTTAAAACTGGGAAGGTATACTAATGTTCTGACTACTCAGTTACTCGACATACCTTTAACCTCGACACGGCAAGCCAGACGGCCAATAGCATATTTATTTCTATTCAGGTTATGTGATGTTACACCTTGCGCGCGATGTCTATTGGCATTGAGTCCCCTTTTCAAGTGAAAAAAGCACCACCATGATTTGATCAAAACTGGCAGAGTAAACAGCACTTTCCAGATTAGCTTGTAGTGAAAATGATTGACAATCGAACATATCTTACTTTATTGAACACAATATCTTACTTTAATTGAATTTAGGTTTCATTTTGACCTAGTGTTAAGCATTATTGCATTTTACTAACCTAAGCCAGCAAGACCATCGGAAGTCGAGATATGTAATCGCCGTCTATTCACAAACACTCGTGCTGTGAACCATTAAGTTATTAGATATAATAGCCTACGTCATTACGAACTTGATCCATTACACATTCATATCCTAGATGTATTCACCTTTACCTTTAACATGATGGCTCATCAATGCCGCGGTCATCGCTGCATTGTTATTTATTCGGTCGTCCATTTGTTCACGGAGTTATATATGAATGCACGTTTACAGTCTGACATCATGTCCGGTAAATAATTGACATTGACAAAAATCTTGGGAAAGGTTGAGGGGCATTGAGATACCAAATACAAACCAATGATTGTCTTTCCATCGTGCCCCCCCCCCCCCCTCCGTGGTCATTCATATATACCCTCACCCCTCACCCCTCCGTGGTCATCATATCGCCCCCTCCACCCACCCGCCCCTCCCCACCCTACCCCACCCACCACCCCTGACTATCATTTGACTGAACTGTATAATACCCATTCGGTTAAATTCGGGGAAAATTGAGTAAAATTTTTACTCAATTTCTATCCAATTTCAAGACGTAACCAAATGAGTATAAAAACAGCAAACCGTTATTATTTTAAATCCCGTTTAAAACCAAAACATAGCAAAATTCATGTAAATTAGGATCAAAACAGGAACAGATACACGGGCAAAATTATGTGAAGTCATTCGGGCCCCACCCAAGAAATCCTGGGCACGCCACTGTTCTTCTTTGTCTATTTTGTCTCTGTTTTTTTTCTGGTCGAGATGGTGTAACGGTTGTAACGCTCCCCTTTCATCACTCATCGATCCGGGCTTGATTCCTTATTGCTCTTGTTCTTTGCCTTCTTTTTTCTCTTTAGTTCTTTTCATTCTTTCTGTATCTATTGTTCCTTTATTTTCTTTATTTCCTTTTTTTCAGTAAAATGTTTATCTTTATTTATCTTTCATTCTTTCCTCTTTCCAGCTTGTGTCAAATAGAAAGGAAGTTATTGATTTCCATTTCATGTGCATTCGTTTATCAATGTTCAATTAGAGTCATCTGCTCGAAAATTGATTCTGAATCCAGACACCATGATCTATCTATTTCAGCGATGCAATTGCATTTGTACCCTACTTCACTGTCATGTCGAGCTTCCACTCGACTATGAATACCGCTCATCCGCCTGCCACTGAGTTACCTGTATATTTCGCGTTAGGTTGACGGGCCATGGAGCTACATCTCGGGACCTTGCATAGCCAAAAGGTGGTCTACAGTCTTGCCACATGTTTTGACACATATTGACTTTCAGCCCCTTTAGGCTAATTTTTAAAACTAAAATCTGCTCTAGGGATACTATATCGTAACATTTCTCGAAATGTGAACTTTTTATTTTACAAAATCTTAAATAGCACTAGTTTTTAAAACAAAAGAAATTGAAGTTCAAAGTTTGAATTTCTTAACACAGCAACTATCAAAAGTCACACTTTGGGCTTTTAGTTCCACCCAGCAAATTATCCAAAGAAATATACCGGACCAACAGCAATAAACAGGGGATGTGAAATAAATCAGAGAAATGGTGTTGTAAGGGGAAGATGTATTACCCTGGAAAAGCTTGAAAAGCGTGGTTAGGATAGTCTCAAACTTTTAAGGGGGTGGAATCGTAATGATGTGCATTAAGTTGACAATGTATACTATTGTTATTGGTCAAAGTGCTTATGATTATAACATCTACATAATGTGTTAGTTTATTAGTAAAATCATCGGCCATGTTCAACAAAAAACTCAATTTATATGATATGCGAGTAATCTGTGTCTTTTTCAATTCCACTTCAACTGTTTGTGATATTTATGAAGAAATAATTATCTAAATGGTGAGAGGGATTTTTCAGCTTGAGTGATTTATTCCATAAATTATTTTCTAAAGCGGCAGATTTGAGATTTGGTTTGAGTGTTTTCACTTGAAAACACACTACAAAAAAAAATGAAAAACAGGCTTTCACCGATTTTCAATCATGTCATCCCAAATCGAAACGGATACATATATCTGAGTGAAATTGACAAGAATAGGTAGAAAACATGTTCTCCATTCTATTCCAGGCGTTAGATTTGGACTGCAATGTTGTTTTGAATTTTCCTTTTTTTTCAATCACGGTGTAAAAAAGACCGAACACCCTGTAGTAGTGTCATCGGGTGAATTATGGACGGTAAGGCAACAGTATTTAGCAATTTTAAAAACGTCAGATTGTATTACTATTTATCGCTCTAGGGTTATTTCCGTTTCAATGCTATATTGTGTCTAATACTCAGCTATGCTCAGGTACTTCCGATAAATTGTAATGCCGATTCGGCGTTAATTATACACAAGTATATGCCTTTTGGTTGCCACAGGGGATACTACATTTGAACAATCGGCAGTTACTCTCGCACCTCAAGTTATTACGAAATATCACACTGGTACTGACTGATCATGCACATTATGTATATAATTGGTTTGAATCGAACGATTTTATTTCATATTGTTTAATTATTTCAATTTCATTCAGAATACAAAATACAGCATTGACAGGTACAGATACGGTCAGTGGTTAAGAGGATAGAATTAGCGATCAGCCGATACCTTTATCCTCAGACATTAGACAAATACAGTGATGCACGTGTTAAAACGGATACGTACAACTGAAAGTAAATACCATGATAAAACTGGAGCATCATGGGCCTAGGAGGGAGCTGTCCAAAGGGTGGCATATCACATCTGAGAAATACTAAAATTTGTTTGTTTTGAAAATATTGACCAAAAAGTGCCAAAAAAATGTTTTTTTCTCAAAAATCTCATTTAAAAGTTACAGTGCTTGATAAAATTGGCCAAAAAGGGTTGACACCAGCCTTAACACTTCCACGAGGCTATAAGTTTTACCATATTTACAAAACAGAATTTTCGGAAACCTTTCCCAACTTTCAGTGTCTATCTCAAGGATTACTGGACCAATACTAGGCATGTTTGTACTTATTTCAATGCATTTCTCATGTCGATTCCAAATGTGCTAATGAAATTCAATACTTTTGACATTTTTGAAACATTTTGTGAACTTTTGGAATGTTGTCTGCAGAATGTCTGCCGCGTGGAAAGTGTTAAAAACTAAAACTGAGACCATTGCCTTTAATATCATGGAAATATTTCCAAATTTGAATATTAATGTTGTTTTTAAATCACTAGATCAGGCATTCTCAAATGGTAGCGTGCGCCATTTGTGGCGCATCAAGGCATCCTAAGTGGCGCGAGAGTGGTTAAAATTAGTTTTAAAATAAATCATATCATGATATAGCCAGATTTCATAGGCCTATGACGGTCAGATGTATAAAGACAGCAATTTTTCGCGCGCTGCACGCGCATGTGTCCTCAAAAGAGTAATATTAGTTGTTATGTTGCCTATAATGTTACAATATTTTGTAAGGGGAATTTTCCCATTGTAAATTCTATAAAATATGACCATTTGACTTGTGATCCAAGCCACCCTTGTTTAAACCGCCAAAAATATGTAATTTTTGTTACCAACAAATTAAGGGGTCTTTTTAGAAGAAAAAAAGAGAACTGGATCAGTTATATCAATTAGAAATGCCGAAGCCTTTCTAATTATTGGAATGTACTGTGTATGGAAACTATGAGACTTTGATGGTCATGTGATGAAAGTGAAGCGTACAGCTGCTACGGCTGGTATCGCTCAAGAATGTTTCTCTATGTGCAGATGAGGTTTTTTTAAATGACACCAGCATGACCATCATTAATGACGACATCCGGTAATGATACTCATCGTTGATGATGTCTTTATATAAATGTCAACAGACAATCAACTGGGGTCTGTTGACAAAGTGGAAAGAAAATTGCGATGGATACATTTCTATATCTGTTTTGTTTCATACCAATTTGGAATTCTGTTCAATTTAGACATACAAACAACGATGACCTTTCATGTAAAAACTTAAGATACTTCCTTAGTGTTTTCTAAAAAGTAAATCCCAAAACATCCAAATATAGAATGGTGACATTTACCTTTAAACGTCCACGGTTTAAAGGTATACATCTAGTGCAGGCTTTCTTAACTAGATTTACTGATGCGCCACATTTTAGTAACCAACTTGTTATTAGTTCTTAATTAATTAATTAAACATTTTGCTTTAAAACATATAAAACCTCACTGTCAACATTTATGAGCTTTGGTCAAAACCTAGGGAATTATTTTCTCATCATGAATCATCAACTCATCAACTAATTTGATCACCCAACTTAAAATAAAGACGCTAGAGGCAAAAAAAACGACTTAATTTTGCGATCTATTTAATTTCGCGAACATATTGCTGGTTCAAAGTCACGAAAATAAATACCACAAATTTTGCAATTTATGTTATATGATAAGGGGTTATAATTTTGACCTAATTAACTTATAAAACCACCTTACACAATTGCGCTTGTTTAATGATACTGGAAGTGCCAGAGTACCAATAAACATGTGGAGATACATACACGTGATCAATGATTGCAGGTTGTTTTAAGTTACGAGCCGAACCCTATAGCGTAGGATTGGCAAAATGATGAAATTTAGGTCTTTCTACATACAGATGGAGGCAGCCATGTTTGATTTTTGTAGTCTTTTATGCCACATTTGTAAAATATATGTACCATAGTTTATCAGTTTATCAGTTCCCCGCAGCCTGTGATGGAGTCAAAGGTATTTATTTTTTAGTCTGTTGATGTATTGGCAATACGGTACTTCCAACAGAGACACAAAATAGTTAGTACTTGTTTGAAGGAGAAACCATGCAGATAGGACGTCAGTCAGCATAGCAAGTGTTCTGATATTAAGGAAGAATATGGCACTGCCTGAACATGTAACAGTGTATAAAATCATAGAAAGCGTTCGTCCCATTCACTTGATCACGTAACCTCGTTCGCATATTTTTGCCTGAATATTCGTAAATACGCCCGTGTCCAGCGTCGTCTGAGTATCATCGCCACTATTATACTGCCCTCTATTATTTTATAATGACATATTAATCGATAGAGGGCAGTATAACCAAATTACTAACAGGTATGAGAGATAGACTATTTCAAGATGGTAGCCCCCGCGTATTTCTAGAAACACCAAAATGTGGAAAATACCGCAATCTGATGCTATAAGAGGGACGGCTCGCTGCGCGAACCGTCCCCCCAAAAAGAGCGCGCTGAGATCGGTTAAGACCTTTCCATCAATTTGTAAACAGGTAGAATACAAAAGAACTCACACATTTGTTCAATGGGCTTCCATAGTATTCCCTCAATTTGTAGCAGGAAAGGTGTCCAAAGACTTTTGGTTGCTAGTGTATCATTTGTACTGTTCCCATGGTTACAGTCTGTAGGATGATCTGTCTCAACTGGTCGGAGCGTGGTTTTATGGTATGCTTGTGTGGACTGAAAACAAATGCTTAGCCAGGCTAGAAGATAGCCTATCAATGCATACTGCAATGATGTGAAACGAGGAAAAAATGAATGGAAAGATAGAGTTAACACTTTCCACGAGGCAATTGGTTTACCATATATACAAAACAGATTTTTCAGAAACCTTTCTCAACTTTCAAGGTCTATTTCAAAGATTACAGAACCAATACTAGGCATGTGTGTACTTATTTCAATGCATTTCTCATGGTGATTCCAAATATGGTAATAAAATTCAATAATGTTGACATTTTTGAAATATTTGGTGAAGTTTTGAGATGTTGTCTGCAGACGCCTGCCGCGTATAAAGTGTTAAGATGTAGATGAATGAACAAAGGATAACTTACATTGGGCTATTCCAGAAGAATTTCATACACCCCCTATGGAAGACATTACCCTAATCTTTCTCACAGGGAGTGTGAATTGCAAACTGAGATACTGGTGACTCCATTTAAAATCGGCACTCTCTAAGGAGAAGATGATGTATGTCTTTTATTTATTGGGTGACTGTATAGATTTCAAATGGAATAGCATATTGACCGGAATGTATACGAGGATCTTTCCCCAGCGGTTACATCGTATAATTTCCATTTTTTTTGTTTTAAGGCTTATTAGCTATAACAACTTACTATCTATATAAACCATAGCTTAAGGCATATCGTATCTTTGTATAAGACTTACATGTACTATGTATACATATCGTAGAATAAGCTTTCTGTAGATTAGTAAATAAGATAATTAGATCCAATTTGTAAGGTAATAAGATGAAATATGACCCAGGAGAAAATTGGATTTGGTTATAAGCCAATAAATTGAAATACATACATGAATATCCTGCGTACGCGCCAGCACCCAATAAATGGAAGCGAATAATATTACAAGAGGGATATTAGAGCATGGTATAATGCGGTATAAATGCTTACAATAATCACCTTCAACTATTCAAAAATAAAACGACCACAATCATGGTGTGGGAGAGTGTTGGATAAAGTTATCCCAAACTAAAATGTACTGATATGTGAACGTAAACTTTTCTATTCTATTTTATTCTATTCCATTTGATAGACGTATTAAAATGTATGACAGTTTAAAAAGTACCGGAAAGTCATAATTGCATTTGGTAATATTCCTGAGCGTATACCAAATAATACCCCGGTTTGAAATGGAATTCAATTGATGACCGACTTACGTAGATTGTTATATATTTATATGAACAAAAGAAGCGGAAATTGGCAAGAAAAATGAACGAGAGAAACGGAAATTGGCGGGAAAAAGAATACATCTTAGGAGACTGTTTGGAGGAAATCGCCTGTTCCCTAAGGATAAAATATTGCTATTGAGAAACGCTTTGCTAGAAGAAAGAACAAAAACCATAACATCTTCCTGTTGCGCAACAGAGAGTATCTGCAAGTTGTTCTTTAAGAGGACTTTGTCATGTTGACGAGGCCATTATCGTCATGCTTCAGATAGATTCGTAACCTTATAGGAGACGTGACGACAGAATAAGATAAGTGGAGTCATAGACTCTTGACAATCGGAAACGACCCCCGGTCTTGGTTGAATGATTGACGTACGTCATCATTGGCACCGTATGTCTATGAAACAATGGTGACGCGTAAGGAAGCATACATTGTAAGTGTAGCCTTAACCCCACATAAGGGATGTAAACCTATGATAAGACGAGCCTTCCCTAGTTAACGCTCTTTAACCTCAAATAAAGAGCGTTAACTAGAGATAAGGCCCTTATCCTTAGATAAGGCTCATAACCTACGATAAAGTAGCGTTATCCCCAGTTAACGACCCTTATCCCCAGATAAGGAATAAGACCAAAGATTAGGCTCTTATTTTGGGTTAACGGCCTTATTCCAAGTTGAAGGACGTATACCCATGATAACGCATGATTTGTCCTTAGTTACACTGTGATGGCGTTGGGTATTTTATTGCCCAACATGTTAACCCAACGTTGGTTCAACTATGAACAACCCTACATTTGGGTAACAATTTAATAATACTTTTCCCCAACAGTTGGGTTTGCGTTTCTTCCAAATAACGGGAAAATAAATCCATAACCAACAAGTGGGTACATTTATTTAAATATATTTATAAGGGTAACTTTATAAGCGTTTATTGCATAACTACTGGAAATTTACTCATCATAAGGAGAACCTTATAATAAGCGTGTAATTGCTCAACTTCGAGGCATTTACCTAACATAAGTAACGTTATAAGCAATGTTACGTTTGAAGGTAAGGCATTTCGATTTTAAATAAGTAGACCTGCCTCCATTTGAGAAACGTTTTGCAACTCTTTGGTCATGTTGGTTGTGTGAATACTGTGTATAAATGGTGGTACTTATTTAAATCAAAATGCCTTAGCTACAATTGTTAAATATTAAACTTCATCTCTCATCCCAAGATATAAGAAGCCCGCTAACCTCGTGCCCGCCATGTTCCGAGAAATGCTGTCTTACCATCCTTATCCCGTTAACAAACCGTATATAGCCGGTTTATATATCTTGGGTTTACGTCCTTTATCTGGGGTTAAGGCCGTAAACCCAGAATCACGCGCCAGGCCATTATCCCTAGTTAACGCTCCTTGTTTGGGGTCAAGGAGCGTTAACTAGGGATAATAGCGAGTGAAGGAATCCCGATACCGGTTGATAATATCTGAAATGAGAATAGGAGCAGTTTGCAGCAGGCTGAAGAGCTACAATTTAACGTGTTGGCAAATAATACGAATCGGCTTCAACAGCCCTGTTGGGGATATTGTTAATAGACATTCACAATTTCTGCAACAACAACAATTGCACGTTACAGCACCCGACCCCCCCCCCCCCCCCCCCCCCCCGATTTTAGGTTCTGTGTCATCACTTACTTCTTTATATAGCCCCTTGGGCGAGGGCCTACCTCAACAAAGAAAGAAAAGATCGCGGGGGGGGGAGGGGGTTATGTCGACTTTGCGTCACTATTGGGTGAGGTACGGGAGTCTGTTGAGGATAGGATTTTAAGCCTAAACGAGTGGGGTTAGATGGTGCTAAAATCCAAAAAAACCAGCGCCCATAATCACGTCCATTATTTCTTGGACTAGCGCCTTTTTTGTTTTCTCGGCGGTATTTTTAAGATCTCATCCGAACCGCGCGCAGGAAATCTTGAAATATGGGCAATTGGTACGTACCGCGGCGGCGCGTTTTGAGGGGGGGGGTGGAAGGAATATGACTTTCAGTTCCAGATGCGGCAGCAGTCGCATCCTGAGAGGTCATGGGTCACAATTGACAACGAGTTGTGGGCTTTCTATGTGCCCGTGCCTTCCACGCAGTACAGGTTATCTCTCAGTTTTCAGAATTCCCAGCGCCCATTCCTCTTCGCCGCGCCAGCCCAATAGTAGGGTCTAGAATGGCAATTCCGTGACCATTCTCTGGCTAGTAAGGTTTGACGATTGATTTGACATCTATGAACCATAAAGAAAAAAATAAGCTTTGATGCCCCTCGCAAAATCCCGGGGTTTTTCGCTAGAGGCGAAAATCCAAAAAGGCCGCCATACAGGGGTCCGAAAATTCAAATGACTTCAATTAAGCTAAAAAGCCTACCAAATTGTTCGCCTAAGCACAAGGATTCCGAAAAAGTATAGTTTGCCCTACTTCCGATGTTTGGTTAGCAAGTTATGGGGTCAAACGTAAAAAGGTCGTTGACCTTTGCATATGGGGTCAAAATTTAAACTTGCTCCGATTTTGAAAAATGATATCTCAAATTGTTCGTCTGATTGCAAGGATTCAAGAAATGATAGTTTTTACCACCTGGAGTGTCTGTTGTAACTTATAAAGGGGTCAAAAGGTCAGTTTCTATATAGGTCAGTATACTCTGACCTTTTGACCCACACAAAATATTCCCGATGGTAAAAAAACACCTATTTCTGGAATCCTTGTGATCATACGAACAATATGAGATATTGTTTTTCAAAATCGGAGCAAGTTTAAATTTTGACCCCATATGCAAAGGTCAACGACCTTTTTACGTTTGACCTCATAACTCGTTACCCAAACATCGGAAGTAGGGCAAACTATACTTTTTCTGAATCCTTGTGCTTAGGCGAACAATTTGGTAGGCTTCTTAGCTTAATTGAAGTCATTTGAATTTTCGGACCCCTGTATGGCGGCCATTTTGGATTTTCGCCTCTAGCGAAAAACCCCGGGATTTTTGCGAGGGGCATCAAAGCTTATTTTTTTCTTTATGGTTCATAGATGTCAAATCAATCGTCAAACCTTACTAGCCAGAGAATGGTCACGGAATTGCCATTCTAGACCCTACTACAATTATTCTTTGTCATACTGTTACCAATTCAATGGCGCAGGGTTCACATACGGCAACTTATGCAAATATAGACACGCTTGCCAAACATGCGCGGTCATGGGGCAAGAGATTGTAGGAGGAGATTGCAGCAGGAAGATTAAAAATTCAGCAGTGGTGGGGTCAAGTCAAAATATTCTAAGGCCTTCTATTATATTAACATTATAGGCTTACATTGCCAGCACATGAATTAATTTAGGGCGCATATCTTCATCCCCACACATCCTTTTCAAATCTAGTTGTATCGCCAGGGGTTAGTTCCTTATTCGGTGGCAGGGAATTTCTTTTGAAAAATTATAAATGATAATAATATAGCGCCTTACAACAAGTTCTCAAGCGCTATTCAAAGCAAGAGTATAAGTTCAAAAATACAAAAGATAGGAATGTGAACTGTGCCGGGAACTGTGTCATTTACAATATTACATGGCACGGTTGAGTTCATTTATTTACATAATGGGTCGTTCTATTATGGATGTATGTAGATTCAAATTCTCCTTCAATTATCCCGATATTTGACATATTGCCTCTCAAGTCCAGTTAAAAATTATATTTCGAATATATCTTGTCACGTTAAGATTACCGAACTCGCGTTATTATGCTTCGCATTTTCCAACCGTCGAAACCGATGAAGCACCCATCATGCCCATGAGACCTTCCCTGCTGTAATTGTAATGGAGCGAAAATAATAAATGCATATTATTTTCATTTACTTCTTCGCTCTCTGTCCATGTCAATGTTCTGTGGTTGTCAAGTATTTATTGATGCGTTATGGACTACAAGAGAGCAGAATGAAATGTAATATCTCTCTCTAGTTTCCGTTTTTATATTATACAGGGTGACCAGACATTTACTGCGTCGCTCTGCGACGATAAGAGCGCATAATGACAATGTAATATATCAATCTAGTTTCCATTGTGTGGTGTTATACAAGGTAACCAGACATATATCGCTCTCTTTCTATGCCAATGCTCTTTGGATGTCATGTATTTATCGAGGCGTTATGAATGATAAGAATGCGTAATGGCATGTTATATATCTATCTAGTTTCCATATGTGCGATGTTGGTTGTACCAGACATACATCGCTCTCTGTCTTATGTCAATGCTCTTGCTGTCAATTATTTATCGAGGCGTTGTGGACGATAAGAACGCGTAATGGCATGTAATATATCCATCTAGTTTCCATTGTGTGCTTTTATACAGGGTAATCAGATATTTACTACATCGCTCTCTGCCTCTTTGGATGTCATGTATTTATCGAGACGTTACGAATGATAAGAACGCGTAATGGCATGCAATATATCTATCTAGTTTCCTTTGTGTGGTGTTATACAGGGTGACTAGACCATTACTACATCGCTCTCTGTCTATGCCGATGCTCTTTGGCTGTCAAGTATTTATCGAGGCGTTATGAACGATGAGAACGCGTAATGGCATGCAATATAGCTATCTAGTTTCCTTTGTGTGGTGTTATACAGGGTGACTAGACCATTACTACAGCGCTCTCTGTCTATGCCGATGCTCTTTGGCTGTCAAGTATTTATCGAGGCGTTATGAACGATAAGAACGCGTAATGGCATGTAATATATCTATCTAGTTTCCTTTGTGTGGTGTTATACAGGGTGACTAGACCATTACTACATCGCTCTCTGTCTATGCCGATGCTCTTTGGCTGTCAAGCATTTATCGAGGCGTTATGAACGATAAGAACGCGTAATGGCATGCAATATATCTATCTAGTTTCCTTTGTGTGGTGTTATACGGGGTGACTAGACCATTACTACATCGCTCTCTGTCTATGCCATTGCTCTTTGGCTGTCAAGTATTTATCGAGGCGTTATGAATGATGAGAACGCATGTAATATCTTTCTCTAGTTCCTGTTTGGGTGATGTTATAAGGTGACTAGTCATATTACTACATCGCTCTCTGCATGCCGAATGCTCCTCGTTCGGCCGCCAAGTATGTATTGAGGCGTTTGGGAACGTTACGAACGTATGTTGGTATGTAATTATCTCTCTCGCTAGTTTCCGTGTATGGGATGTTACACTAGGTGACCATTATATTAGATTATATTCGGTTATCATGGAAGTTAAGATATATTCAACAACATAGTTTACCGTCAATATTATTTGGATTATGAAAGGGTTGACAGACACAAATATTTATAAACTATTCCAAGTAAATAGTATACCAAAATACCGATCGGCTCTTGAAGTAGATCCTGAACGAATTGTCAGCAATACGATTATAGTGTATGCCTTTCTAATTTGCTGTATACATTAGGCTGGGTTCACATAGGAGTATACGGTATACGGTATACGGTATTCGCTATACGCTATTCGGTATTCGCTATACGCTATACGGGCACGGCGAGTCACACTCGTAGTAGAGTCATTACCTTAGTTTCTTAGTGAGCTTGTCAACTAGAACCATTTTAAAAGAAAATGAGGTCCCATGCATTTCTCAAAAGTGACGGGAACGTTCTTTTATAGCAAAAATTCCAAAATGGCCGCCATACTGGGCCAAAAATTCAAATGGCACACCAAATTGTTCGGCTGAGCACAAGGATTCCGAAAAAGCATAGTACAAAGGCGTCCTATTGTCCTATTGTTCTAACTTACCCTATTCTACGCAATAAATTGTTTATAAATCGTGATAGGGGAAATTCGGAACGCCTGTACACACGAATTGCAGCCCGCCACATCCAAACAGGACGGTATACGGTGCACGAAAATCGAACACGCACGATTCCCGGTATACTATACTATACTACACTATACGCAGGTATACGGCCTTTTCGAATAGTGCCGTCTTATGTGACCCGGTATTATGAAATTACATTGTTTCGATTTAAGCTATACGCGTGCCCTGCAAAACGTGCACCGTATACCCGAATAGTATACTCCTATGTGAACTCAGCCTTATGCAACATATTAAACGGACACGATTTGGATGGTCAAAATGTTGACAGATGCAAAATATTGGAAAATCATAATTACCCATTTAAAACAAAAATGGGTATCGAGTTTCTGATGAGTAAGGACCGATCAGTCCTTACGAAACAGATCTATAAAACCATGTTGCAGGATCAAGTCCGGATTTCATATTGTAATTTTGACATATATACATGTAATATATACAGCGATGGAAATACCCACATAACTTTTCAGACGGGGTAGACAGTGTCTACCCCGGGGTAGACAGTCCCGGGTGGACCAACCCTGGGTGGATCAACCCTTGGTAGACTAGAATAGAGCGCCCTCACGGAATAAACCGCAATAATACTGTTTAAAAAACACCTTGGAAACTATATTGATTATAAATTATATGTTAAAACACTCAGGGGGTTGGTGGTCGGGGAGGTAAAAACAAGGATAAAACAAGGATGGATCAAGGATGGATCAGGTAAAAACAAGAATGGATCATTCTAAAACAACCCCGGGACTGTCCGGATCATTCTAAAACCGCCCCGGGACTGTCCAACCCCGGGACTGTCCAACCCCGGGACTGTCCAACCCCGGGACTGTCCAACCCCGGGACTGTCCAACCCCGGGACTGTCCAACCCCGGGACTGTCCAACCCCGGGACTGTCCAACCCCGGGACTGTCCAACCCCGGGACTGTCCAACCCCGGGACTGTCCAACCCCGGGACTGTCCAACCCCGGGACTGTCCAACCCCGGGACTGTCCAACCCCGGGACTGTCCAACCCCGGGACTGTCCAACCCCGGGACTGTCCAACCCCGGGACTGTCCAACCCCGGGACTGTCCAACCCCGGGACTGTCCAACCCCGGGACTGTCCAACCCCGGTACTGTCCAACCCCGGGACTGTCCAACCCCGGGACTGTCCACCCAGGGACTGTTTCTAGTTTCTAACCCTAAAACTAACCCTAACCCTATCCACCCAGGATTGGTTGACCCAGGGTGGATCAAGTCATGTGGGTATTTTCATCGCTGCATAGCAATATATCAATCGATTGGCTCGTGCATAAGATCCTTATTGTAAGCAATTACGCTATTAGTGCAATTAGCTCCAATCTCCAAATGCGTATCTGTTGGCGGCAATTGACACCTGTTCTGATGCATTGGATCTGACAATTTAATTGATTATTTAACATTTTCTACGTGTCATGCGTCTGCAGACGACATTCCAAATTCCAGATTTGTTTGTAAAATGTCGAAATATTGAATTTAATTAAGTTTGAGTTGCATAATACACCTATCAGTTGTAAGACGCACTATACGACCCCCGGGAGTGGTGCGTCACTTTACCGAGGTGCGTCAACTTCTCATGTACCATGACCCACCCTGTGTCAAAAAACTACGGACCTCTTATATAGCAAGACGATTTTAGCATGGCGGTTTTGTGCTTAAGCCTATATGAAGAAAGGGGAACTCTTCTCTGTCGTCGTCTGCTGTATTGATCAATCTCCGTTTTAATTGTCAGTGAGTTTCCGCTAACAAAACATTAGCATACATTATAGATGTGATGTAAAATGTATTCAATACTAGGATGTGCTTGCAAAATTCATAAAAGCAGAACCTGGTGTATAATTACAATTCAATCCAAGCCGGTGTGCCTACGCATACATATCCATGTGCTATGTATGTAATATGATTAATGGATTCGATTGATTTGTAGGGCTTGACGTCTGATCAATTTGGTATGAGCTATTTTCTAGAATAGCTGAAAATTAAATCAAGATGTAAAATCACGATTCAGAACTCCGTTGTAATGTTTGAATGATTTATTCATGGCTGTGATTTGAATATATTCATGAACATGTGTCGATGGGGCCGTGTGAGGTGAATTAGAATAAGCTTTGATTTTTCTTTCGGTATCTATATACATTATAATTCTTTATACTAAGTCCAATCACAAATGTTGTGACCGATATGACAGTAAGTATCCGATCTTTGGAATTCACCATACAAAATTTTCTTGCTATTGATGACCACCTAAACCACGAACCTTGCCAGGGTCACAGGTCACTAATAGGTATTAAATAAGGTGGGATCGTTTCAAAAAAACCTTAAAATCGTGATACGTGTCTCTATTTTAAATAGAAGTTGTCACACAAACATAACATTTTTGATATCATATTAAAGACAATTTATCCAGCTACCGAATAAAAAAAGAATTAAAGCCACATGTTTAGCAACAGTGAAGTTATCAATCTAAACGTCGAGTGAGTCAAGGGTGGAACTGGTGGATGAGGAGCCGGTGGATGAGGCGCCCATAGGTTTCTACACAAAATAGTGGAAAACTAGAACTTTTGAAATTGATGCCATTTTAAAATTATACATAGGAAAGTTTTCAAACTTCTCATATGTGTTAATAACATATGCCTGCTACTATGAATAATAATATTAAATTGTTATCTAGACATTCTCTACTAGAATATGATGTTCAATTCAGAGAGTGTTTTAATGTAAAAAACACACAGTTTTATTCATTTTATTGATTAAACAATGGCCAAATCGCAGTCTCTCTATTTCATTTGTGTGACTCTTCGGTCCTTTTCTACCCTGGGTAGTAAAACATTTAACTAAAAAAGCCAGAAGTGTTTCTTCACACAGAATTGTTCATAGATTTATGAAAATTTTGCTATTTAGACCTATTTTGGACCACCCTGTATTTAAAATAAAAGGAACTTTAACGATATTCGTGTAGTTCATTTTGATAACCATTTTCTTTTAAATTAAATAGTCCATGCTAACTTAATTTCATAGAATATTATATACAAACCTTCATTTCATGCATTATTTCATCATAATTTTAGACACCCTGTACTTTTCCTGTGAACATTTTGGGCAAGTGATTCTTAGCAAATTTGGTAGCACCTTCTGCGGTTGTTCTGATTTTGGTGACTATCTTCAGCTAAACCCTAATTGTACAAACTATCAAAATATTTTGTGAGGAGCAAAAACGATCAACTTTTTTATGTTCCACCCTATACAAATTTTACACACCCTGTATAATTTGATTCTTTTTTGCAAAAATGAAAAACCTTGAATCCTAAGCTTTCCAACGATATATAGTTTGTGGGTCATTAAGTATGTAAAACTTAAGTTTTGTCCCGTTTAATCAGATTTGGTGCATTCCTCAACATTATTAGAAGTGAAACATTTTTTTGGACCAGTTTGTGACTTCTGACCCCATGTGTTTTTATTCCAGCTGCTATCAAAATTAGACTCACCTTTTGAGCAGGTGTCTTCCTCTTTATTCATCTTCCTCGGTAAAACATCCCAGATATAATGCATCCATCCATCCATGAATTTTTAAATTTAAAAAAATTTAAGTTTAAAAACTACCCGGCATGAGAGAGCGATGCACTATTCTGGATATGAACTACCTACGACGTGATTCAACACACATATATGGAAGCGTAGAACCATAATATGTGTCAATTATCAGATTAAGATTTCAAGCCATTCCCCCCCCCCCCCCCCCCCACCACCCTCAATTTACAAATATTACCATGGCAGGTAATAGAGGATTACCTGCCATGATATTACCTATACTGAAATGGTACACCGGATAAAGTCTGTGAATTATACACTATTGTAGGAACGCATTAATTTTTTGATGTAATTTTGATAACGTAAGAAGTTGAAGGATTAAATATTATAACTGAAGTATATGAACTATTCAATAACCAACCCCAGATCATATAACTCATTTCTTCCCACTCAAGTAAACTCTACATTTGCAATGACGTCGTTCACTCAGTGAATTTGATCTTGCAGTTCAAGTAGTGGTTTTAGATGCAATTATTGCCATTTATCCGAAGTCCGATTTAGATAACGGGATAAGCTCGTTTCAGAAACTTTAGCCGATACTTTGAACTCGTGCATATAAAAAAAAAACTATCAGAAAATATCATGCATTAATGCATTCGTTCCAGTCAATTCTTATTTGTTGTAGTTCAATGACACTTCCGTCGAAGTAATCCGCACCATTCTTTGAATTTTCAAATTCGATTACCCCTCGATCGGTCATTGGCACATGAACGAGTGTTCAGCTAAATGTTAACGCCAGGCAGCCATTAGACAGACCGGACAAATGTTCAGGTAAATCAGGTATGGACCCTTCCAGATTTGTCGACATTCCATAATGGGTCCCAGGATATTATTCCCTAAATTTGTATACGAAATGAGTTGTTTACTATTTCTAATAGCGGATTATAGCCAACAGTATATGGCGCAGTGAGTAGCCCGAGACCAATTTTGTGGCGGGAAAAAAGCGACCCTTTAAACTGGGCATGGACTGCACAGGGCCACTGCGGATGTAACAATGACCAGGGGCATAGGACATAATTCAACTTCCGGTCAACAACTGTAGTTTTTATAGTACCCACTTCTGAAACCTGTAATTAACTTGAATATTATTCTAATGTTAGTGAATTTAATTTTAATGTTAAATACATTTACCTTAGGCTGACAAAAAACATTAAAAAACGATAGTATTTTATGTAGTTAATTTAATCTTGTACATGGTATGACGCGCAAATTATCCGTGTCCAGATGCTAAATAAAGCTGTCAGTATATAAGCTTAATACTTGAACCTTTCCGGATCAAAAGAAATGTCTTATCAGTATATAAAACCTTTCCAGATCTGGACATATATTTAGACTGTTAAACAAACAAACAAAATCTGTTTTTTAAAGAAAGGGTCACTTATGAAAGTTTGTAATACTTTTATAAAACTATCCCCCTATGCAAACTGATTCAACAATTCAATCTTACCTACTTTAAGATTACCCATCTTGAATTTGTCTACAATGAATTTTCAAACCGAAGAACCTGAAGCACCCAGGAGACTTTCCCCGTTGTAATGGAGCGAGAATAATAAATGCACTTCCATTTACTACATCATACTTCCCTGTCTGTATATGCTTCCGTGCCTGGCTGTTCTATTAGTTCGGCTGTCGAGTATTTATTGAGACGTTATGAACGATACGAATGCGTGATGGCATGTATAATATCGCTCTCTTTATAGTTTCCGTTTGTATGATGTTATACAGGGTGACCAGACATTTATGTTGTACAGGGTGACCAGGCATTTATAATATCGCTCTCTTTATAGTTTCCGTTTGTATGATGTTATACAGGGTGACCAGACATTTATGTTATACACGGTGACCAGACATTTATGTTATACAGGGTGACCAGACATTTATGTTATACAGGGTGACCAGACATTTACTACATCGCTCTATACTCTATTTGGCTATCTTTGGACAGTGACGTAACCGAAAAGGTGCGGCTTTTACGCACGCGAATGCATCTTCCGCCTTTCAACGCTCGTGTGTATACGCCAGGGCAGAGAGTAGGCGCGCGAGTTATGAGCTGTAATTAGTAGCAACGCGGTAATCATGGTAATGTCACTGTCTCGTGATGACCAAAAAAGACTATAGTCTCTGTTTATGTCGATGCTCTTCTGCTGTCAAGTATTTATCGAGGCGTTGTGAATGATAAGAACGCGTGATGGCATGTAATATCTCTCTCTAGTTTCCGTGTGTTTGATATTATACAGGGTGACCAAACAATTATTACATCGCTCTAGTCTCTGTCTATGTCGATGCTCTACGGCTGTTAAGTATTTATGAGGCGTTAATTATGAACGATAAGAACGCGTAATGGCATGTAATATCTCTAGTTTCCGTGTGTTTGATATTATACAGGGTGACCAAACAATTATTACATCGCTCTAGTCTCTGTCTAAGTCGATGCTCTACGGCTGTCAAGTATTTATCGAGGCGATATGAACGATAAGAACGCGTAATGGCATGTAATATCTCTCTCTGGTTTCTATGTGTGTGATATCATAGAGGGTGATCAAACAATTGCTACATCGCTTTAGTCTCTGTCTATGTCGATGCTCTACGGCTGTCAAGTATTTATCAAGGCGTTAATTATGAACGAAAAGAACGCGTAATTGCATGTAATATCTCTCTCTCTAGTTTCTATGTGTGTGATATCATACAGGGTGACCAAACAAGTACTACATCGCTCTATAGTCTCTGTTTATGTCGATGCTCTTCGGCTGTCAAATATTTATCGAGGCGTTAATTATGAACGATAAGAACGCGTAATGGCATGTAATATCTCTCTCGAGTTGGGGTGTGCGTGATATTATACAGGATAACCGGACCATACTACATTACTATCTGTATGGGTCAATGCTCTACCGCTGTCAAGTATTTGTTGATACATTATAAATGATAAGAACGCATGATGGCATGTATATCTCTCCAGCTTCAGTTCGTGTGATATTATACAGGGTGACCAGACATTAACATATATCCGTTTTCTAAATTACTCTTGTACATTAAGGGGGCTGATAACCCTCCCAACATGAAATTTATCAAGCGCTGTAACTATTGAACTATTAATATGATGTGTATAAAAGTATACATTTTTGGAAAGGAAATGAGTCGGAAATCCATTTTTTGTATCAAATTTTACCAAAATGCTGATTTTTTATTTTTTGACCAAAATTGGGCTCAAAATTTGCTGCATTCGTATCAAATTCAGTATTTGGTACAAAACGCTGAAATTGCACCAAGATTTTGTTGTTTGTTTGTTTGTTGAATAGCTGATTTAGTTTTGAATTATTGACCAAAAAGTTCCAAAAATGTTATCTTCATGATTTTGGAGGTGAAAAATCACATTTTGTATCACGTTTTGGTCAATAATTCAAAAAATAAGTCAGTTATTCGAAACAAAAACTAAAAGCTTCCTAGAGAATTTTATTAGAATTATAATAAAACTAGAACGATAACATTTGACAAAATATATTTTTAATTATGCTTTACAAACCTAAAAATGGGTTTTCTCCATAATGGCCAATTTCATGTTGATTGGGATTTCAAGAAAATGTATACTTTTATATAGATCAAATGAATAATGAAGAACTTACAGCAGTTTGACGGAGTCTATACTGAACACCAACCCCCCCCCCTTTTTTTTTATTAGTGTATTCGGTTATTCGGTCATCCTGGAAATTAAAAGAAAAATCGTACATTGAGTCTACGATATAATTTACTGTCAATATTTGGAAAGAAACGCAAGATATTCCAACTTGATGACGGGACACAAGCAATAACAAGGAATATTAAAGCGATAAAAACAGTAACATATACTAAGCCAAGCAATGAAAATTGTCTGTGCACTAACATTTTAATAAATTATAAAACGCGGATATGCACCGGGACAAGCAGTAAATATTGCTGTGCTGCTAGTGTTATTCTCACGGGGGAATGAAATCTAGCTAAGGTACGACTAGCTATCTAGATTCTAAATTCAGGATTTTAGCTATAGGCCTACATCGGTGGAAGCCATGAAATCATGTAAAATAAGCCCATTCAAGAAAAAGCTAAAGATGTTGGCCTCATGGAGGAAACAACCTACAAATATGAAATTCTAAAATATTTAGGTACTTTGACTACACTTTGTACACTTTCTAGGACATTCTAATTTAAAACACAAACGGGTATTGCCAGAAGGTAAAATATTATTAGATCGTGTGAACACTACAGGTGTGGAATTTGTCTTTATAATGTGGTTTGTAGAGTTTTTAAAATAATAATCAGTCCTCTTTTTAGTCCCTTTACTAGTCCTAGTAACTAGGACCTGCGAATCTCATCTATCATAACACTTGACATTATCGAACTACTGATTCTTAAAGTCCTAGAACGTTGCCAATATGTGAGACACGGATTCGAAGTAATGAGAAGTTTGCAACGGTGCATGTATAAAATATTTGATTCCCAATCGATTTTCAAAGTGATTTCAATTGTATGGACTTATATCTTGATGTACATACCATTTAAAATGAAGGTAATTGTTCAAAAACGTTGCATTCGAAGTAATGAGAAGTTTGCAACGGTGCATGTATAACATGTTTGATTCCCAAACGATTTTCAAAGTGATTTCAATTGTATGGACTCATACCTTCATGTACATACCACTTAAAATGAAGATAATTGTTCAAAAACGTTGCATTTAGGAGAATTTTCCACACGCCAATTTCCTCCGTGTTGAAACTAAGTCGAAACGAAACCGGAAGGATGAAATGATAAGGTCAGAGGTCGTACACGTGAGGGCGTATTTATAAACAAGCACCCACCAGGCGGTATTGGCTCATGCTCATACAGGGTGTGTATTGCATCGATTGAGGTATCCGTATTTTACATGCGGTAACTATTCATAAAAAAATACAATCAAATGTCTCCTTGCAATGAGTAAATATGAGATTTTCTTGTTATCTCATCAATATAGATTATAAAGTTGGGTGAAAAATCTTTTTTTTTTACGTGCAACAAAATCTCTTATCACGCTATGAAAATTTCGCCCAGGACTAACGTCATCGTTTGTTTAGTTGGAAATACGCATGCGCAGATTTTAGTGTATTCGAAAGAGAGCTAAGCGAGCCGAATCGGCGGGAAAATGGACTCAAATTACTATTTTTATCAGATGTAAGTTTATTATCGTTGTAATCAACGAGGTCAAACAAATCTGTGATTCTTAACTATACAGTCATATCATTGTGGGCGAGTATTAATGATTTGGGAAGTTGCTAGGAGTCACAGAAGTTGTACTTTGCTCGTCAAAAGCGTAAATCTAGAAGTCACATTGTAGTAACGTTCTGTGACTCAGTACTATATTCCTGAGTTACATGTTACCACGACTATCCCTTTACATGAGTTTAGGCGTTTGATATAGTTGGTACTATTTTCAGTAAATTTGCTATCTACTGAAGATAGCAGTATATTTCTAGAGAATAGTATGCAGAAATGTAGTATTATATTATTTGCCCAGTATACTTTACTAAAATACCTCTGTTAGTGTAGAAAAGTCCAAACTCTAAAACATTTAGGCTAAATGGTTCAACTCGTCATAACCAGCACAACAAGGAGTCCGAAAGCTGTCCAATTTTGCGATATCTCTCATTTTCAAGACTAATTTACATCGGTGCGTTGCCTTGGCTACAAGTAAAGCTCGTATGCAAGGCTTGGGTGATGCCAAGTCACAATTTATGAAATTGAAACGACGTTATAGCTTCAATGTGGTATTAACCGTATTAACCCAATTAAGGTTTGTACTATCTTCTGAAGATAGCTTATTATTATCTTCAGAAAATAGCGACCCGTGAATGCCATCTTTAGTAGAAAACAACGCGTTTAGAAGACAGCATACATCGTTTGCAACGCACAATTTAACTCCTATGGGCGCGTTTAAAAGTTGTGTATTTGAAGGTCGTCAGCTGCTATCTTCTGAAGATAGTAACTATTATACCTTAATCGTCTTTTAATTTGGGTGAAGATTATGAAAAAGTTTTCTTTTTTATAAACTGGTTGCAAACTGACACGTTGATGCAGATCTCACAGTTAATAGTTCCCCTCGCCTGATGCGATCTGATACCGCTCTGTCGCCCGAGAAAATCCCCTAGTCTCTGAGTGCGTTTCTCATTTCAAAATAATGAACGTTCGTTTGGACATTTATTATAGATACGCCTTGTTCTTAATATAAATCCACAAACTAGTGTGTAACCATCGGAAATAGCTTTGGCCTGGAATCCAGACTATCCATTGGCTAAACTACTTCGGAATATTCGAGAGTTTTTAAAATAATTAGAAGTGTAGACCGACCAGCAAATCGGCTCTCGCGCAAGATCCTGGTTTGATTGTAAGCAATTGTGTCTGTAGTGTGATAAAACGACACTACTAATGCATTCAACAAAATACATGATCTATATATTTGGATTATCAAGAGGTAAACCACTACTATATCTACCCCCATCCAATCACCTCTTGCACAAAAGTCAGATAAGTTTGTAAACCTTTACACTAATATTGTGTAAGTAGCTGCTGAGTGCTCATATGTTGGCTACACTTTGCACCCGTTCTGATGGATTGGATCTGACAACTTGATTGGCAATTATAGTTAGTCGATGCACGCTACTACTGCCATTAACACTTCCCACGCGGCTGTTAGTTTTACCATATACAAAACAGATTTGTCAAAAAAAACTTTGAAAGTGTGTCTTAAGAATAACTAAACCATTACTAAGCATGTTTGTACTTATTCCAATGCATTTCTTATGATGATTCTAAATAATATAGAGTTGAAATTCAAATAATTGTGACATTTTTTAAACATTTTGTGAAATTATGGAACCATCGTCTGCGGATGCCTGCCGCGTGGATGGTGTTAACGATGACCTGGATTCGGAAGGGGTATGGGTATATTCCATTTCTGTATGTTTTCCTAGCCCAAAAAAATGCAATAGTGCTTTTTTGCATGGCGTTTTCGTGCTATGTCGAAATACAGTATAGGTGAACTCGTCTTCATTCGACGTCTGCCGTATTGATCAGTCTACGTTTTAATGGTCAATAGATCTTAGCTTAGAAATTTGGCATACATAAATGATATGTAAAATAATTAATTCACTACTAGGCTGTGCTTGCAAAATGCATACAAGAAAAGATTGGTGTATAAATACAACATATGGAGTTGAAATTCAATAGTTTTGACATTTTTTAAACATTTTGTGAAATGTTGGAACTGTCATCTACAGACGCCTGCCCACGTGGAAAGCGTTAACATCGACCTGAATTCTGAAGGTTTATGGGTAATTCCCATGTTTGCATGTTTTCCTAGCCAACAAAATGCTAACACCGGGTCATAGTTGTTGTTAATTTACATCAATTATTGTGTCATCTTTATTTGTTACAAGATTGACCATTATAATGATGATGGTTTTAGGTTTTTAGCAGTAACAATAGTACTTTTTGTCCTAAGAAAGGAGTGCACGTTTTCCACGTCATTTATCTCATTGATTGCACAAGATTTGGCTGTAAACTTTATATAATCTGAAAGAAAATTTAGTTGGCTTTCAAATGACTTTCATTTGATTGTATTTACTTTTCTCAATTAAAAGTGGCTGGAATTTTCATCATTAAACATATCGTATTTGGATTTATTTAAGCTTCAAGATAACTAAATAACCGTTCATATGCCGTTTGTTTTGCTGAATTTGCTAGAGTCTATCCAAAGATATGCTTGTTTGACCATGAGAAAACAAAATCAAATTTGTGTCATTGTTTAAAATTAAATCATCCATGGATGTAAACATTGCTGTTATGTTTAACGCTGGAGCATTGCTTTAAAAAAAATGGCACATTATTATTTGACTTTAGTGATCAACTTTAATCAAGCATGTTTCGTTTTATAAGATAAACCAAATGAGACAAATCAAACGGCATTCGGAAGGTAATTTAGTCATCTTGAAGTTCATTAATATCATCAACGAGTAAATACTGACTATTAAATGAGCCAGATGACTCTTTCCACATGAATATATTTTCCTAAAAAGTGGCACAACCCGTTGTTAACCAGTCAATTCGCAAGCACGCGAAAAGTCGTTCCTTTTCTAACCCAGCAAAGCGACCCGGAAGTACTCACCCGTAGCGAAACCGCTTCGCAGTCATAGTTGACCTCGTAATAGCACGATGTAAATGAGCTCTTTTCATGATTATAATCACACGTTTCAAACACATTGGCCATGAAATTGTATAGTAAAAAGGCATATTATGCAAATAATATTATCTAATATTTTCTGTGAACTTCATGACATGTTGTATTTTCGGTGCAAATTATTGCAATCCGACAAACCCGAATTCAAGAAAAACTTGAAGAAACTAAAGCCAAATTCATGGTAAAAAAGTCGCTTCTGAAGAATTAGGCATCAATTTTATCCATCGTATCATAATATTCATAGTCTTTTGTAACTAGAAACATGCTTACAATTTTATAAAATTATTTAGTCCGGTCAAGTGAATGCTTATAAAATAGCTCCTCGAATCTTGTCTCGATCTAAATTCATTTTGTAGCGTCGACGGGTTGTTGATCAAGTGTTTAAATCTCACGATTATATTCAGATTTGCTAGATAGCTCAGATGGTAGAGAGCTCGCTCTGGGAGCGAGAGGTCCGGGGTTCGAAATCGATCCTTCTGCGCTATACAATGTCATATTATTTTTTTACAGAAAGGCTATTCTGGTCAAAATGAATAAACATTTCACAATTTCATCCCACAAAATGCATGAATTCGGACGTTTTCATTGGAAAAACGGTATTTTTTTTCCAAAATGTCAATAATGAATTCAAACGCGGGCATGAAAATGAAACGCGGGCGTGTTACGGGAGGCTAAAAATCAAGTTGGCGAGGCCTAACGGGGGATCGTAAAGTTTCGTTTTCTGACCGAAAATCGGTGAAAATCAAACTCGGTTTTTCTTATCAAAAAAGAAGTCGGGCATCAATGTTTTTGATATGAAATTAAAGCTTAAGATTCCGTTAGTACGGAAATTGCTCTTAAAATATCGTACGCATTTTAGTCCGGTCAAGTGAATAGATACAGGAAGCAAAGTCACGCCAGTTGTTAAATTCTAAAATTAGCGATAAAATCACTGTTTGTGGACCAATTGTGTCAGATTTGGCATCATATTATAGAGAAAATTACGAACAATCCACCTACTTCGCCATCATGGCTGCCAGCTAACCCTACCTCAATTAATTCAGGGAAAACAAACTTCCCTTGATGTTTTAGCGCAAGGTTGACATCCTGAAATCGATCTTTGCGTGGGTTAGAAATCGGCGAGGTCACTCATTAAAAACGATACCTGCGTATTGACTGTAACTGCCCCGTTAAATTGATCAAGCATATCGTTGGTTTGGAAAGTGTGATTACAATAACACCAACGGCAAATTTTCTTTTAGATTAAATAAAGTTTACGGCCATATACTGTGTAATCAATGAGGACAATGACGTAGAGCATGTGCACCGTTTTTTCAGGGACACCCTGTATTATAGGGGAACTCGTCTCCATTCGACGTCTGCCCTATTGATCAGTCTACGTTTTAATCGTCAGTGCGTCTCAGCTTAGAACTTTGTCATACATAAATGATATGTAAAATAATTAATTCACTACTAGGCTGTGCTTGCAAAATTCATACAAGAAAAGATTGGTGTATAATTACGAGTCAACATGTTCAATCCAACCGGTATGCCTTTAAATACATATCCATGTGCTACGCTATTATCAATTAATTAAATTGATTTATAAGACGTGATGTCTGAGCAATTGGTATGGGGTAGGCTATTTCTGGAATAGCCTATGATAAAATCAAGATATGTATTAGGCCACTTGCAATTAAATGTGAGTTTACTGTTGCGTTTTTGAAAAGCAGGACGAGGTGACTATTTAATATTAATATTGTAATATTTTGGGGAAAAGTCACCTGATTTAATATTGTCGGCGTTGTTAACTATTATCCAAGGTACGAATACAATTCAAATGCTGTTAATTATGTCCTACCACCACCTACTGCCTTGGCTTTGCATTTTGTTTCTCTTATAAAGGAGTCTACTCATATTTGCATCCCTATTTTGAATATTAATGAGATATTCGATCGATGTTTGTAAAAAAAAATTGTTACGCTACTCTGAGAATTTTAAAGATGGCGATCATAAACAAACCTGAAATATTACCCATAATGCAGTAGGAAACTCCAAAGAAGTTCGGCGGTTTTGATGTGACGTCACTCATGCGCTGAAGCGTTTGCGCAGTAATCAACTGCCGTGCCTACGAATATGCTTCAAATGCACACATTTCAATACAAAGCGACAGTTGCAAGTTTCGTGCAGAGTTTTTTACTTCCCAGAAATGTTTTACAACCCAACAATGCGACTCATCGGATAATTTTATCGTCAGAAAAGTGTTAAAAAGCTTATGAAAAAGCTGTGAACAATGAAATAATTAAATATTTTTAAAATATTACATATATCACGCGGGTGACTTTTGGACGCGCGCGGGCAACAGTAAACTCACATTTAATTGCAAGGGGCCTTATCACGATTCAGAAGACCTTTAAAATGTTTCAATGATTTGTTCATGGCTGTGGTTTACATACATTTTCATTTATGATCATGTAGGGGTGGGGCTGTTGGATGGTCACAGGGGTGAATATTGGGGGTTTTCAGGAATTATAATAAAACTATGCTCACCATCAAATATACTATATAAATCTGCAATTTTTAGGTATAGCCTATTATCAAATAATAGCCAAGGAAATGTTCACAGTAATCTAGAACCAACTAGACGCGATTCTGGAATAACAACTTCTTAGCAGCTTGTTTTAGTCTTTGTCAAGGACATCTCGCAAAATTACCCGTCGACCGCCGAGCGAAGCGAGGCGGGAGGGAGGCCGAGTGGGGCGATATTAGACTATTGTACAGAGGGCGCTCACACCTTTTTTAAGGTGCCCACACACGGTATCGATGCTTCTTTGCCGAGTGTTTCCCATCATATTTTAAACATTGGAGACAAGGCATCCCATGCAAGATAGCTGCAATGTTCTCCATTCTTGCATGTGAAGCATCTGTGTTTTTTATCACACTTATAACTTAAGCTTAGATCGCTTCTCTGGTTTTAAATATTCATTTAGTTTAACGCTACGCTCTTTGTCTCTCAGTGTAATTCCATTCCAGTTGCTTTGTCTGCGGTAAATTCCGACGTCTTTGAAGTTTATGAAGTCTGCATCGGCGTTCCAATTGTTAACCAGTAACGACTTCTGCATATGATTCAGTACATATTGAAACAATGAGTATCGTACTGAGTATGATTACGGTTCTTATTACGTAGAATATCTTAGCGGCGTTGAAATTACCTCAAAAAATGTAATCACAATCATTTCTTTCCCTAATCTGACGATAACAAGCTACCAGGTAGCCACTTGTTTTCCTCTACAGACTTTATTGGGGTTATCTGTTTCCTTATACAGATTAAGGTTAATCCCTTTTTGTTACACTCTGGCAACGGCCATCTCTGATCGAATGCTAAAACGCAGACAAAAGCATACACCACCAGAGAGGACAGTGAAACCTTTGAACGCAAGGTATGCTATACTGACTTTATAGCGTCGGTCATTCTTATCGTAATGTGCCATCTCAAACTTGTTGTTAAGAAGCCTGCTTCTATATAACCAAATTAAAGTCAGAGAACTGCATATCTTTTAAATAATGTCCATATAGTGTTACATAATGTCCGCTTAGTAATTGGCATGTCATCAGGGGTAGTACAGGCGAGGAGAATTTATCATAATGTCTTCTCCATTTTATACCACATCTGGAATCAAAACAAAACAAAACGTGTCACTTATCAAATAGCCGATATATTTGAACGAATAGGCCTACTCTACTTTTGGATGTATGACAGTTGCGTGAGTTCTCGAGGATGTCTTTGATATGCCTAGATTCGTACACTTAATATCCTTGATTTAAAGAAAACAGGGAAACATCCCATGGGCTTTAATTATTGTCATTCAATCCCGCTGCATTAAGGCCTTATCCTCCCAGTACGTTACAGTGCTGCTGTATAATATCATTTGGAATTGAGTCAATGTTGTTACAATTGTAGATACAATTTGTATTCTGGTACGACTGACCTGATAATTTTATTGGAACGAAATCATGAAACGATGCTTCCGTGGGTCTGTTTGGGACCTGGCACACAATCGACCAATTGAACATTGAGCGTTTTTTTGTTGTTCGCATATTTGAAATACGTTTTCGTTAACTTGTTTTGGCATTGGATTTTAGCCACTACATAACTCTATGCTGAGATGATATGCTGACTTACCGGTACCCCTAATGCACACCTGAGATGATAAGCTGACTTACCGGTACCCCTAATGCACACCATGGTATAAAGTATTCTGTAGATATTTTAGCAACCGAGTATCCCTCGCGTTCATATAGATTCTTAGCACGTGTGTTTGTTCGGGACACGTGGAGCATCATTTTCTGTATGTAATGATAATGTAAAATAGTAATGATGATAATAAATAATGATGATGATGACGATGACGATGACGATGGCGATATGTATAAGAATACGTGTTCACTAATGACCTAGGTATTTCGTATTTGGTAAATACGAAGCATTTCAGTATAATAATAATTGTAACAGCAATTCCAGATTAGTTTTGTGTTCTTATAGATGCTCTCGAAGATGTGATTAAAATAATATGGGTCAATCAACTGTTAACGCATTGTTTCCAGGGTTTTTCAGTGACTTTTTTCTCAGAGTTTTGCCGACCAAACTTTATATTAAACATGGCTCATTTTACTGGCAAGTTCAACATTAAATGCTGTGCATCAATGAACACCTGATCTTTTTGAAGACAAAATGCCTGTTACTTATCATTTCTATATTTGGGGACCAATGTTTATTATTTTCTACCGCGAAAATGGTTGATTTGATTGGTTTTTGTTGTTTTACGCTTATCGGGAACTATGATTTTTTATAATAAAATCATACCTCATGTTCAAGGATTTCTTGCAAAATGACCCATCCATATCCTACGGATATGACAACGATAGTAAAATACGTACATGACATCCGTGTTTTCTCGCCTCTCGTTCTGCGTGAATGATTAGACTCGTCCCCAGTCCTTTCCGTCGTAACGAACGATCTACACAAAGCTGTTCTATGTAACACACTCCAAGTTCTACATCCTCGTTCCAAGCGTACTGCAAACAAGACATCCTGGCCGACTCCATACAACCGGATGTGGACCAAAATCTATCCGTGTGTGTTTCGAAACTAGACATTTATAAACCACATGAATATTAATGAGCGTTATATAATTAATAAAATAATAGTATTAAATAGACAGTGCTTATATAGCGCAGTTCTAAAGCGATTTTGGCCCATTGTTATTGCTTCCATTTTGATTCAGAACCCTTTCGTCGCTACACTTAGGCGACTACCGGCCAACAGTGCACAGCCTATCAGCACTAATTACATTATGACTGCCTAACAGCTACCAAAATATCGCTTGGGTTGACGAGTCAATTGAGACTAAGTATCTTGCCCACGGTCACAAACAAGTTTGCCACGGGGCTAGAACTCGCAACCTCATGTTCATAAGTCCCGCGCTGTTCCGCTAGACCACACATGTTCTCAACTACTACTACTATATCCTCATTCAAGAAAAATGTAGAACCACCAAAAAACCAAGAGACATAAATTGAGATTCCACGTTTTTAAACGAGGTGAGCGTGGTGGAAAAGGCTAGAATATTCCTAGTGTTACCTATAGGGTCACGCATTATGAACTCGCCTCCCAATAGGGTGGTGCCGTTACATTTTTTAGCTTCATGCTGTCATTTTCCTCAAATATTTTTAAAACCACAAAAGCTATCTCAACAAATTTGGTATCATTTTAAAGCCCTATTAACAAGCTATCTGCCTGCCAAATGGCATTGGTATAGCTAATACAGAAAGGGAGATACAGCTGTTTGATGTTTGGGGACCAGGGGTGGTGCTGGAAGGGGTGTTTCTGGAAGGGGTGCTGCCTGTACAAACTCAATGGGGATAATCCCATGCTTTGTTCTTTTTACAATAACTAGTCATCCCCTAATGTTAAAAACACAATTTTGGTCCCATTTTCAAAGGATATTTAGTAGTCATTAAGTATGTGGTTCAATAGACTTGTCAACTATTATTAACAACTAATTAATTATGGATAAGACAATGATCATCAGCTTTCTTCCTATTCGCTACACAGTCAACATGAATAATCAGCCTTAATTTACCGGATTTATAAAAATGACTATAACAGAAAAAGTTTTCAACCTATGATAGCAAAAGTATACATTTTTGGAAAGCTTGTAACTAGAGGAATTCAGAAATGCAGTTTATATCATGGATGGGTTCATCCTTAAACAAATATTTCTGAAAATTCTAAAAATATATAAAATAAAAATTTGAGATATTCACTAGCCGGTATAATTACCATACCGACGTAGTAACTTTGACAAATATATATCATCTAATGGGTAATTTCATGAGGAATTCAAATATGTAAACAAAATAATGATAGGGATAGGTATACAAAATATATGGATCTCAAATTAAAAATTAAAAAACTCTGATATTTTCCGAACATTTCCGATCATACCATTTTAGTTCTTGATCGTACTATAATTTAAATGACATATTTGGTTTCCTCATGCAATTTCCCTTCAGAAAATGTATACTTTTACTACCTCAGGGGGGTATACAAGCAAATATAAATGTGTTAAGTTAAAAATTCATGTCGCGAAAGCCAAAATCCGTGTGTAACGCGAAAGGAGGCGAGCTTAAAACACATGACCATAGTGTTTGTATATTTATTACAACTAGCGGGCACCAGCGCTTCGCGCTGGACCCGCTAGAAGATTTCACGGGGAATAAGTAAACAAAGCGTAAGAAAATTTGATACAATAATATCAAGAACATGTCCTATACATGTATACATAATCCAGACGGGGCCCTAAATAATCCGAATATCGCAGGTGCTTTCGATAATCCAGGTTATACATTGCCTTAATCTAGGTAGGCCTACGTTTGTGTTTCCAGATACCTATGTAGGCCTCCCATGAGACCTGAAATGCAGGTACCCGTTGTCCCATTATATCCAGGGACCCCATAGGCCTAAGCCCTACCCCCTAATCCAGTTACCCCAGGTGCCCTTAATAATGCACTGGATACCACATAATCAAGGTAGGCCCACCGCAGTGTGCCGTTATCTCGAGATACCCAGGTGCCCTTACTTTATCATAGTCAAGTAATTTAAACGCGGGTGCCGAAGATAGCGGACAGTAAAAGTCATATCACAATAGGCAGAGGTCAGTAATATCAAAGCGTTATAAATGTTTATATAAATATCAATCAAGAGTATGTCCTTAAATAATTCAGGTACTAAGGTGCCCTTGATATAATGTAAGTAACATGGTGCCCTTAATACACCATGAGCCTAGGCCCAATGTGCTCTTAAATAATACAGATACCCAAGATCTTAATCCGAGTAGGCCTACTCCATCAACGTGTTCTTAATACCCCCAGTTATACTCCTGTCAGCGCATGTCTCTACCTATTTTGTACCCCAAATAATAAAAAGTTGAATTTTAATGTCAAAATTGAAAGTTACTTAAAATTAGCTTTTAAATGTCTCCCCCGATTCTTTTATTGCCCTGCCACCCCGTTTTCCTCCTTTAAAGGTATATTATGTGATCTTTCCATGGAACGCCCTCAACATCGAAAAAAAAAATTGAAAGCAGATTTTCTTGCAGATTTACATTTCTGATCATAAATCGTACATACTTTCCAAGTTACAGGGCGATACGATTCTTAATTACTTCAAAATCATGGTTTTAGAGTGAAAATAAACTGTCGGATATCCGACAACTTATTTTATTCTAGTCTAAATTCACTCTAAAACCATGATTTTGAGGTAATTAGGAATCGTATCGCTCTGTAACTTGGAATATATGTACGATTTATGATCAGAAATGTAAATCTGCAAGAAAATATACTTTCTAAAAAAAATCACGAATAGAGGGCGCTCTCTGGAAAATATCACATAATATGCATTTAACATATGGTGCTGGTGCAAGTGTCGCCACTGCCCGGCCATATGCACATACTGTATCCAGGTAATTCAGTAGGCCTACGTTCTGAGCGTTATAGTTTTATAGTCGGTCGTTTAGTTTTATGGTCGGCGGAGTCTATCATCAAGATCACTTGTACCATTCCACGCTTGTACTTGAGCACAATATGTGCCATCCGGGTTTTGTTTGGCCTATTAACATTAAATACATTATTCCTCCAATAGGCATGTGGGGCCTTAACGTATAGTATATGTAGTCCATCATGTTTGCTGTGTTCTATAAAGCCTCCCGAGATACTACCTTAAAATCCAGTTATCACAGGTGGCCCACCTGCGCATAGTATAGGCCTATCCAGGTAATTTGAGACTCGTTTTATAGTGAACCCCGTAATCCAGATACCACGGATGCCCTTAATAATCCAGATACTCTATAATAATCATGACAATGTACCACACATTCCGTTCATCCAGATGCCCCATGTGCCCTTATACCCAGATTATCAAGTAAGGGAAGTGCGGAGAGGAGGGGAGGTGGCTTTAGGGTACACTATTAGAAAAAGGGTGCTTCAGAGGGGTTCTTGGCTGTCCCGTATAATGGTTTAAAGGTTCTTTGATTTTAAAGGCCCCAAAAGGTTCTGTAGAGAACCTTTAGAGGTTCGAAAGACCAATGTTTGCCCATATTTTGCCTATTTTGAACCTTAAAATGGTTCTTTTTGGAACCTTTAAGGTGATATAAAGGGTTCCATACGGGACAGCCAAGAACCCCTGAAGCCTGAAGCATCCTTTTTCTAAGAGTGTACGGACTGCCTGCTTTCACTCTGCTCCGTTACAATGTGCACGGTTTGCGTCATTACGTGTGCGCCGAACCGCGTGCGCCATGTTAAACGCGGTCGCGCAGCACAACATAGAAACGGTTGACATGGTACTGCCAGTTTCTTTATCGTTAGCAAACGTCGCATTCATCTATGTTACTAATGTGAAAGTGTCACTTTAAGATCTGTGTAAGAGTTTTTGTTTACATTTAGAAAATGTCGTGAAATATTTTTATTTGTCGGACGTATAAATGCTTGTTACTATGCGATCTTTAAGAATAACAAACAGCCGCATATACAGAAATGTAGCTATATCCCTGAAGAAAATATTTTGGGTGAAGACCATATGTCATCACTCACTCCGAAAACCACAATTTGTGTCCGAACAGTACCTACCCGAGTAAAATAAATTCAACATTTTGGATTTTCACATGTGATCCTTTCTGCGCATGTCTGAAAACGGGAAAAAACGGGTATTGAACTATCTAATTAGCTCGTGTATTAGAGGCGCAATTACCACGCTTTTTCAGTTGAAGAGGGACGCGAGTGCTAAATTATTATTGAACTATCTAATCAGGCGAGGGACCGAAAATTAGTATATAGATGAAGCCCGTTGTTGCGCAATAGACTTACCGTTATATAACTTGTGGACCACTGAAGATATGGATAACACTTTAAAATTAAAATATATAATATATGGGTTGTAGAGAGCATGTGTGGTCTAGTGGATAGCACACAGGGCTCACAATACAAAGGTTGTGAGTTCTAGCCCCGCTACGGCCAACATGTTTGTATCCTTGGGCTAGGTACTTAGTCTCAATTGCCTCGTGGTTCGGAAGTCACGTAGAAATGGTAGTTCAGTGCATCGGAAGAGTTATCCTCGAGCACGTTAAAGAGATCACATACTCCTTCGTAAAGAGTAGAGGCTCATCCCGGGTCTGTATCTGTATTTGGTCTGTCTGTGTCTGTACACAAAGTGTTCCTAGTGTATCGCTTAAACAGCTGATTTTCGCTTGGCTCCTGTGTACCATCACCATGGCCCTATAAATGCCTTAAATCTATCTATCTATCTAATAATCTATCTTGCTTTAAACCTGTATTAAAATCAAACATAAGACTACGCCAGCTTTGCCTGCGATATTCAGAGCCAAATAGGTCTTTGGGGCTTCCCGAGGTTAATTCTGACCCAAGATATGACTAGCTTTTGCTTATTTTCAAGGTTCAATCTGCCCTTATTGGCAATAAAATACAGGACTGGTGGTTTTATAAGTTGTTTTGGCTTTTTGAAGTCATAATGTATCAAAAAGACGCACTTGCGAATAATGTTAGTTCGTAGCTGTTTTGCTATGTGGTCGCATGATCCCATAATGTATAGGCCGTATTACATAGTAGAAATATAGTCAAAATAATCAACTCTCTATTATATCGCACATTCAAAGGTCCCTAACATCAAAAATGTATTGAAAATATGTGTAGCGGACGAATGTAGGTTTTTTAGAGTGTATATTTCATCATCTGCTTAATTTTATAGCTTATTTTGTGACATGGTTGAGACCATGTTTACTAAAATATTACAAGTACATGTAGATGTATTTTAAGTATGCTACTACACCTTCATAAAAATGTGTGTACGAAACTTTCACTTTTACCTACTATCTCATGTTTCCAAAATAAAATCCCCCTGTTCTACGGGCAAACGGACCTCACAGGTAAGGTCGGCCGGGCGGTTTGGGGCTTTTTGGAGGGGGTTCAAACAATAATGTCGGGCAATTGTGGTGAATTTTTAGCAATTGTCAAAATCTTCCACACACACAAAAACAAGCAAAATGTCGACAAAATTCATATATTTCAAACAAAATATTAAACATTTGCAAAAGTTTCGTAAAAATTTCCACACAAAAATGGTTCGCTCTAACCGTAAAAAAGTCCACAAAAAATGGTCCGCTCTAACCGTAAAAATGTCCACAAAAATGGTTCGCTCTAACCCGTATAAACAGCCTAAACCCCATTTATATATTTTGTCATTTATGACCTAGCACCTGGTTATACATGTCCCATCTGTCAATAGACCATATTCACGCGGCAGCCATTTTCTAAAATTTGCCACCCAAGCCTCGTTCCCGTTACGCTTACCTGCGCCTGCGTGACTTGCGTGAGGATGCTTACGCCGCGCGCTTTGGTACAACGCGTCGCGCGCAGTTCTATTGAATGCGCCGAGGCGCAGATAGACCAAACGGGAACGAGGCTTGGGTGGCATATTTTGGAAAATGGCTGCCGCGTGAATAGGGTCAATTACCTGTCTTCGTGAAACTTGATTGTAACCAAACCAGCCGGTTGTTCCTGGTAAAGACGTACGAAAGATCTTTGTAATTTCTCATAGTTAACCGTATCTTCTTCTTTCAAAGCGTCTAGGTATGCGTCTATCCTGGTAGATATTTAAAAGAACAAACTTTTTTTGAAAGATCCCTTCAGAATGAATGGCAGGGGTCAAAGAAGATTTCTTGTGTGGTCCAGCATGCTTAGTACCACTAGGAATTTGTCCCAAAACAATAGTGCAAAACATGTGTTAAAGTACTTAACAGCTGGTTATGTCAGACCTTGTTCAGACTTCTACCATCATAATACATGGTACAGATAGACGGCATGGCCACAAATATGAAAAGAAGTTGAATCTCAACTAAAATTGGTTATTCCAAAAAATAAGGGTCGTGTACTACTTGCAGCGGAATTGTCTTAAAGACCCTTGTTTAACAACGTTATAAGCCTTTCATTGCAATGTAATGTCAATGGGAACCAGTAGACACTGGCGACAGAAACCAGTGGTCATGTGATGAAAGTGAAGCATGCGCCTGGTAAGGCATAGTAAAAAAAATACATGTTTCCCGTCCGGACTTTTTAAAAAAAGGAGGGAGGGTCTTACTATTTACTATTTTCCCATTTTTTGCTATTTTTTTTCAAGATGGCCGCCAAGTCGAAAGTGACCAACTGACTGTGTTGCAGACACTCCTAAACAGGATTGTCCACTCTAATTGCCAGAGGAATACAAATATGAAAAGGTTTACCTAATATATAGAGCCAAGTACACATTGTTTCTTTATGTTTTCTTCATTTTTCAGGTTGAATGAGGAACAAAACATCATTGATCGAAAGGATGTAGGCTTACATGTATCGGTCCCCTAATTGCAAGCAATTGCTACGTGAAGTTAGGTATATCGGTCCCCATATGGTACTATTTGAGAAGCCATGTCAATAATTCTGTGTCATGCTATGAAATGATACAGCATTCCTATTACACCTACCATTCCTATGGGCAAAGAATCAATCACTTTTTTTTAAACTTTTTTTTAAATTTCTTTTTATTATTATTTTTTTTTTTTACAGAATTTTCGGAAATAGTAAATAGTAAAAAATAGGAGGCGGCGGCCAAAAAGGAGGCGGGCGGGGACGGGAAACAGGTTTTTATTTTTTACTAGGCCTAATGCTCAAGAAATCTTCTTTGGGCAGGGGTATAATCAACGGAGCGCAATAAGAATACAATAGCCACGCACACAATCCCATGAACAACCGTCTACACTACTGGCTGTAACATGATAAAAAAGTTATTCAATTTTGAGAAAAATGTTAAAGATAATTCCAAAGTAATTTCTATTTCAATCTTTAATATGATGCAAAGGGAATTTTCTCAGCTTCTTAATAAGCTTTGTTTCATGAAAATCGGTGGTCAGGAAGCAGAGATATGATTTAAATATTGGGTTTAAATGAAATTGCAACTGTATAACTTTTTTTTGTTACAGTCTGTATGTTGTTTACACCAGTAATATAAAACCATATGCAAGTTGTTGTCGTCCGACATGGATATCTCGCCTTGGTTTGAAATCAGATTAGAACGATTCAATTTCATAGGGGAAAGTAGGAGTGCGCAGGGCATTGTGTCATTTGTGGAGAATTTTGATTATAAAAAGCACAAGCAGCCCAAGTTGATTGAACTCAATAAAAACAAAATTAAAAAATAATTACAATAGTATCATTATTAGAGTGATCAACCACGTGGTTTGTGAAAAGCTGTTGTATATGTACAGGGTGTCCCAAAAGTTTCGAAACCATTTTAAAGCTTTATATCTTTTAAAGCTTTATATCTCCGGTATAATAATACGCGCTATAAATCTGAAAATATATTTCGATAGAGAACACTTGTAGAATTTGTTTGATACCAAAAGCTATCGGTAGTACCATAATACAGCAGAAGGTTTCCCGACCTGTAAAACTGCACTTTCATAACGCGTACTATAATGTTTGCTTATGTAATGACTTTAGATGGAGCAAGGGAGGGATATGGGCAGTAAGGAAGTTGTTTCCATTACGATTGAAATCTTAGATTACAATAATATTATGTTATGAACTTAGGACATATAAGCAATTTACATCAGTTAAAAAATACCGTAGACCAATAAAACCTACAAGGCAACTTTTCTGCTTAATCTTTTTCTTGTACGGAAACTTCTTCAAGTCTCTTCGCAAATACGGTGCTCAGTTGACCTTGGAACTCTGTTCTCTACTGAAAGTCAGCGAACAGATTGCGTTGAACTACTGCACGTCTAATGACGTCAATGTTGTTTGTTAATCTTCCAGTGTTTTTACGACCACAGCGAACTACTTCTTGTACAGATCCTCTCTTTAGGTATTTGTCCACCAAGTTCCAAAATAGTTGACCTTGCCGCGGTGCGCCTTTAACATTGTTCGCTGAACATTTTTGAGTTAACTTGATTGATTTGGTTTCAGCGTACAACCAAACAATTCGAATACGTTTGAATACGTATGATATTTTATGCTGTAATGCTTCCTGGAAATTAGTACTGAGTTGAGCCTTTTGATGTCGTACACTAAATGTAATGAGTGCATTTTTGTTTGTGAAAGCCACGTGAATGGAGTATGAGCAGGAATGTGCATCTCCAGTTTCCAGCAAGTGTTTAGAGCTATACACACAGCTAGCGTCGTGAAAATGTATGGTATTACGTGTTATGTTAACAAACATTTTCGCTCGTGTAAAATAGTAAGGGCCTTAACAAAAGTTACACATTTGGTATCAAAATAACTCTACAAGTGATCCCTATCCAAATATATTTTCAGATTTAAGTTGCGAATTATTTTACCGGAGATATAAAGCTTTGAAATGGTATCGAAACTTTAAGGACACCCTGTATAAAGCTTTATGCAGATGAATTCGTTATACATTGTCGATCGTGTCATATCAAATAAAATCCAGCCCGTTTCACTTAATTGCCTCTGAACACGTGTAATACAACACGTTGTAAAAATGCATTATCATTATTATGGTATTATCTATTATTTCAAGGGTATAAAGTAATCTCTGACTCATATCATAATATTGTGGGGAATATTTGAATTCAAGCGATTATTATGATATGGACCCAAAACTGTATAGCACACAGTAAATAAATGTACATAGGATATTCATATTCATAAAACGTTCGTACTTATATTAATATTAATAAAATATCCGTATTTATTTTCTTCATAAAATGTCCATATTCGTATTCATAAAACATTCATATTAATGTTCATAAAACAAATAGCCTATTCATTTTCATAAAATATTCATATTCGTCAAATGTTCATATTCATAAAATATTCATACTCACATTTTGAAGTTATTCATACAATTTTGATATTCATATTCTCTAAATAGTCATTCATCTTCATAAAATATTACGAATTGTATTTCATTCTCATCTTTTAAACAATGTTTTTCAAATGGCTCTAGAGTAACGACGGTGATTTATATTCTCCAAGAAGAAAAATTGAGGAGAAAGAAGGGAGGATAACGTTGGCTATTTTCCCGAATAGCAAAAGTCCATGCGATCTTCTCTACACTATTTACTCTATATGACAAAATAAATCAAAACGTTTCAATTCTCACTTCCCTTGTCCGTCCATACTTAACAAGAGGAAACGTTTGGTTCAAATATTTTGGTTGACAATGAAAGTCATTCCTGCAATACCTAGACATTGAATATTCCCAATATATTTGGAACCAGTTTCAATACAATCCATGAAAATCTGTAATGACTACTTGAAACTCAGTGGTATAGCTAGGATTTTTTTTCAGGGGGGGCAAGATTTCTAAAAAAATCGTAATTTTTTTCCCAGTCACCCACCTCGTGAATTTAACGTAAGTTGGTGTGGGGGGGGGGGGGGGGGGGGGGGGGGGGGGTTGAGGTCAAACAAATTTGCACGGTCACAACATTTCGCACGGTAAAAAAAATCGAACAGTCCAAAAAGAAGCACACTGAACATACTGATCAATTCTAAGGGTTTTAATCAATTATTTCTATTTAAAAATGTTCCTTTATTTATTAAAAAACAAGAGAAAATTTGTCATTTTATAATGGTTATAACGCATAAGCACTACATCAGGAGAGTGGGCCGGGGGCACAAAGGGGGACGGGGCACAAACAATTCTGTCAGTGGGAGGGGCAACTGCCCACCCCCGCCCCCCACTAGTCTCGATAGATACCAAATCTATGATTTGGGTATCGGCTCAATGCATAATGTTGAAGGGAACCGTCACTTAGACAAAAAATTGAGTGCACCTGAAAATCCTCCGTTTTTATGTCCCACTCACCTCTTTGGAGAATCAAAGTTGTCCTTGAATGTTCACTAGTTAGTCATGGCATTGCTATGAAATTAAGAGCTAGCAAAAAAGTTCAGAAAAGTCGCATTGGAATTTTTTTTTAATAGAACTAGCAAGTAAAACAGGGTATAAAACTCGAAATCACCTTTTTGTCGGCCATTTTGAACAAAAAAACAACACAAGGTCAATTACTCAATTAGGTTTTTATTTTTCTGTGCAAGGCTACCGGATTGAATTTCATCCAAATAATAGATACATATTGGTCAAGAGCCAGGTGAACACTAAATTTTAAGTTAAACATGTCCGTTATGTCCGTAAAAACATAATTTAGACATTAATTATTTATGTAAATTAGTCACATGATAGCTCACTTTTAGAGGGTCACGGTTCAAGTCACAGTTCTGGTTCCACTTTACAGAGTTGCTTGAACATGTACCCATATCATGGATATGGGTACTGCATGGACTAGCCCCCACCCTGAGCTACGCCACTGTTGAAACTGCACTTCCATGAACATGTGTAATGACCACATGAAATTGCACTTTCATGAAAACATCCAACGACATGAAATGTGACTTACAAATCGTATACTTTAAACCATGTTTAAAGTAAATAAATACCGACCTGCCTTTTCCAAAAGTATATTCCAACTTGGATTTGAAGGCCGTTTCCGTCATATTAGCTATAAAATCTGCATCATCTGGTGTCGCCATGCGAATGGCGACTTCTCTCTTCTGACTACATGCACTAGCTGATATCGAGGGGATATCTGCCGTCTGCTGCGATTTCAGTTCTGATGTCAGGCTTGGCTGATCTGTTATTATGATCAGTGTCTCATGATAAACTGTCCCTTGTGTCACGTTATTATTCATGTTTCTTTTGTATTGTACAACGTGTGATCTGAGGACCAAATCTGCACACTGTTGCTGGTGATGTATATTCCGTAGACAGCAAGCTACAATATTGATAACGTAACTGTGACTAGTCCTTGGTAGGATTTTGGCCCGGGGGGGGTACTCGGATTTGGTTTGGTCGGGGGTGTGCCGCTGGAGATGCAAAACCCATACCCATTTTTAGGGGTGATTTTGGAAAGATCGGTACCCATTTTTAGGGGTTTTGCTTCATTTTAGACCAAATTTTCGCAAATTATCGGGAAAATGTACCTAATGTTTGCACATTATCGCGAAAATAGACACAATTTGGCGAAAATAGACACAAATTTCGCGAAAATAGACACATTTGTAAAAAGTGACCCCATTATTAGGGATTTCCAGCACACAAAATCATACCCCATGTTTAGGGATTTTGTGACCAAAAAGGTACCCATTAGAGCGGCATACCCCCGTATACCGTCTTGGGTGAGTACCCCCCCCCCCCCCCCCGGGGGATTTTGGTACTTACCAGAGACCCTATAACTATGGGACAAGTATCTCGGAGGCAAATTCCCCCGTATACTATGCTTAAATTGACGGATGATGATCTTAGAGGGGCGCACTATCATGGTCGTAACAAACCAGACGACCTAAGACACGGTGGATTTTATCGGCTCAAAACACGATTTGTGGCACAGAAATAATACATCCAATGGTCAAAAAAAGCTGATTGTTATTTAGAGTAAAACTTATTTGCTTTGATGATAGCAGAATTTAGTTCGCATATGACACAAAATACGAATTTCAAATTGTGGATGGCTTCGTCTGACAGTGACAGAGGAGAAGCGTGGCGTTATTTGCATTTATGAATATTGTAATCAGATCAGTTGGGAAGGACGCTGGATCGCGACGATCACATGGTGTGAGGTCATAAATAGTCATGAATGAATATTCATTCACAACGAATGATTGACAGTTTACGCTTAACTTCCGGATGATGAACTTATAGAGTGCGCTATACTGTGAAACAAAATCTCAACAATGGTCAGTAGGGGGGGGGGGGGGGGGGAGGGGGTACCGCGCCATTTTGTCCCGAAGCAATGGTCATGACGTCATATTTTGGTCGATTTTCTGAACTTTTGTATTGGATTTACGTGCAAAATATATGCCCTTGGCAGCATACTTTCCCGGGTGTGTGGGTGCACTTTAAATTTCAGATGTTCTAAAATGGACGGATATCTAATCAATTTGATAACAAAACACGATCCACACACCCCAGAATTGCAAAAAAAGCATAAAATAAGTCCACTTTTTTATGCCTTTGAACAGAGTGGCGGCCCTCGACATAGGAGCGAAAGGTTGTGGGTTCGAGCCCCATTAGGAGCACTTTTTGTTTTATATGCTGGATTTGCTTAGCATCATCTGTATGCTTGCCCACGTGGACACCACACTGCTGGCGTTTACCGTATCTAGTTACGCCATTTTTTTTCTCGAAAATGTCAAAAAAAATTACCGTTCTTTTAAAAATAAGAATTATGATCAAATTACAAACACATTTTGTGCGAGAGCAACACACACATTTGGCAAAAATGGCACAATAAAAATCCGTTCGTTATAAATAAATGGACATGGTTAAATGATAAAACTATCACAATTACAGTCATGGATCTCTGTGGCGTGCGTAGGTTGGCCACGTCGTTGCCAATCGGCAATCATGAGTTCGAATATTCCTTTTGTTTTTCTATTTTTTAAACTTGATGGTAGATTAATGTAACATTATTGTTAAGTCAATTTTTATCAATTATAAATGCCGCCCATGCGTTTATAGTTTTCTTTTTATTTATTTATCTATCATAAATGTATCCTTGATTTATTTAACTTTGTATCTAAACAATTAAAATGCGTAACCAATTATATTATTGCTCGATAAATAGAGTGATTTAACTTGAGTTCAGTTTGATAATATGATAGCAAAACTTGTTGTAAAACCATTTTACCAGTCGTGTCCAACAATTTCTCCTTTGCACACTTTGGTTACATTCAGAGATGTCACTTTAATAGCTTGTTATAGCTAGGCTCAATTATAAGCAAGTTTGCGACCGGGTTTGCGACCTCTATGATTTTAGGCTGGTAACACAATCCCACAGTGCATTTCGTTAAAACAGTGTAAATTATTTTTCCACGATACGTATCACGTGATAACCACGATCGATTTTGCAAAATATTGCAAAATGGCGCGGTACCCCAGCCCCCCCCCCCCCCCCCCCTAAATGGTCAGATAGGGTGTTACATCACCCTGTACTTACTCAAGGCACAGTCAGGGGTGTGTCACTCAGCTTGCCGATCGGAGGCCACTTTTAAATTAAAATTTGGTCGGCATAGAACTGGTGGCGCTATACCGATCAGGCGTGATTGTAGCAGACGACACGACGCTGGCCACGCGTCTCTCAGACGACCCAATATGGCAACGGAAGTGCACTATTTTGAATTATTTAACAGTCATCGCCCGGTTAACGATGAAAATTCTTCTAATTATGATGAATTTGTCAAAATGATAAGATTAACATTCGCGATTACGTGTTAAATTCACTACGAATTCAAAATCTAGGTTTCGCGTGGCCACCGTCGTTTGTGTAAATCCACAGCGCCCCCAAACCTATGCCGACCAAAACCTGGTTAAACATTGTTAAACGCGTTAAACGCCGGTCACCGACATATTCCGATGATTACCATAATTTATCTAAATATGCAAAAGGGACCGTTTTCACTACGTACGTTAGTATAGGACTTTCCTATCCCAAAATTAATAGTATCCCTGGCACAGTGTTGAAGGGAACCAATTTAATAACCTAACCATTTTCTTGACCAGACTTATTGCATAGTCTATTAAAGCAATTGAGTCCCGGATGTCAATAACTTCTTGTTCTATTCATCAATTTATTAAGTTTATTGATTCTTTTGTCATGTTTGTCCTATGCTTGGCATGCATGGATTAACATAGGCCTAATCCCAACTTATCTTTTCTGGCATTTCTAAGGAGCAATCAATAACTTCTATTCATAAACATGATGCCTTCAAGATGAGATATGCTAATGCTGGCTGATTATGCAATCGGCTACGGATTAGTTTTTTACAAGCATGGACTTAATTTATAGACTTAGATTAAGTCTGTGTTTCAAGAGATGGTTAGCTTCCACCTTACACACTTGCCTGAGTAAGTACAAATCCTAGATTTTGGTACCAAGGACTAAACTGTGACTATATAAACTGCTCACAAAAAGTATCGAAACACTTAGAAATGATCCGATATATAACGGCTCGAAAAGGTATGCATTAATCGAAGCAAATAACCAAGTGCATAATTTTGTTCTGCGTATTTTGACACCTCGATCGTTGAGATACGATGTTGCGGCGCGTAGTTATTGTCATTTCAATGATCGTGGGTCCAGTTTCAAAAGTGACACTCATCCCTATTGAAAATCACGAATCTGATCATTCTAAACAGTAATGCAAACCTCTTTCTATAGGATGATTGTCACTTTAAAAACATTTCTAAGTGTTTCGATACTTTTTGTGAGCAGTTTATAATAGTTATCTGACAATGAAAAGTATAATGATAATAGCGACCTCTATTGTTTTATTCCGGCTCTGTTACATTTCGCGTGATTAATGCATCCCGCCATGATTTGTCATGGCACTTTATTATTCCTTAGGCAACAAGTTTGATTCATTTTTATTTTAAAAAAATGCTATTCGGTCCTAGAAACGTGTCATTAGATTACGTTTGTGCAATTTTAGCACTTTTACCAAAAACTGATTTTGTTATTATTATCCAAAAAATGCTGAGCCAAAAAAAGTGTTTTATTTCTTGTTGTTTTGTTAATAATTTAAAAATCTGCATTTGTTTGTGAAATTTGGTACCAGAATTGGTTTCTCTTCTTACTCATTCCCTTTCCAAAATGTATACTTTTTAATACATACAATTCATATTATTAGGGTTAATTTAAGATGCACTATAGGCCTATTATAATAGCCATCCATCTCTCTATAATTATAAAGCTCCAATGGTTTTCATTCAATTGATGGGATCGATATGAATGGCCGTGGATAATTATACCGGGGAGTCGGGCTATTTATTAAGTGTATCTTACTGAAGCTTATCATTAGTTAACCTTTTGTTTTATGTATATAGAGGGTCAGAATTTGTGGGAACATTGATTTTAAGAATCAGCATAGCATACCGACAGTGCCTTAAAAGAGGCCTGGATAAGGGATCTTACGGCAAATTGTCGGTACAGTTGGGTTACAATGTATACATTGTAACCCAACTGTACCGACAATTTGCCGTAAGATCCCTTATCCAGGCCTCTTTTTTAGAATTCCGTCTATTATAATTTATATTATCAATATGTACACAGATACAGCATATTTGAAACCAAATAGCTATGGCATAAAATCCAGATTCTTATGTAATCAATTAGTACATAAAAACATGCTTAGTTGCTATACACATTGATCTAATCCATTAGATCTGATTGGCAATTGAATTTAATTAGTCGTTGGCATGCTATATTTCTTTTCGCGCCGACTTGATGTCTAAAAATGTACGGGTAACCCCATTTCCGCGTAGAGAATATAACCGAACATTGCGTTTATTGTTTTCGAATCTCTCTTTCGGGAGCTCGAAGATGAAAGGAAAATAGTTGTTGCCGACGCTTTGGAACCCGATTGTTTATTTTAACGGAATAAATCGTATTGAAAATTAGGAACCAGCGCGATGCAGGGGGTAACTTTGGAGCTGCCGAAAGACAAATTCATTGTTTTCACCTATATTTTCTTCAAATCAACTTCAGGATCGTGTCTTTGTTATTTGACAGAACTATAAGCCTACTTTTTATATTCCTTTGTATACCTAATAATAATACATGGGACTTATAAAGCGCCTTACGATGTAAACAGCCTCAAGGAGCTGCACAGAAAGATCTTAAAAACTACCAAGTGTGTGCCCTTGCACTTTATGCCTAAAGTTTGTTTTGCAGGTGAGCGTATGTTTGCACTTTAACCCCCTGAGAACTACCAGCCGATTGGTTGAAATTTAGAATGTGTCAAATATTGTGCCAATCAGAGACATCGTTAGAATAATTACAATTTTCAAAAATATTAGCATAAAATATATATAAGCAAAACTGCAATTGGTCATCAAAATGATTATATCATGTAATTGACCAATGGGAATTATTGTACGAAAGACAGGTAGTGCCCAGGGGGTTAAACAATTACTACTCTATGCTATTATATATACATGTATCTTGCTACCTTAAGAAAACCCATCTTGAATTATTCTTGTGCAGTGCATTTTCAAACCGTAGAATCCGAAGCACCCGGGAGACTATCTCTGTACTGTAATGGTGCGAGAATGATAAATGCGTTTCCATTTACTCCATCGCTCTCTGTCAATGTTCCATGGCTTGTCAAGTATTTATTGAGGCGTTATGAACCATAAGAATGCGTAGTGGCGTGTAATATCTCTTTTTCTAGTTTCCGATGTCATACAGGGTGACTTAACCACTCAATCCCCTAGAGATAATAGCGTATGAACAAATTGGATAGTGATCACCCTGGAGCCTGTTCAAGAGAAATGAGTACATTGAACCTATGACGTATTCCATCGTCGATGTTTGGATAATCTTGAGAGAAAACCAATTGAAAACCAACCAACTAATCGGCTCTTGTACAATATCCTGATTAGAATGTCAGCCATTACGCTAATACTATAATAAGCGTCTTAACACTGTTCACGCTGCATGCGTCTGCAGACGACACTCCAAAATTTCACAAAATGTTTCAAAAATGTAATTGAAAATGTATTACCATTTTTGGAATCACATGAGAAAAAAAATAAAATAAGTACAAACACGTCTAGTATCGGTTCAGTAATTCTTGAGATAGCATTTGAAAGGTCGGAAAGGATTCTGAAAAATCTATGTAATTATGTTAAAACTAATAGCCGCGTGGAAAGTATTAATGCGCATATGTTGATCGTACGTTCAATTCAAATTAGACGACGGCACGCTGCTACTGGTGTTTGAATCGGGAAGTGTACGGGTGTAGGTCCAGTTCAGCAGGTGTTCGTAGCAAACTAATTGTTTTCGTTGATATTTTTCTTAAACTGATTTCAGAATTGTGTATTTTTTATCTTTCAGAGATCGACCATGTTGGGTTTAGTGTTTTAGTGATGTTAATAACTACAAAACAAGGTAAAGTATTTAATGTTAGTTTGCAATATTATAACGTCCTCAAAACAAGTGGGCTTTTTATTTATTTTTCCATTCGCCTAACGTTGGTATATTGTTTCCTTTCGTTATTTGTTCATATGATGCTAGTAGCATGCTACACTTGGTTCTCTTACTAATCTGCTATTATGAACAATTTACAAAATGCAGTTAATCATACGTATTTATTCCGTAAAATAGCACCCTCCTCATTTACAAAATAAATCGCACTAACAAATACTTCGGATATTGGATACCTTAATACTAGCGTATGTATGCTTACTGTATTTTGTAAACTCAACATAGATTAGTTTAGGAGACCAGGTTGCGGGTGTTGTACATCACAATGGAGGTCTCGACCCCACTGTACATACAAAACCACTGCTCAAAAGTCAACTGCAATTGCCGAAGAAAGGTGTACTTTAGGTCCCTGATACTGGTTCACTGGGACCCCACACCAATTTCGTGCCCCCTGGTAACAAGCATCCTGGCTACGCCCATGCATATGTGATAGTATTAAAAAGAGAAACACATCTGATTTCTATCGATAAGTAACATATTAATTTATTCAGAAATACCTGAAAATCTGGTGATGGAGAAACCCTTGAGAACTTTTTTGACATGTTTAAGAAGGAGTTGGAAAAGTGTACTTTAGATCCCAGGTATACCAGTATCGCACGATACTGGCAAATATACTGGTACGAATTTACTGTTCCAGTATCAAGCGATACTGGAAGACCAATCAAGCGATACCGGAACATTTTTATGTTCCAGTTTCAGGCGATACCGGTATACATGATACCAGTGAGATTTGTCCCAGTATTGAACGATACTGGTATACATAATTGTGTTCCAGTATCGCCCGATACCGTTACATTTTATATGTGCCAGTATTGTCCGATACCGGAACGCTGACTTTGCATCGAACGATACTGCGTGTTCCGGTATCGAACGATACTAGTACAGTCCAGAATCTGGAGTACACTTTTTCCTAATTGTCAATAACACTTTCTTTGAATTGTTCTTTTTGAGCGCTAAATAGTGGTGAATTTTGATTAAGAATCTCCCATATTCTCCAGCAAGTAGCTAATCACCTAAACGAGTGATTGCTACAAATGTGGTAGTATTGTAAAGAGAAACAAATCTGATTGCCATCAATTTGTAACGTACGGTATGAATGTTATTTATCAAGATACCCGAACAACTGATGATTGAGAAACCCTTTACAACTTGTTTGAGAAGTTTAAAATGATAATGGAGCAAATCAAAACTCGACCGCGCGGCAACCGCCGGTTCCGCCCGGTTGGCGCATATCATTGTTTAGAACAATAGAAACCGGCTGCAACCGCACGGAACCCCACGGAACCGGCGGTTGCCGGGCGGTCGAGTTTTGATGTGCTCCCTAACCCGGATACATCTCTCTGCAGTTTAATCGTAATGATATAATAATCGCAAATTGAGCTTTTTCTCAGTTGATATTTGTAAACAAATAAAAAAGGAGCAAACGAGAGTTTGCCCAAATAATGGGCATTCTTGCTCTGTTGTTGCACTGTAGTAAATAATAGCTATATATTGGCCTACATTATGTATGTCTATCAAAAACATCATTGTATTATGTACAAGCTCTCTCACAGAGAAAAATACCACACTACATGTAAGTTTTGTAATTTCCGACTACAGGTGGCGCCCTTGAGTGTATCCGCTGTTCAGAGAGAAGAGGAGATGACCTAGACAATGGAGATGACGAATGTTCTAGTATTATACCACCACTAGTGCCGTGTTTCCCGCCAACACCAGACTGGACGGCATTCTGTTCAAAGGTTGACGGTTTGCTTACCACAGTTTATTCACGTAAGGAGGGAGAAGCAAGAGGATAGTTGAACCATCGTCTATGGTTGAACAAACAAACTAAAACACATCAACAAAGTAAAACGCCCCAAACAAGCAAATGCCCCATTCGCCCCTACAAATCACCCCCACACCCCCACACAAACAATCAAATAACCACATCAACGAACGCACACACAACAAACAAGAAATACCAAAACGAAACAAAGCCAGAATAGTCATGCAAATTTCGGTGAAAAATTCCATAGTGAACATGTTAGTTAAACTTTTCCATCAAAAACGGGTTCCAAAAATCAATTGTCTTTCTCAGTAGATTGTGTTTGATCCAGTGCCAGTGCTTATGACGTAATCTGAGGTTGATGATGACTCCCTCTGGATCAGTATATCTGTGCCACTTCCCCATTGATGAAACTTAATATAATTATGTTATCCCCTTCACAGGTAACGTTAGTAAATGGTCTTGAAGGGTATAACAGAATTAAAGCAAAGAGGGAACATCTTTAAAGGGGTACACAATAATGTTGAAGAATCTTTATTTTAAATGATTTACTTCAGAATTCAAGATGGGAATGAATGATAGTCCTTTTTGTTGCCTCTCACAAAATCACAGAAACAGCCTTATACCCAGCATATTTGTATTGTGACTATAAGTTAGCTGTGGATCACTTGTGGTTTTGATACACATTGAAATAAGTGAAACACATGCAACCTTGTACCCTAAATTAATGTCAAGGTGATTTGATCACCAAAGTTTGCGAGTATGACAGGAACATTTTAGTAGTGTACTATATACATGTGCCAGCAGACTGGGACTGGATAATACCATGCTCCCCCATCTATATAGTGTGAAATTCTTGTAGAGCCGGGGACAGAATATTTCAATTGACATTTTGTTGTACCAGGCTAAGAGAGCCGTTTTTTCTAAATCCGTGCAAGTGTAAGTTCATACATCAAAAATTAAAGAAATTGAGGGCGCAGCCTCCAGCACATCTCTGAGTATACATTTAATAATGTAGAAGACACCGGCAGCATCAAGTTCACGCCAAATGACATCATCACGAAACATCCTAGAAACACTGGCTCTGGTTCAAACACAAATCCACTGAAGAAGACAATAGATTGACTGTATCAACCCGTATGGATGGACTGATAAATAGTAACTTTTCTAACTGGAAATTTCCAACGAATTCTACAATGAGTTCCTGATGAAACTATTCCATGACAAACAAACAACTAGATATAGAGATGAACAAACTTACAAACAAGAAAACAAACAGAAAAGTATAAAAATAAAAATAAATAGTATGTAAAGAATCTAGTACACCACTGATCACAACTAATGTGTTTCTATTTTTCATCCTACAGAAATCACCAGAGTTCAAGTTCTAAAGCAGAGATTATGTTATCGAATTCAAGAAGACCCTTTTGCCGGTGAAGCAACCCATAAGTGTTACAAAGACTCCGAAGCATTAACATTTATGTCCCCGTTCACGGAGAAATATCCGGAAGGTTCCAACTTCAGATACAATGGAACAATATGCTTTTGTAACGACAAAGACAATTGCAATAGCGCCACCAGCTTTAACAGCCATACTTGGATTTTTAGTGTAATAATAACCGCTTTGATTTTGATTTTAATGAGTTAACGACTAAAGACAATGGTATGTGATTGATACTTTTTTTGTTATACTATAATGATGGGGTGTATTTTGAAACACTCTTTTTTAGTGAAATAGATACATTTCGGGGAAAAACTGTGCGGCGAGCAAATACTGATCATGACACATGATACATACAATGCTTAAAATCCATTACCAGTGACAATGGTGGTATGATTGTTAGCATATTGACTATTTATTGTGACTCCTACCTTCAGACCTTGCTATACTGCTTAGTGTATGCCACTCATTACTTAGTTTAAATGTTGAACATATCATAATATGGATACACGAATCTATTGTGCTTACTTTATCTCACTATACCAAGTATAAGTATTACGCGTGATGATTAGGGCTGTCACACCTACGACGACCAGGCCTTGCGCTTGCATTGCCCTGAAAAAAGTATCAATCAGGCTTTGCGTTGCATTGCCCTGAAAAAAGTATCAATCAGGCTTTGCGTTGCATTGCCCTGAAAAAAGTATCACAGCGCCAAGCCAAACCCATTAAGGTCTGTCTCTAAGAACCGACTGGTCAAGCAGAGGACACTGGCTGGGATGGTAGAGGTTCCCCCATGAGCGCCAGACAGAGCGCCGCGATTGTTTTCACTCTGCTGCAATCATGCCAGCGCTTGCATTGCGCTGAAAAAGTAACAAAATATGAATAACATGCAGGAAGAGCGCTGAAAACTGTCCAAAATTGTTCAAATGTTTAAAACAAGGTAGCTCTTATAGTATGTTCATATCTCGCTTATCATGTTTTCATCGAGCTCTTAGTATGACACCATGCGTTCCTAGTTTCAAATCTCAATTGTATAAGTATCAGTCTAACAGGTGATTGGTTGTACTCCATTAATGCAATGCATGTCTTCTTCTGGAACTAATGACCCTCCGTACGTGCAATCGCCATATTCACCATATTCGCCCTTTGTCACACGGTCCGCCGTTTGCGAGGAGAACATCATACAGGTACTAGTTGTACTCTCTCTACACAATATGACTGGTCATGCAGTGAGACATTGTGCAATGATGCAATCTGATTCTAGTTAAGAAGTTAGGAGGCTCTCCTCACAAATTGCGGATCCGTGCAAAAAGCGAATAAACAGAGCCCACTGCGTGCTCAGTCTCGTTTTCGGGGCTTAACTAGTGACATCAAGTAGCTGCTGCGACCTCAAGTAGCTTGTATGCATCCTTGCGGCTCGCTTTGCGCTGAGGGCGACACTACATGTACTGAGTCATCACAGCGTCCTGGTCATAACGCCGAGCCTCCGCGCTTGTTCTGTGCATGCACAAAACAACATGCACAAAACAAGCGTAGGTGCATTGTCGCCTAAGGCGACCATGGGTAACCTCACTGTCCTAGCCAGTGTCCACTGCGTCACCAATGGGTTCTAAGAGACCTTGATGCGTTAGGCTTGGTGTTTTGATAATTGTCTCAGCGTATAAGCAAGCATCGGTGTGATCGCAGCAGAATGTGAAAGGGTTTCAGTGACCTTGATTTTAAAATTGAATTGTGTTATTCATATTTTGATACATTTTCATTTTCAATGCAATCGCTGGCCTGATCGCCGTAGTGTGACAGGGCCATAAGCATACATGAGATATTGGTGTACATGATTTGCATTGCAATCGAGTTGTACTTAGGCACAAATTTTAAAAAGGACCAAGTTTGTCTCAGAAGAAACCTGAAAAGGGACTATGCGAATTGCTATTTTCTTTTTTAGTCAACAATACCATGCGAAATGCGGTATTATTAAATTAATTACATGACTTTGTGAAGCAAGAAATTTAAGCTGATATGGTACTTCACAATGTAGAATTAGAATTTGAAGAAGCATAGTCCAATAAATGGCTCACACCATCATTTTCAAAGGTTCAAGAAAAAAATGACTATGTGGTGAAATGTCAATTTTAAAAGCTACGCGAGCGGTCTACTGAGACAAACTAGGTTTTTGTTTTATTTGGCCTTATGAGATGGTTCGAAATCTCCATGTTTGGAATGTCACATATATTTCTCACATTGAATGAGAAGATTTAAGGTACAGCTTGGTGTGTACTTCAAAATGTAGTGCTCGTGCACCACTTGATTTGGTGGTTATAGAGGTCGCTTTAGTGGAAACAAGAAATCTCAAACGGAAGTATTTCTGATGGATTGCACCTCCATAGTATTCTATATGTAAAATGTCATAAGCTTGATGATTTCGGGAAACCAGAGAGAAGAAAGAAAACAGGTTCTCTCTTTGCCATCCTAATTAAAGTATAAATGCTTTAGGCAACGAATAAACTCTGTTGTACTGGCCTGACCGACCCCTTTTTCAAAATTGAAGAAACACAATTTAGAACAATTTTGAGGGGTTTTTTGGTTTTTTATTTTATTTATTTGTTTATTGAAGAAAAGGAAAAAATATTTTGATTTGTTTGACATTTGTTTGACTATTTTGTAAATCCTTAATTTTTTTATAATAAGCGCGCAATGAACATTTTGTAGACTAGCAAATCGCAAGTCACATGCACATAGCGTGATCACTGTACAGATCCATATAACATGATGGTACATGTAGGATACTGAGCATCACTCAGTGTAGGCCGAGCACTCACACACTAAAGGCGTCCGAAAAGATCGTGAGCTGTCTAATATTAATTAGACCAACTTAAATGTTGCTTTTTATCTTAATATCCGCTTGCTTGATTTTTCAAACAACGCCTTTGCTTAAACTACACAAATGTTCTTGGTTTGACCCGAACTGCCCAAATGGTCGGCGACTGCTGATTGGAGGTCCGTAATCGGCCCCATGAAACCATAGTGTCGCCCTTTGCTATAAGATTTTATCTGTAAAACGTGAATAATATTTGATGTTCATTTGATCATATATTACTCTAATTGGCTTAACTATAAAGTTGAAGCACCGATTTCGACCAATTAATTAGAGTTTAAGCCTACATGTTTACAGATAATAAATTTACTCAACTATAGCACTCATATTTATCAACCAAAACCTAAATTATGATTTGCAAAAGGTGTATTTGCGCCTACATGTTGCGGTGTCTATAGTTATTCAACTGACTTCGGAAGGTCTTGTAGCTATATTCCTGAGCAGTCCCTTTTATTATTATTTTTTAAATTTCGAAAATGTTGAAAATTCAACAAAAAATCCCGATTTTTTTTAAATCGCTCGACCGACCGACCCTACCTGAGAGGTCCGTTTGACCGTACAACAAAGTTGTTTTTTCGTCGTCTTATGAGTATCTGTTTTACTAGTATTTGTTACATAAGGAAGGATACTAAATGTGTTACAATTCGGAAGTGTTTTGTAAAACATACTTCAACTCTTTGCAAGACTTACGAAAAACATACGAAATAATATAATACAGAATGTGATATGGCAACGATGCAAATGAATATTTTGTATCCCCATTAGCAATAATTCTGTCATTATACAATTTTTCCTGCAATTTACACACGAGTATATTATTTACGGTGGGTCATGCAATATACAGCGTGTCCCAAAAAATCGGCTCCCAAAACAGGAGAGCTGATAACTTTGTGGAATAAAGTAAGCCAATCACTTATTTTAAGAATCGGGGGATTATTTACCTGAGATTAATTTGTTAAGTTTTCCGACGAATCGTCGATGGTATATATTACATAGTGACGAATAGTATGAAAAACAGGGAGAAAACAAGTTTCCGAGAAAAACGGGTTGAAGGGGATGCTAATAATGACAGGGAGTCGCTAACATCTTCAGTTGATTTCAATGGCTCCATAGTTATACGTCCCTATGTAATACCAAATATCCTAGATTGTTGTAATGGTAAACCAGCGTACTAACAGCGGCGTATACACTTTACGTCAGGCAATATCACTCCCTTTGGTATTTAGCAAATGGCGTGTGCCCTATACGTCACTATGTAAAACCAAAATCGTTAATTACCGATATCGGTAGCGTATTAAAGTGACGTATGGACTACTTCTCGACAAAACCAAAATGTCTATAATCTTTATCAAACGCCAAATTAACTTGTTTTTAATTTTAAGTGATTTTTGGCTTTGGGACTTGGTAGAATTGAAGAAAACTACATTTAAATCCAAAAGGAAAAATGTAACAAAATTGACACAAACTTACCATACGTCACTATGTAATACCACCACAGAAATACATTTGTACAATTTGACTGAAATCAGTCATCCATTGTATTTAGTTGGAGTTAGTCAACAAACTTGTCGTAAGCCTCTTTATATTAAAGGAAAGCTAAACCACTTGTTAAACACACTCTAAACACTTCGCTAAGAACCACAATTCATTGTATTAATATTGTACTGATGTTTAGCATTAAAAAAATCTTAAACATTATTCTAACCCTGCCTAAAGTTCGGACGACAAATGTTTTGTCTTAACACTATTTTATTACAGACCAAAGAACTTGAGGCCATAAAGGGTCTATTGTCATTGTTGTGGGATATACAATCATCAAAACAGTGCTCTAGGGCATGACCACTGGCCTATCTTATCTAGGAATTGGAGAATTTATGACCGGTCAATAACTAAAATCACAGGCATAAAAGTGATTAGTCAGGGGAACATAAGCTTGTTTCGTTTGTGAACAAACCATGAACATCCATTGGCTAAATGTGTATAAGTTACTATTTCTCATAGACAACCTCATCTCCAGAGTCATGGTGAGGTGTAATAAATCAAATACCACATGGTTTATATCGGAACATAGGACACACTATTAATCTTTGGTACTGGCTATGGCACATTGCAGTATCTTCAGGAAAACGATATTTCTATACTACAATACAACTATTAAGAGCTGAACGCAAGAAAGATTAAAACCAACATTATTTTAGGCGCATAATTTTGAGCTACGAGCATTTTCAAGTTCAAAATATGTTTACACAAACAAACAAAAATGGAAACAGAAACTAAAACTCGACCTGATTATATAAAAAAAAGTCTTTAATATTGAATTAATGCTTGAAATATTCAATGAATTACCACCTTTCTAAAAACCCATCTTTTCACAACAAAGAGTACGTAACAATTTCAACCAATCAGCCGTGTCGTTACAAATCCGTTTTATTTTCTTCTGAATGTGATACGCCATATTGAGTATTTCTATTATACGTACGTTACGTAGCAGATTGGTTTTATTCTGTAAAAATATCGTTGGTCTAGTGGTTTGGAGATTCAGAATCCAAATGTACCTGGTTCAAATTCAAGTCTTGTGGCATTTTGGAAACAGTTGGTTGATATTTTTGGTACAAAGTGTGTGAGGCCAATATATTAGTATGTAGCAATGAGACGAACAGACACATCATTTGATGCTTCAATTACAAATAGAGCTATTCCGTGTTTTAAATTAGCGGCCATTTTGAAGGAGGACACACTTAACTCTATCTAAGCAACTCGTGGCTATAAATGCACATTTTTTCTCTCAAATAATTGCAGCATTTAAAGGTCATTCACCAGGTTGTATTGAATGAGGAGAGTTGAAGGTCCGAACTGTGTTGCAAATTCTTTTGAATTTGGCAGCTAATCCAAAACACGGAATCGTTCTGTCAACTGTATATCGATTATTGTGGATTATGTATTAACACTCGTCCTACTAATAGGAGGGGGAGGGGTTCTGCGGGGATACTAAAATGCAACAGAAAGTTACCTAGGGCAGATTTTAGAAATATTTAAAGAACGCCAAAGTGTAAGATAATTTAATAGTATATTTTCAAATCTTAAAATATATGTAGGCTACATGTTAAAAACATCATTTACCTCTCTTATAAGCCTAAAACCTGGTAAAATTCTGATATTTGGCACGGGGTTATTTTTGGCCTATATTCCAGTTTACACAACGGCATTTTGAGGTCGGCCATGCGTGGGATGTGTGTACTTTATTGGATGTACTCTGCATCTCTGTTCAGATTAATTTAAGAGGTAAGCCCCCCCCCCCCCCCCCCCCCCCCTCCCATCCCAAAAAAATATACATAGCTCTGTATGACGAGGGTTAAGGTGCCTCATGTGCTCATGAAGCCTTTGTGAGAAAAAAGTGTATGGATACATTATTCTACGCAATAAATTGATAAATAACATTTGTATTGATGTTTACAATGTCTGTATATCATTGGACTACGTGGTATTGCAAAAGGACCTGTCCAAGAGGATCACAAATGGCACTCTTCTGCATTTGTTCCCGTATTCAGCAAATCAGAGGCCTAGTTCCGTTACCATAGCAGCAACACACGCATCGTGAGCTTCAATATGGTATACAACATGCATCAATCAGCAGATAATTGGGAAAAGTCTGAAATCTGAAAGTACAATCAATGGTGTAAACATTAGAAAAACGTTGGCACCATTTACTGCATTCACGGCATAAACCTAATAATTCGTGTAAACTCAATTTGTAAATGACGATAGATGGGTAAGATGCCCGATTGTGGAAACGCCAAACGACGGTGGACACAAGTGGCCAAACATTTTGAATCCCCATCGGTTTCAATGTAAACCATGGATTTTGATCAAATGAATAAAGAAAATTCACTCAACTAAATGATTTCAACCTAAGACCACTGGAGGTGGAAAATTAACTCCACTGTAATAAGTATCATAAAGTTAATCTGGTTACTGGTTAGGTAATCTGGTTAGGTCACTAAACGTTCGCCGTATTCAGTTGATAATCCAGAATACGTAATCAAATGCATCCCGTGACGTCACCGGAAAGTCAACACCTTCTAGCAACTCTAGATCAACAGTCATACACCCATTGATAAAAACATCCGATCGCACTTCGCAACTGTCTGGAACAGTAAGTTCAAATTTGAAATTATTTGGAAAAAGTATCCCAGATTCTGGACTGTACTAGATTCGTCCGATACTGAAACACCCAGTATGGTTCGATACTGGTACAAAGTCAGTGTTCCAGTATTGTCCGATACTGGAACAATAATATTGTACATGCAGTATCGAGCGATACTGGCATATTTAATGTACCAGTATTGGTATACCAGTGTCTAGGACCTAAAGTACACTTTCTCCGAATGGTCAATAGTGGCTCCTAAATAATAGACACGACTGCACTAGGCGTGGCCATCTTGGAATGCAGCGGTCAAGCCGCTACAGACAACGCTGGTCACGAATTCCTGAATTTGCCAATTCGCATTGGTTTAACACGTAATCGCTGCTACCCAACAAAAATATAAATATCACATTCCTATGTATATACAACTAAATGATAGTTTGGCTTCCTCGACCGAACCAAGATGAAAATGGGTATGCTTTAGGATTGTAAACATGACCAGAGATTTGTTTATTGTGTAATATTGAAGATCAAAATTCTTTTATAGCACAAACAGTAAACGTTTAAGTTGAGCTCTTCGGCAGTGAAAATTCGATTGAGTTCCAAAAAGGTATTTTGAAGACTGTTGAGATGAACATTCTAAGTTGTCTTTTGACGAGACAAAATAAAGAGAATTATTTAATCCATATTACATCAACGTATTCAATGCACATTGAGCATTAGGGAGAGATCGGCACACATATTGACAAAGCATTACATTAATTAATTATCGCGTCTTATGAGTAATTTACACACATTACAACCTGAACACTTCACCCAATGCATTCATGAAAAATATATTACTACGGATTGTCAATACCACTAATGGTCCATAGAGAGGTTTTAATGTTATATGTATAGCGCTTATTATTGGAGGAGGAGGAGGAGGAGGAGGAGGAGGAGGAGGAGGAGGAGGAGGAGGAGGAGGAGGAGGAGGAGGAGGAGGAGGAGGAGGAGGAGGAGGAGAGAGGAGGAGGAGGAGGAGGAGGAGGAGGAGGAGGAGGAGGAGGAGGAGGAGGAGGAGGAGGAGGAGGAGGAGGAGGAGGAGGAGGAGGAGGAGGAGGAGGAGGAGGAGGAGGAGGAGGAGGAGGAGGAGGAGGAGGAGGAGGAGGAGGAGGAGGAGGAGGAGGAGGAGGAGGAGGAGGAGGAGGAGGAGGAGGAGGAGGAGGAGGAGGAGGAGGAGGAGGAGGAGGAGGAGGAGGAGGAGGAGGAGGTTATTACCTGGTCAGTTACTTATTGTGATGACTGTATAGCAGTTTATACTGGCATACGCAACACAAGAATAAATACTAGCGGCATTTAACAGCATCATTAGTAAGAACTTAAGACTGTGTATTTTTAAAACCCAGCCGCATCTCGGGGATGAAGGTTGGAGAAATCATTTCATACTTGGTCCACACATCAGTTATGATGAACCATCTCATATTATGGTGATAAATCTTTCATCGCGAGTCCCAGTGTTTCTAGATCAAAACACCCTAAATTTGCCAATTTTGACCATTTTAGCCTATATTCAGAAACGGGTAGTTTTAGTTTAAACCCTCCAACTGCAAAACGATTTTGCACAAGACACTTACACTGCAGTATCATCTTAAGATACCTATAGAGTATATAACATGCGCATTACATTTAGTTTAGCTTCTGTAACTTTTGTTTTATAATGGGATCAAACTTGTGTTTTTCATGAAAAATAGCTCAAATTATGTGTCAAATTAAAAACGGGAATTATTTTACGTCAAGCAACCAATTTTAAAAATTCACATATTAATGCAATCTATACATATTAATCTTCAACATATAAAAAATCACCGTTGGCTTTTTATTCCTACAAGTCGCTGTGTGACGTCAAAGTTACGTGTGTATATCACTCTATATAAATTGTTGGAAAATGAATGACGCATAGTATATCAACCATCTCGGTCATATGAGGGATGAAATGTTGTGTTTACGACGTGCATCTAAATATTTGATATATCCCATCTTAATAACAATCTTCAAATCCAAGATGGCCTCCAAAATGGCCGCCATAATTGCCCAAATACATATAGAATGCTCATATTGAATTCCATACACTAAATTATGCAGTTTCAATGCCTATGATCGAAATGCCTGAAAGGAGACACTAATTTAAGACGTTCTTGAGGATTCTTTACCTTCCATGATGGCCGCCGATCATGTCAAAATGGACATTAAACGTATGGAACAATGATTCTTTATTTGTTATAACTATCTTCTTTAAGACTAGGGTTTAACAAAACGTATACGATATCGTTATTATGTATCAAATTAAGAACAGGAATTAGTTTACGTCAATTAACCAATTTTAATAATCTACAAATCAATGCTGTCTATACATATTAACCTTTAAAATAAACATAATCATTATTAGCTTTTTATTCCTACATGTCGTTGTATGTAAGTCCTAAAAAATCATGGTACCATACAGACACATGTGGCTGAATTGGAATCACCGATTGATATACTTAATTTTCATTTCTCAATTTTTTTGCTAGACATATTTAATTTTCCAATGTATCTTTATAGCAATGTAGGCCTATGCAGAAATTCGTTTTGGGGGTACCGTTCACTATTTAGACATTCAACCAGTTGCTGGTCACATTTTAAATGGTGAATATGTGCCTTCAATGATCCTTACCATACACACATTATGTAACTGCTAGCAATGTATTGGCCATTTTGTTTTGTTTGTTTGTTTATACACGGTGGGTCCGCACGGACACACGCTTGGGTCCTGATTTTAATGCCCGTTTTAATGGCAAGCAGAAACGTTTGACTATTCTGTGGTCAATAATCACTTGCCACGCTTAAATCACAATATCTCTCCCAATTCACTCATATCATAAACCAAAATTTTGTTTTCCAATGGACAATGGACAGCTTACACTAAAAGCAATGGATACTATACCGGTATGTCATTAACATGTCACCGAACACATTTCAAGCATTTCATGGCCACATTCAGCATTTAGTGGTCAACATAGTTATTTCAAGATACCCATGATTAGTTATATGGTGCCTAAATATTATACTGTAATAACGATATTATATGATCTTTTTTAAAATTTTAAACCTCGTCTTACAGAAGATAGGTATGACAAATAAAGAAGCTTTGTTTCAGCCATTTAATGACCAATTTGACATATCGGCGGCCATTGTGGAAGCTAAAGAATCCTCAAGAATGTCTCAAATGTGTGTCTCCTTTCAGGCATTTCGAGCATAGGCATTGAAACTGCATAATTTAGTATATGGAATTTAATACACGCGTTCTTTATGTATTTTGGTGATTATGGCGGCCATTTTGGATTTGAAGATTGTTATCAAGATGGGATATATTATTTATTTAGATGCACGTCGTAAACACGACATTTCATCCCTCATATGACGGAGATGGTTGATACACTATGCGTCATTCATTTTCCAACATTTCATGTAGAGTGATATACACGCGTAACTTTGACGTCACACAGCGACTTGTAGGAATAAAAAGCCAACGGTGATTTTTTATATGTTGAAGACTAATATGTATAGATTGCATTAATATATGAATTTTTAAAATTGGTTACTTGACGTAAAATAATTCCCGTTTTTAATTTGACACATAATTTGAGCTATTTTTCATGAAAAACACAAGTTTGATCCCGTTATAAAACAAAAGTTACAGAAGCTAAACAAAATGTAATGCACATGTTATATACTCTATAGGTATCTTAAGATGATACTGCAGTGTAAGTGTCTTGTGCAAAATCTTTTTGCGGTTGGAGGGTTTAAACTAAAACTACCCGTTTCTGAATATAGGCTAAAATGGTCGAAATTGGCAAATTTAGGGTGTTTTGATCTAGAAACACTGGGACTCGCGATGAAAGATTTATCACCATAATATGAGATGGTTCATCATAACTGATGTGTGGACCAAGTATGAAATGATTTCTCCAACCTTCATCCCCGAGATGCGACTGGGTTTTAAAAATACACAGTCTTAATACCTATTTAAAATAAATAAAATTTGAATGCATAATATTTCTAGACTTTCAATTGAAATTATAATTTGTAATACAAACCTAGAATCACATATGTTATCATTGCATCTGATGAGTTCTACACAAAAAAAGTCTAAACATCTATTTCCATCAAAGTATGCCAGGATGAATGTAACACAATTTGACGACTATATTAACAGTAATAAAATTGCAGATGTTACGGCAAATAGAAAATACCATCGTTCAAAACATTCGGAATAAAAGTCGCTTACACCTTTAAATTTAATGTTTCATTACACTTTACTAAAAAAAATCGTAATTAAGCTGCTTCAGTATGCATTGCCTTAATAAGATTTTCTCTCTGGCATTGTGTGTAAATATGAAACACACGCATCATAGACTCAGCTGTCATTACCCAAAAAGACGACATATTGAATACAATAGTGAATAGCGATTTTTAAATCTTTTATAATAACATTGAGGTAATTGGCGCTTGCTATAAATGTGCAAAGGTGTATACCTTCCGGAGAAAGAAAAACGATGACACTATATTTTTCTTGCTACAGATATTTGACAACCTGACATACATCGAAACACACCTTTAGCGATGTCTTATGTATCACTGATTATGTCAAATATTTCTATATAAATGTTCAAAGAAGTCAATCGTCTCACTAGATGAACTCCAGTTCTCGTTATCTCATATTGAAAGTGTGTACTTTATTCAACTAGACTAGCAAATACAACTACAGACATGTTGGTAAGAATAAACACATCTGCGTTGGCGATTAGGCGGCGCGAAGAGGTACATAACCTTATTGTTTTCCAATCAGAGGCCTAGTTCAGTTACAAATATATGGTGTTTTTTTACTAGGCATAACAAGGCTCAAAATTGAATACAATATGAGTCAGTTGACATGTGGGGAGGTTTTGAAAAAACCTGCCCAAGGTATCTGTGTGGTATTCGTGTGACAGACATCTTTATATAAACGATGTATTTAGGGAGGAGGTAAAACCTATTGAACGACACTTAAAACGTATTGAACGACACTTGTAATTCAATCTTAGAATTTCTGTTGAGTTTGTTAATGAAAGCCTTAATAGTAGTACCAAGCTACTACTTCACAATCCACTTCCTCATCTCGACATCCTAGTTTTGCATGCAATGACACGCGATCTTTATTGCACTTTATAGCACTCCACATCACTGAGTGATGATATTTATGTGATGAGACCAGATTAGATGATTCGTCGATTATCATTGCATATCTCAAATTAAAGGCGTCATAGAATAATTCCACTCAATTTAGATACCAATGTCTATCATTATTGTTAGAACAATTCATTCATTCACATCGAAACAATGTATTTTTATAACAACGCCACTCAATTTAACCTCTAATATCTGACGTTTAACTAAAACCTTGTAAACGAAGTAAGTAAAGCTCGGATCACTTGTTACTAGAAGGATATAACTGTTCCAAAAATTTGAAAATCAAAAGACAACAGATGGCGCTCTCTGTCAAAGTCTGTTTCTATATAAAAGCGTAAGATTGAATCACGATTGAGCGTTTCATTCCACGATAGAGGTACACGCTGCTGTTGATTTGGTCTAGTCGTTAGCTTGCGTCTCGCAAGGCATGAATGTGTGTGTAATATTGGATAATACCATGGAATATATTTTAAACCGGGATTGACAGCAATACTTATATGGAAGAGAGGATTAGGTCGTTCATAGATGTTTTCATAAGGTGGTGATGATGCAAAAAAAAGTTGGTTAAAATAAAACACCATGAAAATAGGTATGTATACCGTATTTATATTAATTATATTACGATTGTTCAAACGCTGAAGCAGGTGCCATTTCCAAACTAGAAGTTTCTTGTCAAAGCAAAACGGTCCATTGCAATGAGTGACAAACATCTGAAGCATCTTTTATTTATTTCATCTTCAAAAACTAAAAGTTTCTTGTCAAAACAAAGATTTATAAAGTTTAAAAATATTTGTGCTAATTAATAAAGCATGCGACTTCTAACGCTCTGTACACAATTATTTAAGTACGTCATTTTATAACCATACCAGCCAAAACAATGAAATAGAAGTATGAACAAACCAGTACAGATGAGTTTTACAATGTATCTTATCGTATTCTTAGAAAACGTGAAAGAATCTCCCATTGATTTTGTGACATGCCCCCTTGATCATCCCTGTGACATCTTGTTATGGTGAACATAATTTCAAAACAGCACCGGATGCAGAATGCTGCCATTCGATTTGTACACACGCGTTAAAATGTATGTCGTCTTCTTAGTACGTCTGCGATTTGTCACGATATCTAAGAGTCTTTCAGGCTATGTAAGGCAAGTAAAAAGCGCAGTCACAACAATGTTACATTGTGAAGTAAAACACTCTGATGTGTCTATAGGTTTACAGGTTTAAACTGTTGTTCTAACAAATCAATCCATATTGGCTAATTTAAATGATATTTCACTTGACACATTGTGACAAGAGATACTATTAACAATTTTGAATTTAATAACCACATGTAACTCAAAGTAAACATAATATAGAAAGTAACTACCATTTAACATGAAAATGACAGTCATACAAAGTGTTCATTTCAAGATGCAATTTAGATCGTTGTTATGGAATATCTAGATTAATAAAGATGAGTAATTCAACAGAATGGGTTAAATATTTGACTGCTTTCAATGATTACTTGGAAATAATATATGGGTATCTGCCCTTTTACCGCTAAGGCAAGTAATATCCTTAAAACAAATAATTTGAATATAAGACGCCTTTTCCATAACCGGCGCATCCTAGCATTACTTACAATATGTACCGATCAATTAAGTTACTCATACTTACTATAATATCGGATTTCAGCATATTTAGGTCAACTGAAGGTCGAACACGAAGTTATAATAAAAGATCACCTAATTCCAACATGCTTCGTACCATCAGAATGTAAGTCACAGTCACGATCCTATTTTATCATTTTAAATGCCTCCCATCACTGACTTGTATCAACTTTGTGACAAGGCTAAGAAAAAACCTTCTACGATCCCGATTAACCCTTATTAAAACAAATTGTCAATGGTTTAGTTCACCAATATTTGAAAGACAACTGTAAAAAGCTATCGACCAATCGACCGACAAACCCTACCAGAGAGATCTGAAAATCCATTATAACATATTTCCATCGCCTAAGCTTTATATAGTAGAGTATGGTGCTACATTGTACGAGATGGGAATAATGAGTACACTATGGTTTGGTTATCTCACAACTTCCAGTTATAATGAAAGTAGCTGCACATTACCAATACCAAATGATAGGTTTGATGACATTGTATAATTTGAAACTCTGTATTCATTGAAAAAGTTAATTTCAGTCTTTTTCTCGATAATACTGAGGTTTTACCGTCTAAGACTTCGCAATCTTTGGGTGGTTTTCGATGATAAAATGTGTAAGTCTGACCGTGTAACCCAATTGTGTAGATCCATCAACTGGCTCCTACGAAACATCCGTAGAATCCATCCGTATATTGATGTTGATACCTGTCACACCATTGTTAGAGCTCTAATTCTTTCTCGTCTTTACTATTGTAATATTTGGCTAAATTGTATATCTTAGAAAGATGTGAAACGGTTGCGAATATTGCAGAACATCTTTGCAAGACTAGTGTGTCTGAAGCCCAGACGTGAGCATGTATCCCCATTGTTGGCTAAATTACACTGGTTACCAGTTGATGAACGTAGTATGCATAACACAATGCTGTTTGTGTACAAATCTCAAAGCACTACGAGAAAACGCTCTGCTGGCAGTATTAATTGTATCGTTCCTATCACCAAGAAAGCTGCTGGGGATAGAGCCTTCTCAATAGTGGCTCCACGTATGTGGAATAGATTGCCCGCGTCTGTTAGAAATGCCACTAGTGTACAGTTGTTCAAGTCTAAACTCAAAAATTATCTGTTTCCTTAATTGTTTTCCTTTTCGCTATTGCATTTCTTTTTGCTGTTGTATTTTTTATGTTTTGCGCTTTGTATCCCTAGGCAAAGGCGCAGTATATATGTTATTTATTATTATTATTATTATCATTATTATTATTGTTATATATATATATATATTTGTCATTAGTCAGTAAGTCAACTGATGCAGTTAATAAGTTACACCTGTTGTTTATCATATCAACAGTGACTTTGATACTTCTGCCCTGTGCATGATACATGATTGTATTAGTTATATTCTATCTCATCTGATACTTACGCGGACAAATGCACTCAAGTTATGTAGCAGTTGTTCTATTATAAGAACACGTGCTGCGAGTAATTAGCTGAATCCTTTTAGCAATTAGAAAATCAGTTCTCACTTCGTTATGCTGTAACCATCTGTGACTCTTAAATTCGCATGAAACAAAATAATGCTAAGAATATGGCGATCTCGCAATTGTCATAGTAACACAAAATGTATGAGTACTATAATTTCATTGAGTGTGCACCGATATTGCTTTTCGTCTTGTTGACACAAAAAGAAAAATATTTCAGTTTAAAACTATCGATGTATGACACACTATGTGTGACCGGACGACCCCTTTATCATTACACCAACGTTATGGTATGTTGCTTTACCGCAATTAAAATACCACGTGTGAGATATTGCGCTCAATAAAATAAATTAAATAAGTAATCGCCATCACCCTCGCCTTCTTACGGTGATATTTACCGGTTCTTAAGTGGTGATATGTTGAAAGAAAAAACATACTCTATTATAAATAATAGTTGAACCTTATGCGGATAGGAGAACTACTATTATGTTACGTCTTCTGTGAGTGGTTACCTACGTGTTATAATAATGTGTATATTAAACCAATCAAAATATATCAATCGATATGTTTAGTCAACTTCTCACTCTAGAGCGTTAACTCCTTCGTATAAATCGGCAGCGACAAACATGTATTGGATATGTTCATTACCTTACATGACCCTCAAGAACATCTTGAGATATCGCGGTATGACCCGAGGAGTTAATATCATCGACAATAGACAATGGATTACTTCTCACATTATTACATATCGTAAAACATTGTAATAATATCACCCGCGGTTACTCGATTCAAATGTGACAAGGAAATGAGTTATGGTGATAAGATCTCTATTGTTGTGTTATGTTTTATTGCTAGCCAATCTTACGTTCGATGTAAGCTTTACAAATATCTCTATTATTGTAACTCTGAATCTCAATAATCAAAACGCCTTTTTCAAGCTGTTCAAGCTATTCATCTTAATCACCTTTGGAAACAAAACCTGTTATAACAAGCATGTAGACACACATCACATTACAATACATGCAACAAACAAGGAAACTAATAGTTGGCACACTTGACACAACTCATTACAACTATCCCTGTACTCGCAATAGAGAACAGAATTTGGACATAGCACTGTTTTATTAATAGCAAACAGAGGTCTCCCCCTTTCCCATCCTTTCCCACTCCCATCAATCAATTTTGGGGGAGCTGCCAAGGCTTCTGATGTCATGTGACTCGGATCAACATTGCCTCGGGGGAGAAGGGGGAATTTGTTTCCTTAATTGGGACAAAGTGTGCCAAATTTGTTTCCCTTGATTGTAGATTGTTATATCAGTTGTTACATACCATTCCCCGTAAAGTCAACCCAAGATATCGCACTATAATTGCTCGAGGGGTTAATTATAGACGGCGGATTAATCCTCACAATATTACATATCAAAATATGTAGATACTACATAACTCCCCAGGTTACTAATTAACCAATATTGTATTTTTGAAGCAGCCGGCGTATTGTTACCTATAAAGTTGTATGGTGTACCATCCCTGGTTGTACCACATTCACTACGAAGTATTACCGTCATAGGGGGCGGGTATCCAGATACAACGTTGTACGCATACGCGTAAACGAAAATGGGGTTAGGGGTTGTGTGTTAGGGGGCTGGGTGTTTGGTGGTTTGAGTCCGGTCGCATGTGGCGCTGGGAATTAAGCACGGGTTGCCTGCGTGATAGTCCGGTCCCTATTCGGCAACGGAGTCAGCTTAGCCAATATTCAAAGAAGTTTTTAAAGACACCACCACAATACATAGCGTTTTTGCAAAATGCCCTAATTCTGGTTTCTAATTTGTCTCAGTTCCTATAGACATATGCACACAATCGTGGCTTCATAGCGCGTTCATCGTTGGAGCTTTTATATGTTCTAGTTTTCATCAATCAATTATTAGTTATCAGTGTTTCTTTTTCTTATTTCTAAGACTTAAGAGCTCGACCAATGCATCGTGTGGTAAAAGCTTTAGTTGGTTGGCGTTCGCGCAATGCATTGTGGGAAGACCTTAAAATCTTTTTTGGACAATATTCATATTTTTTCTATGCATATTGTATGTGAGAGGGCATGCAGACGGATGCTTGTATTGTATGGTTTACATAAATGTGCTCATGGGTTTAACGGCGTGTACCTTACCCAACCTACACGCTCCTTATTTTGGTAAGTTTGGTTTAAAACCTTGAAGCGCCTTTGCGACAGAAACTGTTAATTGATAGCATAAACTATTTAGCACGTTACTGTCTATGTCATCCAGTCTGAATGCAACAAAGCGTTGCGCATTTCAAATTGTTACTGTCTGGTGATGTTAAACCGTATACATACTGCATCTTGATGTACTTTGAGCATGTTGAGTGCCAAGTTGCAATCTGAGGAGATGCAATTGGTTGGAATGCGTTTAGATAATATAAAAGCGTTTCACATCATCAATCTTATTTACAACTGGCTATTGTTTTATTTATTATTTATTTTTAGGACTTAAGAGCAAATCCAGACATATTTTTATTCCAATGACCGATGCCAATTGATTTCGAAGGTCCGATGCTCCCCTCCACTGCTTTAAGATGCCGGGATATTCAAGGATACAGAGCTTTAATATCGGTGTCTTGTTTTTGCAGCCATATTGTCGGAAATACTAATCTGTGTTTAAGTTTTCTGAATGAAGATATACCTTTTTCATGATGTGGTGATATCACTTTTGGGAAAAAGTGTACTTTAGGTCCCATATACTGGTATACCAATGGTTTAAGAATTAAATAATTCAGTTTTCATAGTACACGCAAATGCAATGTGTGCAGTGTCAATTTCGTGGACAAATACGTAAATTGGGTTTTTCCACACAAAATTAGTAACAACGATATCATTCATGCCACTTTTAAAAGTGTCAAACTTCAACTTGGTTTTGAAAACAAGATGGCTTCTTTCCGCTATTGCAGTTTGGCTCACCTTGTAAGATTGCATGGTGAAAAACGTTTCATTTTACAACAAAGGCACATATTCTGCTTTTGCGCGTTTTATGGTATGTTTATTTATAGGATGATATCGCGGAATACTGTATAACATGAGAGAGAGAGAAATTGTTCATGTTATTTATTATGACATCGCAGAATACTATATTACACGACAGAGAAAAATTATTTACATTATGACATCGCAGAATACTGCATTACATGAGATATAATAGTATGATGCATAGGTGATGTTGACTTGGAATGAATTAAGGGAGTTACATCTTAAAACTGGGAAGGTATACTATAGTTCTGACTACTCAGTTACTCGAAATACCTTTAACCTCGCCACGGCGAGCCAGACGGCCAATGGCATATTTATTTCTATTCAGGTTATGTCATGTTACACCTTGCGCGAGATGTCTATTGGCATCGAGTCCCCTTTTCAAGTGAAAAAAGCACCATCATGATTTGATCAAAACTGGCAGAGTAAACAGCACTTTCCAGATTAGCTTGTAGTGAAAATTATTGACAATCGAACGTATCTTACTTTATTGAACACAATATCTTACTTGAATTTAGACCTAGTGTTAAGCATTATTGCATTCTACTAACCTAAGCCAGCAAGACCATCGGAAGTCGAGATATGTAATCGCCGTCTATTCACAAACACTCGTGCTGTGAACCATTAAGGTATAATAGCCTACGTCATTGAGAACTTGTTCCATACCACATTCTTATCCTAGATGTATTCACCTTTACCTTCAACATGGCTCATCAATGCCGCGTTTATCGCTGCATTGTTATTTATTCGGTCGTCCATATGTTCACGGAGTTATATATGAATGCACTTTTACAATCTGACATCATGTCCGGTAAAGAATTGACATTGACACTAATCTTGGGAGAGGGGGAGGGGTCATTGAGATACCGAATGCAAACCAATGATTGTATTTCCATCGTGCCCTGCACCCCTCCCCCACCCTCCCGTGGTCATTCATATATCCCCTCACCCTCACCCCCTTCGTGGCCATCAAATCGCCCCCTCCACCCACCCTCCCCTCCCCATACCCACCCCACTACCCCTGATTTTATTTGGCTGAATTGTACCATTTCGGTTAAGTTCGGGGAAATTGAGTAAAATCACTTAAAAGTGATTTTACTCAGTTTCTAACCAATTTCAAGACGTCATTCTTAGTATAAAAATAGCAAACCGCTATTATGTTAAATCCCTTTTAAAACCAAAACATAGCCAAATTCATGTAAATAGGATCAAAACAGGATCAGATAAACGGGCAAAATGATGTAAAGTCATTCGGGCCCCCACCCAAGAAATCCTGGGCACGCCACTGTTCTTCTTTGCCTATTTGTGACATGTTCTACCGAAACCAGACGGAATTGGGCAGAGCTCCAAACTGAGAAATAGTCCAAAACATAATTGGGGTGAATTTTTGGGGGAATTTGAGTTTCTGGTAAATAATTAATCTTCAGAGTGTTTATAACAATATTTTGAAAGATTCGGATTAAAAAATCATCTTAAATGTATGTTTCAGTGATTCAAAAAATCCTAGTTCTAGTAAAAAGCCTAGTTCTAGTAACTTTAAAGGGCGATATCTCAGTTTGGAGATTTCATAAAGACAAACTTTAAAATTATGTAACTCTACTTTGGGAAGACCGATTAAAAAAAGAGAGGTACCACTGTAAAGTTGAAGATATCTACTTTTATAATCAATTACTAACTCAATTTTGATATCTTGCCCAATTGTGTCTGGTTTCGGTAGAACACGTAACATTTTGTCTCTGTTTTTCTGGTCGAGATGGTGTAGCGGTCGTAACGCTCCCCTCTCATCACTCATCGCCTCGGGCTTGGTTCCTTCATTCTCTTGTTGTTTTCCATCTTTTTTTCTCTATTTTTCCTTTTTTTCTTCTTTCTTTCCTATTTCAGTAAAATGTTTAACTTCATTTCTTTATTTTTTATGTTTTCCTCTTTCAATCTCGTTCTTTATTTATTAGTTTACAAGTTTTAACTTGTGTCAAATAGAAAGGAAGTTATTGATTTCCATTTCATGTGCCTTCGTTTATCAATAATTTTGTTTTGAACAATTCAAATGCATTATTACACACGAGGCAGCTATTTTGCAACATTGCCAATTTGCATTAGAGTCATCTGCTTTAAAATTGATTCTGAATCCAGACACCCTAATCTATCTTTTTCGGCGATGCAATTGCATTTGTACCCAACTTCACGGTCATGTCGAGCTTCCACTGACTATACCGCCGATCCGCATCCTATACGAGCTCCCGTTAAGCACTTCTGCTACGAAAGTATTTGCGATATATAGCATATTATGTTTGGCTTACAGTATAACATGTCTTTTAAGAAATGGGCGATGCTTGTGCGCATTCCAAACGTATTTAGATCCATTTCGACTCTTTTTGACTCATTTCGATACATTTCGACCCATTGCAACCCATTTCGATCTATTTCACTAGATTCTAATTATACCCATTTATCATTACGATTTGAAAGATCAGAGTAACGCGTGGGATGGTAATTGTAAATATCCCTGAGTGGTTTCTACATACCATGGGTGAATAAAATTGAACATTTGATACGATGTAAATGTCCTATCGGGAATGGTTATTACGTCATTAAGCGGCAATTTGAGCAATCAATTATACTGATTGTATCAAATTTCTCTATATATCTGTGAACGTACGTTTCCCTTAAGAATCATCAACCCTTACAACAGTGGCGCTAATTGGCAGATTAATGTCACGTGGACCCTTTTGTATACAACCAAAGAATTATTTAGAAATGCATAACATACAGGGTGGCCCACTTATTTATACCAGGACATTACGTTCCACTGAGTTACCTGTATATTTCGCGTTAGGTTGACGGGCCATGGAGCTACATCTCGGGACCTTGCATAGCCAAAAGGTGGTCTACAGTCTTGCCACATGTTTTGACACATATTGACTTTCAGCCCCTTTAGGCTAATTTTTAAAACTAAAATCTGCTCTCGAAATACTAGAGCAGATCGTAACTTTTCTCGAAATGTGAACTTTTTATTTTACAAAATCTTAAATAGCACTAGTTTTTAAAACAAAACAAATTGAAGTTCATAGTTTGAATTTCTTAAGGGGGCTGTCAAGTGTCGTTGTATGAAAAAAAATGAAATGAGTCGGGGAATCCATTTTTCGTATCAAAAATCGTGTTTTTTATATTTTTGCCCAAAAATGCCTCTTTTTTGCCTAAATTTTACAAACAACCTAACACATGCTTAGCTTAGTGTCCTAACAGACACTAATATGAAAAGGGGTGTAAATGCGCAACTTTCAGCTTTCCTTTCCTCTATTGCTTTCCCACCTCGCATTCCTTCATGCACACTATCACTTCTTTTTTCTGCTCATTCTTCATTCTACTCTATCCCAGCTGGTATGCACAGTTGGCAATTCCATCAGCCCATCTGTCCATAATCGCCTCCTTACATCCAACCCATCCCCACCCTCTCTGCTAGGCAGTTGGTGCTAAGTGTTACGATCAGGCTTTGCGGCCTGTTCCACTAACGGGGCTCTGAGTTAAGGAAGGAAAACCTGAACATAAACCACCCAGCTATGGGTAAAATAGCTAAGTAAGGTAGTAGATCTAGAACTATTGGAGTAGTTTGAAGGTCTACTGAACTTTGCTTAATATGTTTCAATCTATATCACTGAGACTCGGGTAGAATATACTCATTAGCCTTGGCTGGCAAGTATTCTAGAAGAAGGACAACTTTGATAATAAACCATGCTGCAGGAGTTGCGACCGCAGTGATTATAGCAACAGAAAAACCATGATGACAAACCAAACCAACACTAGGGTTAAAGTCCCTACTAACCTAACGTCTCCTGGAGCAGACTCGGATTTTTCAAAATCAACTGATGACGGCATACCCCCAAACCCGGAAGGGAGGAGTAAGCTTGACGGCAGAGCGCGCAAGAGAAGACGACTTGCAACATGCAAGTCAAATATCACTATATCTACCATGAATGTGAGAACTATCAGACAGAGTCGATGTAGGGAGGAGCTTGTATCAAATCTAATCAAATATAAAATTGACATGATCGGGATACAGGAACACCGCATTGTCCATGATGACCCAGTGAAATATGAGATCATTTTGGGTAGAACACTGATCACTACCTCAGCAACAAGAAATAAAGCAGGTGCAGCTGTAGGTGGAGTCGGGATACTACTCAACAACACAGCACTCCGATCATTAGCGAGTATTAAACCACATTCTGATCGTACACTCATAGTTAACTTCCATGGTAACCCAGCAACAACTGTAGTGGTGACCTACTGCCCTACCAATGTGGCGGAAGAGGACATCATAGAAGAGCACTACAACAGTCTAAAGGGGGCAATTGACTCCATTCCAGCACACAACATCTTGCTTGTTGTTGGCGACTACAATGCCAGACTTGGAAAGGATGTGCCAAATTTTCATACCATGATGATACAAACAGAAATGGAGAGTATCTAGCAGAACTAGCTAAAGAGAAAGATCTAATAGTCGCAAATACCTACTTTCGCAAGAAAAAAGGCAAGTTGTGGACATATGTCAGCCCCGGTGGCAACAAACTACAGCTGGACTACATCCTTGTCAGGCGGAAATGGCGAAACAGTGTTCAAAATTCTGAAGCATACAACACCTTTGCTAGTGTGGGATCTGACCATAGAATAGTCTCTGCTAGCATCCGACTAAGCCTCAGGAACAGTAAGATCATCAAACGGAAAAAGCAGTACGATTGGAATCTATTGACAACTGATCAAGATCTACAATTTAAATACAGTATAGAGGTGCGCAATAGGTTTCAGCCCCTTCAGGATGACGTAGAAACTGCAACTGAGAAATACACAAGGTTCATTACAGCCACTCAAGAAGCTGCAGAGGAAGTCATTCCTGCGAGGAAGAAAGAGAAAAGAAACTACTTCTCAAAAGACGCCCAGGTTATCGGGGCGAGAACAAAAATTGATGAAGCTTACAAAAATATCAACTAGACACTAGCAATGAGAATAATAGCAGAGATTATAAGGATGCTAAGAAGAGCCTAGGGGAGGCTTATGATCAAGTGAAAGAGAAAGACCTTACCAATAAGCTAAGAGAGGTAGAAAATGCTCACATAAACAGCAAGCATGGTAAGAGTTGGAAACTGAGAAACCAAATATCAGGAAGACTGACAACAAGAAAGGGGCAAATCAAAGGGTCCACACAAAAGGAGAGATTAAACAACTGGTACACTCACTTCAAAAATCTACTTGGGATCCCACCACATATAAGTAATGAGGATGAGGAAATTGCTCCAATACTATCAGATCTCAACATTAAAGTAGGAACCTTTGACTTGGAGGAATATGAGAAGGCTAAGAAGGCACTAGTAGAGGGGAAAAGCTGTGGGGAAGATGGTATTACACCTGAAATGCTCAAAAGATGTGATTTGGATAACATCATTCTCGACTTCTGCAATGATGCCTTGTTAAACGGGGAAAAGCCAGAACAGTGGTCCATTCTCAACATAGTACCAATACCGAAATCAGGTGATCTCAGCTTGGGGGGGGGGGGGGGGGGGGTAACTACCGTGGAATAAGCCTGAGTTCAATTGTTGCCAAGCTATACAACAAGATGATACTCAACAGAATTAGACCGGAGCTCGACGTCCACCTAAGAGCTAATCAAAATGGCTTCAGAGTAGGACGTACCACTGTAGGTCATATACTTGCCCTTCGAAGAATTATTGAGGGAATAAGATCAAATCACCTGCCAGCCATCATAACCTTTATCGACTTCAAGAAAGCGTTTGACACAATACATAGGGGACGAATGCTGCAAATATTGAAAGCCTATGGTGTACCTGATCAGCTTACAAATGCGATAGCAGACATATACAAAGACACCAAGGCAAAGGTCATATCACCAGATGGAGAAACAGAAGTGTTTGAGATACTGGCTGGAGTATTACAAGGAGACACCCTGGCTCCATATCTTTTGTCATTGTTCTTGACTATGCCTAAGAGAGGCCATAGATGGCAGAGAAGAAGAGCTAGGATTCCACCTAACAAAAAGAAGCAGCAGAAGAATAGGACCAACCGTAGTAACAGACTTAGACTTTGCTGATGACATTGCACTGTTGTCTGAGGAAGTGTCTCAAGCGCAATCACTACTCAATAGAGTGAAGACTTCAGTGGGAAGAGTTGGGCTCAAAATGAACGCTGCAAAGACGAAGTACATGTCCTTCAACCAGACGCAAGTACCTGTAATTACCACAAGTAAAGGCATGCGCCTTGATAAAGTGGAAGACTTCAAATACCTTGGAGCCTGGATGAACAACACTGAAAAGGACATCAAAACACGCAAAGCAGCTGCATGGAGAGCTTGTGGCAAACTTAGTCAGCTATGGAAGGCTAAATCATTATCCAGAAAGCTCAAAGAAAGACTGTTCATAGCTACAGTAGAATCCGTCCTCCTTTATGGATGTGAGGCATGGACAGTCACCCCAAAGCTTGGTAAACAACTGGATGGATGCTACACTAGGATGCTAAGATCTGTGTTCAACATCAACTGGAGTCAGCATGTGACAAATAAGGACCTGTATGGGGACATGCCAAAAGTCTCGGACAAGATCAGAGAACGCAGAGCAAGATTTGCTGGACACTGCTTCAGAGGGTCCAAGGAGCTTGTACACAAACTTATACATTGGATCCCAAAGCACGGAGCAAGAAAGCGTGGTAGACCAGCCCTGACCTACATTGACATACTCAAAAGTGATACAGGACTGCAGGTGGAAGAAATCAAGACAGCTATGTTGGATAGGAAGACCTGGAGAGGCATTGTGGTTCGGAAAAATCATCCGCCCTAAGTCAAGTCAAATAAGTCACCTAACAAAATAATTTTTAGGTAAAAAATTCTATGATTTTACAGAAAGCATCTTAATTCAATTATCTAGGAACAGGTTTTTTTTGCCTTTACAATTTTTAGTTTAGAAATTATTGACCAAAAAGTGCTAAAAATGTGAATTTTGAGGTAAAGTTACAGTGCTTGACAAATTCATACAACGACACTTGACAGCCCCCTTAACACAGCAACTATCAAAAGTCACAATTTGGGCTTTTAGTTATACCCAGCAAATTATCTAAAGAATTTTACCGGACCAACAGCAATAAACAGGGGATGTGAAAATAAATCAGAGGAAATGGTGTTGTAGGGGAAAGATGTATTACACTGGAAAAGCTGGAAAAGCGTGGTTAGGATAGTCTCAAACTTTTAAGGGGATGGAATCGTAATGATGTGTATTTAGTTGACAATGTATACTATTGTTATTGGTCAAAGTGCTTATGATTATAACATCTACATAATGTGTTGGTTTATTAGTAAAATCATCGGCCATATTCAACACAAAACTCAATTTATATGATATGCGGGTAATCTGTGTCTTTTTTAATTCCACTTCAACAGTTTGTGATATTTATGAAGAAATGGTGAGAGGGATTTTTCAGTTTGATTTATTTATTCCATAAATAATTTTCTGAAGCGGCAGATTTGACATTTGGTTTGAGTGTTTTCACTTGAAAATGCACTAAAAAACAGGCTTTCACCGATTTCAATCATATGTCATCCCAAATCGAAACGGATACATCTGAGTAAAATTGACAAGAATAGGTAGAAAACATGTTCTCCCTTCTATTTCAGGCGTTAGATTTGGACTGCAATGTTGTTTTGAATTTTCCTTTTTTTCAAACACGGTGTAAAAAAGACCGGGACACCCTGTAGTAATGTCATCAGGTTAATTATGGACGGTAAGGCAACAGTATTTAGCAATTTTAAAAACGTCAGATTGTATTACTATTTATCGCTCTAGGGTTATTTCCGTTTCAATGCTGCGTATAACATGTATATTGTGTCTAATACTCAGCTATGCTCAGGTACTTCCGATAAATTGTAATGCCGATTCGGCGTTAATTATACACAAGTATATGCCTTTTGGTTGCCACAGGGGATACGACATTTGAACAATCGGCAGTTACTCTCGCACCTCAAGTTATTACTCGACGACATTTCACACTGGTACTGACTGATCATGCACATTATGTATATAATTGGTTTGAATAGAACGATTTTATTTCATATTGTTTAATTATTTCAATTTCATTCAGAATACAAAACACAGCATTGACAGGTACAGATACGGTCAGTCAAGAGGATAGAGTTAGCGATCAGCCGATACATTTAATATCCTCAGACATTAGACAAATTACAAATACAGTGATGCACGTGTTGAAACGGATACGTACAACTGAAAGTAAATACCATGATAAAAACTGGAGTCTGATGGGCCCAGGAGGGAGCTGTCCAAAGGGTGGCATATCACACCTGAGAAATACCGGTATAAAATGTCACAATATCTGATCTTTTCGAAGCTATGGATCATGCTGCTCCAAACTATCTGTTTGGTCACACAATGCTGCTCCAAACTATCTGTCTGGTCTACTTAAACCATATCATCCTAAGGCTAATCTGCGCTCTGGCTCCCGTGAGCTTCTCGTCTTCCCAAAAAGCACGACAAAGACTTTCGGGGATCGGGCTTTCTCCATCGCAGGCCCCAGATTGTGGAACAATCTCCCTTTGAACATTCGCAAAGCTGCTTCAATTCAGGAGTTCAAATCGCTGCTTAAGACATACTTATTTAATTTGGTCATTTAAATCTGGACTATTGATTATCGGAACTCTCTTTTAATATTGCTGCATGTGCAGGGTGTCCCTTAAAAAAGGGTGCACATGTTTGCGCAACTTGTTGACCATGAAGTCCTAAAATTTGATGTAATATGTTTATATACACAGAAAGGAAAAACACTCAGCTTTCAGATGCCGTTCATTTCATCTGATTCGGATTTGTCAATTCTGAGATATACCCAGTATATCAAAGCTACCCAAAATCGACATTGTGCCACTTTTACAGAAAGAATGATTATAAGCGTCAAAACGATACTAACATTGGTCTATCCATGGGCATCAATCGTCTTGAAACATTGGGGTGGGCATTTGACCAGAATTGTTTAAAAGAGGCTGAAGAACACAAGTGATGTCCTTGGAATATGTGGTAAGGGATTTCTACGAAGTTTTGGAATGTCGTCTGCAGACGCCTGCCGCGTAAAAAGTGTTAAGATGTAGATGGACAAAGTATAACTTACATTGGGCTATTCCAGACGTAATTCATACACCCCCTATGGAAGACATTACCTTAATCTTTCTCACAGGGAGTGTGAATTGCAAACTGAGATACTGGTATGGGCGACTCCAATTTAACCCGGCACTCTCTAAGGGGAAGATTATGTATGTCTTTTGTATTATTGGGTGTATGGATTTCAAATGGAATAGCATATTGACCGGAATGTATACGAGGATCTTTCCCAAGCGGTTACATCGTATAATTTCCATTTTTTGTTTTAAGGCTTAATAGCTATAACAACTTACTATCTATATAAACCATAGCTTAAGGCATATCGTATCTTTGTGTAGAAGACTTGCTATGTATACATATCGTCAATTAAGCTGTCTGTAGATTAGTAAATAAGATAATTAGATCCAATTTGTAAGGTAATAAGATGAAATATGACCCAGGAGAAAATTGGATTTGGTTATAAGCCAATAGATTGAAATACATACATGAATATCCTGCGTACGCGCCAGCACCCAATAAATGGAAGCGAATAATATTACAAGAGGGATATAGAGCATGGTATAATGCGGTATAAATGCTTACAATAATCACCTCCAACTTTTCAAAAATAAAACGACCACAATCATGGTGTGGGAGAGGGTTGGATAAAGTTATCCCAAACTAAAATGTACTGATATATGAACGTAAACTTTTCTATTCTAAAATGTACTGATATATGAACGTAAACTTTTCTATTCTATTCTATTCTATTCTATTCTATTCTATTCTATTCTATTCTATTCTATTCTATTCTATTCTATTCTATTCTATTCTATTCTATTCTATTCTATTCTATTCTATTCTATTCTATTCTATTCTATTCTATTCTATTCTATTCCCAGCTAGTCTAGTCTATTCCCAGCTAGTCTAGTCTAGTCTAGTCTAATCTAATCTAGTTTAGTCTAGTTCATCTTATATCATTTTATTTTATTTTATCTCATACTTTTTTTTATTTCATTCTTATATTTTTCTCCAAAATAAAGTCGTAATTGTGATAGACGTATTAAAATGTATGACAGTTTTAAAAAGTAACGGAAAGTCATAATTGCATTTGGTAATATTCCTGAGCGTATACCAAATAATACCCCGGTTTGAAATGGGATTCAATTGATGACCGACTTACGTAGGTTGTTATACATTTAAATGAACAAGAGAAGCGGAAATTGGCAAGAAAAATGAACGAGAGAAACGGAAATTGTCTGGAAAAAGAATACATCTTAAGAGACCGTTTGGAGGAATTCGCCTGTTCCCTAAGGATACAATATTGCTATAGAGAAACGCTTTGCTAGAAGAAAGAACAAAAACCATAACATCTTCCTGTTGCGCAACAGTATCTGCAGGTTGTTCTTTTAGAAAACCTTGTCAGGTTGACGAGGCCATTATCGTCATGCGTCAGATAGATTCGTAACCTTATAGGAGACGTGACGACAGAATAAGATAAGTGGAGTCATAGACTCTTGACAATCGGAAACGACCCCGGTCTTGGTTGAATGATTGACGTACGTCATCATTGGCACCGTATGTCTATGAAACAATGATGACGCGTAAAGAAGCATACATTGTAAGTGTAGCCTTAACCCCACATAAGGGATGTAAACCTATGATAAGACGAGCCTTTCCTAGTTAACGCTCTTTAACCTCAAATAAAGAGCGTTAACTAGAGATAAGGCCCTTATCCTTAGATAAGGCTCATAACCTACGATAAAGTAGCCTTATCCCCAGTTAACGACCCTTATCCCCTTGTGATCATACGAACAATATGAGATATTGTTTTTCAAAATCGTAGTCAGGGCCACTATGTAATTTCGTTGGATTTTTGTGGGGAGTTGCTAATTTTTGCATCTGCTTAATGTTTATAGACCACTGATACCAGAAAACAATGTTTACACATTTTTAAAATGTCCAATGGCGGCCATATTGGATTTTTAAAATGGCGGCCAAATGTTGACATATTTAAACTATTTTTAAACAAGACATGGCATGTGGTCACTTTTTAAAGCCTTTTTTTGGTATAACTGTCATGTCTGTTGCCCCTAAAGCAGAACTAACTAGCCCTGATCTTAATTTCAAAATGGTGGCCATGACTAAGGGGTTATTCAAGATGGCGTCCAAAATGGCCGCCCAAACTGGTCAAATCTCATAATATGACATAGCAATCAAAATGTATGGTTTAAGTATAGTTTTAATAGTGGGATGTATGTATTACATCATTAGACACTCATATCCAGAATTGTTGCTTTGTTAACACACCTTAAACCAAGATGGCCACCAAAATGGCCGCCAAAAATGGTAAAATTCCATAAATTGGCATAAATGAACCCATCTTGTATGATCAGAGTATAGCTTTAACAATGGGATGTATGTATTAGATCACTAGAACGTCATATCTAGTATTCTTGATTTGTTAACATACTTTAAAACCAAAATGGCCGCCAAATTAATGACCAAAAATGGTCAAATATGGTCAAATTTTAATAAAATAGCATAATTTCAACCGATATGTATGATGAAAATATGATTTTAACAATGGGATGTATGTGTTAGACCACTAGTAACTCATATCCAATGTTTTTGCTTTGTAAACATAGTTAAAAATTCAAAATGGCTGCCAAAATAGCCCCAAAATGGGTCCCAAATGGCTGCAAAAATGGTCAAATTCTATTAAATGTGATAATATCAACCAAAATGTATAATGAAAATATAGTTTTAATAATGGGATGTATGTATTAGACCCCTAGTAATTCATATCCAGTATTTTTTGCTTTGTTAACATACTTATAAATACAAAATGGCCCCAAAAATGGGTCCCAAAATGACTGAACAAATTGTCGGAATTCCATAAAATGGGATAATATCAACCAAAATGTCTGATGAAAGTATAGTTTTAACATTGAGATGTATAATTTAGACCACTAGTAACTCATATCCAGTATATTTGCATTGTAATATCATACTTTAAATCCAAGATGGCCACCAAAATGGCCGCTGTAAATGTAAAAAATAGTCTACATAAGTGTAAGATAATCCAGAATAGATATTGTAAGAGTGTATATTACATTACATGCAGCAAATAGTATGTTCTAAACTGTTGAGCATTGCTTTTAGATATAAGGCCTACCTCTGTGACAGTTTTGATTCGGTAAAACTTTCAAAAATGGCTGCCAGAATGGTTAAGTTGATGTTAAATGACCCAAAACAATTGTTTTGTATTGTAAATGACCATATTATGTAATGCCAACACCCCCAAATCTAATGGGACAGCATTCACTATATATATATATATGTCTATGATAAAGCCTAGGGGCTGTACTAGATCTAGTTTGAGTATTTTAAAATATATAAGATGGCTTTAAAAGGTTAAAATAACTGAAAAGCAGTATATAGTTCATTGTTAGTGTTACATTAGATATGACCAAATTATTATATGTATAGCTTTTAATCCACCTAGTAGACATATTGTATGTGACACTGTATGATATAATGTTATTGAGTCCATTTCTTTCCATTCTGACCATATTTTAATCAATTGGTGACCACTTGTAGTAATTGTTTTAACCATTTGAAGGTAACTGTATTGACCATTTAGAGGTAATTTTAATGAAATGGTCATTATAATGGCCATCGTAATAACATTACATTGTCAAAATGGAGTCTATACCATTCAATCATACCTTGTCACATACAAATACGTTTACTGGATGGATTAAAAGCTGTAGATATAATAACTTGGTCATATCTAATGTAAGCCTAACAATAAACTAATACTGTTTTTCGGTTATTTTACCCCTTTGCCGCCATCTTGGATATTTTAAAATGCTCAAACTAGATCTAGGCTTTATCATAATAATATAGTGAATGCTGTCCCATTAGATTCAGGGTGTTGGTATTACATAGTATGGTCATTTACAATACAACACAATATTGTTAGGTCATTTAACATCAACTTAATAATAGTAGGGACTGCTCAGGAATATAGCTACAAGAAAAACCGAAGTCAATCGAATAAATAGACAACGCAACACGTAGACGCAACACCTTGAGCAAATCATGATTAGGGGATACACAAGCCAAGCCCGGTTGAAATAATGAAATGTCACGGTACAAAGTATAGTGATGATACTTTTAGGTTTATTAGTTGCTAAATGGGAGTGCTATAGTAAGATATATTTATTTCGTAAACATGTAGGCCTAACTCTAATTAATTGGCAGAAATCGGTGTTTCAACTTGATAGTTAAGCCAATAAAGCTAGAGTAATATATGCTCAAATGAGCATGAAATAGTATACACGTTTTACAGAAAAAATCGTATAGCAACAGGCGATACCATGGTTTCATTGGGCGGATAGGGCCTCAAATCATCAGTCGACGACCATTTGGTCAGTTCAGGGCATGTATTGAATAAAGGAAACATGAAATATTCACTGATTGAGCATTGTAGGCTTATATATAAATATATAGGGCATGCGTCGTTCTTAAAAGCACGCACTTATGAATTAATGGCAGTGATGGCAGCCATTTTAGAAAGTGATACAGAATCAAAATTGTCACAGAGGTGGGCCTTATATCTAAAAGCAATAGCTTAACAGTTTAGAACATACTATGTGGTGTATGTGATGTAATATTCTTACAATATCTATTCTGGATTGTCAGACACTCATGTAGACTATTTTTACATTTACAGCTGCCATTTTGGTGGCCATCTTGGATTTAAAGTATGTTATTACAATTCAAATATACTGGATATGAGTTACCAGTGGTCTAATACATACATCCCAATGTTAAAACTATACTTTCATCTTACATTTTGGTTGATATTATCCCATTTTATGGAATTCCGACAATTTGTTCAGTCACTTTGGGACCCATTTTGGGGGCCATTTTGGATTTTTAAGTATATTAACAAAGCAAAAACACTCGGATATGAGTTACATGTGGTCTAATACATACATCCTATCATTAAAACTATATTTTTATCATACATTTTGGTTGATATTATCCCATTTTATGGAATTTGACAATTTTTGAAGCCATTTTGAGACCCATTTTGGGGCTATTTTGGCAGCCATTTTGGATGTTTAACTATGTCAACAAAGCAACAGTACTTGATATGAGTTACTAGTGGTCTGATACATACATCCCATCATTAAAATCATATTTTCATCATACATTTCAGTTGATATTATGCTATTCTATTGATTTTTTTTATAATATTTGACCATTTTTGGCCATCAATTTGGCGGCCATTTTGGTTTTAAAGTATGTTAACAAAACAAGAATACTAGATATGAGTTTCCAGTGGTCTGTATCATACATCCCATTGTTAAAGCTATACTCTAAACATACATGTTGGATCATATATGCCAATTTATGAAATGTTACCATTTTTGGCGGCCATTTTGGCGGCCATCTTGGTTTTCGGTGTGTTAATAAAACAAAAGTTCTGGATATGAGTGTGTAGTGGTCTAATACATACATCCCACTATTAAAACTATACTTTCACGGTTTTCACCATACATTTTGATTGCTATACGTCATTTAATGAGATGAAGATTGGCGGCCATTTTGAAATTCCAAAATGGCTGCTATAACGGATTTTAAAAATGTGTAAACATTGGTTTTCACTTTCTGTAGACCTTTACCTTCATGAAAATGAAAAAATTAGCAACTCCCCACAAAAATCCAACGAATCTACTGCAAAGCACATAGTGGCCCTGACTATCGGAGCAAGTTTAAATTTTGACCCCATATGCAAAGGTCAACGACCTTTTTACGTTTGACCTCATAACTCGTTACCCAAACATCGGAAGTAGGGCAAACTATACTTTTTCTGAATCCTTGTGCTTAGGCGAACAATTTGGTAGGCTTCTTAGCTTAATTGAAGTCATTTGAATTTTCGGACCCCTGTATGGCGGCCATTTTGGATTTTCGCCTCTAGCGAAAAACCACGGGATTTTTGCGAGGGGCATCAAAGCTTATTTTTTTCTTTATGGTTCATAGATGTCAAATGAATCGTCAAACCTTACTAGCCAGAGAATGGTCACGGAATTGCCATTCTAGACCCTACTACAATTATTCTTTGTCATACTGTTACCAATTCAATGGCGCAGGGTTCACATACGGCAACTTATGCAAATATAGACACGCTTGCCAAACATGCGCGGTCATGGGGCAAGAGATTGTAGGAGGAGATTGCAGCAGGAAGATTAAAAACTCAGCAGTGGTGGGGTCAAGTCAAAATATTCTAAGGCCTTCTATTATATTAACATTATAGGCTTACATTGCCAGCACATGAATTAATTCAGGGCGCATATCTTCATCCCCACACATCCTTTTCAAATCTAGTTGTATCGCCAGGGGTTAGTTCCTTATTCGGTGGCAGGGAATTTCTTTTGAAAAATTATAAATGATAATAATATAGCGCCTTACAACAAGTTCTCAAGCGCTATTCAAAGCAAGAGTATAAGTTCAAAAATACAAAAGATAGGAATGTGAACTGTGCCGGGAACTGTGTCATTTACAATATTACATGGCACGGTTGAGTTCATTTATTTACATAATGGGTCGTTCTATTATGGATGTATGTAGATTCAAATTCTCCTTCAATTATCCCGATATTTGACATATTGCCTCTCAAGTCCAGTTAAAAATTATATTTCGAATATATCTTGTCACGTTAAGATTACCGAACTCGCGTTATTATGCTTCGCATTTTCCAACCGTAGAAACCGATGAAGCACCCATCATGCCCATGAGACCTTCCCTGCTGTAATTGTAATGGAGCGAAAATAATAAATGCATATTATTTTCATTTACTTCTTCGCTCTCTGTCCATGTCAATGTTCTGTGGTTGTCAAGTATTTATTGATGCGTTATGGACTACAAGAGAGCAGAATGAAATGTAATATCTCTCTCTAGTTTCCGTTTTTATATTATACAGGGTGACCAGACATTTACTGCGTCGCTCTGCGACGATAAGAGCGCATAATGACAATGTAATATATCAATCTAGTTTCCATTGTGTGGTGTTATACAAGGTAACCAGACATATATCGCTCTCTTTCTATGCCAATGCTCTTTGGATGTCATGTATTTATCGAGGCGTTATGAATGATAAGAATGCGTAATGGCATGTTATATATCTATCTAGTTTCCATATGTGCGATGTTGATTGTACCAGACATACATCGCTCTCTGTCTTATGTCAATGCTCTTGCTGTCAATTATTTATCGAGGCGTTGTGGACGATAAGAACGCGTAATGGCATGTAATATATCCATCTAGTTTCCATTGTGTGCTTTTATACAGGGTAATCAGATATTTACTACATCGCTCTCTGCCTCTTTGGATGTCATGTATTTATCGAGACGTTACGAATGATAAGAACGCGTAATGGCATGCAATATATCTATCTAGTTTCCTTTGTGTGGTGTTATACAGGGTGACTAGACCATTACTACATCGCTCTCTGTCTATGCCGATGCTCTTTGGCTGTCAAGTATTTATCGAGGCGTTATGAACGATGAGAACGCGTAATGGCATGCAATATAGCTATCTAGTGTCCTTTGTGTGGTGTTATACAGGGTGACTAGACCATTACTACAGCGCTCTCTGTCTATGCCGATGCTCTTTGGCTGTCAAGTATTTATCGAGGCGTTATGAACGATAAGAACGCGTAATGGCATGTAATATATCTATCTAGTTTCCTTTGTGTGGTGTTATACAGGGTGACTAGACCATTACTACATCGCTCTCTGTCTATGCCGATGCTCTTTGGCTGTCAAGCATTTATCGAGGCGTTATGAACGATAAGAACGCGTAATGGCATGCAATATATCTATCTAGTTTCCTTTGTGTGGTGTTATACAGGGTGACTAGACCATTACTACATCGCTCTCTGTCTATGCCATTGCTCTTTGGCTGTCAAGTATTTATCGAGGCGTTATGAATGATGAGAACGCATGTAATATCTTTCTCTAGTTTCTGTTTGGGTGATGTTATAAGGTGACTAGTCATATTACTACATCGCTCTCTGCATGCCGAATGCTCCTCGTTCGGCCGCCAAGTATGTATTGAGGCGTTTGGGAACGTTACGAACGTATGTTGGTATGTAATTATCTCTCTCGCTAGTTTCCGTGTATGGGATGTTACACTAGGTGACCATTATTTTAGATTATATACGGTTATCATGGAAGTTAAGATATATTCAACAACATAGTTTACCGTCAATATTATTTGGATTATGAAAGGGTTGACAGACACAAATATTTATAAACTATTCCAAGTAAATAGTATACCAAAATACCGATCGGCTCTTGAAGTAGATCCTGAACGAATTGTCAGCAATACGATTATAGTGTATGCCTTTCTAATTTGCTGTATACATTATGCAACATATTAAACGGACACGATTTGGATGGTCAAAATGTTGACAGATGCAAAATATTGGAAAATCATAATTACCCATTTAAAACAAAAATGGGTATCGAGTTTCTGATGAGTAAGGACCGATCAGTCCTTACGAAACAGATCTATAAAACCATGTTGCAGGATCAAGTCCGGATTTCATATTGTAATTTTGACATATATACATGTAATATATACAGTGATGGAAATACCCACATAACTTTTCAGACGGAGTAGACAGTGTCTACCCCGGGGTAGACAGTCCCGGGTGGACCAACCCTGGGTGGATCAACCCTTGGTAGACTAGAATAGAGCGCCCTCACGGAATAAACCGCAATAATACTGTTTAAAAAACACCTTGGAAACTATATTGATTATAAATTATATGTTAAAACACTCAGGGGGTTGGTGGTCGGGGAGGTAAAAACAAGGATAAAACAAGGATGGATCAAGGATGGATCAGGTAAAAACAAGAATGGATCATTCTAAAACAACCCCGGGACTGTCCGGATCATTCTAAAACCGCCCCGGGACTGTCCAACCCCGGGACTGTCCAACCCCGGGACTGTCCAACCCCGGGACTGTCCAACCCCGGGACTGTCCAACCCCGGGACTGTCCAACCCCGGGACTGTCCAACCCCGGGACTGTCCAACCCCGGGACTGTCCAACCCCGGGACTGTCCAACCCCGGGACTGTCCAACCCCGGGACTGTCCAACCCCGGGACTGTCCAACCCCGGGACTGTCCAACCCCGGGACTGTCCAACCCCGGTACTGTCCAACCCCGGGACTGTCCAACCCCGGGACTGTCCAACCCCGGGACTGTCCAACCCCGGGACTGTCCACCCAGGGACTGTTTCTAGTTTCTAACCCTAAAACTAACCCTAACCCTATCCACCCAGGATTGGTTGACCCAGGGTGGATCAACCCGGGACTGTCTACCCCGGGTAAAAAGGCATGTGGGTATTTTCATCGCTGCATAGCAATATATCAATCGATTGGCTCGTGCATAAGATCCTTATTGTAAGCAATTACGCTATTAGTGCAATTAGCTCCAATCTCCAAATGCGTATCTGTTGGCGGCAATTGACACCTGTCCTGATGCATTGGATCTGACAATTTGATTGATTATTTAACATTTTCTACGTGTCATGCGTCTGCAGACGACATTCCAAATTCCAGATTTGTTTGTAAAATGTCAAAATATTGAATTTCATTAAGTTTGAGTTGCATAATACACCTATCAGTTGTAAGACGCACTATACGACCCCCGGGAGTGGTGCGTCACTTTACCGAGGTGCGTCAACTTTTCATGTACCATGACCCACCCTGTGTCAAAAAACTACGGACCTCTTATATAGCAAGACGATTTTAGCATGGCGGTTTTGTGCTTAAGCCTATATGAAGAAAGGGGAACTCTCCTCTGTCGTCGTCTGCTGTATTGATCAATCTCCGTTTTAATTGTCAGTGAGTTTCCGCTAACAAAACATTAGCATACATTATAGATGTGATGTAAAATTTATTCAATACTAGGATGTGCTTGCAAAATTCATAGAAGCAGAACCTGGTGTATAATTACAATTCAATCCAAGCCGGTGTGCCTACGCATACATATCCATGTGCTATGTATGTAATATGATTAATGGATTCGATTGATTTGTAGGGCTTGACGTCTGATCAATTTGGTATGAGCTATTTTCTAGAATAGCTGAAAATTAAATCAAGATGTAAAATCACGATTCAGAACTCCGTTGTAATGTTTGAATGATTTATTCATGGCTGTGATTTGAATATATTCATGAACATGTGTCGATGGGGCCGTATGAGGTGAATTAGAATAAGCTTTGATTTTTCTTTCGGTATCTATATACATTATAATTCTTTATACTAAGTCCAATCACAAATGTTGTGACCGATATGACAGTAAGTATCCGATCTTTGGAATTCACCATACAAAATTTTCTTGCTATTGATGACCACCTAAACCACGAACCTTGCCAGGGTCACAGGTCACTAATAGGTATTAAATAAGGTGGGATCGTTTCAAAAAAAACTTAAAATCGTGATACGTGTCTCTATTTTAAATAGAAGTTGTCAAACAAACATAACATTTTTGATATCATATTAAAGACAATTTATCCAGCTACCGAATAAAAAAAGAATTAAAGCCACATGTTTAGCAACAGTGAAGTTATCAATCTAAACGTCGAGTGAGTCAAGGGTGGAACTGGTGGATGAGGAGCCGGTGGATGAGGCGCCCATAGGTTTCTACACAAAATAGTGGAAAACTAGAACTTTTGAAATTGATGCCATTTTAAAATTATACATAGGAAAGTTTTCAAACTTCTCATATGTGTTAATAACATATGCCTGCTACTATGAATAATAATATTGAATTGTTATCTAGACATTCTCTACTAGAATATGATGTTCAATTCAGAGAGTGTTTTAATGTAAAAAACACACAGTTTTATTCATTTTATTGATTAAACAATGGCCAAATCGCAGTCTCTCTATTTCATTTGTGTGACTCTTCGGTCCTTTTCTACCCTGGGTAGTAAAACATTTAACTAAAAAAGCCAGAAGTGTTTCTTCACACAGAATTGTTCATAGATTTATGAAAATTTTGCTATTTAGACCTATTTTGGACCACCCTGTATTTAAAATAAAAGGAACTTTAACGATATTCGTGTAGTTCATTTTGATAACCATTTTCTTTTAAATTAAATAGTCCATGCTAACTTAATTTCATAGAATATTATATACAAACCTTCATTTCATGCATTATTTCATCATAATTTTAGACACCCTGTACTTTTCCTGTGAACATTTTGGGCAAGTGATTCTTAGCAAATTTGGTAGCACCTTCTGCGGTTGTTCTGATTTTGGTGACTATCTTCAGCTAAACCCTAAATGTACAAACTATCAAAATATTTTGTGAGGAGCAAAAACGATCAACTTTTTTAGGTTCCACCCTATACAAATTTTACACACCCTGTATAATTTGATTCTTTTTTGCAAAAATGAAAAACCTTGAATCCTAAGCTTTCCAACGATATATAGTTTGTGGGTCATTAAGTATGTAAAACTTAAGTTTTGTCCCGTTTAATCAGATTTGGTGCATTCCTCAACATTATTAGAAGTGAAACATTTTTTTGGACCAGTTTGTGACTTCTGACTGACCCCATGTGTTTTTATTCCAGCTGCTATCAAAATTAGACTCACCTTTTGAGCAGGTGTCTTCCTCTTTATTCATCTTCCTCGGTAAAACATCCCCAGATATAATGCATCCATCCATCCATGAATTTTTAAATTTAAAAAAATTTAAGTTTAAAAACTACCCGGCATGAGAGAGTGATGCACTATTCTGGATATGAACTACCTACGACGTGATTCAACACATATATGGAAGCGTAGAACCATAATATGTGTCAATTATCAGATTAAGATTTCAAGCCATTCCCCCCCCCCCCCCCCCCCACCCCCCCCACCACCCTCAATTTGCAAATATTACCATGGCAGGTAATAGAGGATTACCTGCCATGATATTACCTATACTGAAATGGTACACCGGATAAAGTCTATGAATTTACTATAAACATTCAGTAATACAATTTTAAAATCACTCATGCAATTGCTCGTGCAAAATCTGTGACCCCATTCCCAATGACCCGTTTATCATAGCATGCCTGACTGCTTACAATAGTGCACGGTGCACTATTGTAGGAACGCATTAATTGTTTGATGTAATTTTGATAACGTAAGAAGTTGAAGGATTAAATATTATAACTGAAGTATATGAACTATTCAATAACCAACCCCAGATCATATAACTCATTTCTTCCCACTCAAGTAAACTCTACATTTGCAATGACGTCGTTCACTCAGTGAATTTGATCTTGCAGTTCAAGTAGTGGTTTTAGATGCAATTATTGCCATTTATCCGAAGTCCGATTTAGATAACGGGATAAGCTCGTTTCAGAAACTTTAGCCGATACTTTGAACTCGTGCATATAAAAAAAAACACTATCAGAAAATATCATGCATTAATGCATTCGTTCCAGTCAATTCTTATTTGTTGTAGTTCAATGACACTTCCGTCGAAGTAATCCGCACCATTCTTTGAATTTTCAAATTCGATTACCCCTCGATCGGTCATTGGCACATGAACGATTGTTCAGCTAAATGTTAACGCCAAGCAGCCATTAGACAGACCGGACAAATGTTCAGGTAAATCAGGTATGGACCCTTCCAGATTTGTCGACATTCCATAATGGGTCCCAGGATATTATTCCCTAAATTTGTATACGAAATGAGTTGTTTACTATTTCTAATAGCGGATTATAGCCAACAGTATATGGCGCAGTGAGTAGCCCGAGACCAATTTTGTGGCGGGAAAAAAGCGACCCTTTAAACTGGGCATGGACTGCACAGGGCCACTGCGGATGTAACAATGACCAGGGGCATAGGACATAATTCAACTTCCGGTCAACAACTGTAGTTTTTATAGTACCCACTTCTGAAACCTGTAATTAACTTGAATATTATTCTAATGTTAGTGAATTTAATTTTAATGTTAAATACATTTACCTTAGGCTGACAAAAAACATTAAAAAACGATAGTATTTTATGTAGTTAATTTAATCTTGTACATGGTATGACGCGCAAATTATCCGTGTCCAGATGCTAAATAAAGCTGTCAGTATATAAGCTTAATACTTGAACCTTTCCGGATCAAAAGAATGTCTTATCAGTATATAATACCTTTCCAGATCTGGACATATATTTAGACTGTTAAACAAACAAACAAAATCTGTTTTTTAAAGAAAGGGTCACTTATGAAAGTTTGTAATACTTTTATAAAACTATCCCCCTATGCAAACTGATTCAACAATTCAATCTTACCTACTTTAAGATTACCCATCTTGAATTTGTCTACAATGAATTTTCAAACCGAAGAACCTGAAGCACCCAGGAGACTTTCCCCGTTGTAATGGAGCGAGAATAATAAATGCACTTCCATTTACTACATCATACTTCCCTGTCTGTATATGCTTCCGTGCCTGGCTGTTCTATTAGTTCGGCTGTCGAGTATTTATTGAGACGTTATGAACGATACGAATGCGTGATGGCATGTATAATATCGCTCTCTTTATAGTTTCCGTTTGTATGATGTTATACAGGGTGACCAGACATTTATGTTGTACAGGGTGACCAGGCATTTATAATATCGCTCTCTTTATAGTTTCCGTTTGTATGATGTTATACAGGGTGACCAGACATTTATGTTATACACGGTGACCAGACATTTATGTTATACAGGGTGACCAGACATTTATGTTATACAGGGTGACCAGACATTTACTACATCGCTCTATACTCTATTTGGCTATCTTTGGACAGTGACGTAACCGAACAGGTGCGGCTTTTACGCACGCGAATGCATCTTCCGCCTTTCAACGCTCGTGTGTATACGCCAGGGCAGCGAGTAGGCGCGCGAGTTATGAGCTGTAATTAGTAGCAAATCATGGTAATGTCACTGTCTCGTGATGACCAAAAAAGACTATAGTCTCTGTTTATGTCGATGCTCTTCTGCTGTCAAGTATTTATCGAGGCGTTGTGAATGATAAGAACGCGTAATGGCATGTAATATCTCTAGTTTCCGTGTGTTTGATATTATACAGGGTGACCAAACAATTATTACATCGCTCTAGTCTCTGTCTATGTCGATGCTCTACGGCTGTCAAGTATTTATCGAGGCGATATGAACGATAAGAACGCGTAATGGCATGTAATATCTCTCTCTGGTTTCTATGTGTGTGATATCATAGAGGGTGATCAAACAATTGCTACATCGCTTTAGTCTCTGTCTATGTCGATGCTCTACGGCTGTCAAGTATTTATCAAGGCGTTAATTATGAACGAAAAGAACGCGTAATTGCATGTAATATCTCTCTCTCTAGTTTCTATGTGTGTGATATCATACAGGGTGACCAAACAAGTACTACATCGCTCTATAGTCTCTGTTTATGTCGATGCTCTTCGGCTGTCAAATATTTATCGAGGCGTTAATTATGAACGATAAGAACGCGTAATGGCATGTAATATCTCTCTCTAGTTGCCGTGTGTGATCTTATATAGGGTGACCAAACAATTACTACATCGCTCTAGTCTCTGTCTATGTCGATGCTCTTCGGCTGTCAAGTATTTATCAAGGCGTTAGAAACGATAAGAACGCGTAGTGGCATGTAATATCTCTCTCTAGTTGCTATGTGTGTGATATTATACAGGGTGACCAAACAATTATTACATCGCTCTAGTCTCTGTCTATGTCGATGCTCTTTGGCTGTCAAGTATTTATCGAGGCGTTAATTATGAACGATAAGAACGCGTAATGGCATGTAATATCTCTCTCGAGTTGGGATGTGCGTGATATTATTCAGGATAACCGGACCATACTACATTACTATCTGTATGGGTCAATGCTCTACCGCTGTCAAGTATTTGTTGATACATTATAAATGATAAGAACGCATGATGGCATGTATATCTCTCCAGCTTCAGTTCGTGTGATATTATACAGGGTGACCAGACATTAACATATATCCGTTTTCTAAATTACTCTTGTACATTAAGGGGGCTGATAACCCTCACAACATGAAATTTATCAAGCGCTGTAACTATTGAACTATTAATATGATGTGTATAAAAGTATACATTTTTGGAAAGGAAATGAGTCGGAAATCCATTTTTTGTATCAAATTTTACCAAAAATGCTGATTTTTTATTTTTTGACCAAAATTGGGCTCAAAATTTGCTGCATTCGTATCAAATTCAGTATTTGGTACAAAACGCTGAAATTGCACCAAGATTTTGTTGTTTGTTTGTTTGTTGAATAGCTGATTTAGTTTTGAATTATTGACCAAAAAGTTCCAAAAATGTTATCTTCATGATTTTGGAGGTGAAAAATCACATTTTGTATCACGTTTTGGTCAATAATTCAAAAAATAAGTCAGTTATTCGAAACAAAAACTAAAAGCTTCCTAGAGAATTTTATTAGAATTATAATAAAACTAGAACGATAACATTTGACAAAATATATTTTTAATTATGCTTTACAAACCTAAAAATGGGTTTTCTCCATAATGGCCAATTTCATGTTGATTGGGATTTCAAGAAAATGTGTACTTTTATATAGATCAAATGAATAATGAAGAACTTACAGCAGTTTGACGGAGTCTATACTGAACACCAACCCCCCCCCCCTTTTTTTTTATTAGTGTATTCGGTTATTCGGTCATCCTGGAAATTAAAAGAAAAATCGTACATTGAGTCTACGATATAATTTACTGTCAATATTTGGAAAGAAACGCAAGATATTCCAACTTGATGACGGGACACAAGCAATAACAAGGAATATTAAAGCGATAAAAACAGTAACATATACTAAGCCAAGCAATGAAAATTGTCTGTGCACTAACATTTTAATAAATTATAAAACGCGGATATGCACCGGGACAAGCAGTAAATATTGCTGTGCTGCTAGTGTTATGCTCACGGGGGAATGAAATCTAGCTAAGGTACGACTAGCTATCTAGATTCTAAATTCAGGATTTTAGCTATAGGCCTACATCGGTGGAAGCCATGAAATCATGTAAAATAAGCCCATTCAAGAAAAAGCTAAAGATGTTGGCCTCATGGAGGAAACAACCTACAAATATGAAATTCTAAAATATTTAGGTACTTTGACTACACTTTGTACACTTTCTAGGACATTCTAATTTAAAACACAAACGGGTATTGCCAGAAGGCAAAATATTATTAGATCGTGTGAACACTACAGGTGTGGAATTTGTCTTTATAATGTGGTTTGTAGAGTTTTTAAAATAATAATCAGTCCTCTTTTTAGTCCCTTTACTAGTCCTAGTAACTAGGACCTGCGAATCTCATCTATCATAACACTTGACATTATCGAACTACTGATTCTTAAAGTCCTAGAACGTTGCCAATATGTGAGACACGGATTCGAAGTAATGAGAAGTTTGCAACGGTGCATGTATAAAATATTTGATTCCCAAGCGATTTTCAAAGTGATTTCAATTGTATGGACTTATATCTTGATGTACATACCATTTAAAATGAAGGTAATTGTTCAAAAACGTTGCATTCGAAGTAATGAGAAGTTTGCAACGGTGCATGTATAACATGTTTGATTCCCAAACGATTTTCAAAGTGATTTCAATTGTATGGACTCATACCTTCATGTACATACCACTTAAAATGAAGATAATTGTTCAAAAACGTTGCATTTAGGAGAATTTTCCACACGCCAATTTCCTCCGTGTTGAAACTAAGTCGAAACGAAACCGGAAGGATGAAATGATAAGGTCAGAGGTCGTACACGTGAGGGCGTATTTATAAACAAGCACCCACCAGGCGGTATTGGCTCATGCTCATACAGGGTGTGTATTGCATCGATTGAGGTATCCGTATTTTACATGCGGTAACTATTCATAAAAAAATACAATCAAATGTCTCCTTGCAATGAGTAAATATGAGATTTTCTTGTTATCTCATCAATATAGATTATAAAGTTGGGTGAAATTTTTTATTTTTTACGTGCAACAAAATCTCTTATCACGCTATGAAAATTTCGCCCAGGACTAACGTCATCGTTTGTTTAGTTGGAAATACGCATGCGCAGATTTTAGTGTATTCGAAAGAGAGCTAAGCGAGCCGAATCGGCGGAAAAATGGACTCAAATTACTATTTTTATCAGATGTAAGTTTATTATCGTTGTAATCAACGAGGTCAAACAAATCTGTGATTCTTAACTATACAGTCATATCATTGTGGGCGAGTATTAATGATTTGGGAAGTTGCTAGGAGTCACAGAAGTTGTACTTTGCTCGTCAAAAGCGTAAATATAGAAGTCACATTGTAGTAACGTTCTGTGACTCAGTACTATATTCCTGAGTTACATGTTACTACGACTATCCCTTTACATGAGTTTAGGCGTTTGATATAGTTGGTACTATTTTCAGTAAATTTGCTATCTACTGAAGATAGCAGTATATTTCTAGAGAATAGTATGCAGAAATGTAGTATTATATTATTTGCCCAGTATACTTTACTAAAATACCTCTGTTAGTGTAGAAAAGTCCAAACTCTAAAACATTTAGGCTAAATGGTTCAACTCGTCATAACCAGCACAACAAGGAGTCCGAAAGCTGTCCAATTTTGCGATATCTCTCATTTTCAAGACTAATTTACATCGGTGCGTTGCCTTGGCTACAAGTAAAGCTCGTATGCAAGGCTTGGGTGATGCCAAGTCACAATTTATGAAATTGAAACGACGTTTTAGCTTCAATGTGGTATTAACCGTATTAACCCAATTAAGGTTTGTACTATCTTCTGAAGATAGCTTATTATTATCTTCAGAAAATAGCGACCCGTGAATGCCATCTTTAGTAGAAAACAACGCGTTTAGAAGACAGCATACATCGTTTGCAACGCACAATTTAACTCCTATGGGCGCGTTTAAAAGTTGTGTATTTGAAGGTCGTCAGCTGCTATCTTCTGAAGATAGTAACTATTATACCTTAATCGTCTTTTAATTTGGGTGAAGATTATGAAAAAGTTTTCTTTTTTATAAACTGGTTGCAAACTGACACGTTGATGCAGATCTCACAGTTAATAGTTCCCCTCGCCTGATGCGATCTGATACCGCTCTGTCGCCCGAGAAAATCCCCTAGTCTCTGAGTGCGTTTCTCATTTCAAAACTAGAGCGGTTCTCGGCTTTCGCGGTTCTCGGGTTTGGCGGTTGGTGGATTTGAATGGTAAAATGATTTTGGGCAAAACCTAGCTGGGTCGTGTGGGTTTGGTGTAGTGTATAGTTGTATATGTCGAAGTCAACTTATTTTGTTCTGCCTGTTGACATATTTTTTGGAAAATATATGATTATATGCGGCACTAGCTACAAGTAGGCTTCATAAATGTAAAAAAGAGCTATATGTATAGGATTAAGTATTTGTATTTGAAGAATGGAAGTACCTGACTATTACATATCAGTAGTATTATATAAGGGCCTCTTAACCCTAACTCTAGATCACCACACGGCAACAGATTTCTTTTCCGACCTCAAAATTTACCAGAAAGATCCAACCCCCGACCCCCCCCCCCCCCCCCCCCCCCACCCAGGATTTGAACCACGGACCTCCAGCACCAGGGCCCAGATCCTAGCCATTACACCACGGCTGTCAGTCGACACTCGGCGAGTATATTTGCCTCATTATATAGCCTGGGTCCGTTTTGTAGCCCAAAAACCTGCACGCCGGGTTATAAAAAAACTTTTTCCGCCCAGTTGCCGTGTGGTGTAGTAGAGTTAGGGTTAATGGATGGCCGACTGAAGATAGTGATGTTACATTTTAAAAAGGATGGTATAGTTACCTGCTATGTGGACGATTTCTTCATCTCCTAAGCTGGCGGCGTACACAATTGTGTGATGGTTGGTATTGATGATGGGCATTTGAAATAACACTTCGTCTGTGGTGAACCCTGATTTACACCACCACGGACGAAGTGGTACTCCAGTGGACCATCATTGTGATATAGTCCACTCTTCTACTCCTATTTACAGATGACAGTTCACCCAGTAGAAGTCTGGACACTGGCATATATGTCTTGTCCGCCATTTACATCACCATTTATACATTTGTATTGTATGTCACTGCCATCGTTGTATGCCACTCCTGTTGACTATTGGTAGATGCCACTTATGCGATGTGTTCCATGCACACCCTGCTCACCGACTAGAAGTCTGACACTGGCATATTTGTCTTGTCCGCCATTTAAATCACCATTTATTCAGTAGTCTGAATAGTATTGTATGTCACTGCCATCGTTGTATGCCACTCGTGTTGACTAGGCCTATTGGCAAATGCCACTTATGCGATGTGTTTCATACACCATATTTGTCTTGTCCGCCATTCATTACATCACCATATACAGTTGTATTGTATGTCACTGCCGTCGTTGTTTGCCACTCCTGTTGACTATTGGTAGATGCCACTTATGCGATGGGTTCCACCCAGTAGAAGTCTGGAGACTGGCATATTTGTCTTGTCCGCCACTTACATCACCATCTATTCAGTAGTCTGAATAGTCTTGTATGTCACTGCCATCGTTGTATTCCACTCCTGTTGACTACGAGATGCCACTTATGCGATGTGCTCCATGCACACCCTGCTCACCCAGTAGAAGTCTGGACACTGGCATATATGTCTTGTCCGCAATTTACATCACCATCTTAGTGTAGTCTTAATAGTCTTGTATGTCACTGCCATCGTTTATACCACTCCTATTGACTTTTGGTAGATGCCACTTATGCGATGTGTTCCATGCACACCCTGCTCACCGAGTAGAATTCTGGACACTGGCATATTTGTCTTGTCCGCCATTTAAATCACCATTTATTCAGTAGTCTGAATAGTATTGTATGTCACTGCCATCGTTGTATGCCACTCGTGTTGACTAGGCCTATTGGCAGATGCCACTTATGCGATGTGTTTCATACACTGGCGTATATGCTTGTCCTCACCATATTTGTCTTGTCCGCCATTTACATCAACATACATCTATACAGTTGTATTGTATGTCACTGCCGTCGTTGTATGCCACTCCTGTTGACTATTGGTAGATGCCACTTATGCGATGGGTTCCATGCACCTTGCTAACCCAGTAGAAGTCTTGCATTGAATGACTGAAATTAGTTTTCGTAGTCGATTGAAAACAGATATTTCGCCCGTAATTTGATCAGCACGGATATCAACATATGTAATCTTAACTCCATATTTGGTCATAAGAACCCTTATGTGCACCACTACTCAGGTTGTAAAGCATAAGGGGTCAAAGGTCACACAGGGGTCACTAGGGGTCAAAACGTGGACTATTCTTTTCCTGTGCTCATTGATAAGCCAAGATAAAAAGTCAATGATAAGTTTGGGGTCAAAGGTCAAAAAAGGGTCACTAGGGGTCAAAAGCCCTCGACTAATATCCGTGATCTATGATCACAATCATATCTAGTTTAATTTGCCTGACCGCCAAATGTCGAAATTTGGAAAGGTTGGACCCAAATATCATTATATGATTAAATAATTCTTTTTTTTTGGATACGTATGAGATCCATGATACAAAAAAGTCAAGCCGCAATCAATTTGGCGACAAAAAAGTCATTCTAATAGAATTTTTTTATTTTTTTTTAAATTCTAAAATATAAAAATTTGAAAAATTAGCCCAAATACCATTATTTGGTTAAATAATTCAATTGTGTTTGGGTACGTATGAGATCAATGATGCAAAAAAGACAAGCCGCAATCAATTTGGCGACAAAAAAAAATCATTTGCATATAAATCATAATTATTTTTTTAAATTCTAGGCTTGACCGATAAATATCAATATAAAAATTAGCCCAAATACCATTATTTGGTTAAGTAATTCAATTTTTGTTGGTACATATGAGATCGATGATACAAAAAACTCTTGGCGACAAAAAAAAGTCATTCGCATAGAAATCATAACATTTTTGTTTTTAATTCTAGGCTTGACCGACAAATATCAAAATTTGAAAAATTAGCCCAAATACCATTATTTGGTTAAATAATTTCATTTTTTTTGGTACGTATGAGATCGATGATGCAAAAAAGTCAAGCCGCAATCAATTTGGCGACAAAAAAGTCATTCGCATAGAAATCATAATTATTTTTGTTTAAATTCTAGGCTTGACTGGCAAATATCAAAATTTGAAAATTTAACCCAAATACCATTATTTGGTTATTATAAAGTAATTCAATTTGTTTGGGTACATATGAGATCGATGATACAAAAAAGTTAGCCGCAATCAATTTTGCGACAAAAAGTCATTCGCATAGATTTTGTTTTTAATTCTAGGCTTGACCGACAATATCAACATTTTAAAAAATAGCCCAAATACCATTATTTGGTTAAATAATTCAATATTTTTTGGTACGTATGAGATCGATGATACAAAAAAGTCAAGCCGCAATCAATTTGATGACAAAAAAGTAATTCGCATAGAAATCATAACAATTTTTTTTTAAATTCTCGGCTTGACCGACAAAAATCCAAATTTGAACAATTAGCCCAAATACCATTATTTGGTTAATTAATTCAATTTTGTTTGGGTACGTATGAGATCGATGATACAAAAAAGTTAAGTCGCAATTAATTTGACAACAAAAAAGTTGTTCGCATAGAAATCATAACAATTTTTTTTTTAATTTTAGGCTTGAGCGACAAAAATCAAAATTTGAAAAATTAGCCCAAATACCATTATTTGGTTAAATAATTCAATTTTCTTTTGTAACGTATGAGATCGATGATATAAAAAAAGTCAAGCCGCAATCAATTTGACCACAAAAAAGTAATTCGCATAGAAATCATAACATTTTTTTTTTTAATTCTAGGCTTGACCGACAAATATCAAAATTTGAAGAATTAGCCCAAATACCATTATTTGGTTAATAATTCCATTTTTTTTTTGGTACGTATGAGATCGATGATGCAAAAAAGTCAAGCCGCAATCAATTTGGCGACAAAAAAAGTCATTCGCATAGAAATCATAATTATTTTTGTTTAAATTCTAGGCTTGACCGACAAATATCAAAATTTGAAAATTTAACCCAAATACCATTATTTGGTTATTATAAAGTAATTCAATTTGTTTGGGTACATATGAGATCGATGATACAAAAAAGTCAAGCCGCAATCAATTTGGCGACAAAAAGTCATTCGCATAGATTTTTTTTTTCATTCTAGGCTTGACCGACAATATCAAAATTTTAAAAAATAGCCCAAACACCATTATTTGGTTAAATAATTCAATATTTTTTGGTACGTATGAGATCGATGATACAAAAAAGTCAAGCCGCAATCAATTTGATGACAAAAAAAGTCATTCGCATAGAAATCATAACAATTTTTTTTAAATTCTCGGCTTGACCGACAAAAATCAAAATTTGAAAAATTAGCCCAAATACCATTATTTGGTTATTAAAGTAATTCAATTTGTTTGGGTTCGTATGAGATCGATGATATAAAAAAGTCAAGCCGCAATCAATTTGACCACAAAAAAGTAATTCGCATAGAAATCATAACAATTTTTTTTTTAAATTCTAGGCTTGACCGACAAATATCAAAATTTGACAAATTAGCCCAAATACCATTATTTGGTTAATTAATTCAATTTTGTTTGGGTACGTATGAGATCGATGATACAAAAAAGTCAAGCCGCAATCAATTTGACAAAAAAAAAGTAATTCGCATAGAAATCATAACAATTTTTTTTTTAATTCTAGGCTTGACCGACAAAAATCAAAATTTGAAAAATTAGCCCAAATACCATTATTTGGTTAAATAATTCAATTTTCTTTTGGTACGTATGAGATCGACGATATAAAAAAGTCAAGCCGCAATCAATTTGACCACAAAAAAGTAATTCGCATAGAAATCATAACAATTTTTTTTTAAATTCTCGGCTTGACCGACAAAAATCAAAATTTGAAAAATTAGCCCAAATACCATTATTTGGTTAAATAATTCATTTTGGGGGGTTACATATGAGATCGACGATTCAAAAAAGTCAAGCCGCAATCAATTTCATGACAAAAATATCTTTCGTGTATGAGCATTTAAAAAAAAATTAAGTAGGCCTGAGTCTGACCGACAAATATCAAAATTTTGAAAATGGACGCAACATTAATATTAATGTTTGGATAAATAATTCATTTTTTTAAAGAACCGATCGTTTCTATGTGCGAGTCAATAATATAGATATTTTTCCTATTAAAAGGTATAGCCTATGCTAGGGATGTTCGTATCATTGACTACAGAGGGCGACATTTTTTTGAAAATTAGTTGACCAAAAATGTAGTTTACCTCTAGATGAATACAGCGATGTAGTACGATGTGGCTAGGATGTATTCACTGATGTCTATATAACCCCGCACAAGCAACTAGACATCATGAAAGTAAACTTTTTTTTACCTAAAATGGTTTCAAATGTGCATGATTTGCCCAAAACAAAGCAACGCTCATGCATTGTGAGCAAAAAAATAATTTCACTCATACGAGGCAGATTAACCCCAACTTTGAACTCGTCCAAGTTATTGAAAAAACGGAAACTATACCCTGGAGGAATAGGACCTACCCTTCAAAATGAGCCTAAGTTTATTAAGATTGGTGCAGGCAATCAACCACAATGGCGAATTGCAAATTACTCTATTTTTATTTATTTTCTTAAAATCTCGGTCTACGACGTGTGGGCCAACAGTGCACAAACAAACACGTTATTTTCTCGGCAGGCATCTGACCAGGGATACTATTAATTTTGGGATAGGAAAGTCCTATACTAACGTACGTAGCGAAAACGGACCCTTTGCATATTTGCGGAATGCGTCCGTGACCGGCGTTTAACGCGTTTTAACAATGTTTAACCAGGTTTAACGGAATTGTTAGTCAGCATAGATTTGGGGGCGCTGTAGATTTACACAGACGACGGTGGCCACGCGAAACCTACATTTTGAATTCGTAGTGAATAACACGTAATCGCGAATATTAAACTTATCATTTTGACAAATTCGTCTGCTACAATTACGCCTTATCGGTAGAACAGCGCCACCAATTCTATGCTGACTAAGTTCAATTTAAAAGTGGACCCGATCGGCAAGCTCAGTGGCAACCTCTGATCTGACTGCATTGCATTGATCCAATCTCGAATTAACCGGATTCAAAGTTCATAGGTGTATACATTAGCCCTGAGCCATTGCATTCGTAAAACACCGGGCGGATTCTTGGCAAAATTCTTGGCAAAATTCTTGTCAAAATGAGCGGTGCTGAAACTATACTGTGTCTCGACCCAGCAATAATGAACGTTCGTTTGGACATTTATTATAGATACGCCTTGTTCTTAATATAAATCCACAAACTAGTGTGTAACCATCGGAAATAGCTTTGGCCTGGAATCCAGACTATCCATTGGCTAAACTACTTCGGAATATTCGAGAGTTTTTAAAATAATTAGAAGTGTAGACCGACCAGCAAATCGGCTCTCGCGCAAGATCCTGGTTTGATTGTAAGCAATTGTGTCTGTAGTGTGATAAAACGACACTACTAATGCATTCAACAAAATACATGATCTATATATTTGGATTATCAAGAGGTAAACCACTACTATATCTACCCCCATCCAATCACCTCTTGCACAAAAGTCAGATCAGTTTGTAAACCTTTACACTAATATTGTGTAAGTAGCTGCTGAGTGCTCATATGTTGGCTACACTTTGCACCCGTTCTGATGGATTGGATCTGACAACTTGATTGGCAATTATAGTTAGTCGATGCACGCTACTACTGCCATTAACACTTCCCACGCGGCTGTTAGTTTTACCATATACAAAACAGATTTGTCAAAAAAAACTTTAAAAGGTGTCTTAAGAATTACTAAACCAATACTAGGCATATTTGTACTTATTCCAATGCATTTCTTATGATGATTCTAAATAATATGGAGTTGAAATTCAAATAATTGTGACATCTTTTAAACATTTTGTGAAATTATGGAACCATCGTCTGCGGATGCCTGCCGCGTGGATGGTGTTAACGATGACCTGGATTCGGAAGGGGTATGGGTATATTCCATTTCTGTATGTTTTCCTAGCCAAAAAAAATGCAATAGTGCTTTTTTGCATGGCGTTTTCGTGCTATGTCGAAATACAGTATAGTATTATAGGTGAACTCGTCTTCATTCGACGTCTGCCGTATTGATCAGTCTACGTTTTAATGGTCAATAGATCTTAGCTTAGAAATTTGGCATACATAAATGATATGTAAAATAATTAATTCACTACTAGGCTGTGCTTGCAAAATGCATACAAGAAAAGATTGGTGTATAAATACAACATATGGAGTTGAAATTCAATAGTTTTGACATTTTTTAAACATTTTGTGAAATGTTGGAACTGTCATCTACAGACGCCTGCCCACGTGGAAAGCGTTAACATCGACCTGAATTCTGAAGGTTTATGGGTAATTCCCATGTTTGCATGTTTTCCTAGCCAACAAAATGGCTAACACCGGGTCATAGTTGTTGTTAATTTACATCAATTATTGTGTCATCTTTATTTGTTAAACGATTGACCATTATCATGATGCTGGTTTTAGGTTTTTAGCAGTAACAATAGTACTTTTTTGCATGGCATTTTCGTACTATGTCCTACGAAAGGAGTGCACGTTTTCCACGTTATTGCACAAGATTTGGCTGTAAACTTTATATAATCTGAACGAAAATTTAGTTGGCTTTCAAATGCCTTTCATTTGATTGTATTTACTTTTCTCAATCAACAGTGGCTGGAATTTTTATCATTAAACATAACGGGCCGTATTCTCGTACGTAGTTAAACACGGTTTTAAGCTAAACACGCGTCTAACTTTGACTTTAGACACAGCGTTTAACTAAACGCGATTCTCGTACATTTGTTTTACTTAAACACGCGTCTAACTCACTGAAAAGTGTCTAACTTTAAACATAGGTATGGGGGTAGTTTAAGGCGCGTTTAACTAAACAAATACACGAACTGTATGCCTTGAATGATTACTCAACCGTGCCCGCTGTAAGCTGCCGGGGATATTGTGTAGTATTAAAAATACACGTGCGTTTGAGGTATTCAGTCGATATCTATTGTAACCTATCAGGGCCACAACAAAAATAAATACCTGTATACATACTATACAGTATCGCACAATCACCCTGAGAACGAGATTCGCCGAGTTTAAAACCGTGTTTAGTTAAACCAGAGAGATGTTCTGGTTAAACACGTTGTTTAAAAGATAAACTCGCGTTTTAGTTAAACACAAGTTTAGTTAGACACGGTTTTAAGCTAAAACCGTGTTTAGTACGAGAATACGGCCCAACGTCTTTGGATTTATATAAGCTTCAAGATAACTAAATAAGCGTTCATATGCCATTTGTTTTGCTGAATTTGCTAGAGTCTATCCAAAGATATGATTGTTTGACCATGAGAAAACATAATCAAATTTGTGTCATTGTTTAAAAAGAAATCATCCATGGATGTAAACATTGCTGTTATGTTTAACGCTGGAGAATTTCTTCATAAAAATGGCACATATTATTTGACTTTAGTGATTAACTTAAATCAAGCATATTTCGTTAGATAAACCAAATGAGACAAATCAAACGGCATTCGGAAGGTAATTTTATAGACATCTTGAAGTTCATTAATATCATCAACGAGTAAATACTGATTAATAATTGAGCCATGACTCTTTCCACATGAATATATTTTCCTAAAAAGTGGCACAACCCGTTGTTAACTGCCCGTTAAATTGATCAAGCATATCGTTGGTTTGAAAAGAGTGATTACAATAACACCAACGGCCTGGAAAGCCAACTAAATGTTCTTTTAGATTATATAAAGTGTACGGCCATATACTGTGTAATCAATGAGGAAAATGACATGGAACATGTGCACCTTTTTTTAGGGACACCCTGTATTATAGGGGAACTCGTCTCCATTCGACGTCTGCCATATTGATCAGTCTACGTTTTATTCGTCAGTGCGTCTCAGCTTAGAAATTTGGCATACATAAATGATATGTAAAATAATTAATTCACTACTAGGCTGTGCTTGCAAAATTCATACAAGAAAAAGATTGGTGTATAATTACGATTCAACATGTTCAATCCAACCGGTATGCCTTTAAATACATATCCATGTGCTACGCTATTATCAATTAATTCAATTGATTTTTAAGCCGTGATATCTGAGCAATTGGTACGGGTAGGCTATTTCTATAGGAATAGCCTATGATAAAATCAAGATAATGTATAATCACGATTCAGAAGATCTTAATGTTTCAATGATTTCTTCATAGCTGTGGTTTATATACATATATACATTTATGATCATGTACCAGTGGGGCCGTTGCTCACCGTCAAATATACTAAAATTGCAATTTTTAGATATTGCCTATTATCAAATAATAACCAAGAGAAATGTTAACAGTGATCTTGAACGAACTAGATGCGTTTCTGAAATACCAACTTCTTAGCAGCATGTTTTAGTCTTTGTCAAGGACACCTCGCAAAATGACCCGTCGACCGCCGAGCGAAGCGAGGCAGGAAGGAGGCCGAGTGGAGCGAGATTAAACTATTGTACAGAGGGAGGGCGCTCACACCTTTTTTTAAGGTGCCCGCACACGGTATCGATGCTTTCTTTGCCGATTGTTTCCCATCATATTATGTTAAACGTTGAAGACAAGGCATACCATGCAAGATAGCTGGAATGTTCTCCATTCTGTCATGTAAAGCATCTGTGTTTTTATCACACTTATAAGCTTAGATCGCTTTTCTGGTGTTAAATATTCTTTAAGTTCTCGCCGTTTGACGCTACGAAATCTTGTGTAATCGCTTTTCTTTGTCCCTCAGCGTAATTCCAGTTGCTTTGTCTGCGGTAAATTCCGACGTCTTTGAAGTTTATGAAGTCTGCATCGGCGTTCCAATTGTTAACCAGTAACGACTTCTGCATATGATTCAGTACAAATTCAAACAATGAGTATCGTACTGAGTATGATTACGGTTCTTAGTACGTAGAATATCTTAGCGGCGTTGAAATTACCAAAGAAAATGTAATCACAATTATTTCTTTCTCTAATCTGACGATAACAAACTACCAGGTAGCCACTTGTTTTCCTCTAAAGACTTCATTGGGTTATCTGTTTCCTTATACAGTTTAAGGATAATCCCTTTTTGTTACACTATGGCAATGGCCATCTCTGATCGAATGCTAAAACGCAGACAAAATCATACTCAACCAGAGAGGAGAATGAAACCTTTGAACACAAGGTATGCTACTGACTTTATAGCGTCGGTCATTCTTATCGTAATGCGCCATCTCAAACTTGTTGTTGAGAAACCTGCTCTGATATAACCAAGTTAAAGTCTGAGAACTGCCTATCTTTCAAATAATGTCATTATATCGTTAAATAATGTCCGTTTAGTAATTGGCATGTCATCAGGGGGAGCAGAGGCGGGACAAATTTATCATGTCTTCTCCATTTTGTACCACATCTGGAATCAAAGGAAAACAAGACGTCACTTATCAAGTAGCCTATGTATTTGATCGAATACTCTACTTTTGGATGTATGACAGTTGCGTGAGTTCTCGAGGATGTCTTTGATATGCCTGGATTCTTACACTTAATATCCTTGATTTAAAGAAAACATGGAAACATCCCATGGGCTTTATTGATTGTCATTCATCCCCGCTGCATTAAGGTCTTATTCTCCCAGTTTGTTACAGAATTGAGTAATTTTGGTAAAATTTTAAGATACAATATGTATTCTGGTACTACTAACCTGATAACTTTATTGTGTACGAAATCATGAAACGATGCTTCCGTGGGTGTGTTTGGAAACTGGCACCAAGCAATCGACCAATTGAACATTTTGTTGTTCGCATATTTGAAATACGTTTTCGTTAACTTGTTTTGGCATTGGATTTTAGCCACTACATAACTCTATGCTGAGATGATAAGCTGACTTACCGGTACCCCTAATGCACACCTGAGATGATAAGCTGACTAACCGGTACCCCTAATGCACACCTGAGATGATAAGCTGACTTACCGGTACCCCTAATGCACACCTGAGATGATAAGCTGACTTACCGGTACCCCTAATGCACACCTGAGATGATAAGCTGACTTACCGGTACCCCTAATGCACACCTGAGATGATAAGCTGACTTACCGGTACCCCTAATGCACACCTGAGATGATAAGCTGACTTACCGGTACCCCTAATGCACACCTGAGATGATAAGCTGACTTACCGGTACCCCTAATGCACACCTGAGATGATAAGCTGACTTACCGGTACCCCTAATGCACACCTGAGATGATAAGCTGACTTACCGGTACCCCTAATGCACACCTGAGATGATAAGCTGACTTACCTGTACCCCTAATGCACACCTGAGATGATAAGCTGACTTACCGGAACCCCTAATGCACACCTGAGATGATAAGCTGACTTACCGGTACCCCTAATGCACACCTGAGATGATAAGCTGACTTACCGGTACCCCTAATGCACACCTGAGATGATAAGCTGACTTACCGGTACCCCTAATGCACACCTGAGATGATAATAAGCTGACTTACCGGTACCCCTAATGCACACCTGAGATGATAAGCTGACTTACCGGTACCCCTAATGCACACCTGAGATGATAAGCTGACTTACCGGTACCCCTAATGCACACCTGAGATGATAAGCTGACTTACCGGAACCCCTAATGCACACCTGAGATGATAAGCTGACTTACCGGTACCCCTAATGCACACCTGAGATGATAAGCTGACTTACCGGTACCCCTAATGCACACCTGAGATGATAAGCTGACTTACCGGAACCCCTAATGCACACCTGAGATGATAAGCTCACTTACCGGTACCCCTAATGCACACCTGAGATGATAAGCTGACTTACTGGTACCCCTAATGCACACCTGAGATGATAAGCTGACTTACCGGAACCCCTAATGCACACCTGAGATGATAAGCTGACTTACCGGTACCCCTAATGCACACCTGAGATGATAAGCTGACTTACCGGTACCCCTAATGCACACCTGAGATGATAAGCTGACTTACCGGAACCCCTAATGCACACCTGAGATGATAAGCTGACTTACCGGTACCCCTAATGCACACCTGAGATGATAAGCTGACTTACCGGTACCCCTAATGCACACCTGAGATGATAAGCTGACTTACCGGAACCCCTAATGCACACCTGAGATGATAAGCTGACTTACCGGTACCCCTAATGCACACCATGATATAAAGTATTGTGTAGATATTTTAACAACCGAGTATCCCTCGCGTTCATATAGATTCTTAGCACGTGTATTTGTTCGGGACACATAGAGCATCATTTTCTGTATGTAATGATAATGTAAAATAGTAATGATGATAATAAATAATGATGATGATGATGACGACGACGACGATGACGATGACGATGACGATGACGATAACGATGGCGATGGCGATATGTATAAGAATACGTGTTCACTAATGACCTAGGTATTTCGTATTTGGTAAATACGAAGCATATCAGTATAATAATAATTGTAACAGCAATTTCAGATTTTTTTGTTTTCTAAAGATGTTCTCGATGATGTTATTAAAATAATATGGGTCAATCAACTGTTAACGCATTGTTTCCCGGGTTTTTCAGTCACTATTTTTTCTCACAGTTTTGCCGACCAAACTTTATTTTAAACAAGGCTCATTTTAACGGCAAGTTCCATCCTGGAGAGGGTGCATTCAATGCTGCGCATCAATGAGCACCTGCCCTTTTTGAAGACAAAATGCCTGTTACATATCATTTCTGTATTTGGGGACCAATGTTTATGGATTTTCTATCGCGAAAACGGCTGATTTGATTGTTCAGGGATTTCTTGCAAAGTGACCCATCCAGGCGACACATACATAAGTACCGCCCCCCCCCCCCCCGGATATCACAACCACGATAGCAAATACGTACATGACACCCGTGTTTTCTCGCCTCTCGTTCTGCGTGAATGATTAAACTCGTCCCCAGTCCTTTCCGTCGTAACGAGCGATCTACACATAGCTGTTCTATGTAACACACTCCAAGTTCTACATCCTCGTTCCAGGCATAGTGCAAACAAGACATCCGGGCCGACTCCATACAACCGGATGTGTTCCAATATCTACCCGTGTGTGTTTCGAAACTAGACATTTATAAACAACATGAATATTAATGAGCGTAATATAATTAATAAAATAATTGTATTAAATAGACAGTGCATATAATAGCGCAGTTCCAAAGCGCTTTTGGTCAATTGTTATTGCTTCCATTTTGTCGCTACACTTAGGCGATTACCGGCCAACAGTGCACAGCCTCATCAGCACTAATTACATTATGACTGCCTAACAGCTACCAAAATATCGCTTGGGTTGACGAGTCAATTGAGACTAAGTATCTTGCCCACGGTCACAAACAAGTTTGCCACGGGGCTAGAACTCGCAACCTCATGTTCATACGTCCCGCGCTGTTCCGCTAGACCACACATGTTCTCAACTACTACTACTATATCCTCATTCAAGAAAAATGTAGAACCACCAAAAACCAAGAGACATAAATTGAGATTCCACGTTTTTAAACGAGGTGAGCGTGGTGGAAAAGGCTAGAATATTCCTAGTGTTACCTAGTGTTTGTATATTTATTACAATGAAGCCCGTTGTTGCGCAATAGACTTACTGTTATATAACTTGTGGACCACTGAAGATATGGATAACACTTTAAAATAAATATATATAATATATGGGTTGTAGAGAGCATGTGTGGTCTAGTGGATAGCACACAGGGCTCACAATACAAAGGTTGTGAGTTCTAGCCCCGCTACGGCCAACATGTTTAGCACACAGGGCTCACAATACAAAGGTTGTGAGTTCTAGCCCCGCTACGGCCAACATGTTTGTATCCTTGGGCTAGGTACTTAGTCTCAATTGCTTCGTGGTTCGGAAGTCACGTAGAAATGGTAGTCCAGTGCATCGGAAGAGTTATCCTCGAGCACGTTAAAACGATCACAGACTCCTTCGTAAAGAGTAGAGGCTCATCCCGGGTCTGTATCTGTATTTGGTATGTCTGTGTCTGTACACAAAGTGTTCCTAGTGTATCGCTTAAACAGCTGATTTCGCTTGGCTCCTGTGTACCATCACCATGGTGCCGTGATCTATATGAAATGGCGCCCTATAAATGCCTTAAATCTATCTATCTATCTATCTTGCTTTAAACCTGTATTAAAATCAAACATAAGACGCCAGCTTTGCCTGCGATATTCAGAGCCAAATAGGTCTTTGGGGCTTCCCGAGGTTAATTCTGACCCAAGATATGACTAGCCTTTGCTTATTTTCAAGGTTCAATCTGCCCTTATTGGCAATAAAATACAGGTGGTCTTATAAGTTGTTTTGGCTTTTTGAAGTCATAATGTATCAAAAAGACGCACTTGCGAATAATGTTAGTTCGTAGCTGTTTTGCTATGTGGTCGCATGATCCCATAATGTATAGGCCGTATTACATAATAGAAATATAGTCAAAATAATCAACTCTCTATTATATCGCACATTCAAAGGTCCCTAACATCAAAAATGTATTGAAAATATGTGTAGCGGGCGAATGTAGGTTTTTTAGAGTGTATATTTCATCATCTGCTTGATTTTATAGCTTATTTTGTGACATGGTTGAGACCATGTTTACTAAAATATTACAAGTACATTTAGATGTATTTTAAGTATACTACACCTTCATAAAAATGTGTGTACGAAACTTTCACTTTTACCTACTATCTCATGTTTCCAAAATAAAATGCCCCTGTTCTACGGGCAAACGGGTGGTTTGGGGCTTTTTGGAGGGTGTTCAAACAATAATGTCGGGCAATTGTGGTGAATTTTTAGCAATTGTCAAAATCTTCCACACAAAAAAAACGTCAAGCAAAATGTCGACAAAATTCATATATTTGAAACAAAAAATTAAACATTTGCAAAAGTTTCGTAAAAATTTCCACACAAAAATGGTTCGCTCTAACCGTAAAACAAGTCCACAAAAAATGGTTCGCTCTAACCGTAAAAATGTCCACAAAAATGGTTCGCTCTAACCCGTATAAACAGCCTAAACCCCATTTATATTTTGTAATTTATGACCAAGCACCTGGTTATACTTGTCCCATCTGTCAATTACCTGTCTTCGTGAAACTTGATTGTAATCAAACCAGCCGGTTGTTCCTGGTAAAGACGTACGAAAGATCTTTGTAATTTCTCATAGTTAACCGTATCTTCTTCTTTCAAAGCGTCTAGGTATGCGTCAATCCTGGTAGATATTTAAAAGAACAAACTGTTTTTGTAAGATCCCTTCAGAATGAATGGCAGGGGTCAAAGAAGATTTCTTGTGTATAGTCCAGCATGCTTAGTACCACTACGGTACCAACAGGAATTTTGTCCCAAAACAAGAGTGCAAAACATGTGTTAAAGTACTTAACACTTTCCACGCGGCTATTAGGTTTACCATTATACAAAACAGATTTTTCAGAAACATTTCCTAATTTTCAAGGTCTATCTCTAGGATTACTGACCCAATACTAGGCATGTTTGTACTTATTTCAATGCATTTCTCCTGGTGATTCCAAATATGTTAATGAAATTCAATTATTTTGACATTTTTGAAACACTTTGTGAACTTTTGGAATGTCGTCTGCAGCTGCCTGCCGCGTGGAAAGTGTTAACAGCTGATGGTTATGTCAGACCTTGTTCAGACTTCTACCATCATAATACATGGTACAGATAGACATCATGGCCACAAATATAAAAAGAAGTTGAATCTCAACTAAAATTTGTTATTCCAAAAATAAAGGGTCGTGTACTACTTGCAGCAGGATTGTCTTAAAGACCATTGTTTAACAACGTTATAAGCCTTCCATTGCAAATTGCAATGTAATGTCAATGGGAACCAGTAGACACTGGCGACAGAAATCAGTGGTCATGTGATAAAAGTGAAGCATGTAATGCTCAAGAAATCTTCTTTGGGCAGGGGTATAATCAACGGAGCACAATAAGAATACAATAGCCACGCACACCCCATGCACAACCGTCTACACTACAGGCTGTAACATAAAAAAGTTATTCAATTTTGAGAAAAATGTTAAAGATAATTCCAAAGTAATTTCTATTTCAATCTTTAATACGATGCAAGGGGAATTTTCTCAGCTTCTTAATAAGCTTTATTTCATGAAAATCGGTGGTCAGGAAGCAGAGATATGATTTAAATATTGGGTTAAAAATTAAATTGCAACTGTATAACTTTTTTTTGTTACAGTCTGTATGTTGTTAACACCAGAAATATAAAATATATGCAAGTTGTTGTCGTCCGACATGGATATTACGCCTAGGTTTGAAATCAGATTAGAACGATTCAATTTCATAGGGGACAGTAGGAGTGCGCAAGGCATTGTGTCATTTGTGGAGAATTTGATTATAAGGGACGCACCATTTGATTTTCAGGGGGGGCATGGAAGTTGGGGTCGGGCGGATTTTTTTGTTTTCGTCACCGAAGTAGGGTTTTTTTTTTTTTTTTTTTGCCGCCTTTGGCGGAAAAGTTTTTTTTTTAGGTTTTAACTGTTTTTCTGTACATAAAGTTGGGTGTGTCGGGTGAGCCATAATTTATTTTTTTTACTCGGCAGTGGGTCATCTTCTTCTTTTTTTCCTGGTTGGTGGGAAAAGTTTTGGGTTTTTTTCCTGGAAAGTGGGCACTTTTTTTTTTGTTTAAACTTCCATGCCCCCCCCCCCCCCCCCCCCCCCCCCCTGAGTATCTAATGGTGCGTCCCTAAAAAGCACAAGCAGCCCAAGTTGATTGAACTCAATAAAAACAAAATTAAAAATTAATCACGATATGGATATCTCGCCTAGGTTTGAAATCAGATTAGAACGATTCATTTTCATAGGGGAAAGTAGGAGTGCGCAAGGCATTGTGTCATTTGTGGAGAATTTGATTATAAAAAGCACAAGCAGCCCAAGTTGATTGAACTCAATAAAAACAAAATTAAAATAATTACAATAGTATCATTATTAGAGTGATCAACCACGTGGTTTCGTGAAAAGCTGGTGTATATGTACAGGGTGTCCCAAAAGTTTCGAAACCATTTTAAAGCTTTATATCTCCGGTAAAATAATACGCGCTATAAATCTGAAAATATATTTTGATAGAGAACACTTGTAGAATTTGTTTGATACCAAATTTACTAATACAGCTATCGGTAGTACCATAGTACAGCAGAAGGTTTCCCGACCTGTAAAACTGCACTTTCATACCGCGTACTTTATAAATGTTTGCATATGTAATGAATTAGATGGAGTAAGGAAGTTGTTTCCATTACGATTTTTTTTTGAAATCTTAGATTAAAATAATATTATTTTATGAACTTTAGGACATAAATAATTTACATCAGTTAAAATAGACCAATAAAACCTATAAGGCATCATTTCTGCTTAATCTGTGTCTTGTACGGGAACTTCTTCAAGTCTCTTCGCAAAATACGGTGCACAGTTGACCTCGGAACTCTGTTCTCTACTGAAAGTCAGCGAACAGATCACGTTGAACTCTAACTACTGCACGTCTAATGACGTCAATGTTGTTTGTTAGTCTTTTTACGACCACGGCGATCTGCTTCTTGTACAGATCCTCTCTTTAAAGGGGCATTGAGAGATGTATCGATACTAAAATGAGCAAATAACGTAAAGATAATCATAAACAAAGCCCAAATTCAAAATGTCATACAATTCCGATATCGCCTTCATGCCAAAATAAGCAAATAACGGCACTTCCGGCTTGAGATTTGCCGCGAAAGTCCGTGAGTAAAACGATGCATAACTTCCAAGTTCATCACCTGAGTTTCGATATGATTATATTGAAACTAAGAAAGTTATGAAATTGTATATGATGAACGGCGAATGCTGGTAAACTGTTTCAGATGGTAGTAAGTATATGCCTAAGTATTACTTTGATGCAAAAAAAACCCTGATTTCCAGGATAATTGAGGGCGCACTCCCATACGTATCTCTCAATGCCCCTTTCAGTATTTGTCCACCAAGTTCCAAAATAGTTGACCTTGCCGCGGGTGCGCCTTTATCATTGTTCTCGGAACATTTTTGAGTTATCTTGATTGATTTGGTTTCAGCGTACAGCCAAACAATTCGAATACGTTTGAATACATATGATATTTGTTTAAGCTGTAATCATTAATGCTTCCTGAAAATTAGTACTGAACCTATTGATGTCGTACACTAAATGTAATGAGTAAATGTATTTTGTGAAAGCCACGTGAATGGAGTATGAGGAATGTGCAGCTTCAGTTTCCAGCACGTGTTTACAGCTTTACGCACAGCAGCAGTCTGCTGGCGTCGTGAAAATATATGGTATTGCGCTTTATGTCAACAAACATTTTCGCTCGTGTAAAATATTAAGGGCCTTAACAAAAGTTACACAGCTGGTATCAAAATAATTCTACAAGTGATCCCTATCCAAATATATTTTCGGATTTAATTCGCGACTTATTTTGCCGGAGATATAAAGGTTTGAAATGGTTTCGAAACTTTTAGGACACCCTGTATAAAGCTTTATGCAGATGAATTCATTTATAAACTGTCGATCGTGTCATATCAAATAAAATCCAGCCCGTTTCACTTTGCCTCTGAACACGTGTAATATAACACGGTGTAAAAATGTATTATCATTATCATGGTATTATCTATTATTTCAAGGGTAAAATGAAATCTCTGACTCATATCTATTGTGGGGAATATTTTAATGCAAGCGATTATTAAGATGTGGACCCAAAACTGTATAACACACAGTAAATAAATGTACATACGATATTCATATTCATAAAATGTCCATATTCGTATTCATAAAACATTCATAAAACAAATATATTCATTTTCATAACATATTCATATTCGTCAATTGTTCATATTCATAAAATATTCATACTCACATTTTGAAGTTATTCATACAATTTTGATATTTGTATTCTCTAAATAGTCATTCATCTTCATAAAATATTACGAATTTTATTTAATTTTCATCTTTTAAACGATGTTTTTCAAATGGCTCTAGTGTAACGATGGTGATTTATATTCTCCAAGAAAAACTGAGGAGAAAGAAGGGAGGATAACGTTGGCTATTTTCCCGAATAGCAAAAGTCCATGCGATCTTTTCCACACTATTTACTCTATATGACAAAATAAATCAAAACGTTTCAATTCTCACTTCCCTTGTCCGTCCATACTTAACAAGAGGAGGCGTTTGGTTCAAATATTTTGGTTGACAATGAAAGTCATTCCTGCAATACCTAGACATTGAATATTCCCAATATATTTGGAACCAGTTTCAATACAATCCATTTTGGCATGGAAGTGCACTGTCATGAAAATCTGTAATGACTACTTGAAATTGCACTTTCATGAAAACATCCAACGACATGAAATGTGACTTACAAATCGTATACTTTAAACCATGTTTAAAGTAAATAAATACCGACCTGCCTTTTCGAATAGCAAAAGTCCATGCGATCTTCTCCACACTATTTACTCTATATGACAAAATAAATCAAAACGTTTCAATTCTCACTTCCCTTGTCCGTCCATACTTAACAAGAGGAGGCGTTTGGTTCAAATATTTTGGTTGACAATGAAAGTCATTCCTGCAATACCTAGACATTAAATATTCCCAATATATTTGGAACCAGTTTCAATACAATCCATTTTGGCATGAAAGTGCACTGTCATGAAAATCTGTAATGACCACATGAAATTGCACTTTCATGAAAACATCCAACGACATGAAATGTGACTTACAAATCGTATACTTTAAACCATGTTTAAAGTAAATAAATACCGACCTGCCTTTTCCAAAAGTATATTCCAACTTGGATTTGAAGGCTGTTGCCGTCATATTAGCTATAAAATCTGCATCATCTGGTGTCGCCATGCGAATGGCGACCTCTCTCTTCTGACTACATGCACTAGCTGATATCGAGGGGATATCTGCCGTCTGCTTCGATTTCAGTTTTGAAGCCATGCTTGGCTGATCTGTTATTACGATCAGTGTATCGTGATAAACTGTCCCTTGTGTCACGTTATTATTCATGTTTCTTTTGTATTGTATAACGTGTGATCTGAGGACCAAATCTGCACACTGTTGCTGTATATTCCGTAGACAGCAAGCTACAATATTGATAACGTAACTGTGACTATAGTCTAGCCTATCCATCTGAAACCGATCTTCCAATCATGTGACCGAGCCGTTCCATTGACTGGGAGAGGAGGCTATTTCTGACGAAAATATCGATAGAATCAGTAGAGTGAAAAACGGCCATAATAAAAAATAATTATGTTACCCACCTAGTTTTATCATCATAACCCAAGTTGTGCCATGAGAGTCAGTTTAATTGACGTTGCAAAGACAGGTAGCTTTCCCTTCCAATTTCTCCATTTCAAAAAAAATGCTTTCAATTTGGCAAGCACTGGCTGCATCTCATCTTTAATGGTCTTATTTTGTGCCATTTTAAGGTTTACTGTACTATAGGCCTCTATGAACAAGTACAGTACATGTAGAATGATAGACCCCGATGAAGACAACCTTTCATTTTACAAGTCAGAAAATAAAACTTTATTTAGTTTGTCTACGTTCAAATTGTATAATATTTGTTTGAAAATGAAAATCGTACCTTTCAATATTGATACCATATCATTGTAAGCGTATTTGTTTCTTTAACTTAACAAGGAAATCTGATTGATTCGGACATGCAGACAGAACATAGGGATACAAAGTTTCATATCATTTTACCACCATTTTATCTTAGGCCCGGCCAACCTGAAAAATAAACATTATTTACTGTTGGAAACATTACAAGATAGCAAATAAAAATTAAATGTGGCCTCCTACATTATGCTAAATGTTAAAAGTCCATCACTTTCGATCTTTTTCAGCTTTGTGATTCTATTCATATGCCGAAATCACAGCTGACGATTACGTAAATGTTCAAAGTCCATCACTTTCAATCTTTTTTCAGCTTTGTGTGATTCTATTCATAGGCCGAAATCACAGGTGACGATTTCAAAGCCTTTTGATTTCAGATAATGCGCAAATGGTTCGATAGTTGTCTCTCTTTGAATGGTACACTAGACGTAGCTGCTATGTGCATGCGTGTGGTGAGAATAATATGCATTGGAACAGTGTTGTGTGTTTTTGCATAAGGCCGCTTAATTGTTTCAATTCACATTATAGATGAGGTTCGACTGGAGGTTGGAATAAAATGGGATCCTTCGACAAATAGCAATTATACGCCAGAAGACAGCACATCTTATTTTTGCTCATCTCCCCTGCCCATCCGAGCACCACAGATCGCTCTTCGATGGATAGACTATAGTCCTTGGTACTCAGGCAAGTGTGTAAGGTGGAAGCTAACCATCTCTTGAAACACAGACTTAATCAGACTTAATCAGTCTATAAAATAAGTCCATGCTTGTAAAAAACTAATCCGTATCCGATTGCATAAAAAAACCAGCATTAGCATATCTCATCTTGAAGGCTCATGTTTATGAAAAGAAGTTATTGATTGCTTCTTAGAAATGCCAGAAAAGATAAGTCGGGATTAGGCCTATGTTAATCCATGCATGCCAAGCATAGGACAAACATGACAAAAGAATCAATAAACTTAATAAATTGATGAATAGAACAAGAAGTTATTGACATCCACAGGGGACTCAATTGCTTTAATAAACTATGCAATAAGTCTGGTCAAGAAAATGGTTAGGTTAGTAAATTGGTTCCCTTCAACACTGCCTTGAGTAAGTACCAAAATCCTAGATTTTGGTACCAAGGACTAAACTGTGACTATATATACTGCTCACAAAAAGTATCGAAACACTTAGAAATGATCCAATATATAACGGCTCGAAAAGGTATGCATTAATCGAAGCAAATAACCAAGTGCATAATTTTGTTCTGCATATTTTGACACCTCGATCGATGAGATACGATGTTGCGGAGCGGAGTTATTGTCATTTCTATGGTCGTGGGTCCAGTTTCAAAAGTGGCAATCATCCTATAGAAAGAGGTTTGCATTACTGTTTAGAATGATCAGATTCGTAATTTTCAATAGTGATGAGTGTCACTTTTGAAACTGGACCCACGATCATTGAAATGACAATAACTCCGCTCCGCAACATCGTATCTCAACGATTGAGGTGTCAAAATACGCAGAACAAAATTATGCACTTGGTTATTGGCTTCGATTAATGCATACCTTTTCGAGCCGTTATATATTGGATCATTTCTAAGTGTTTCGATACTTTTTGTGAGCAGTTTATATAATAGTTAACTGACAATGAAAAGTATAATGATAATAGCGACCTCTATTGTTTTATTCCGGCTCTGTTACATTTCGCGTGATTAATGCATCCCGCCATGATTTGTCATGGCACTTTATTATTCCTTAGGCAACAAGTTTGATTCATTTTTATTTTTAAAAAATGCTATTCGGTCCTAGAAAAGTGTCATTAGATTACGTTTGTGCAATTTCAGCACTTTTTAACAAAAACTGATTTTGTTATATTATCCAAAAAATGCTGAGCCAAAAAAAGTGTTTTATTTGTTGTTGTTTTGTTAATAATTTAAAAATCTGCATGAGGGCAATTCCGTAGTTGCGGACGTACATTTCAGACACTTTGAGGGCAGGCAAAATCTAAACTATACCAGTTGCTTGATTTTTAACACTTGGGTTTCAATTACCTCTAGTAGGAGTACAAAACCTGAAAATTCCTTTGCTGTACCATTTTCGGTTTATGAGATATAGTGTGAAAACCCTCCGTTGCGGACGTACGCAGAGAAAGTGATTTTTTCAGTACACCTGTATTTCAATCAAAAAATCTCTGAAGTGTTCAGGTCTGTAATGAAAACTATTATTTGTTTGTTTGTAAGAGGGACAAACCTAAACAAAACCATCAGAGAAAATTATCAGAACCTTTATCTTGAAGTTAAAATTGACTGATGTTTAACCGTTGCGGACGTACATATTAGTGTTGCGGACGTACATCTCTGAAATAATTCACAGATGTACGTCCGACACACTTCAAGAGCCCATGTATTAAACATGTAAACAGGTACAGAACAAAATAAGTTTTAAACATTAAGTATAAATCATCAGCTTTAGAAAAATACTTACCTCATTGGTTTACAACATTGCCAAAGTATTGAACGGAGTGGTTAAAAGTAGCAGCTTTTGGGAGTGTACGTCCGACACAGAAGGTACCAAATTTAATCCAAAAAGTGTAATTCCTCTATATTTTGGTCATTTTAAGTAACTATTTTATATGATACATAACACATGTTCATTGTTGTATTGATTGTATCAATTTGTAATACTTGCCTTAGTTCATTCATGGAAATAATTGCACTTCAATGGTGCGATTTCTACTCAAAAACGCCCTGTACGTCCACAACAACCTCAAAATTAGCCAAACCGAGAATGTTAGGTCAAATTCCAAATTATATCATGTAACTACAACCTATAACCTTTGATATGAGACATAAATTAGGTTATTTCGACGATTTTCAATTTTTTCAATTTGGGTTACCTAATTACGGAACTGCCAATTTGTTTGTGAAATTTGGTTTCTCTTACTCATTCCCTTTCCAAAAATGTATACTTTTATATACATAAAATTCATATTATTAGGGTTAACACCCCCCCCCCCTTAATTTAAGATGCACTATAGGCCTATAATAGCCATCCATCTCTCTAATAAAGCTCCAGTTGGTTTTCATTCAATTGATGGGATCGATATGAATGGCCGTGGATAATTATACCGGGGAGTCGGGCTATTTATTAAGTGTATCTTACTGAAGCTTATCATTAGTTAACCTTTTGTTTTATGTATATAGAGGGTCAGAATTTGTGGGAACATTGATTTTAAGAATCAGCATCAGCATCAAAAACAGATTTTTCAGAAACCTTTCATAGTTTTCAAAGTCTATCTCAAAGATTACTGACCAAACACTAGGCATGTTTGTACCTTTTTCGATGCATTTCTCATGGTGATTCCAAATATGGTAATGAAATACAGTAATTTTGACATTTTTGAAACATTTTGTGAAATTTTGGAATGTCGTCTGCAGCTGCCTGCCGCGTGGAAAGTGTTAAGAAAACCCATCTTGAATTATTCTTGTGCAGTGCATTTTCAAACCGTAGAATCCGAAGCACCCGGGAGACTATCTCTGTACTGTAATGGTGCGAGAATGATAAATGCGTTTCCATTTACTCCATCGCTCTCTGTCAATGTTCCATGGCTTGTCAAGTATTTATTGAGGCGTTATGAACCATAAGAATGCGTAGTGGCGTGTAATATCTCTTTTTCTAGTTTCCGATGTCATACAGGGTGACTTAACAACTCAATCCCCTAGAGATAATAGCGTATGAACAAATTGGATAGTGATCACCCTAGAGCCTGTTCAAGAGAAATGAGTACATTGAACCTATGACGTATTCCATCGTCGATGCTTGGATAATCTTGAGAGAAAACCAATTGAAAACCAACCAACTAATCGGCTCTTGTACAATATCCTGATAAGAATGTCAGCCATTACGCTAATACTGTAATAAGCGTCTTAACACTTTCCACGCTGCATGCGTCTGCAGACGATATTCCAAAATGTCACAAAATGTTTCATAAATGTCATTGAAAATGTATTACCATATTTGGAATCACATGAAAAATACATTAAAATAAGTACAAACACGTCTAGTATCGGTTCAGTAATTCTTGAGATAGCATTTGAAAGGTCGGAAAGGATTCTGAAAAATCTGTGTAATTATGTTAAAACTAATAGCCGCGTGGAAAGTATTAATGCGCATATTATGTTGATCGTACGCTTACAGTTACACCTGTTCTGACGGATGAGAACTGACAATTTGATTAGCAATTCAAATTAGACGACGGCACGCTGCTACTGGTGTTTGAATCGGGAAGTGTACGGGTGTAAGTCCAGTTCAGCAGGTGTTCGTAGCAAACTAATTGTTTTCGTTGATATTTTTCTTAAACTGATTTCAGAATTGTGTATTTTTTATCTTTCAGAGATCGACCATGTTGGGTTTAGTGTTTTAGTGATGTTAATAACTACAAAACAAGGTAAAGTACTTAATGTTAGTTTGCAATATTATAAATTCCTTAAAACAAGTGGGCTTTTTATTTATTTTTTCATTCGCCTAATGTTGGTATATTGTTTCCTTTCATTATTTGTTCATATGATGCTACACTTGGTTCTCTTACTAATCTGCTATTATGACCAATTTACAAACAAAAGTTAATCATACGTATTTATTCCGTAAAATAGCACCCTCCTCATTTACAAATTAAACGCACTACAGATACTTCGGATATTGGATACCTTACTAGCGTATGTATGCTTACTGTATTTCGTAAACTTAACATACAGCAGATTAGTTTAGGAGACCAGGATGCGGGTGTTGTAGATCAATGGAGGGCTAGGGCTCGACCCCACTGTGCATACAAAACCACTGCTCAAATGTCAACTGTAATTGTCGAAAAAAGTGTAGGCCTACTTTAGGTCCCTGATACAGTTCACCGGGACCCCACGGGGCCCTTAGGCGGGCCCATGGACCCCATGCCAATTTCGTGCCCCTGGTATCAAGCATCCCGGCTACGCCCATGCATATCATATGTGGTAGTATTGAAAAAAGAAACACATCTGGTTTCCATCAATAAGGAACATATGAATTTATCCAGAAATACCCGAAAAACTGGTGATGGAGAAATCCTTAAGAACTTGTTTGACAAGTTTAAGAAGGAGTTGGAAAAGTGTACTTTAGGTCCCAGATACTAGTATACCACTGTATACCAGTGTCGCATGATAGTGGCACATGAAATGTGCCAGTATCGCTCGATACTTGTACGAATTTACTGTTCCAGTATCGGTCGATACTGGAACACCAAATTGTGTTCCATGAGTTTCAGGCGATACCGGTATACATGATACCAGTGAGATTTGTCCCAGTATTGGACGATACTGATACATAAATGTGTTCCAGCATCGCCCGTTACCGTTACATTTTATATGTGCCAGTATTGTCCGATACCGGAACGCTGACTTTGTATCCAACGATACTGCGTGTTCCGCGGTATCGGACGACACTATACTTTTTCCTAATTGTCAATATAACACTGTATTTGAACAAACGACAGAGGTTTTTTTAGAGCTAAATAGTGGTGAATTTTCATTAAGAATCTCCCACATTCTCCAGCAAGTAACTAATCACTTAAACAAGTGATTGCTACAAATGTGGTAGTATTGTAAAGAGAAACAAATCTGATTTCCATCAATATGTAACGTATGAATTTATCAAGATACCCGAACAACTGATGGTTGAGAAAACCTTCACAACTTGTTTGAGAAGTTTAAAATGATAACCCGGATACATCTCTCTGCAGTTTAATCGTAATGATATAATAATCGCAAATTGAGTTTTTTCAGTTGATATTTGTAAACAAATAAAAAATAAGGAGCAAACTAGAGTTTGTCCAAATAACGGGCATTCTTGCTCTGTTGTTGCACTGTAGTAAATAATAGCTGTATTGGCCTACATTATGTATATTTATCAAAAACATCAATGTATTATGTCCAAGCTCTCTCACAGAGAAAAATACCCACACTAAGTTTGTATTTTCTGACTACAGGTGGCGCCCTTGAGTGTATCCGCTGTTCAGAGAGAAGAGGAGATGACCTAGACAACGGAGATGACGAATGTTCTAGTATTATACCACCACTAGTGCCGTGTTTCCCGCCAACACCAGATTGGACGGCATTCTGTTCAAAGGTTGACGGTTTGCTTACCACAGTTTATTCACGTAAGGAGGGGAGAAGCAAAATAGTTAGAGGATATTTAAACAAACAAACTAAACATCCCAACAAAGTAAAGCACCCCAACAAACAAGCAAAATACCTCAATGGACCCTACAACCCCCCCCCCCCCCCCACACCACCACCACCACCACACACACACCCCACCCACACCTCTACGTGCAGTCGCCTCCAAACGTGGACGTAGTTTAGAAATATCCAACCGAGGACGGTTAACACATTTTAATCGACATAACGAGGACATTTTATACACTTTTTTTTTGTTTACAAAATTGTATCTACCAACCGCGGACGGAACAAACGAAACAAAACAAAGACATAATAGTTATGCATTTTCGGTGGAAAATTCCATATAGGGAACTTGATAGTCAACATTTTCCATACGGGTTTCGAAAACCAATTGTCTTTCTCAGTATATTGTGTCTGATCCAGTGCCAGTGCTTATGACGTAATCTGAGGTTGATGATGACACCCTCTGGATCAGTGTGTCTGTGCCACTTCCCCATTGATGAAATCCCAGAACTTATAATTATGTTATCCCCTTCACATGTTACGTTAGTAAATGGTCTTGAAGGGTATAACAGAATTAAAGCAAAAAGGGAACATCTTCAAGGGGTAAACAATAGTGTTGAAGAATCATTATTTTAAATTATTTACTTCAGAATTCAAGATGGGAATGAATGGTAGTCCTTTTTACTGTTGCCACTCACACAATCACAGAAACAGCTCAATACCCAGCATATTTGTATTGTGACTAGTTAGCTGTGAAACACATGCAACCTTGTATCCTAAATTAGAGTCGTGTCGGTTGAGACTTGACACTGTCGGTCGAGATTGGTACTGTCGGACAGTTGCCCCACCTGACAGAAAAAATAGTAAAATAGTCGTAAAATATGTATAATAGTCTCCAAATTTATGCAGCAGTGGGCTAAATAAAGAAAAATGTTATAGAGAAAACTGATGAAAACCCGGAGAATTGGTCATTAGTTGCTGACGGGGCTATTTTTTTTTTGGACTGTGCGATTTTTTTGTGACCGTGCGAAATTTGTTCACCTCAAACTAATATAGTATGTAAATAATCAAGTATACCACTGATCACAACTAATGTGTTTTTATTTTTCATCCTACAGAAATCACCAGAGTTCAAGTTCTAAAGCAGAGATTATGTTATCGAATTCAAGAAGACCCTTTTGCCGGTGAAGCAACCCATAAGTGTTACAAAGACTCAGAAGCATTGACCTTTATGTCCCCGTTCACGGAGAAATATCCGGAAGGTTCGAACTTCAGATACAATGGAACAATATGCTTTTGTAACGACAAAGACAATTGCAATAGCGCCACCAGCTTTAACAGCCATACTTGGATTTTTAGTGTAATAATAACCACTTTGATTTTGATTTTAATGAGTTAACGACTAAAGACAATGGTATGTGTTGATATTTTTTTTGTTATACTATAATGATGGGGTGTATTTTGAAACACTCTTTTTTAGTGAAAAAGATACATTTCGGGAAAAACTGTGCGGCGAGCAAATACTGATCATGCCACATGATACATACAATGCTTAAAATTCATTACCAGTGACAATGGTGGTACAATTGTTACCATATTTACTATTTATTGTGACTCCAGACCTTGCTATACTGCTTTGTATACCACTCATTACTTCGTTTTTAGCGTAATGTTGAACATATCATAATGCGGATACACAAATCTATTGTGCTTACTTTAGCGATTCGGGTCGACATGGGGATTTCAAGCGACTGCGTACCTACTTTTGGATCAATAACTATCGATCACGTTTAGCACGCCTAAGTTGGTGTAAATCGTGAATACTAGGTACGCTGTCGCCTGAAATCCCCCAGGTCGAGTGGTTTTTTTAAATGTTGCTAGATGAATCGTGTTGGCGCCCAATGATCTATAAGTCGTGGACATGTACATGTAGTCTGAGGCTTTATTATGCAAGGTCTGTTTGTTTGGAATTTTGATTATCGGAAAGGGATGGGAATGTAGTATTTGGTATTCTCGGTTTTTTATGTGTGCACAATTTCGGAGAGAAACGTAAAATTCTCACTAAGAGCTGCTGGGACTAACATGTTAGTCCCAGCAGGGAGGTGTCAACCCTGGTCCCAGCTAAGAGGGTGCAAAGATGACGCATACTTGACTTTATTTGACTTGACTGTCCTCCCCGTCCCCCTGTGACGTGACGTGACGTGTTGCCATTTTCGTTTTTCTTTTACATTGTTTGTTTGCCAGCACGCGCACGCTATACAAGTGACGTAAACGAATTATTACACAGTTTACACTCGATGGGTGTGAAAAGAGTCAACCGGCAACATCTGTAACTTTACCATGTTTACATTGATGACTATTGACAGACATAAAACAGAAACGGGAATATTTGTCCATGAAATCCAACGTTATGCGCCTATCTATCTATCTATCTATCCCGTAGTCTTGTCGACCGTTGGGGCGCCACAGATGCCCTGACCACCAGCTCTCTCCATCCTTGTCGGTTCTCTGCCAATCTTAAGGTATCACTAAGCTTCAGGTCAGTCCATTCAGATATGTTGTCTTCCCACCTTCTTCTTGGCCGACCTCTTTTTCGCCCTCCTGGCACCGTGCCTTGCATTACCGTTTTGGCAAGTCCTGTTGATCGTGACACATGTCCATACCACTGTAGCTTGCGTCTTTTCACTGTGGTTAGGAGGTCTTTATAAGCGCCGAAGGCTGCAACAATTCTTCTTCTGACTTCAACGTTGGTGATGTGGTCTTTGTATGAAATACCAAGGAGTTTGCGAAGGCACCTCATCTCAGCAGCCTGGATTCTCCTCTCTAAGTCCGCTGTTAGGGTCCAAGATTCGCACGCATATAGGAATATTGTGGTAACCAAGGAGTGCATCAGTCTGATCTTTGACTTAAGTGAGATGTTTTTATCACTCCAGATGACCTTCATATAATTTCAGGTTTGGAACCCTGGTCTGTGATGATTGACCCTAGGTACTTGAAGCTTTTGACTGTTTCCAGCTTCTCGCCGTTGGCTTTGATGTCAGTGCTGATGCCGTTGGTGCTGTTGGTCATCAGTTTAGTTTTCCCTGCACTAATCTCCATGCCGTAGGCTATAGAGGTCCTGTCCAAACGTTCGACGAGCTTTGCTAATTCTCCCTCTGACCCGGCTAGTCCATCGATATCATCGGCGAAGCGCAGATTGGTGATTATTCTGCCTCCGATGCTGACCGATCCTTGATGGTCTTCCAAAGCGTCAGTCATTATTCTCTCAAACTTTGTCTTCTTCAACTCCCTTCGCTTGTCACAGAGATTGAGGATGTCAGCTGTAACCCATGGTTGCTTGACTGGTCGGTGTTTGCCAAGGATCTCGCTGGCTGTTTCCGTCACCGCTTTGTTGAAGTTGTCAATCAAAGTGTCCATGTCAGTATCGTCCGCATCTAGCATGACGAGTGGAGCAAATTTCCCTCCTAGCATTGCTTGGAATTCCTCTGCTACCATTGGGTCCTTTAGTTTTTCAATGTTGAACTTGATCCTAGTTTGTCCCTTCTTGTAGATTTTCTTGAGGCGGAGTCGGAAATTCATCATTACTAGCTCATGGTCACTTCCGATGTCAGCTCCTGGGAAACTTCGAGTCTTGGCGATGTTCACACTCGATTGGAAGCGTCTCTTTACCATGATGTAGTCAATTTGGTTATGGTACTCTCCATTTGGGCTGTGCCATGTCCATCTCCGAGATGCTTTATGTTGGCCAAATGTGTTTGCCAGCATCAGATCGTTATGGTTGGCAAATTCAAGGAGTCTCAGGCCTCTCTCATTTATGCGCCTATAATAATGTATAATGTGTTGTTCCCGGTTTTTGTCAACAAAATTATGAACTGTTGGTTTATGGGATTGCAATATTAAAGCATGATAAGTTTTGTTGAAAGAATCCAAAAGTCAACGAATAAAAAAACACCAGTGCAAACCAGTCTGTACAATTAGATAATACTTGTCCCTGAATGAGATCCAGTTAAGTCGTTAGTCTGAAGAGACCACAAATGGTCAAATAAAATTGACAGTGAATAAACAAACTAAACAACTTACTTTTCATATTGTTAGTGGCGTCACACATGTATGTAAACGTCGTGTGCCGTCATATAGACAATGTATACTCTTGTTGTCGGGAGAGGAGGGGGAGGGGTACCCAATTTATTCTTTGACGGGACGCAATGTTTTGTCCAGGTGTTGTGTCCCGTGTTTGTTTCTTTTTGCTGATGATGCAGTAAGGATGCATGGGGTTAGGACATATTTGAGTCCAAATCGGCCCGAAAAAATGCTTTACACAATGGGAAAGGGGGCGTTTTCGAAGAAAAAGGGGTGGGGGCGTTTTCACAAAAAAGCTACATTGGTACCAAAAAGGTACATTGGTACCAAAAAAAAGGATTTCATTTTCAGATTTCCCCCCCCCCCCCCCCCCCCCCCCCCTTGGTTACGGGCCTGTTTTAATGCAATTGTTAAACAAATGGGCTTTGAAATCTTGAATTTTCAATGAAATGCAGGCTAAAAAGGGGTCTTAAGAGAAAGCAGAACTGCAGAAGAGGGTGAAAACGGGTGTTTTCAGGGTGGCACACACCTAGGCATACTTCTTTCCAATGTCAGTGCCCCCGGGAATTTCCCCGTTCCCTTCGTTCGTTCATGTTTGTACGGGATTTTTTATTGGGCATGCATTTAAAATACGAAGACCATTTCTACCATGGGGCCCCACCCCAGTCACGAACCTTCACCCCACTCAACTCAGATATAACCAACTTAATTCTACGCCAGACGGTATGAAATTGTACCCGTTTGACATCACATTGTCAATGTACAATCCCCTATATTGTTATGAAGGTAGCTGACATGATAGCTCACTCTTAAATCAACTACCGTTAACTCGTGCCAATTATCAGTAAACTGAATGGTTACTTTATTGGTAAAATTAGCATATGAAAAGTAGGTACGCTGTCGCTTGAAATACCCCAGCTCGAGTCTTTTCCGCTTACTTTAGCTCACTATACCATGTATACGGCCAGTGAAACAAGTATTACGCGTGATGATTAAAGGGCTGTCACACCTACGGCGACCAGGCCTTGCGCTTGCATTGCCCTGACAAAAAAGTATCAATCAGGCTTTTGCATTGCCCTGAAAAAAGTACCAAAGCGCCAAGCCAAACCCTTTAAGGTCTGTCTCTAAGAACCGACTGGTAAAAGCAGAGGACACTGCACGGTAGAGGTTCCCCCATGAGCGCCAGACAGAGCGCCGCGTTTGTTTTCACTCTGCTGCGATCAAGCCAGCGCTTGCATTGCGCTGAAAAATATGAATAACATGCAGGAAGAGCGCTGAAAACTGTCCAAAATTGTCAAATGTTTAAAAAAAGGAAGCTCTTATAGTATGTTCATATCTCGCTTATCATGTTTTCATTGAGCTCTTAGTATGACACCATGCGTTCCTACTTTCAAATCTCAATTGGATAAGTATCAGTCTAACAGGTGATTGGTTGTACTCCATTAATGAAATGCATGTCTTCTTCTGCCCTCTGTGCAATCGCCATGTTCACCCTATTCACCTTTGTCACACGGTCCGCCGTTTGCGAGGAGAACATTGAACTGGTACTAATTGTACTCTCTCTACACAATATGACTGGTCATGCAGTGAGACATTGTGCAATGATGAAATCTGATTCTAGTTAAGAAGTAAGGTGGCTCTCCTTGCAAATTTCAGATCCGTGCAAAAAGCGAATAAACAGAGCCTACTGTGTGCTCAGTCTCGTTTTCGGGGCTTAACTAGTGACATCAAGTAGCTGCTGCGACCTCAAGTAGCTTGTATGCATCCTTGCTAAGTCAACGGGACGCTCACGTCGCTCGCTTTGCGATAACGGCGACACTACTGAGTCATTACAGCGCCCTGGTCATAACGCCGAACCTCCGCACTTGTTCTGTGCAAGCACAAAACAAGCGCGGTGCACTGGCGCTCAAGGCGACCATGGGGACCCTCTCCCGTTCTACCCAGTGCCCACTGCGTCACCAGTGGCTTCTAGGAGACCTTGATGCGTTTGGCTTGGCGGCGTTTTGATAATTGTATCAGCGTAATGCAAGCATCGGTGTGATCACAGCAGAATGTGAAAGGGTTTCAGTGACCTTAATTTTAAAATTGAATTGTGTTATTCTCTATTTTGATACATTTTCATTTTCAATTCAATCACTGGCCTGATCGCCGTAGTGTGACAGGGCCATAAGCATACATGAGATATTGGTGTGCATGATTTGCAATCGAGTTGTACTTAGGCACAAAATTAAAAAACAAAACAAGTTTGTCTAAGAAGAAACCTGAAAAAGGGCTATGCGAATTGCTATTTTCATTTTTAGTCAAAAATGCCATACGAAATGCGGTATTTTTAAATTAATTACATGACTTTTGAAGCAAGAAATTTAAGCTGATGGTACTTCACAATGTAAAATTTGAAGAAGCACAGTCCAATAAATGGCTCACACCATCATTTTCAAAGATTCAAGAAAAGAATTGACTGATGCAAAAGCTATGTTGTGAAATGCCAATTTTGAAAGCTACGCGTGCGGTCTCTGAGACAAACTAGTTTTTTTTTATTTGGCCTTATGAGATGGTTAGAAATCTCTATGTGTGGAATGTCACATATATTTCTCACATTTCCCACTTGATTTGGTGGTTATAGAGGTCGCTTTAGTGGAAACAAAAAAATCTTAAACGGAAGTATTTCTGATGAATTGCACCTCCATACATGTAGTATTCTATATGTAAAATGTCATAGCTTGATGATTTCGGGAAACCAGAGAGAAGACAGAACAGGTTCTCTCTTTGCCATCCTAATAAAGTATAAAATGCTTTAGTCGACGAATAAACTCTGTTGTACGGGCCTGACCGACCCCTTTTTCAAAATTGAAGAAACACAATTTAGAACAATTTTGAGGGTTTTAGGGGGGTATTTGTTTGTTTGACATTGTTTGACTTTTTTGTAAATTCTTACAAAATGTATAATAAGCGCACAATGAACATCGTGTAGACTAGCAAATCGCAAGTCACAAGCACCGCAGATAGCGTGATCACTGTACAGATCCAATAACATGATTGTATAGGATACTGAGCATCACTCAGTGTAGGCCGAGCACTCACACACTAAAGGCGTCCGAAAAGATCGTGAGCTGTCTACTATTAATTAGACCAACTTAAATGTTGCTTTTTATCTTAATATCCGCTTGCTTGATTTTTCAAACAACGCCTTTGCTTAAACTACACAAATGTTTTTGGTTTGCCCCGAACTGTTCAAATGGTCGGCGACTGCTGATTGGATGTCCATAATCGGCCTCCTGAAACTATTGTATCGACCTTTGCTATAAGATTTTATCTGTAAAACGTGAATAAAATGTCATGTTCATTTGATCAGTATAACTCTCATTGTCTTGGCTTAACTATTAAGTTGAAACACCGATTTCGACCAATAAATTAGAGTTTAGGCCTACATGTTTACAGATAATAAATGTACTTAACTATAACACTCATATTTAGCAACCAAAACCTAAAGTATAATTTGCTCAAGGTGTATTTGCGGTTACATGTTGCGGTTACGTGTCTATAATTATTCGACTGACTTCGGTCGATCTTGTGGCTATATTCCTGAGCAGTCCCTTTTATTTATTTTTAATTTTCGACCGACCGATCCTACCTGAGAGGTCCGTTTGTAGACTCGATCATCCTGTCTTACACATTTTCAACACGGCCCTGCGAGGGTGCTCAAATGTGAAGACTGGAAAAATACAGTTCCAATAGTGTGCGCTGATAAACTCGTGAATAAACATGAGCTTATTCACGCACCAGTGCGTCGGTAGTTTCACGCGGTGTGACGATCGTTCGATGCACTGCCTTTGAATTGGACCGATCGGATGCCTTTTCTGTTGTTGCTGTGTACAAATGCGCATGCTCGGTATTGGTATGAATATTCATATATGCAAAATACTCGTGGAATTCCACGAGTAGATGAACACTTTTTGGGCGCACAGTTTTCCCAGTCCCTCTTTTTTGTAAAGATGGCGGCCATATAGAGGGACGCGGGGACCCAGTCTAGCTCCGTTTGCCCGTACAACAAAGTTGTTTTTCGTCGTCTTATGAGTATCTGTTTTACTAGTATTTGTTACATAAGGAAGGATACTAAATTTGTAACAATTCGGAAGTGTTTTGTAAGTCTTTGCAAGACTTTAGAAAAACATTCGAAACTAATATTATACAGAATGTGATATGGCAACGATGCGAATGGGTATTTTGTATCCCCATTAGCAATAAATCTGTCATTATACAATTTTTCCTGCAATTTACACACGAGTATGTTATTTGAGGTGGGTCATGCAATATACAGCGTGTCCCAAAAAACCGGCTCCCAAAGCAGGAGAGTTGATAACTTTGTGGAATAAAGTAAGCCAATCCCTTATTTTAAGAATCGGGGGATTATTTACCTGAGATTAATTTGTTAAGTTTTCAGACGAATCGTCGATGGTATATAATAGTATGAAAAACAGGGGGAAAACAAGTTTCCGAGAAAACGGGTTGAAGTGCTAATAATGACAGGGAGTCGCTAAAATATTCAGTTGATTTCAATGGCACCAAAGTTATAGGTCCCTATGTAATACCAAATATCCTAGATTGTTGTAATGGTAAATTGTAGAATTGAAGAAAACGACATTTAAATCCAATAGGCCAAATATCACAAAATTGACACAAACTTACTATACGTCACTATGTAATACCACCGCAGAAATACATTTGTACAATTTGACTGAAATCAGTCATCCATTGTATTTAGTTGGAGTTAGTCAACAAGCTTGTCGTAAGCCTCTTTATATTAAAAGATAGTTCGGAGATTCAGAACCCAAATTCAAGTCTGGTGGCATTTTGGAAACGGTTGGTTGATACTTTTGGTACAAAGTGTGTGAGGCCAATATAATAGCATGTAGCAATGAGACGAGCAGGCACATCATTTGATGCTTCAATTACAAATAGAGATATTCCGTGTTTTAAATTAGCGGCCATTTTGAAGGAGGACACACTTAACTCTATCTAAGCAACTCGTGGCTATAAATGCACATTTTTTCTCAAATAATTGCAGCATTTAAAGGTCATTCACCAGGTTGTATTGAATGAGGAGAGTTGAAGGTCCGAACTGTGTTGCAAATTCTTTTGAATTTGGCAGCTAATCCAAAACACGGAATCGTTCTGTCACTGTATATCGATTATTGTGGATTATGGATTAACACTCGTCCTACTAATAGGAGGGGGGGTTCTGCGGGGATATTATAATGCAACAGAAAGTTACCTAGGGCAGATTTTAGAAATATTTAAAGAACGCAATTTGTAAGATATCTTAATAGTATATTCTCAAATCGTATAGGCTACATGTTAGAAACATCATTTCCCTCTCTTTTAAGCCAAAAACCTGATGAAATACCGATATTTGACATGGGAGTTATTTTTGGCCTGTATTTCAGTTTACACAACGGCATTTTGAGATCGGCCATGTTTATGACGTCATGTGGCGTCATGCATGGGAGGTGTGTACTTTATTGGATGTACTCTGCATCTCTGTTTGGATTTATTTAAGAGGTAAGCCCCCCCCCCCCCCCCCCCCCCCCATCCCAAAAAAATATATATAAATGGCCCTGTAGAACGAGGGTTCAGCTGCCTCATGTGCTCATGAAGCCTTTGTGAGAAAAAACTGTATGGATATATAAGCAATAAATTGATAAATAAAATTCGTATTGATGTTTACAATTTCTGCATATCATTGACTACGTGGTATTGCAAAAGGACCAAGAGGATCACAAATGGCACTTTCCTGCATTTGTTCCCGTATTCAGCAAATCAGAGGCCTAGTTCCGTTACCATAGCAGCAACACACGCATCGTGGGCTTCAATATGGTATACAACATGCATCAATCAGCAGATAATTGGGAAAACTCTGAAATCTGAAAGTACAATCATTGGTGTAAACATTAGAAAAACGTTGGCACCATTTACTGCATTCACGGCACAAACCTAATAATTCGTGTAAACTCAATTTGTAAATGACGATAGAGGGGTAAGATGCCGGATTGTGGAAACGCCAAACGACGGTGGACACAAGTGGCCAAACATTATGAATCCCCATCGGTTTCAATGTAAACAATGGATTTTGATCAAATGAATAAAGAAAATTTACTAAACTAAATGATTTCATCCTAAGACCACTGGAGGTGGAAAATTAACTCCACTGTAATAAGTATCATAAAGTTAATCTGGTTACTGGTTAGGTAATCTGGTTAGGTCACTAAAAGTTCGCCGTATTCAGTTGATAATCCAGAATACGTAATCAAATACATCCCGTGACGTCACCGGAAAGTCAACACCTTCTAGCAACTCTTGATCAACAGTCATACACCCATTGATAAAAAACATCCGATCGCACTTCGCCATTGTCTGGAACAGTAAGTTCAAATTTGAAATTATTTGGAAAAAGTATCCCAGATTCTGGACTGTACTAGATTCGTCCGATACTGAAACACCCAGTATGGTTCGATACTGGTACAAAGTCAGTGTTCCAGTATTGTCCGATACTGGAACAATAATATTGTACATGCAGTATCGAGCGATACTGGCATATTTAATGTACCAGTATAATTGGTATACCAGTGTCTAGGACCTAAAGTACACTTTCTCCGAATGGTCAATAATGGCTCCTAAATAATAGACACGACTGCAGGCGTGGCCATCTTGGAATGCAGCGGTCAAGCCGCTACAGACAACGCTGGTCACGAATTCCTGAATTTGCCAATTCGCATTGGTTTAACACGTAATCGCTGCTACCCAACAACAAATATAAATATCACATTCCTATGAATATACAACTAAATGATAGTTTGGCTTCCTCGACCGAACCAAGATGAAAATGGGTATGATTTAGGATTGTAAACATGACCAGAGATTAGTTTATTGTACTGTAATATTGAAGATTAAAATGATTTTATAGCTCTTCGGCAGTGAAAATTCGATTGAGTTCCAAACAAATATTTTGAAGACTGTTGAGATGAACATTCTAAGTTGTCTTTTGACGAGACAAAATAAAGAGTATAATTTAATCAATATTACATCAACTAATTCAACGCACATTGAGCATTAGGGAGAGATCGGCACACATATTGACAAAGCATTACATTAATTAATTATCGCGTCTTATGAGTAATTTACACACATTACAGCCTGAACACTTCACGCAATGCATTCATGAAAAATATATTACTACGGATTGTCAATACCACTAATGGCCCATAGAGAGGTTTTAATGTTATATGTAAAGTGCGTCTAAAATAAACTTGGTTCAAAACTGGCGAGCATATACACTCTTAGAAAAAGATGAACTCCATGCCCAACTAAATCGAATGTAGAACAGGACTGGTGCGAATCCCGTTTGTTGCCCGTTCTACGAGGCTACATGGATAACCTCTATGACGTACTTGCATGGATCGGTTGACTTCCTATACCGAACCAAGATAGACATGGGTATGATTTAGGATTGTAAACAAGATCAGAGATTTGTTTATTTTGGTGTAATATTGAAGATTAAAATTCTTTTATAGTACAAACAGTGAACGTGTAAGTTGAGCTCTTCGGCAGTGAAAATTCGATTGAGTTCCAAAAAAGTAATCTGAAGACTGTTGAGATGAACATTCTAAGATGTCTTTTGACGAGACAAAATAATGAGTATTATTCAATCAATATTACATCAACTTATTCAATGCACATTGAGCATTAGGGAGAGATCGGCACACATATTGACAAAGCATTCTATTAATTAATTATCGCGTCTCGTGAGTAATTTACACACATTACAACCTGAACACTTCACCCAATGCATCCATGAAAAATATATTACTACGGATTGTCAATACCAATAATGGCCCATAGAGAGGTGTTAAAGGCATATTATGTGATCTTTTCAAGATAGTGCCCTCTATTCATTATTGTTTTTAGAAAGTAGATTTTCTTGCAGATTTACATTTCTGATCATAAATCATACATACATTCCAAGTTACAGAGCGATACGATTCCTAATTACCTCAAAATCATGGTTTTAGAGTGAATTTAGAGTAAAAATATAAACTGTCGGAGTTATCCGACAGTTTATTTTCACTCTAAAATCATGATTTTGAAGTAATTAAGAATCGTGTCGCCCTGTAACTTGGAATGTATGTACGATTTATGATCAGAAATGTAAATCTGCAAGAAAATCTTCTTTCCATTTTTTTTCGATGTTGAGGGCGTTCCCTGGAAAGATCACATAATATACCTTTAATGTTATATGTACAGTGCGTCCAAAATAAACTTGGTCCAAAACTGGCAAGCATATAACTGAAAATAGGAAACAATTCTGAGAGCAGTCTGATGACAACTTTTTTAAAATATTAAGATTTGAATAGAGCGTGGTCAGAACACGTTTGTCCCGATTTTTCCCATGAACCGCCCATGCGTTGCATTTACGCAACATATCATCAGCCTGTTTCGATAATTGCCTAACTCACTTTTCAGCGAAATTGAGCTTTTTGCATAACTCATGACTTCATTACATTATGCACATTCTGCAATGAAACCTAAGTCATTGACCAATTAAAAGTGTTGATAAATGAACATTTTCAATTCTGCCTAAGTCAGTCTTGTAAGTTAGGCAGATTGTAATATTTATGTAAAATGGTTAAAATGGGTCATATTAACTCGTATTAGGCCTATAACCAGCCACATTTCACTTAAAGGTATATCTTCAACCTAAATATATCCAACAGTTATTGCCCCTGTTGGAATTCATCTGCACTATTCATGGTGCTATTCAACATATCGCAGCCTGTTTCGATAATTGCCTAACTCACTTTTTTATATTTTTGTTGTTTTCTAAAAACTAGAAAAATAAGTTAGGCAATAATATCGAAGCAGGTTTACGATATAATAGCTCTGAAAGGGCATTTGAGAGCATTAGATTAATATAGACAATTAGTAAATTGTACATCGTACATTCATAGCCCGCTTATTGCGTTAATAGTTCATTTTACCATAAAGACCTCAAGTTGATGTAAATGCCAGTGCAATTGTTTACTTGTTTCGCCCCCCTATTTCTCTTCATATTGACGATGTCTATAAACAATAATATCAGACATTAAGAACGCTATATTTTCCCGCTTTGCCTGAATGGCTACATTAATTTCTTAAGAAATTAACAAACTAGTGAGGAATTTAGCACATTAAGTTTGAGACCTCCATTCATTCTAAAGCAAGTGGCTTGGCATTAAGGGAGGTGTCAACCTGTTTGGCGCCAAATTTATCAAGCACTGTAACTTTAAAATTATAAATGTGATGTACATAAAAGTATACAAATTTTTTGTAATGAAATGAGTCAGAGAATTCTTTTTTGGTATCAAATTTTACTAAAATAAGTGATATTTTATATTTTTGCCCAAAATTCACTTTTTGGCGCCGACATTTTTCAGACAACCTAACAAAATCCCAAAATTCCACCAAAATCATCTAAAGTCAACTATCTAGGAGCGCATTTTTTTGTTGGTTTAACATTTGTTTGTTTTGAAATGCGGGCATTTTTAATCAAAAACTGATTTTGTTAGGTTGTCTTAAAATTGTTGGCGCTAAAAAAGTGATTTTTGGACAAAAACGTAAAAATCACTATTTTTGGTGAAATTTGATACCAAAAATAGATTCTACGACTAACTTCATTAACAAAATTGTATACTTTTATGTACACTACATTATTAGATTAAAAGTTACAGTTCTTGACAAATTTCATAAAAAAAGGGTTGACACTTCCCTTAAAAAACAAATGATTCCTATAAATGTGGTATCGTTGGAAAGACAACAACATCAGCATTCCATTGAAGACAATATAACCATATAACGAAATATCCCAAATATAGAGATTATAAAAACATTTCAAAAATGTAATAGAATATCTTAAATTATTCAATCCTATTATATACATTTTAATGGGCAATCCTTAAGAATCAAATCTATTGGATGCATTGTATTTACGCATATTCACCATGCTACTGAATTCCTTACACGTATTTTCTTTACTTAATCTATTGTACATGGTGCATCACCCGTTAGCTTCGAAACTGGATCCCGTTTCACTTGAGGATAAGAGACCTTTCTTATGGTTGAAGATCGGCATCATAGGATTTTCTTTTCAATCTTGAGATTTACTGTGCCGGGAGACCTTTCCCTTGTAAACGCAGTCCCAGTGGTTACCTGTGAAGGACAGAATTACCTACAAAGCCATGCTTTCTGTTTTAAATGTCTTACTGGGATTGGACCAATGTACTTGTTACCTAGCCTAGAGTTATACCATCCTACTCGACAAGGCCTACGATCAGCTTCCAATTCCACTAGAATTACAGTTCCAATCATCCGTAGCTGGTCATGCAAATCCGCGCAGCTGACAAGGCATTTTCTCACACAGCCCCAAAGTTTGGAATAATATGCCGTCTTCTGTGCGAAGTGCTCAATCCCAAAAATATAATGTTTGCCAGTTGTCTCTTTTTTTATCAATTGCATTCAGTATGTATTATCAGCCAATATGTGTAGAATTACATGGTAGTAACATGGGACGCTTGACCTCAATCCCATGATAATCACCATGCTCAGAATAAATTCTCGTATTCTGACAGAATACACAGCAAGGTGTTGTTCGAGAAACTGTTTTTGTATTTTATATTTTTAATTTCAATTAATCTAAACGTCATTGCAATTGCAGGCAATCTTAACAAGATAATTCAAAATGATCTACCAATAAATACAAATGCAGCTACAAAAATGCATGTGGGATACTTTCGTTAATAACATTAACAATACGTTAGCCATTAGTAGTTAACTAGCATTCTCCCTCTGTGTGAAATTGTTGAAAGTGACATTTGTAGGTTAAGGGTGTTTATACAGAGGTAACAATATTACTTAACAGACTGTAACTGGATCCACGAAGTGGGCTTATAACAACCGCGAGGAGCAATCACGTCGCTTACGTGAAACGTTCGTAGCGAATTGTACAGGGCGAGTCAAAATAGTCAGGTCCCCATTGCACCGATTTTTTAAACCAATTAAAATGCAAAACTGAATACATTTATTGACTTGCCTAAGGTGGCATTACTAGCTATAACCTAAATTTTATTTCATTCAAATTGGTTATTCGAAACGGGAGATACAGGCTGTCCCAAAATGATTAGTACCTATCGATGCCCAAGGTTCAATACATTTTTTCAATCAATCAATCAATCAGATTAGATCCGTTGTTTTTCTATCATATTTGCTATACTGTACGCTTTCATTATAATTTTAGATCATGAATATCGGACTTATTTTAATGAAGTTACACTTCATTGTTTAGGACATGGTGAGTTCACCTTTTTGGCAAAGTGCAAAAAAATATTGTTGTTTTTTAAAATAGCTTGTTTGAAAGAAACTAATACATTCTCTTAATCTCTTGTCGCTAATTATCTTTGGTTCCTTTCTATTTTAAACTGCTGTTGTATCATATTGTTGTTCAAACCATTAATACCTCTTCATTTGGATTCAATTTGAAGAGTAAAAATGGATGGTCACGCATGAGCGACCCCAAGCTTTATTTCTATAATGAGCTAGTTTTGAGGCTAAACCGGTAAAGACGTAGTTATGGGTAATTAGCAGTGGCTTAGACTTTTTTTTCATATTGGGGATGCAATTTCATACAAACTTGGTAAAAATTATATAGTCCCTTAGTATTTAATCTCACGAAACCCATTCTTCAATGTGAAAATGAAATCTAAGCCACTGGTGATTCACCAAATACCACTTCATTTAGAAGTCCCTAGACACTTGTCAAATAAAACAATGCATGGGATCACTCAAGTATGACAAACTTCTTTTACCCGTTAAATTGAATTAAGGAGAAGAATTATTAATGATTTGAACACCCATAACTAATAACAGTTACAACAGAAAGACACACAAGATTATATTAAGTAGACAAGAGATTATGAGAATACATAAGTTTCTTTAAAACAAGCTTTAATAGCACACACATTTTTAGCACTTCATAATGGAGTATATCTTGAGTTTGATAAATCCGATATTCATGATCTAAAATTCTAATAAAATAATACGGTATGACAAAGATGATGTTAAAACAACGGACCTAATCCTATCGATTTTGATGATGAACAAAATTATTGAACTTTGGGCATCGATGGGTACTAATCATTTTGGGACAGCCTGTATGTGCACTTTGGTATAATGGTCACATTTTTTTACCTCGGCACACAAAAATGATGATTTTGTTACATTTCAATTATTTGTTTGTCTTTATGCTATTGTATTGTGTAATCCTCAATGATATTGACTTAGGTTATTTAATACCTTTAAGAGCAACTTTGCGTACCAATCAAAGAAAATCAAAAAAAATTGGCAGACTTCAAAAACATTATTTTTATTTTTTCTTAATGTTTGGGTGCAGCATTGGTCAAAGTCTATAAAAATCCAAATAAGGTCACCGATGGACCTTCGTTACCATAGCAACGGCCAAAATATCAAAATGACACGTTTTGGCCTATTTCAGCACTTTTATAAGGCTAAAATATTTCAAACTTTTAAGATTCACCATATGTAGGGAAAGTAGAGCTAGAACTTGACAGTCACACCACATGATATACAACACATAAGCTTTCTAGAAATGCAGTTCTCAAACAACCATCATGGCCTACTTGGGTTATACCATTGTTTGAAATAGGGGTGTTTTTTGTAAATATTTATTTCCTGAAATATAGCAATGTTCAATGAGCTGTAAACCCCAAAGTGGTGCTTTTTTTAAATTTCTATTATCAGTGTGGCTAGACTAGGTATTGCTTTACCTAAATAAATTTTAAAAAAGTTTCGGTAATTTTGACAGAGGCAAACAGTGTTGCCAGAAAGTTTGACATTTTCCCATAAAATAACAGTGTTATATTGGGGGGGAAATGAGCCCCTACAAATGTTTTAACAGGAAACCAAGCATCACAAAGTACCCATAAACACTTATTCTCAAGCACTGACCCATTCTTAAGACTGTTCTGCAGCATATATTTTGTAGTAATATCCAAAATGGCCGCCAGAAGCCATCTTGGAATTTAGAAAATCACATAACTTCAGGACATATTAACCCGGAGACAAGATTGAGGTATCTTTTTGACTAACTTTATGACTAGGAATCTAATACGGTGGTTATTTTATGATTTGGAGGCTGTATTCAGCATGAAATGCAAGATGGCTGCCAGCGGCCATCTTGGAATTGATAAAATCACATAACTTTTGAACACCTAACTAGGACACGTTATTTAGGTGTCTGTTTTGACTAACGTTATGCCTTGGAATCCTATATACAGTAGTTATTTTATTATTCTGAAGTTGTTTCCAAACTACAAAAACACTGGTGTTAAAATCAACACCGAGGATGTTAATTTTAACACCACATAAGTGTCCCAGCGGGTCCACACTTTCTGGTGTTGATTAACACCAGTCTTTGGTGTTGATAAATTAACACTTCTTTGGGTGGGTATTGCTATATTAATACTCTCAGGGTGTTAATTTTACCCTCCTATGTTAATTTTCACACCTTCTGGTGTTAAAATATTAATGTTAGATAAGTTGAAATACTTTGTCAATAAAATGCTTGCAAACAACATATTTCACTGTTCAACAGTTCAAATTTATTAACACTTGAACATTTTTGCAGCATGAAATATAACCTAGAAACATAATGTAGATGTTGCTCTTATCTTATTTATATGAAATTATTCTAAAACCTACTAGTATTTAATGACATGTATTGGGTTAATTGTACTCATTATGAAAAATTCTAGATGGCTACTTAACGACTATTTTAGAAATGTTATGATGTTCTTGAATATGATAAAGGGACATTTCTTCAATAATTCCACAATGCTGAATACATTCCAGAGGCAAGTTTGTCAATCATCTTCAGTATAAAAGCATGGGTGGATTTCGGTTACAAAATCCTGTACTGTTGGGGACCATCATGAATAATTGTTGCAAATGTTATAAGGACAAATAAAAAAGTAAGATAAAACATGGTAGCTGCTTTAATTCACAAATTTTACTTTACCAATTTTAGTTTTTAACGATAAAAAGCCCCAGGCGGAGATGTTTTGGTGTGGATCAGGGGGATGGGGCCGGGGAAACATTGAGGGACTTTGAACAAACAAACCGCCGCGGCCCGACCCTGATTCGATCCGCGTACCTTCTGCACGCCCCACGTGCGCTCCTAACTGAGCTAACACACAATAGCTTGCCCGGGTAGCAATTTGGTGCCCTCATAATTAAACTTGCCAAGACAATTAAAGTTCGCTAACAACAGCAATGGATTTCTCATAGTCCATTATAATACCCTTTCATCATCACTAAGGTCGTTTGGCTCAAACAATATGCACCATCAATGTTCTAAAATTGTGGTTTTCTTTGATATCCATGGTGAGAATAATTAACTCTTACAGGGAATCCTAGAAAGTTTTCATGAACATTAAATTATTCAAGAGCAACATCTATTGTGTTTCTATGTTAAATGGTTCAGCCGATATGGTCCCGCACCACCAATGAAAAGTACCCTATTGCTTTGTGGGGTTTAGAGGTTAAGTTCGTGTTAATTTGTCTCACCTTTAGAGCTAGCTGGTTCATTCATTGTTTTTTATTGAAGATCAAGATGTCTTCTGTTTAAAAACAATCCCTTTTGTGGGGGTTAAATGGCATCCGCCCCTCCCCCCCCCGGTAATTTCATTTATTGGCCGTTGCCATGGCAACCAAAGGTATATTGGTATTTTTTTCACCAAATATATACATGTTGACCAAAGGTCTAAACATGTGCAAAGTATAAAGGAAATCGATATTTTAGGAGGAGGAGGAGGAGGAGGAGGAGGAGGAGGAGGAGGAGGAGGAGGAGGAGGAGGAGGAGGAGGAGGAGGAGGAGGAGGAGGAGGAGGAGGAGGAGGAGGAGGAGGAGGAGGAGGAGGAGGAGGAGGAGGAGGAGGAGGAGGAGGAGGAGGAGGAGGAGGAGGAGGAGGAGGAGGAGGAGGAGGAGGAGGAGGAGGAGGAGGAGGAGGAGGAGGAGGAGGAGGAGGAGGAGGAGGAGGAGGAGGGGGAGGAGGAGGAGGAGGAGGAGGAGGAGGAGGAGGAGGAGGAGGAGGAGGAGGAGGAGGAGGAGGAGGAGGAGGAGGAGGAGGAGGAGGAGGAGGAGGAGGAGGAGGAGGAGGAGGAGGAGGAGGAGGAGGAGGAGATACCTGGGAGTGTCATACCTGGGAGTGTCATTTAGTTTTTTGACTATAATGACAGGCCAAGATTGCTCCGTGAACATGAATCCTGACTTTGTCTAGCCAATACAGGCATACAGCATTGGCAAACCTACATTGCACCGTCCACGGACAAGCCCACATGCTGTGGTAATTGCTTGACGGCTTCCTCCCTTGACCAAGGCATGAGAGTGTTGCCACATAGGGTTGTTTAATGTCCTAATTGGGCTCATTTTTAAAACTAAAACCTGCTCAAGCAATAGTATAATCGTTATTTTTTTCTCGAAATTTGAACATTTTATTTCACAAAATCTGAATCAGCACTAATATATCAAATTAAAGTTTAAAGTGTAATTTTTATAACATAACAAATGATAAACACTTTGGGCTTGCTACTGCTCGCCTAAATTAGTAATGAAGTTTGGAAGCTATTTATAGACAGCTACTGAGTATGACATATTGTGAACATGAAATCTTTTCTAATATCATAAGTCAAGTTATATCCAAGCAATTCCGCTCGTTTAAAAAGCAGACTGTGCTATCTGTATATAATGTATTCATTTTTGTACTTTAATTCACGAATATAAAGAAAAAAACTGGATTTATTAAATTTGACAATGACCCCACTAGTGTGACAGCCTTAATGCTACAAAACACCCTAGTCAAAACCGGGTTGTCCAACGGGCCAGAGCAGGTACTCAAAGCGCTGTAGGCACTAACAGCTGGTGCAATAACTCAAAGAGTTGGGGGAAAGGAATCATGATTTACAACCCTGGATACCATGGCATATCCGTGGTCACAAAAAGCTCAGAATATAGAGGTAACAGAACCGTAATGTCTAGAATATGGGTGAAAAATGGAGCGTTGTCCTGTAATAGAGCTTTCTAATTCTTAGCATTATGTCAGCTTAGTTCTACAGTGATGCAGAAATGCTTTACAACATTTACATATAGTATCAATTAAGCTAATGAACTATTGTACACATCTAATTAACGAAGTAGGATGAACCATGTGAATATCGTATAGTCATAAATTGTTTTTGTCTAGGTTTCAACATTTTAGGTTTTGGAAAATTGGAAAGGAGTTATCAAGGCTCTGATTTTGATTTAAAAGCGATAGTCCTATTTTATATTTGCATAATTTAATTCTTTTTTCCAGTATTTAAAATTCTATATTTTGACCTACCTGTATATATATTTCCTAACAAGCTGACCAATTAATATTGTATATGGCTGGATGGGCAATTTATTCAATTACAACAAAAACATGCCTAGCTTTTAAATAGGTCCTGCATTTAGACAATGGAAGAAAAAAAGTAAATAATTATTTTTGTATAAAATATTAATTTCTACACACCGCATATATATATATATATATACCTAGTGACTAAATGTAACATTTTCATGCTACTATTTCTAGACTTTTGATTGAAATCATAGATTATAAAACTACAAATTTGTAATTACATTAGAAATTTCATTTCTGCGTCTTTATAAATCCAATATTTAGCCTACAAAAGTGTTATCATTATACTATGATTTTTGGATAGATGTTTTAATGTATCCATGTCGAATCTCCGGAACATCACATGGACTTTATAAAGTGTAGATCTTGGATGGATCGGGATCCTCGTTGATTTGAAGAGAAGTTCAATGGAGCCATTTAAATCAGTACCAAACAGGCAGCAATTAATAAAGTCTGATACTAATTACGTTGCGTCTTTGACTTCTAATTTCTTATCCAAATAACGATAAAATGATAATAAGGCATTGAACGAAAAGAAGCCTCCACTACTTCTTTTATTAGGAGTCTAAACATCTGTTTCCATCAGAGTATGCCATGATATCTGTGACAAAATGTATCGATTATAGTAACAATAAAATTAAAGGTATGTTACGGCAAATTGAAAATACAATCTCTCAAAAGAGTCAGAATAAAAGTTGCTTACACCTTTAACTTGAATGTTTTATTACACTTTGCTAAATTGCTTAAATGAGCTCCTTCAGTATTTGCCTTATTAAACATGTCTCTCTGGCATTGTTTGTAGTGAAACACACGAATCAATGACTTAGCTATCAATTCCCAAAATGCAATATCTTGAATACAATAGTGAATAGGAATTTAATTGTTTTTTTATAATAATAACACCGAGGTAATTGGGGTTGGCGCTCGTTGGTGTGCAGTAATCTGTATACCTTCTGGAGAAAGAAAAACGATGACACTATGTTTTTCTTGCTACAGATTTGACAGCCTGACATACATCGAAACATGCCTTTAGCGATATATTTTGTATCACTGATTAAGTTAAACATTTCTATACAAATATTCAAAGAAGTCAATTGGTTCACTAGTTGAACTCAAGTTCTCGCACAAAACCTTATTACATTAGAGGGTCTACCAAACAACAACTGAAGGCCGAATATCGGCTCATCCACAGTATTGGCACAATGCAACCTCGTGGACTTAATGAGAGGTTCGCTTTATTTGACATGTAATCCATTATTCATTTGCGCTGTATGGCGCTTTGTTGCAGGCGCGATGCGACGCTCACTAGACGCTTAGTCTCGGCGCGCTCACATTTATATTGTTGTTATTCTTTTCTTTTTCTTTTTCTTTTTCTTTGATACACTTGACAAAGGGTTAAGCCCGAGATGTCGTGCATTACATTGTATTTTTCCAGTACAACGCAGTTCCACGACATTTAACCTTATTACATGATGCTCGTTTCCTTGTTTAGCCAATCAGAGGCCTAGGTCAGTTACAGGCGCAACCACACAGCCACTAGATATATATTTTTTAGAACTAGGCATAACGAGGCTCAAAATTGAATAGAACATAGGTCAGTTGAAATGTGGTGAGGTTTTGAAATATCCTGGCCAAGGGTCTAAAACCGTATGTGTTGTATTCGTGCGGCAGACATCTTCATATAAGCGATGTATTTAGGGAGGAGGAGAAACCTATATGCACGACACTTGTAATTCAATCTTAGAATTTCTGGTTTTATTTTTATAATTCTATTTAATAGGAGTGCCAAGCTACTACTTCTCAATCCACTTTATCTCGACATCCTAGTTATGCATGCAATGACAAGCGATCTTCATAGCACTTTATAGCACTCCACATCACTAAGTGATGATGTTTATATGATGAGACCGGATGAGATGGTTCGTCGATTATCATTGCATATCTCAAAGTTAAAGGCGTCATAGAATAATTCCGCTCAATTTGGATGTCAATGTTCATCATTATTATCAGAACAATTCATTTATTCAAATCGAACAAACAAACAAATAATCATGTATTTTTGTATAAAAACTCCTCTAAATTTAACCACTCATATATATGACGTTTAACTTAAAACCTTGCTTTTGAAGTAAATGAAGCTCGGATCACTTTGTTACTAGAACGATATGTTGATATATTACGTACTTGCTCAAACAATTTGAAAATCAAAAGACAACTGATGGCGCTCTCTGTCAAAATCTGTTTTATTTAGCATTAGATTGAATCACGATTGAGCGTTTCATTCCACGATAGAGGTACACGCTGCTGTTGATTGGGTCTAGTCGATAGCTTACGTCTCTCAAGGCATAAATGTGTGTGTGTTAATAATATTGGATAATACCATAGAATATACCGGGATTCAGAGCAATATTTATATGGAAGAGATAGGTACGTATAGGTACGTATACTTATCCTAATTGTATTGCAATTGTTCAAAGGCTGAAGCAGGTGTTAATTCCAAACTAGAAGTTGTTTGTCAAAACAAAACGGTCCATTGCAATTGGCGACCAATTTTATTTTTATCTTTACAAATCAGTAAATTTCAATTTGAACCCGTTTCAAATACTCCTATTTTTTTAATGTAAAGATTAGGTTTCAAAATGAATGTGCAAATCAATAAATCGTGCGACTTCTTACGCTCTTTACACAATTATAAAGTACATGTACGTCAATTTCATGACTATACCAGACAAAAATATGAAATATAAGTATGAACAAACAAGTTTCACGATATATTTTATAAGATTATGGAAAAAGTGAACGAATCTCTCATTGATTTTGTGGCATGCCGCCTTAATACCTTGATACATACTGTGACATCCATACCTTGACATTACATACATACCTTGATTAATACTGTGACATCTTGTTATTATTTATATTATTTCAAAACTACAACGGGATGCAAAATGCTCCTGTTTGATTCGTACACACGCATTTAAATGTATGTATCTAAGATTCGTAGTCATATCTCCCCTTTCTTTGGGAGCATAGTAATTTGGTGCCTCAAAATCACGCACAAGTTGCAAAGAATGCTACTAACTTTGAACTATTATTCCAAGGACTGACAACTCTGCATTATCTTAAAAGATCTTATTTAAGAATAAGAGCCCACAAATGAAAACACAAATATCGTCTGGTATCCTGAAGAATAAAGCACTATGAACTAGGATTTGTAAGTGCGCACAGACGTTCGAAACTTAACATACATCTACAAAAATGGGACATGATCTCAAGTAAATTTCACAGTTTGTATTGGTTTAATCATGTTAAGCATTTTTTATGAGTTTTCATATTATACAAATCTTAAATTATATTATCATTACTATATATTTGTAGGTTAATAATCTCTGGGTTTTTTGTTTGTTTAAATTGGGTTTTTTAGGTATTGTCAATGTCTTCTGTTGTTGCGAAAACAACTATACACTGGATCTGATATAGGAAACGAGTAAAACGTGTGCAGATTGAGATTAACGCGGTACGTGTTCAGATATCTCAACCACCTTAAATGCTGTCAAACTAGGACAAATGCGCGCATAACGATAGGTTGTTTTGTGGTCCTCTAATTATACGAATGGAAATGTTTTTAGGATCGAAATATTTTAACCTTACATTTTTGTTATTGTTCACTAGAGTGTTCAAAATACACTTAGTGTACTGGAATGTGAACAATCGTGTTAAATATTAAATAAACTTAGAAAGGCTAAAGTATCTATGGAAAAGGGAGACCTCTTTTGTCATCAGGGATATTTCATATTCTATTAAGACTATCATACGCTTAAAAGGTGAAACGTACGACGTACATCTGTAAATTGTTTGCTCTTGATACATTCCAATTGTAAATGCTAACAATTCCGTCATAAAAAAAAATAATATCATCAATTACCAGTAAGCTCACTTCAATTTGATTGAGTTATCATTACAGCACATCAGCCTAAAAGCTATTTACGTTGTTAATCGCTCTATTTCATTAGTACAATATGTAGATATAATCTTAGTTATAAGCCATCTAGTTAATAACATACATGTAAATGAGTAGGCTCAGTAGAAATATGCATTTGCGACGCACGATTTAGACTAAAGTGGCTTGTTAAGCCTTGAGTGTTTAAAGTATGCCTCCTCCAAAAACATATAAATATGTGTATTTATTTATCCTAGATTTGGACTAAACCTTCCTCATGAATGCATTTTCCATTACCTGCGCGTCCTAGCATATTAAACTTACCATCTGTACCGATTTCAATTCAATTCAATTAAGTTACTAATACTTACTATAATATCGGGAAAATCGATCTCAAACTTGGGACAGAGACAATCAAACTGGCTGTGTTTCAAAATTTAAGGTCAACTGACGGTCGAACACGAAGTTATAATGAAAGATCACCGAATTTCACCAAGCATCGTACGATCAGATCACGATATTTTTTAATATTTAAAATGCCTCCCATCACGGACTTTGCGATTAGGCTAAAGAAAAAACCCTTCTACGAGCCTGATTTACCCATGTTGTTTTCGATTTATTTTTGAAAAACCTTAAATTTACCAACAACGGTAAAACGACAACGGTAAAAACATCGACCGATCGACCGACATTCCCTACCAGAGAGATATCAAAATCCGTATAACATCTTTCCGTCGCCTAAGCTTTATGTAGTAGAGTATGGTGCTACAAGATGTTTTGGTCAGTGAGGATTATGAGTGCACTATGGTTTGGATATCTTACCACTTTCAGGGGAAAAGTTTACTTTAGGTCCCAGATTCTGGTATACCAATATCGTTCAATATACTGGAACATATAAGTTGCTAGTATCGGTCGAAGAATACTGTATAATGACCAAGAATAGCATCATGCATAGATGTCACGTCAATGTCATGTTGACTTCCGATGAATTAGGGGAGTTACGTCATAACATTGGAAAGGTATACTAAATAGTTCAGCCTACTTAGTTACTCGACGTTCATTTAAAAAGGCGAGCTACCACTCTTGGTTACTATAGCCACATCCAAAATCTTGGGAATTTGACAAGGTTACAATTTCTCCATGTTATTACTCATGGTTAACTCTGTACAGTCTGTCAACAAGTGAACAGGTGTATGACCAGTTCGTCTGTGGTGAACAACCAACGTGGTGCTGGGCCAGCTTTTTAACATCGCCACGTCGACCCAGACAACCAACGGCAGCTTTATATCGATTCAGGTTTTATCTAGGATGTTATCACAAAGCACCTAGCGATGTCTTTTATCATTGCCTCGTCCCTTTCCAAGTCAAAAAACTCTTTTTTGATCCATACAGGCAGCTGAGAGTAAACAGCGCTTTTCAGATTAGCTTGTAGTGAATATTGATAATAGAACAAATCTTGAACACAATATCTTACTTACTTGAATTTAGATCTTCAAATTGACTTAGTGTCAAAAGCATTAGTGCATTTATTTCTATATTTAGATTTTGAAAACTGTAACCTAAGCCACCAAGACCAATGGAAGTCAACTTATGCAGTAGCCGTCTATTCCAAAACACGTGCTGTGAGCAATTAGCTGGTATTAAAATAGCCTACGTCATTAAGAACTTGTTCCTTACCGTCAAAACATTCCTATACTTGATATATTCACTCTTAACCTTCAACATGGTACATGAAGATGTTGAATCTATGCTGAATAATTCCGATTGGTTACTCACTTTCTTATGGTTCGCAACTACTCAAGGGGTGTACTATTCAATACCAAACGGTATATTAAGTGTTTATCAAAAATATCCCAAAACAATTAACAAAATATTTAAACTTCTATAAGAAAAATACCACGATAGAGGAACATCCACTGCAGTATTGTTTGTAATTCGTTAGCTTGCGTCGCTCAAATGCAAAATAACGTGTGTGTTTGAATTAACGGCATAGTATCACGGAATTTATTGTAGTCCTGGATAACAATAATTACATCAGAGAGAGAGAGAGAGGAGATATGGTTGTCCACAGATGTTGTCTTAAAAAGATATGTGATTTGTATTCAAATGTGTACACATTTTGTCTCCGTTATAATCAAGTTTGACGTATCAGGAAAGACTTTCATGGACTCATAAAACTCTGTCTTGACTGATTAGAACTTTACTAAATCATTATGAAAATCTGCTTCAAATTTCAGGAATTTGTTAATATATTGTTTGATGATGACCGGCATATAGCACTCCGTTTTATTGTGTACAGTTGCGATACACTGTTGGTTATCCCGAAAACGTATTTCACAGATCAAGTTTTAAAATTGGTGAATATTTTTGAAGATTTCGAAAATTGATTAAACGATTTGAACAATTTAATGAATATTTGCCATAAATAGCAGTTTATACTGGCATACGCAACACGAAAATAAATACTAATAGTATTATCAGTAAGAACTTGATACCTAGTGACTAAATGTAAAATGTTGATGCATAATATATCTAGACTTTCAATTGAAATCATAATTTGTAATAAAAACCTAGAATCACACATTGTATCATTGCATCTGATGAGTTCTACACAAATGTGTTATATTTTTTTAAATTAAAAGAGTCTAAACATCTTTTTCCATCAAAGTATGCCATGATGACTGTGACACAATTTAACGATTATATTAACAGTAATACAAATGCAGATGTTACGGCAATTAAAAATACCATCGTTCAATACAGTCGGACTAAAAGTCGCTTACACCTTTAAATTTAATGTTTCATTACACTTTACAAAAAATGCTTAAATAAGGTCCTTTAGTATTCATTGCCATATTAAGGTTTTCTCTCTGGCATTGTGTGTAAATATGAAACAAACGCATCATAGACTCAGCTGTCAATACCCTAAAAGACGATTATATTGAATACAATAGTGAATAGCGATTTTTAAATGTTTTATGATAACATCGAGGCAATTGAAGCTCGCTATAAATGTGCAAAATTGTATACCTTCTGGAGAATGAAAAACGATGCCACTACGTTTTTCTTGCTACAGATATTTGACAACCTGACATACATCCAAACACGCCTTTAGCTATATCTTTTGTATCACTGATTATGTTTAACATTTCTATATAAATGTTCAAAGAAGTCAATCGGCTCATTATATTAACTCAAGTTCTCGTTATCTAATATGGAAAGTGTGTACTGTATTCAACTAGACTAGCAAATGCTACTACAGACATGTTGGTAAGCATAAACACACCTGCGTTGGCGATTAAGCGGCGCGAAGAGGAACATAACCTTATTACATACAAAGGTTTTGAGTTCGAGCCCTGTTACGGCCAACATGTTTGTATCCTTAGGCAAGGTACTTAGTCTCAATTGCCTCGTGGTTCGGAAGTCACCTAGAAATGGTGGTCTCGTGCATCGGAAGAGCAACATCCGAGTACGTTAAAAGGTCACAGACTCCTTCGTAAAGAGTAGGGGATCATCCCGGTCTGTGTACACAAAAATTCATGTCCTTAGATTTCAGCGGCACTGTACTGTTAATGCCTGATATAGGGCGCTGTGTACAGTATAACAGTATGTATGTATGTAGGGATGTGGGTAGGGGTGTACATACTGTCCGTTTCTTTGTTTATCCAATCAGAGGCCTAGTTCAGTTTCAGGGGCAACCACCCAGCCACTATATGTGGGTTTTTTTAACTAGGCATAACAAGGCTCAACATTGAATACAACCTGAGTCAGTTGACACGTGGGGAGGTTTTGAAATAACCTGGCCAAGGTATATGGGGTATTCGTGTGACAGACATCTTTAACGACACATAACTAAATGTATTGAACGACACTTGTAATTAAATCTTAGAATTTCTGTTGAGTTTGTTAATGAAAGCCTTAATAGTAGTACCAAGCTACTACTTCGCAATCCACTTTCTCATCTAGACATCCTAGTTTCATTTCATTTCATTATATACTTTATTATTCCCAAACAGGGAAATTCAACTCATGAGAGTGCTCATACATAATACACAATACACACAGTAATATAAAACAAGACCCACAACTTAAACATCCCCTTCGTTTATAATGAGAATTATGAAAAGCAATTGCTTGTGGAACAAAGGAGGAAATGAAACGGTTTGTCATGGCAGAGGGCATGCGCATACGGCCCGATCGAGCGATCAACTGTCTTGATAACTGCTCGTAAAGAGGATGGTTGACATCATCCATCACATCGCTCAGCTTTTTGCTCAAGAGATCGGTGTACAGAGTCTCGAAGTCCTGCCGTGACAGACCTATTATTCCCGCTTCCTTCACAACTCTACCAACTCTATCTTTATCACCTTTAAAACATTCCATCCCCAACATAATAAGCAGTATCTCCAAACACTTTCAACAACGGATTCGTAAAACAAAGGAGCTTAACATCAACTTTAAAGAAATGCAATTGGCAGTAGCATGCAATAACACGACACGCGATATAGCACTTTATAGCGCTCCACATCACTGAGTGATGATATTTATGTGATGAGACCAGATGAGATTATCGTTGCATATCTCAAGTTAAAGGCGTCATAGAATAATTCCACTAAATTTAAATGCCAATGTCTATCATTATTGTTAGAACAATTCATTAATTCACATCGAAAAAACAAACAAACAAATAATAATGTATTTTTATAACAACGCCACTCAATTTAACCTCTCATATCTGACGTTAAACTAACACATTGCAAACGAAGTAAATGAAGCTCGGATCACTTTGTTACTAGAAGGATATGTTGGTATATTATCTGTTCCAACAATTTGAAAATCATAAGACAACAGATGGCGCTCTCTGTCAAAGTCTGTTTCTATATAAAAGCGTAAGATTGAATCACGATTGAGCGTTTCATTCCACGATAGTGGTACACGCTGCTGTGTATTGGGTCTAGTCGATAGTTTGCGTCTCGCAAGGCATGAATGTGTGTGTGTAATATTGGATAATACCATGGAATATATTTTAAACCGGGAGTGACAGCAATACTTAATGGAAGAGAGGATTAGGTCGTTCATAGATGTTTTCATAAGATAATGCAAAACAAAGTTGGTTAAAATAAAACACCATGAAAATAGGTATGTATACCGTATTTATATTAATTATATTACGATTGTTCAAACGCTGAAGCAGGTGCCATTTCCAAACTAGAAGTTTCTTGTCAAAGCAAAACGGTCCATTGCAATGAGTGACACACATCTGAAGCATCTTTTATTTATTTCATCTTCAAAAACTAAAAGTTTCTTGTCAAAACAAAGATTTATAAAGTTTAAAAATATTTGTGCTAATTAATAAAGCATGCGACTTCTAACGCTCTGTACACAATTATTTAAGTACGTCATTTTTTTAAACCATACCAGCCAAAACAATGAAATAGAAGTATGAACAAACCAGTACAGATGAGTTTTACGATGTATTTTATCGTATTCTTAGAAAACGTGAAAGAATCTCCCATTGATTTTGTGACATGCCCCCTTGATCATCCCTGTGACATCTTGTTATGGTGAACATAATTTCAAAACAGCACCGGATGCACAATGCTGCTGTTCAATTTGTACACACGCGTTAAAATGTATGTCGTCTTCTTAGTACGTCTGCGATTTGTCACGATATCTAAGAGTCTTTCAGGCTATGTAAGGCAAGTAAAAAGCGCAGTCACAACAATGTTACATTGTGAAGTAAAACACTCTGATGTGTCTATAGGTTTACAGGTTTAAACTGTTGTTCTAACAAATCAATCCATATTGGCTAATTTAAATGATATTTCACTTGACACATTGTGACAAGAGATACTATTAACAATTTTGAATTTAATAACCACATGTAACTCAAAGTAAACATAATATAGAAAGTAACTACCATTTAACATGAAAATGACAGTCATACAAAGTGTTCATTTCAAGATGCAATTTAGATCGTTGTTATGGAATATCTTGATTTATAAAGATGAGTAATTCAACAGAATGGGTTAAATATTTGACTGCTTTCAATGATTACTTGGAAATAATATATGGGTATCTGTACTTTTATCGTTAAGACAAGTAATATCCTTAAAACAAATAATTTGAATATAAGACGCCTTTTCCATAACCTGCGCGTCCTAGCATAACTTACAACAATATGTACCGATCAATTAAGTCACTCAAACTTGCTATAATATCGAATTTCAGCATATTTAGGTCAACTGAGGGTCGAACACGAAGTTATAATAAAAGATCACCGAATTCTAACATGCTTCGTACCATCAGATTGTAAGTCACAGTCACGATCCTTTTTTATCATTTTAAAATGCCTCCCATCACTGACTTGTATCAACTTTGTGACAAGGCTAAGAAACAACCCTTCTACGAACCCGGTTAACCCTTATTGTTTTCGATTCTTATTTTTAAAACTTTTAAAACAAATTTTCAATGGTTAAGTTTACCAATATTTGAAAGACAACTGTAAAAAGCTATCGACCAATCGACCGACAAACCCTACCAGAGAGATCTGAAAATCCATTATAACATATTTCCATCGCCTAAGCTTTATATAGTAGAGTATGGTGCTACATTGTACGAGATGGGAATAATGAGTACACTATGGTTTGGTTATCTTACAACTTCCAGTTATAATGAGAGTAGCTGCACATTACCAATACCAAATGATAGGTTTGATGACATTGTATAATTTGAAACTCTGTATTCATTGAAAAAGTTAATTTCAGTCTTTTTCTCGATAATACTGAGGTTTTACCGTCTAAGACTTCGCAATCTTTGGGTGGTTTTCGATGATAAAATGTGTAAGTCTGACCGTGTAACCCAATTGTGTAGATCCATCAACTGGCTCCTACGAAACATCCGTAGAATCCATCCGTATATTGATGTTGATACCTGTCACAACATTGTTAGAGCTCTTATTCTTTCTCGTCTTGACTATTGTAATATTTTGCTTAATTGTATATCTAAGAAAGATCTGAAACGGTTGCAAATATTGCAAAACATTTTTGCAAGACTAGTGTGTCTGAAGCCCAGACGTGAGCATGAATCCCCATTGTTGGCTAAATTACACTGGTTACCAGTTGATGAACGTATTATGTATAAGGCAATACTGTTTGTGTACACATCTATGGGAGGGCTGTCTTGTTAAAAAAGCAATCTCAAATCACTATGAGAACACGCTCTGCTGGCAGTGTTAATTTTATCGTTCCTATCACCAAGAAAGCTACTGGGGATAGAGCCTTCTCAGTTGGGGCTCCACATATGTGGAATAGATTGCCCGCGTCTGTTAGAAATGCCACTGGTGTACAGTTTTTCAAGTCCAAATTCAATTTCTTTTTGCTGTTGTATTTTTCATGTTTTGCGTTTTGTATCCCTAGGCAAAGGCGCAGTATATATGTTATTTATTATTATTATTATCATTATTATTATTGTTATATTTTTTTATTTTGTCATTAGTCAGTAAGTCAACTGATGCAGTTAAGGGGGGACTTAAGGAAGTTTTTTGTTGAATTTGGTTAGTGCTGTAATTATTGAACCATGACTCAAATGTATATAAAAGTATACCTTTTTGGAAAGGAAATGGATCAGAGAATCCAAATTTGGCATCATTTTTGACCAAAAATGTTGTTTTTTTGAGAAAATCACAAAAAAATCACTTTTTTGACCCAATTTTTTTGAACAAAGCTAACAAACATAATTTTGAGTTAAAAATGGCCAAATCACTTGATGATGATGTTAAGGTACTACTGGAGGGACGATTTTTTTTTTAAAAAATCTAATCCAATATTTTTTGAAATTTTGACAAAAAAGTGTTAAAAAAAATTAAAATCCATTTTTCACGTTTTTTGGCACTTTTTGGTCAAAATTTTCAAAAATATTAGATTAGGTTTTTAAAAAAAAAAATCGTCCCTTCATTAGTGCCTTAACATCATTATAAAGTGATTTGGCCATTTTTTACTCAAAATTATCTTTTGTTAGCTTTGTTAAAAAAAATTTGGGTCAAAAAAGTGAATTTTGTGATTTTCTCAAAAAATCTACTTTTTTGGTCAAAATTGACGCCAAATTTGGATTCTCTGATCCATTTCCTTTCCAAAAATGTATACTTTTATATACATTTGATTAATAGTTCAATAATTACAGCACTCACAAAATTCCAAAAATCAAATCAAAAACTTCCTTAAGTCCCCCCTTAAGCAATTAATAAGTTACACCTGTTGTTTATCATATCAACAGTGACTTTGATACTTCTGCCCTGTGCATGATACATGATTGTATTAGTTATATTCTGTCTCATCTGATACTTACGCGGACAAATGCAATGGCACTCAAGTTATGCAGTAGTTCTTCTATTATAAGAACACGTGCTGAGGGTAATTAGCTGAATCCTTTTAGCAATTAGAAAATCAGTTCTCACTTGATCGTTGTGCTGTAACCATCTGTGACTCTTAAATTCGCATGAAACAAAATAATGCTAAGAATATGGCGATCTCGCAATTGTCATAGTAACACAAAATGTATGAGTACTATAATTTCATTGAGTGTGCACCGATATTGCTTTTCGGCTTGTTAACACATATCGATGTATGACACACTATGTGTGACCGGACGACCCCTTTATCATTACACCGACGTAATGTTGCTTTACCGCAATTAAAATACCACGCGTGAGATATTGCGCTCAATGAATAAAATAAAATAAGTAATCGCAATCACCCTCGCCTTCTTACGGTGATATTTATGGTTCTTAAGTGGTGATAATGTTGAAAGAAAAAGCATACTCTGTTATAAATAATAGTTGATAGGAGAACTACTATGTATTACGTCTTCTGTGAGTGGTTACCTGCGTGATATAATAATGTATATTATACCAATCAAAATATATCAATCGATATATTTAGTCAACTTCTCACTCTAGAGCGTTATCCCCTTCGTATAAATCGACAGTGACAAACATGTATTGGATATGTTTATTACCTTACATGACCCTCAAGAACATCTTGAGATATTGCGGTATGACCCGAGGAGTTAATATCATAGACAATAGACGATGGATTATTTTTCACATTATTACATATCGTAAAACATTGTAATAATATCACCCACGGTTACTCGATTCAAATGTGACAAGGAAATGAGTTATGGTGATAAGATCACTATTGTTGTGTTATGTTTTATTGCTAGCCAATCTTCTACGTTCGCTGTAAGCTTTACAAATATCTCTATTATTGTAACTCTGAATCTCAATAATCAAAGAGCCTTTTTCAAGCTGTTCAAGCTATTTGTCTTAATCACCTTTGGAAACCAAATCTGTTATAACAAGCATGTAGACACATCACATTACAATATTACAATACATGCAACAAACAAGGAAAATAATAGTTGGCACACTTGACACAACTTATTACAACTATCCGGTCCCGTGCTCGCAATAGAGAACAGACTTTGGACATAGCACTGTTTAATTAATAGCAAACAGAGGTCTTCCCCTTTCCCCTTCCTTTCCCACTCCCATCAATCAATTTTGGGGAAGCTGCCAAGGCTTCTGATGACATGTGACTCGGATCAACATTGCTTCGGGGGAGAAGGGGGGATTCGTTTCCTTAATTGGGACAAAGTGTGCCAACCTTTTTTTTCCTTGATTATAGGTTGTTATATTAGTTGTTACATACCATTCTCCGTAAAGTCAACCCAATTACTTATAGACGGCGGATTAATCCTCACAATATTACATATACATATCAAAATATGTAGATACTACATAACTTCCTAGGTTATATACTAATTAACCAATATTATATTTTTGAAGCAGGCGGCGTAATGCTTCCTATAACGTTGTATGTTGTACCACATTCACTACGAAGCATTACCGTCATAGGGGCCGGTACCCAGATACAACGTTGTACGCATACGCGTGAACGAAAATGGGGTTAGGGGTTGGGTGTTAGGGGTTGGAGTCCGGTCACATGGGGCGCTGGGAGTTAAGCCCGGGTTGCCTGCGTGATAGTCCGGTCCCTATTTGGCAACGGAGTCAGCTTAGACAATATTCAAAGAAGTTTTTAAAGACACCACCACAATAAATAGCGTTTTTGCAAAATGCGCTAATTCTGGTTTCTAATTTGTCTCAGTTCCCATAGACATATGCACACAATCATGGCTTCAAAGCGCGTTCATCGTTGGAGCTATTAGGTTCTAGTTTTCATCAATTAATATATTAGTTATCAGTGTTTCTTTTTCTGATTTCTAAAACTTAAGAGCTCGACAAATGCATCGTGAAGAAAAAGCTTTAGTTGGTTGGCGTTCGCGCAATGCATTGTGGGAAGAACTTAAACAAAATTTGTGGACAATATTCATATTTCCCTATGCATATTGTATGTGAGAGGGCATGCAGACGGATGCTTGTATTGTATGGTTTATATAAATGTGCCCATGGGTTTAACGGCGTGTACCTTACCCAACCTACACGCTCCTTATGTTGGTTAGTTTGGTTAAAAACCTTGAAGCGCCTTTGCGCCAGAAACTGTTAATTGATAGCATAAACTATTTAGCACGTTACTGTCTATGTCATCCAGTCTGAATGCAACAAAGCGTTGCGCATTTCAAATTGTTACTGTCTTGTGATGTTAAAGCGTATACATACTGCATCTTGATGTACTTTGAGCATGTTGAGTGCCAAGTTGCTATCTGAGGAGATCCAATCGGTATGAATGCGTTTAGATAATATAAAAGCGTTTCACATAATCAATCTTATTTACAACTGGCTATTTAAAATTTCTTTTTAGAACTTTAGAGCATATCCAGACATATTTTTATTCCAATGACCGATGCCAATTATTTTCGAATGTCCGACGCTCCCCTCCACTGCTTCAAGATACCGGGATATTTGTTAGGATACAGAGCTTTAATATCGGTGTCTTGTTTTCGCAGCCATCTTGTCGGAAATACTAATCCGTGTTTAAGATTTTCTGAATGAAGATATGACTTTTTCTTGAAATGGTGATATATTACTTTTGGGGGAAAATGTATACTTAGGTCCCAGATACTGGTATACCAGTATCGTTCAATACTGGAACATAGAAATTGCCAGTATCGCTCGATACTAGTACGATTATACTGTTCCAGTAACGGTCGATCGCTCGATACTGGAACATTTTTATGTTCCAGTATCGGTCGATACAGGTACACGTGCTACCAGTAGTAATTTGTACTAGTATTGAACGATACTGTAACATAATTGTGTTCCAGTATCGCCCGATACTTGAACATTTTATATGTGCCAGTATCGTCCGATACTGGAACACTGACTTTGTACCAGTATCCAACGTTACAAAAAAAAGAGAAAAATTATTTAAAGCTGAGTTGATTTTCCAACTCCAATGGTTTGTCACAGTACATGTGTGCAGTGTCAATTGAAAATCCCTTTATTTCGTGGACAAGACACGTAAATTGGGGTTTTCCACACAAAATTAGTAACAACGATATCATTCATGCCACTTTTAAAAGTGTCAAACTTCAACTTGGTTTTGGAAACAAGATGGCTTCTTTCCGCTATTGCAGTTTGGCTCACCTTGTAAGATTGCATGGTGAAAAATAGTTCACTTTACAACAGAAGCACCTATTCTGCTTTTGCGCGTTTTATGGTATGTTTATTTATAGGATGATATCGCTGAATACCGTATAACATGAGAGAGAGAGAGAGAAATTGTTTATGTTATTTATTATGACATCGCAGAATACTATATTACACGACAGAGAGAATTTATTTATATTATGACATCGCAAAATACTGCATTACATGGGATAGAATAGTATCATGCATAGGTGATGTTGACTTGGAATGAATTAAGGGAGTTACGTCTTAAAACTGGGAAGGTATGCTATAATAGATCTGACTACTCAGTTACTCGACATACCTGTAGCCTCGACACGGCAAGCCAGACGGCCAACGGCATATTTATTTCTATTCAGGTTATGTGATGTTACACCTTGCGCGCGATGTATATTGGCATCGAGTCCCCTTTTCAAGTGAAAAAGGCACCACCATGATTTGATCCATACTGGCAGAGTAAACAGCGCTTTCTAGATTAGCTTGTAGTGAAAATGATTGACAATCGAACATATGTTACTTGATTGAACACAATATCTTACTTTAATTGAATTTAGGTATCATATTAAATAGCATTATTGCATTATACTAGCCTAAGCCAGCAAGACCATCGGAAGTCGAGATATGTAATCGCCGTCTATTCACAAACACTCGTGCTATGAACCATTAAGTTATTAGATATAATAGCCTACGTCATTACGAACTTGATCCATTACACATTCATATCCTAGATGTATTCACCTTTACCTTCAACATGACTCATTAATGCCGCGGTCATCGCTGCATTGGTATTTATTCGGTCGTCCATATATGAATGCACGTTTACAGTCTGACATTATGTCCGGTAAATAATTGACATTGACACTAATCTTGGGAAAGGTTGAGGGGGTCATTGAGATACCAAATACAAACCAATGACTGTCTTTCCATCGTGCCCTGCACCCCCCCCCCCCCCCCCCCCCCTTCGTGGTCATTCATATATCCCCTCACCCCTTACCCCTCCGTGGTCATCATATCGCCCCCTTTTCCATTTCATGTGCATTCGTTTATCAATGTTCAATTAGGGTCATCTGCTCGAAAATTGATTCTGAATCCAGACACCATGATCTATCTATTTCAGCGATGCAATTGCATTTGTACCCTACTTCACGGTCATGTCGAGCTTCCACTCGACTATGAATACCGCTCATCCGCCTGCAGCGAGCTCCCGCTTAGCACTTATGCTACAAAAGTATTTGCGATATATAACATATGTTTGACTTGTATAACATATCTTTTAAGAAATGGGCGATGCTTGTGCGTATTCCAAACGTATTTAGATCCATTTCGACTATTTTTGACTCATTTCGATACATTTCGACCTATTTCAACCCATTTCGATCTATTTCACTAGATTCTAATTATACCCATTTATCATTACGATTTGAAAGATCAGACTAACGCGTGGGATGGTAATTGTAAATATCCCTGAGTTTCTACCATGGGTGAATAAAGTTGAACATTTGATACGGTGTAAACGTCCTATCGGGAAGGGTTACTAACGTCATCAAGCTGCAGTTTGAGCAATCAATTATACTGATTGTATCAAATTTCTCTATATATCTGTGAACGTATGTTTCCCTTAAGAATCATCAACCCTTACAACAGTGGCGCTAATTGGCAGATCAATGTCACGTGGAGACCTTTTGTATACAACCAAAGAATTATTTAGAAATGCATAACATACAGGGTGTCCCAATACCAGGACATTACGTTCCACTGAGTTACCTGTATATTTCGCGATAGGTTGACAGGCCATGGAGCTACATCTCGGGACCTTGCATAGCCAAAAGGCGGTCTACAGTCTTGCCACATGTTTTGACACATATTGACTTTCAGCCCCTTTGGGCTAATTTTTAAAACTAAAATCTGCTCTAGGGAAACTATATCGTAACTTGTCTCGAAATGTGAACTTTTTATTTTACAAAATCTTAAATAGCACTAGTTTTTAAAACAAAACAAATTGAAGTTCAAAGTTTGAATTTCTTAACACAGCAACTATCAAAAGTCACACTTTGGGCTCTTAGTTCCACCCAGCAAATTATCCAAATAATTATACCGGACCAACAGCAATAAACAGGTAGTGTGAAATAAATCAGAGAAATGGTGTTGTAGGGGGAAGATGTATTACCCTGGAAAAGCTTGAAAAGCGTGGTTAGGATAGTCTCAAACTTTTAAGGGGATGGAATCTTAATGATGTACATTTAGTTGACAATGTATACTATTGTTATTGGTCAAAGTGCTTATGATTATAACATCTACATAATGTGTTGGTTTATTAGTAAAATCATCAGCCATGTTCAACAAATAACTCAATTTATATGATATGCGAGTAATCTGTGTCTTTTTTAATTCCACTTCAACTGTTTGTGATATTTATGAAGAAATATTTATTTAAATGGTCAGAGGGATTTTTCAGCTTGAGTGATTTATTCCATATTTTTTAAAGCGGCAGATTTGAGATTTGGTTTGAGTGTTTTCACTTGAAAACACACTAAAAAATGAAAAACAAGCTTTCACCGATTTTCAATCATGTCATCCCAAATCGAAACGAATACATATATCTGAGTGAAACTGACAAGAATGTTCTCCGTTCTATTCCAGGCGTTAGAATTAGACTGCAATGTTGTTTTGAATTTTCCTTTTTTTTCTTCAAACACGGTGTAAAAAAGACCGGGACACCCTGTAGTAGTGTCATCGGGTTAATTATGGACGGTAAGGCAACAGTATTTAGCAATTTTAAAAACGTCAGATTGTATTACTATGTATCGCTCTAGGGTTATTTCTGTTTTAACAATACTGCGTATAACATGTATATTGTGTCTAATACTCAGCTATGCTCAGGTACTTCCGATAAATTGTAATGCCGATTCGGCGTTAATTATACACAAGTATATGCCTTTTGGTTGCCACAGGGGATACGACATTTGAACAATCGGCAGTTACTCTCGCACCTCAAGTTATTACTCGACGAAATTTCACACTGGTACTGACTGATCATGCACATTATGTATATAATTGGTTTGAATCGAACGATTTTATTCCATATTGTTTAATTATTTCAATTGCATTCAGAATACAAAATACAGCATTGACAGGTACAGATACGGTCAGTCAAGAGGATAGAGTTAGCGATCAGCCGATACCTTTATCCTCAGACATTAGACAAATTACAAATACAGTAATGCACGTGTTAAAACGGATACGTACAACTGAAAGTAAATACCATGATAAAACTGGAGCATCATGGGCCCAGGAAGGAGCTGTCCAAAGGGTGGCATATCACAGACGACGATGGCCACGCGATTTCATCATTCCAATATGGCAACGGGAGTGCGCCATTTTGACATATTTTTAACAGCCATCGTCCGGTTAACGATGAAAATAAAAATGATCTAAACAATTATCGACCAATATCTCTTTTAAACTATGATTATAAGATATGTACGTTAGCTTTAACTACGAGATTGCAAAATATTGTTGGGAATATAGTTAGTGAAGATCAAACAGGGTATATTAAAGGGAGGTTTATTGGACAAAACATACGACTAATTGATGACGTTATAAATTACTACACAGAGAATGATAAGGATGGTGCAATACTCTTTGTGGATTTTCAAAAAGCTTTTGACTCGCTGGAAATTAATTTTTTAATATCATGTCTAAACAAAATGGGCTTTGGCCCACAATTCATATCATGGGTAAACACTTTGTATAGGAATATAAATAGCTGTATTTCTGTAAATGGTTGGGTATCTAAATCATTTAGTCTTGGTAGAGGAATTCGACAAGGCTGTCCGCCTCTGCACTGCTTTTTATTATAGCGGCTGAATTCATGTCTACCAATATAAGAAATGCTGATCACATAAATGGTGTAAAATTCGATAATGACAAAAATCTAGAAGTTAAAATAACACAATTAGCCGATGATACTACAATATTTGTAAATGATATTCATTCTGTTACGACTGTTATAGATACAATAACAAAATTCAGTAATACCTCGGGTGTAACAATGAATCTAAGCAAAAGTGAAGGCATGTGGTTAGGTAAAACAATACCTGTTAATTTAAACAAAGACATCAAATGGACAAACAATCCGGTGAAATGTCTAGGAGTTTATTTCAGCAAAGACAAACAAGTAGCAGAAGACCTTAACTGGAAACCCAAAATAGATAAAATAGATAAAATTTTAAATGGCTGGAAAGCAAGAAAACTTACATACTACGGGAAGGTAGCTATAATAAAAACATTGGGAATATCACAATTATTATGCCTAATGTAGATAATCACATAATAGCTCTAAAAATCAAATGGATTTCAAGATTACTTGACCAGAATGAAGATGCCACGTGGAAACGAGTTGTGAAACAATGGTTTGATCCACTTGGTGGCTTATCTTTTCTACTTGATCTCAATTGTAAAAGTGAAGATGTATATGATATAACTAATGGTAAATTACTATCTTTTTATCAAGATTTATTAGAATCGTGGTTTTATTTACAAAATAAACGTAATAAGGATAATTCAAACAATGCTATGTTATGGGGAAATGATAATGTAAGAAATGGTGGTAAAGTTTTGTTTTTTCGTAAATGGATACACGCTCATATATATTATTTGAGTGATATTATTGTTGATAATAGATTTGTTAACTTGAGAGAACTCGAGAGTATTATAAAATGTCCTTTTAACATGTTTAATTTACACAAGCTGTTAACATCATTACCTAAACGTTGTAAAGAGAGGATCAAAAAAGGAGATTTAAGATGGTGTGAACAAATTAAACAAATTACTTTTTTGAAATAAATGACCAAAATGTACATGTTTCTATATTAAGTTCGAAAAATATTTATATGATGTTAAATCAAGATAAACAACAAGCAAAATGTATTCTATTGGGAACAAAAGTTGACACCAAGAAATGACTGGCACAACATATTCTTGTTTAAGATTAAGAATAGAATTCTAAACAAGATTGGTCATTTTCAATTTAACCTGATTTATAACCTACTTCCATGCAAAAAAAAATCTATATAAATGGAAATTAGTAGAATCAGACAAATGCATTTTCTGTAATCAACTTGATGATTATACACATTTTTTTGTCTCATGTATCAAGAATAAGTCCTTTTGGAAACAGATAGCAACATGTTTGAGAACTCTTAAATATAATTCTTTCAGAATATCCCTTCAATACGTAATTTGTGGCTGGAAAATAAATAACTCTAAATTTGATATAGCCAATGTTATAATTATCCTTGCATGTTATGCAATATACAAGTTTCGCATATGATATATAATGAAACCCAAAAAGAGATTCCAACTTAATGATCTACTAGCTAATTCAAAAAAACACCAGAGGATTCCAATCAAAAATACAGAACAATGGAACGAATTAAAAATGTGTCTAAACATATAAATTAGTTGATTTATTGTGTTTGGTTTTGTTATCTATCTCTATCAAAATATATTGTATTTGTTTGTCGACTCGACTGAGAGCGTCATTTATCTTTGAAAATCGTGAACCACTAAGCTAAGGTTAAACGATATTTGATGGTATAGGAGACTCTCTGATCGAGGCATGATTTTTTGTAACTTATCAACAATAACAAAAATGAATATTCTTAATATTATGTTATAAATATGTTTATGTTATGATTAAGAAAATAAAAGCACGAGTGCTCCATGCACTGTGGAAACGAAAAAACCCGAAAAAAAACCCGATGAAAATAATTTAAAAAATAGCATTTACAATGGAGTTGGTTAGCCAACTCCAACGGTTTTGGATTGGAAAAAAAATCTTCCAATTATGATGATTTTTTTCAAAATGATAAGAATAACATTCGCGATTACGTGTAATTCCAATACGAATTTAAAATTTAGGATTCGCGTGACCATCGTCGTCTGGCATATCACATCTGAGAAATACTGGTATAAAATATCACAATATTATCTGATCTTTTCGAAGCTATGGATTATATTGCAATTAGTCAAATTGCTCGTTAGTGCGACATCTAACATACATGTGGTATTTATTTTTATTTTAGATTTTGAATATAAAATAATTGTGATTTAGATACAGGCTGGTTGTTGAAACAGTACTGTCACATTGTGACTTTACACGGGGAAGTAGATAAAGGTCAAAAGGCAAAACTCTTTTTGCTGCAACCTGTGTGTCATACTTAACACAAATGTGGTGTCAAATTACTCGGAAGACATTTGCTCGCTTTAAGTATATCTCATTTGTTTTCGATACAGATAATACTGATTTTGAATTACCTAACATAAAAGCATCTGGTCTGGAACTTTTTTGCATCAGTTGTACGTGGTTTTGAGCAGCTTTGAGAGTTGTGACGTTTTGTTTATTCTTAAAGATGCACCATGTTTTAATGCAAATTGCACTATACATAGTGTAAAGCATCTTTAAGAACAGTGAACTGTCGGTAGCGATTCTCCTCTCTTGTTTTACTTTAAAGACTCTCTATTTTGAAATAAAAGACGACAGACTGGCTTTAGGCTTAGTGTGCGTACGTAGAAGGAAATCACATGCCCTTGTTTTGCTACTATTATATCCTCATATATCAGTAATAATATGAGGGTGAACGCATGGAATAACAGTGTCTGTACGGTGAATATCCCGGTGGGCGCAGATACAACGGGGTTACATATGTTAGAAACATGCTGCAAGTGAGACTGCTTATCCTTGGTTATATACAGGGTGTGTCCGATTCTTGAAATTACGAATCAATTGTTGAATAGCATCATCGGGAGAGGCAGTTCATATGACCCAATAAAGATAGTACCTTCATTTACGCACGTTTTGAAAATACATTGTTACAACTGTTCCAGTCGTGTTGAGGCCAGGTGTTATCATAACGTACACTTACAGTGAGTATTTCTAAAATTGGATTAGTCTTATGAACCTTTATACCTCAGTATAAAACAGTATAAAGTAACCATGTTTGGCTAATTCCCTTTGAGAATAGATTTGATAAGTAGTCATAATCCCAATAGACGCAGCAGGGTTATTACAAAAACGTGCTGTAACTGAGAAATAAGGAAATCATTATTGGTGTCATAGATTATATCGCCACACTCACAACGCTTGGCATGCTTAGAGGTTTCCTTTTCTAAAAGTATATCAAACCTAGAGTTTATTTAGCGATCGGGGGTGAACCATCGCGTGAATGTCCTCGTTTTCTTCTGTCTCTTCATAATCTTCCAGTATCCACATTTCATGTTTGGAATTGTCATGTTGGTCTACAAAATCGCATATTCGAGATGCAATACCAGGGCGCGGCCATAACTGACATAACGTCATTGTTACAGGGCTGTCACCAGACTAATCTGAGTGCCAGCTAAATTGTTAAAAACACACAAAAATCAGCAGATAAAAGCACGAGGTCAGGAGGTCATAATGCATCGCCAACGTGCAGTGGATCATGGCATGGGATCCAGAGGCCTTGTTAATGTCTTTTTAGGGTTTTTTATTGCACTTTGAGGGTTCCTGCCACATAATTTCTTGTTTTATGAGGCAGTTTAATGATTTTATCCACAAATTGTAAAAATTAAAAAACTTAGAGTGCCGGTCGCCCAACGTTTGATTTACGGTCGCTGTCTGTTTAACCAATTTGACAAGTAAGTAAAACTAGCCTCCGATAGTCGGTACTGTATATGATGCCTAATACACTCCAGCGTTTAAAAGCATGCATAGTTTGACATATAAATATAATAACGCGTTACTCGGCTAAAAACTAAATAACAATATAAGTTTTAAAAAATCACTTGTCTTTGGATAACTTTTTTCGTCGGTCAAAATTTGTTTATCCTTACTGGTACATCGTTAATACGTTAAATAGCATTCGGCCTTGACGAATACAATAAGCGAATATATGTGCATGTTTTACTGAAAATAATACCTTTCAATTTATATATCAAACAATAGTCGCGATCATAATATTTTGCATCGCTAGAGGTAGAAGCAACCTTAACACTTTCCATGCGGCTATAAGTTTGACCATATACAAAACAGAATTTTCGGAAACATTTCCCCAACTTTTAGGGTCTATCTCAAGGATTACTGGACCAATACCAGGCATGTTTGTACTTATTTCAATGCATTTCTCATGGCGATTTCAAATATGCTAATGAAATTCAATACTTTTGACATTTTTGAAACATTTTGTGAGCTTTTTGGAATCTCGTCTGCCGAAGCTGGCCGCGAGGAAAGTGTTAAAAGTAAAACTGAGACCAATGCCTTTAATATTATGGAAATATTTACAAATTTGAATATGAATGGTATTTTGACATCACTAGATGTACCTTTAGAACCGTGGACGTTAAAAGGTGAATGTTACCATTCTATATTTGGATGTTTTGGGATTAACTTCTTAGAAAACATTAAGGAAGTATCTTAGGTTTTACTTGTTTGTTTGTCTAAATTGAACAGAATTAGAAACAAAGCAGATATAGAAATGTATCCATCGCAATTTTCTTTCCATTTTGTCAACAGACCCCAGTTGATTGTCTGTTGACATTTATATAAAGACATCACCAACGATGAGTATCATTACCGGATGTAATTATAAAAATATTGTCGTGATCAATGATGGTGATGCTGGTGTCATTTTAAACAAAATCATCTGCTCATAGATCAACATTCTTGAACAATACCAGTCGTAGTAGCTGTATATGCTTCACTTTCATCTCATGACCATCCGAGGACCACCAAAGTCTCATATTTTCTATACACAGTACATTCCAATGATTAGAAAGGCTTCGGCATTTCTAATTTGATATAACTGATCCAGTACTCTCTCTTTCAGTAAAAGAACCTTACTTTGTTGGTAACAAAAATGATGTATTTTTGGCGGTTTAAACGAGGGTGGCTTGGATCACAAGTCAAATGGGCTAAATTAGACCGCACTGTGTACGCATATCTCAAACGTATAATTGACTTGTACGCAAAGATTTATACTATAGTCGCCGACATAATATTTAGCATCAACATACGTACAAGCACCAATGAAATTTGAACGTTACCAATGAAAATATTTCCATAGTATAAAAACAAATTATTTGAAATGGTTTCAGTTTTACTGTTAAGGGAACTTCTACCTATGGTGATGCAAAATATTCTTTTGCCGACTATCGTATAAGTCTAACGCACAAGTCATCAATATGTATGAGCCATACGGACTACTTTGGCAGTGTTTCCTTATATGCCTATCTCTACCATTTATTAGAAGATTAAGGTCAACTTTTCTTCAGATGGTAATTACTAAAGCGCATGTTTGGCACTACATGTTGTTTAAACAAGCCCTTGGGATGATGCGGTGATACTGGACGTAATGGGCTTTCAACAGGACATTTATTCGGCGCTACAATACTTACGGATGATTACGGATAAAAAACAGTATCCCGCTTCTAGCGCATATACATGAAGCGTTTATGTTGAGATGGTCACTTGAATACAAATTTATCAAATCACTAAAAATACAAGAAACTTTGGTGAGAGCAGTGACTTTTAAATGACAGGGATGGCTAAATCGGTGTTGAAACTATGTGTGTCTCGGATTCAAATCGATCATAAAGAAAGCATCATAAAAGGTCATGTAGCCTATATCGCTGTCATGTAATAACTCCTCAACAGTAGTAATAAATAACCCGAAACTGTCACTCCCAGAAACTATTATTGATCTGAAAAGATGTACTCATTGTCCCGAGTGCTCGTGAATTAACCTAGCACAATGCCTAAAAAAATGATAGCTTTATTCCGTAATGGGGTCTTAACACTTTCCACACAGCTATTATATTACCATCTACAAAACAGATTTACTGAACCAATACTAGGCATATTTGTACTTATTTCAATGCATTTTACATGGAGATTCCAAATATGGTGTTGACATTTAATTATTTTGATATTTTTGAAACATTTGGTGAAATTTTGGAAAGTCGTCTGCAGACGCCTGCCGCGCGCGTGGAAAGTGTTAATACACTATAGTCTAACTCATGAATGTCTTACCCCATGGATATACCAAACATTGTTTGGGAAGGCAAAATATCCCAAAAGCACTCACCCCCTTACAATAACATCCCCTTACAATAACACAACGCACAAGAAACATGTCTGGTATTTTAGCGCAGACGAGACAACCTAGATATCGCAAGAGACATATTCCACAAAAATAAGTATTCATTATATTCTGAGAGTAGGACTTCTTTCAAATATTGGTAGGCTATTGAACATATCTTGGCACCGCTTAAATGAATAAGAAATTTTGCATAAAGCTGAACGAGAACTTGAAATCGACGTTCGGGACTTCAGTACAAATAAACGATTTAACGTTCATAAACGGTTAAATAGCGCCGACTTATTGACCTTTTATTGAAAGTATTTAACATCAATTGCTTTTGGTAACCAATAATATTACTAACTTTGCACTAGGAAACATGTTAAAGCAGCGTTTATTATTCCTTCCTTGTCTTAGACATGAATATGCTAGCAACCAAAAGTATTTGGATTGCAATATTGCACTATGAGTTGAACAAATGTGTTGCTGAATCTCTTCTCATTAATAAATTCATGTTTCCTGCAACATCTGCTCATTCCATTCCATGAAATTGAAGAAAAAATGTACCTTCGTTGAATCCCCATACAGAATTCCCATTGAAAATAGCTCGTGAATAATTAATCAAGCTCGTTATAGTAATTGCAGTCCAGTGGCGGGAAGTGTGTGAATTTTGACTTCCTTTCCAAATAACCTCCCCAATTGTTTGTGAAACGAAACTAACCTTAAAATTGTCCCAAGTGTTTAATCTTTCTCGGATATTGATAAGTAGAGATGGCTCAGCGGGGTGTTAATCACCGATCCTTTTGCGATCATTTTAATAATAGAAAAAAGGGATCGCGCTATGATCGCGCTATCCCCGCGCTTAGATCGGTTGAGAGAAAGGGCATAAGCCCTTATAAAAACTGTTCATCAATTTGTAAACCTAGAATACAAAAAAAGCTAACACATCAGTTGAATGGGCTTCCATAGTATTCCCTCAATTTAGCATGCAAGGTGTCCTAAGACTTTTGGTTGCTAGTGTATAATTTGTACTGTTACCATGGTTACAGTCTGTAGGATGATCTTTGTCAACTGGTCGGACCGTGGTTTATGGTATGCTTGTGTGGACTGAAACAAATGCTTAGACAGGCTAAAAGTTAGCCTATCAATGCATACTGCAATGATGTGAAACGAGGAAAAGATGGATGGAAAGAAAGAGTTAACCCTTTCCACGAGGCTATTGGTTTTCCATATATACAAAACAGATTTTTCCAAAAATCTTTCTCAACTTTTAAGGTCTATCTCAAAGATTACAGAACCAATACTAGGCATGTATGTACTTATTTCAATGCATTTCACATGGTGATTCCAAATAAGGTAACAATATTCAATAATGTTGACATTTTTGAAATATTTTGTGAAGTTTTGGAATGTCGTCTGCAGACAGACGCCTGCCGCGTAAAAAGTGTTAAGATGTAGATGAACAAAGTATAACTTACGTACATTGGGTTATTCCAGAAGAAATTCATACACCCCCTATGGAAGACATTACGTTAGGCTTTCTCACAGGGAGTGTGAATTGCAGACTGAGATACTAGTATGGGTGACTCCAATTAAAAATGGGCACTCTCTAAGGGGGAAGATGATGTCTGTCTTTTATATTATTGGGTGTATGGATTTCAAATGGAATAGCATATTGACCGGAATGTATACGAGGATCTTTCCCCAGCGGTTACATCGTATAATTTCAATTTTGTTTTGTTTTAAGGCTTATTAGCTATAACAACTTACTATCTATATAAACCATAGCTTAAGGCATATCGTATCTTTGTATATAGAAGACTTACTATGTATACATATCGTCGAATAAGCTTTCTGTTGATTAGTAAATAAGATAATTAGATCCAATTTGTAAGGTAATAAGATGAAATATGACCCAAGAGAAAATTGGATTTGGTTATAAGCCAATAGATTAAAATACATAAATGAATATCCTGCGTTACGCGCCAGCACCCAATAAATGGAAGCGAATAATATTACAAGAGGGATATAGAGCATGGTATAATGCGGTATAAATGCTTACAATAATCACCTCCAACTTTTCAAAAATAAAACGACCACAATCATGGTGTGGGAGAGGGTTGGATAAAGTTATCCCAAACTAAAATGTACTGATATGTGAACGTAAACTTTTCTATTCTATTTTATTCTATTCCATTCTATTCTATTCTATTCTATTTTATTCTATTCTATTCTATTCTATTCTATTCTATTCTATTCTATTCTATTCTATTCTATTCTATTCTATTCTATTCTATTCTATTCTATTCTATTCTATTCTATTCTATTCTATTCTATTCTATTCTATTCTATTCTATTTTATTTTATTTTATTTTATTTTATTTTATTTTATTCTATTCTATTCTATTCTATTCTATTCTATTCTATTCTATTCTATTCTATTCTATTCTATTCTATTCTATACTATTCTATTCTATTCTATTCTATTCTATTCTATTCTATTCTATTCTATTCTATTCTATTCTATTCTATTCTATTCTATTCTATTCTATTCTATTCTATTCTATTCCCAGCTAGTCTAGTCTAGTCTAATCTAATCTAGTTTAGTCTAGTTCATCTTATATCATTTTATTTTATTTTATCTCATACTTTTTTTTATTTCATTCTTATATTTTTCTCCAAAACAAAGTCGTAATTGTGATAGACGTATTAAAATGTATGACAGTTTTAAAAAGTAACGGAAAGTCATAATTGCATTTGGTAATATTCCTGAGCGTATACCAAATAATACCCCGGTTTGAAATGGGATTCAATTGATGACCGACTTACGTAGGTTGTTATACATTTAAATGAACAAGAGAAGCGGAAATTGGCAAGAAAAATGAACGATAGAAACGGAAATCGCCTGTTCCCTAAGGATACAATATTGCTATAGAGAAACGCTTTGCTAGAAGAAAAAACAAAAACCATAACATCTTCCTGTTGCGCAACAGAGGGTATCTGCAGGTTGTTCTTTTAGAAGACCTTGTCAGGTTGACGAGGCCATTATCGTCATGCGTCAGATAGATTCGTAACCTTATAGGAGACGTGACGACAGAATAAGATAAGTGGAGTCATAGACTCTTGACAATCGGAAACGACCCCGGTCTTGGTTGAATGATTGACGTACGTCATCATTGGCACCGTATGTCTATGAAACAATGATGACGCGTAAAGAAGCATACATTGTAAGTGTAGCCTTAACCCCACATAAGGGATGTAAACCTATGATAAGACGAGCCTTTCCTAGTTAACGCTCTTTAACCTCAAATAAAGAGCGTTAACTAGAGATAAGGCCCTTATCCTTAGATAAGGCTCATAACCTACGATAAAGTAGCCTTATCCCCAGTTAACGACCCTTATCCCCAGATAAGGTATAAGACCAAATATTAGGCCCTTATTTTGGGTTAACGGCCTTATTCCCATTTAAAGGACGTATACCCATGATAACGCATGCTTTTTCCTTAGTTACACTGTGATGGCGTTGGGTAATTTATTGCCCAACATGTTAACCCAACGTTGGTTCAACTATGAACAACCCTACATTTGGGTAACAATTTAATAATACTTTTCCCCAACAGTTGGGTTTGCGTTTCTTCCAAATAACGGGAAAATAAATCCATAACCAACAAGTGGGTACATTTATTTAAATATATTTATAAGGGTAACTTTATAAGCGTTTATTGCATAACTACTGGAAATTTACTCATCATAAGGAGAACCTTATAATAAGCGTGTAATTGCTCAACTTCGAGGCATTTACCTAACATAAGAGTAACGTTATAAGCAATGTTACGTTTGAAGGTAAGGTATTTCGATTTTAAATAAGTAGACCTGCCTCCATTTGAGAAACGTTTTGCAACTCTTTGGTCATGTTGGTTGTGTGAATACTGTGTATAAATGGTGGTACTTATTTAAATCAAAATGCCTTAGCTACAATTGTTAAATATTAAACTTCATCTCTCATCCCAAGATATAAGAAGCCCGCTAACCTCGTGCCCGCCATGTTCCGAGAAATGCTGTCTTACCATCCTTATCCTGTTAACAAACCGTATATAGCCGGTTTATATATCTTGGGTTTACGTCCTTTATCTGGGGTTAAGGCCGTAAACCCAGAATCACGCGCCAGGCCATTATCCCTAGTTAACGCTCCTTGTTTGGGGTCAAGGAGCGTTAACTAGGGATAATAGCGAGTGAAGGAATCCCGATACCGGTTGATAATATCTGAAATGAGAATAGGAGCAGTTTGCAGCAGGCTGAAGAGCTACAATTTAACGTGTTGGCAAATAATACGAATCGGCTTCAACAGCCCTGTTGGGGATATTGTTAATAGACATTCACAATTTCTGCAACAACAACAATTGCACGTTACAGCACCCGACCCCCCCCCCCCCACCCCCCCCCCCCCCCCCCCGATTTTAGGTTCTGTATCATCACTTACTTCTTTATATAGCCCCTTGGGCGAGGGCCTACCTCAACAAAGAAAGAAAAGATCGCGGGGGGGGAGGGGGTTATGTCGACTTTGCGTCACTATTGGGTGAGGTACGGGAGTCTGTTGAGGATATGATTTTAAGCCTAAACGAGTGGGGTTAGATGGTGCTAAAATCCAAAAAAACCAGCGCCCATAATCACGTCCATTATTTCTTGGACTAGCGCCTTTTTTGTTTTCTCGGCGGTATTTTTAAGATCTCATCCGAACCGCGCGCAGGAAATCTTGAAATATGGGCAATTGGTACGTACCGCGGCGGCGCGTTTTGAGGTGGGGGGGGGGGGTGGAAGGAATATGACTTTCAGTTCCAGATGCGGCAGCAGTCGCATCCTGAGAGGTCATGGGTCACAATTGACAACGAGTTGTGGGCTTTCTATGTGCCCGTGCCTTCCACGCAGTACAGGTTATCTCTCAGTTTTCAGAATTCCCAGCGCCCAATTCCTCTTCGCCAGCCCAATTATTCTTTGTCATACTGTTACCAATTCAATGGCGCAGGGTTCACATACGGCAACTTATGCAAATATAGACACGCTTGCCAAACATGCGCGGTCATGGGGCAAGAGATTGTAGGAGGAGATTGCAGCAGGAAAATTAAAAACTCAGCAGTGGTGGGGTCAAGTCAAAATATTCTAAGGCCTTCTATTATATTAACATTATAGGCTTACATTGCCAGCACATGAATTAATTTAGGGCGCATATCTTCATCCCCACACATCCTTTTCAAATCTAGTTGTATCGCCAGGGGTTAGTTCCTTATTCGGTGGCAGGGAATTTCTTTTGAAAAATTATAAATGATAATAATATAGCGCCTTACAACAAGTTCTCAAGCGCTATTCAAAGCAAGAGTATAAGTTCAAAAATACAAAAGATAGGAATGTGAACTGTGCCGGGAACTGTGTCATTTACAATATTACATGGCACGGTTGAGTTCATTTATTTACATAATGGGTCGTTCTATTATGGATGTATGTAGATTCAAATTCTCCTTCAATTATCCCGATATTTGACATATTGCGGCTCAAGTCCAGTTAAAAATTATATTTCAAATATATCTTGTCACGTTAAGATTACCGAACTCGCGTTATTATGCTTCGCATTTTCCAACCGTAGAAACCGATGAAGCACCCATCATGCCCATGAGACCTTCCCTGCTGTAATTGTAATGGAGCGAAAATAATAAATGCATATTATTTTCATTTACTTCGCTCTCTGTCCATGTCAATGTTCTGTGGTTGTCAAGTATTTATTGATGCGTTATGGACTACAAGAGAGCAGAATGAAATGTAATATCTCTCTCTAGTTTCCGTTTTTATATTATACAGGGTGACCAGACATTTACTGCGTCGCTCTGCGACGATAAGAGCGCATAATGACAATGTAATATATCAATCTAGTTTCCATTGTGTGGTGTTATACAAGGTAACCAGACATATATCGCTCTCTTTCTATGCCAATGCTCTTTGGATGTCATGTATTTATCGAGGCGTTATGAATGATAAGAATGCGTAATGGCATGTTATATATCTATCTAGTTTCCATATGTGCGATGTTGGTTGTACCAGACATACATCGCTCTCTGTCTTATGTCAATGCTCTTGCTGTCAATTATTTATCGAGGCGTTGTGGACGATAAGAACGCGTAATGGCATGTAATATATCTATCTAGTTTCCATTGTGTGCTTTTATACAGGGTAATCAGATATTTACTACATCGCTCTCTGCCTCTTTGGATGTCATGTATTTATCGAGACGTTACGAATGATAAGAACGCGTAATGGCATGCAATATATCTATCTAGTTTCCTTTGTGTGGTGTTATACAGGGTGACTAGACCATTACTACAGCGCTCTCTGTCTATGCCGATGCTCTTTGGCGGTAAAGCATTTATCGAGGCGTAATATCTTTCTCTAGTTTCTGTTTGGGTAATGTTATAAGGTGACTAGACACATTACTACATCGCTCTCTGCATGCCGATATGCTCCTCGTTCGGCAGCCAAGTATGTATTGAGGCGTTTATGAACGTTACGAACGTATGTTGGCATGTAATCATATCTCTCGCTAGTTTCCGTGTATGTGATGTTACACTGGGTGACCAAACCATTACTTATTTTCTAATTCAACCTTTACCCTTGTAGATTTAAGACGTAGAATATATTCGGTTAATATGGAAGTTATTAAAGATAGATTCAACCTATAACATAGTTTACGGTCAATATTATTTGGATTATGACAGGGTTGACAGACACGAATATTTATAAACTAATCCAAGTTATTGGTATACCAAAATACCGATCGGCTCTTGAAGTAGATCGTGATCGAATTGGCAGCAATATAATACGATTATAGTGTAAATTAAGGGTTTCTAATTTGCTGTCTACATTATGCAACATATTCAACAGACCATATTTGGATGGTCAAAATGTTGAAAGATGCAAAATATTGGAATATGATAATTTTAAAAAAGATGGGTATTGAGTTTCTGTTAAGTAAGGCCCGATCAGTCCTTACGAAACAGATCTATAAAACCATGTTGCAGGATCAAGTCTGGATTTGTCATATTGTAATTTTTACAAATATATATCTATATGCAGCGATGGAAACACCCACATGACTTTCCACCCGTGGTAGACAGTCCCGTGTAGACAGTTCCGGGGTGGACCAACCCTGGGTAGAACTTCTATAGAGCGCCCTCACTGAATAAGCTGCAATAATACTGTTTAAAAAACACCTTGGAAACTATATTGATTATAAATTTTATGTTAAAACACTCCGGGGGTTGGTGGTCGGGGAGGTAAAAACACGGATGGATCATTCTCAAACAACCCCGGGACTGTCCGGATCATTCTAAAACAACCCCGTGACTGTCCACCCCTTGGACTGTCCACACCTGGACTGTTTCTAACCCTAAACCTAACCCTAACCCTAACCCTATCCACCCAGGGTTGGTCGACCCAGGGTTGCTCAACCCCGGGACTGTCTACCCCGGGTGGAAAGTCATGTGGGTATTTTCATCGCTGTATATAGCAATATAGCAATCGATTGGCTCGTGCATAAGATCCTGATTGTAAGCAATTACGCTATTAGTGCAATTACCTCCAATCTCTAAATGCGTATCTGTTGGCGGCAATTGACACCTGTTCTGATGCATTGGATCTGACAATTTGATTGATAATTGATCACACTTTCTCCGTGACAGGCGTCTGCAGACGACATTCCAAAAATTCAAATTTTGTTGTAAAATGTCCAAATAATTGAATTTCAATACCATACCATATTAGGAATCGCTATGAGAAATGCATTAATATAAGGACAAACATGCCTAGTATCAGTAACTCATGAGATAGACTTTAACATTTGGGAACGGTTTCTGAAAAATCTGCTTATGGTAATATTGATGGTCGCGTAGAAAGTATTAAAGGTAGATGTTCTGATTGCTGCCCCGATTTAAAACTTGATGTTTAAGGTCATCCTTAAAATTGTCATATTCCAAAGTTTGAGTTGCATAACTCCAATGGTTCTTATTTTAGAAGCAGAAGGTCACATAAAATTTGCTCATTGAGTAGTACACAAACTGGCTGGTGGTTACCCACCTTTGGCAGTAATTCACCACATTTTAGCCTATAATTTCTTAAGGTAACATTTTTTGTTGGTGTTCTATTAACCCTAACCCCCCTGAGTGCTAAAAAATGCTAATCCAAAGTCCCTCTCCAAACGCATGCGCCGTCGGTTTTCGATGACGTAGTCAACCGAGCCTATATAGTGAGCGCGGTATACTGCGCGAATGTGTAGCTGAGGGCCGTGGCTTAGTGGTTGGGACATGGGGCTTGAAAACGGAGGGTCCCCGGATCGAATCCCGGCAGGTTCCCGGAGATTTAGTTGGTGTTTTTTCCTCGAAAATTGTGATCCCGGTCAAAAACCCTAAACCGGGGTTAGGGTTAATGGAACATGTCTGGCGCTAAGATTTTACAGACATAATGAGACAAATATGGGGATTCTTCTGATATCAAAATATCTTGATGTTAAAAAAAAAATCATAGCCCCAAAAAAGTGATCGGAACATACACCTTTAAATTACTTCTACTATTAGTACGTTACTACTGTAAAGCGTCGACCATGGGCAATACCATATCTGCATGTTTTATCCCTTTTCCTGACTTAAAACTAGGATAATGTTTGTTGTTAAAATTCAGATAATACTATTTAGCACGACGATTTTAGCATGGCGGTTTTTATGCTAAAGCCTATCTGAAGAAAGGAAAACTCTTCTCTGTCGTCGTCTGCTGTTTTGATCAATCTCCGTTTTAATTGTCAGTGAGTTTCCGCTAACAAAACATTGGCATACATAATAGATGTGATGTAAAATTCATTCCATACTAGGATGTGCTTGCAAAAAGTTAGAAGCAGAAACTGGTGTATAATTACAATTCAATCCAAGCCGGTGTGCCTAAGCATACATATCCATGTGCTGTGTATGTAATATGATTAATGGATTCGATTGATTTGTAGGGCCTGACGTCTGATCAATTTGGTATACGGTATGAGCTATTTTCTAGAATAGCTGAAAATTTTAAGATGTAAAATCACGATTCAGAACTCCGTTGTAATGTTTCAATGATTTATTCATGGCTGTGATTTGAATATATTCATGAACATGTGCCGATGGGGCCGTATGAGGTGAATTAGAATAAGCTTTGATTTTTCTTTCGGTATCTATATACATTATAATTCTTTATATTATTAAGTCTAATCATAAATGTTGTGACCGATATGACAGTAAGTATCCGATCTTTGTTTTGGAATTCACCATACAAAATGTTCCTTGCTATTGATGTCCACCTAAACCACGAACCTTGCCATGTGTTTTTATTCCAGCTGCTATCAAAATTAGACTCACCTTTTGAGTCGGTGTCTTCCTCTTTATTCGTCTTCCTCGTTAAAGCGTTGGAGCAACACAGCATCCCCAAATATAATGCGTCCATCCATGAATATAAACTACCCGAAAAAAACCGCGTTATTCAAACGTGCCATCTTAACAAGTGACACATATCTGGATCATCGTTAGAGTTTTGATCCTTCTTGTGTAATTGATAATCAACTTAGAAATCAAATCAAAGTTGGACAACGGCACGATAGAGCGATGCACTATCCTGGATATGAACTACCTACGACGTAATTCAAGACATATGGAAGCGTAGAACCATAATATATGTCAATGATCAGATTAAGATTTCAAATCCCCCCCCCCCCCTCAATTTGCAAATAATATTACCTATACTGAAATGGTACACCGGATAAAGTCTGTGAAGGCCTAAACATTCAGCAATACAACCACTCATGCAGTTGCTCGTGCAAAATCTGTGACCCCATTCCCAATGACCCCTTTATCATAGCATGCCTGACTGCTTACAATAGTGCAAGGGCTCGGACTCGGACTCGAGTCCCAGTACTCAAGGATTCGGACTCGGACTAGGACTCGGACCCCAAGGACACGAGGACTCGGCTTCGAGTCCTCATCGAGTCCGGCAAAATTGGGTTTTTAGGTGTGTTTTTTTATAAAATTATATACCTGAATTTTGTTTTGCTGTGGGACCGAATTCGGCAGTCCGCTGCTAGAAAAATAATTTGCCGATATATTGAAAACTGCTGTTGATAATTGAATTACTCATGTGAATTAATCATGTCAATGAAAACTCGGGTGTTGTCAAGCAATAAAATATTCAATTTTCTTCCATGTTTCATTTTCCATAGCCTTATTTCGCTGACATGCTTATTTCAATGTAAGTACTCCCAGAACCAAAGATATTGTCATTTTAGTATTGCTTTAAAAACAGTGAAATACAAAGAATTTTAAATTATATATACTGGCTTTATCAGAATTATTAGCATTAGCAATAGCAATAATTTACTTATTTAGCTTGATCAATGAAACAGTGATTACATCACATCATTCATATCACATGATTAATTTAAGTAATTCTGTATGCAAATAATTGCAGATAAGCAGTTTGTAAATAAAAGAACAACCACAAAGCCAGCAGAAGCCTGTTAAGTTAATAAGTTACTGAACTGACTGTGATTATACTTTAATTACAATATAGAGCTACAATTCTGATTAAGAAAATGTTGATACAGTTTTTGTGAACTTCGGCTTGAATTTGATACATAAGGATTCGGACTCGGATGCTGAGGACTCGGATACTGAGGACTCGGACTCGGAAGCCGACTCGGACTCGGACTTGGACTCGGACATCAGAAATTGGCAAGGACTTGGACTCGGACTCGGACTCGGATGATGAAGACTCGACAACAACACTGCAAATAATCCATTAGAAATTTTAATTCCTCACCTCTTGATGTCAACGCTATAAACCCATATGTAGTTAAATGAGCACAGAAAAAGTAAATCACACGAGGGATGTATTTCTCAATGAACATTTTCTGGAATTATAATCCAATGATACATTATAAATTATTCAAACCATAATCTAATAGTGATACTCAATATGCCTTATTTGGGAAACTGTCTTCGTGGGTTGGATTTTGAGTAATGTTTAATGCTTTACGAAATCTGGTTTATTTATCTATTTATTTATGTAATATATCCAGACCTGGAATTAGCACCCGCCCGCTTGCCCATAGCGGGTAAATTTTGTGTAGGGCGGGTAAAAATACAAAAGTATCCGCCCGACTGGCAGGTAAAATGTTTCGAACACAGCCCGACTGGCTGGTTGAAAAAAATCTGAAAAAAATCTGAAGTTCCAGCCCTGAATGTATCCTATCATGATATCGAGGTATGCAAAGAGTTTATTCTCAAGCCATGTGGGCCTTTATCAAGGTAGGAACGCATTAATGATTTGATGTACTTTTGATAACGAAAGAAGTTGAAGGATTAAATAGTATAACTGAAGTATATGAACTAATCAATAACCCCCAGATCATATAACTAATTTCTTCCCACTCAAGTAAACTCTACATACATTTGCAATGGCGTCGTTCCCTCAGTGAATTTGATCTTGCAGTTCAAGTAGTGGTTTTAGATGTAATTATTTCCATGAATCCGAAGTCCAATTTAGATAAAGGGATAAGCTCGTTTCAGGAATTCACGATAATTCCGTCCGTCACTTTAGCCGAGACTTTGAACTCGTGCACACTATAAAAAAACGTACGAGAAGAAAAGATCATGCATTAATGCATTCGTTCCAGTCAATTCTTATTTATTGTAGTTCAATGACACTTCCGTCAAAGTAATCCGCACCATTCTTTGACTGTTCAAATTCGATTACCCCTCGATCGGTCATTGGCACATGAACGATTGTTCGGCTAAATCTTAACCCCCTGAGCACTACCTGTCTATCTAACAGCGCTTCTGATTGGTTAATTACAATATATACTCATTTGAATAACCAATTACGATACAGCTTTTTAACTATTTCACCCCGATCTTTATCAGGGATACAATTATTTTAACAATGTCTCTGATTGGTGCAATAAATGATATATCCATCTTTCTGACCAATCGGCCGGTAGTTCTCAGGGGGTTAACGCCAAGCAGCCATTAGACCGACCGGACAAATGTTCAGGTATGGACCCGTCCAGATTTGTCGACATTCCATATTGTGTCCCAGCATATTCCCTAAATTTGTATACGAAATGAGTTGTTTACTATTTCTAATAGCGGATTGTAGCCATCAGATTATCAGATTATTGAGTATGGCGCAGCGAGTAGCCCGAGACCAATTTTGTGGCGGGAAATAAGCCATCCTCCAACTAGGCATGGACTGCACAGGACACTGCGGATGTAACAATGACCAGGGGGCATAGGACATAAGGGATGGCATCCAGATTCGTACGGATTGAAAACCGTAGATCGGAGAGGGTAAACGCACTGGGATAACGGACAGTTTTGTGTAGATAAACGGAACGCGGTTAAATAATGACCAACCAATACGTGTTTAGCCATTAGCCATGCTTAGCGAACGCATTAAACAACTCGCCCCTACGTGCAATCGCCTCCAAACGTGGACGTAGATTAGAACTATCCAACCGAGGACGGTGTGTATCACATTTTAATCGACATAACGAGGACGTTTTATACACCTTTTTTTTACAAAATAGTATCTACCAACCGCGGACGGTTTTGATACCTGTGACTGAGAACCTTATTTAAACGTGATTTTAAATGCATGTTGGGGTTAATTGCAGCCCCATGAACCTAGTCTAGAACTGTGGACGGTCCACGGTTGGCGAAAGGTCCAAAATTAGATGGTTAGAATCTGTTGTGTGTCCACAGTTGCCGGTGGAAACGCACGCCCGTGAACGAACAGCCGGTACGAATCTGGATGCCATCCCTAATTCAACTTCCGGTCAACAACTGTAGTTTTTATAGTACCCACTTATGAAAACTTTTATTAACTTGAATATTATTCTAAAGTTAGTGAATTTAATTTTAATGTTAAATACATTTACCTTACGCTGACAAAAAACATTAAAAAAACATAGTATTTTATGTAGTTAATTTAAACGTGTACATGGTATGACGCGCAAATTATCCGTGTCCAGATGCTAAATAAAGCTGTCAGTGTCAGTAAGAATAATTATAGTTAAGGTTGATGAATCCGACGTATGCTTAATACTTGAACCTTTCCGGATCAAAGAAATGACTTATCAGTACATAAAACCTTTCCAGATCTGGACATTTATTTAGACTGTTAAACAAACAAGCAAAATCTGTTTGTTTTTAAAGAAAGGGTCACTTGTGAAATGTTGTAATACTTTTATAAAACTTTCCCCCTATGCAAACTCATTCAACAATACTATCTTACCACCTTTAAGATTACCCTCCTTGAATTTGTCTACAATGAATTTTCAAACCGTATATAGAACCTGAAGCACCCAGGAGACTTTCCCCGTTGTAATGGAGCGAGAATAATAAATGCACTTCCATTTACTACATCATACTTCCCTGTCTGTATATATGCTTCCGTGCCTGGCTGTTCTATTAGTTCGGCTGGCGAGTATTTATTGAGACGTTATGAACGATACGAATGCGTGATGGCATGTATATAATATCGCTCTCTTTATAGTTTCCGTTTGTCTGATGTTATACAGGGTGACCAGACATTTATGTTATACAGGGTGACCAACAGTGTCCGAATTAAGGGAAAAAATATGGTTGCCCGCCGGGCAACCTAGCAGAAAATTATGGTTGCCCGGCAGACATTTTGTTTGCCCGTATTTTATGCGTTTATTTTGTTTAACTTAGTAATCTACATCCAATGCGATTATGCGCCGCGCTAGATGTTACAGTTGTGATACTGTACACAATTATGACATTTATTTGAAACATGAATATGTTACTAATAACTAATATTCACATCACAGTCACTCACACTACATGTATTATCATCTCGTATTACCAGAGAGCTTATATAATGGGAGAGGAAATTCGAATAGCAAAATTGAAGCCTCCCCATAATATGGGCATGTGGGCGTGAGTACGCGCGATGTAACTCTTGAGATGACGGCGAACACTCATTAGCATACTTTAGACGTGTGATGTAACTCTTGGAACGTGGGCGCTGTCACGCTAGAGGCTTCAATTTCGGCAACGGGAGTGGCACCGGTCTGGTATAAATAGGATACATGTACTATCTAATAAGGCCCAAATGAGATCATGGAAGTACAATGATGGATTAATATTTTCCGTATGAAACTTGGATTATATAATTATTATTTAGCTGATTTTGTTTCATTCACATATCTGTAAAATATTTAAATTCATGTGTTAACTTCTAGTCAGATTTTTGGTTGCCCGCCGGGCAACTGCAAAAGTAAATGTAGGTTGCCCGGTGCTAATTTTGGTGGTCTCGGGCAACCGGACCACCACTTAACGCGAACGCTGGTGACCAAACATTTATGTTATACAGGGTGACCAGACATTTATGTTATACTGGGTGACCAGACATTTATGTTATACAGGGTGACCAGACATTTATGTTATACAGGGTGACCAGATATTTAATACATCGCTCTCTGTCTATGTCACAGAATTATATTTTTAAATCTATGGTCTACGTCGATATTTTCAGCTGTCAAGTATTTGTTGAGGCGTTACGATTTATGAATGATAAGAACGCATGATGGAATATCCTCTCTCTCTCTCTCTCTAATGTGTGTGTATTATACAGGGTGACCAAACATTAACTACATCGGTCTACTCTATTTAGCTTCCTTTGGACAGTGACGTAACCTAACAGGTGCGGCTTTTACGCACGCGTATGCATCTTCCGCCTTTCAACGCTCGTGTATATACGCCAGCTCCGCGAGTAGGCGCGCGAATTATGAGCTGCAATTAGTAGCAACGCGGTAATGTCACTGTCTCGTGATGACTAAAAAGACTATAGTCTCTCTCTGTCTATGTCGATGCTCTTCGGCGTAATGGCATGTAATATCTCTCTCTAGTTTCCGTATGTGTAATATTATACAGGGTGACTAGACCATTACTACATCGCTCTTGTCTGTCTATGTCAATGCTCTTCGGCTGTTAAGTATTTATCGAGGCGTTATGAACGATAAGAACGCGTAATGGCATGTAATATATCTATTTAGTTTCCGTGTGTGACAAATCACAATTTATGAAATTGAAACGACGTTAGCTTCAATGTGGTATTAACCGTATTAACCCAATTTAGGCTTGTACTATCTTCTGAAAATATAGCTAATTGTTATCTTCAGAAAATAGCGACCGTGAATGCCACCTTCAGGAGAAAGCAACGCGTTCAGAAGACAGCATACATTGTTTTGCAACGCACAATTTAACTCCTATGGGCGAGTTTAAAAGTCGTGTATTTGTATTAAAAGTCGTGTATTTGTACGTCGTCAGCTGCTATCTTCTGAAGATAGTAACTTTTATACCTTATTCTTCTTTTAATTTGGGTGACGATTATGAAGAAGTTTTCTTTTTTTATAAAATGGTTGCAAACTGACACATTTATTATAGATACGCCTTGTTCTTAATATAAATCCACAAACTAGTGTGTAACCATCGAAAATAGCTTTAGCGGTGATTTTGCTAGGCCTGGTATCCAGACTATCCATTGGCTAAACTACTTCGGAATATTCGAGAGTTGGCAGGTTTTTAAAAAAAATAGAAGTGCAGACCGACCAGCAAATCGGCTCTCACGCAAGATCATGGTTTTGATTGAAAGCAATTGTGTCTGTAGTGTGATGAAGCGACACTAAAGTACTAATGCATGCAACAAAATACTGATCTATATTATTTGGACTATCAAGATGTACTATATCTACCCCAACCAATCACCTCTTGCACAAAATTCAGATAAGTATGTAAGCCTTTACACTAACATTGTGTAAGTAGCTGCTGAGTGCTCATATGTTGGCAACAATTTGTACCCGTTCTGATGGATTGGATCTGACAACTTGATTGGGAAATATAAATAGTCGATGCACGCTACTACTGCCATTAACACTTCCCACGTGGCTGCTAGTTTTACCATATAATAAAAACAGATTTGTCAAAAACAACTTTGAAAGTGTATCTTAAGAATTACTAAACCAATTCTAAAGGCATGTTTGTACTTATTCCAATGCATTTCTTATGATGTTTCTGAATAATATGGAGTTGAAATTCAAATAATTGTGACATTTTTTAAACATTTTGTGAAATTATGGAACCATCGTCTGTGGATGCCTGCCGCGTGGATGGTGTTAACGTCGACCTGAATTCTGAAGGTATAGGCCTATGGGTAATTCCATTTCTGTATGTTTTCCTAGTCAAAAAAATGCAATAGTGCTTTTTTGCATGGCGTTTTCGTGCTATGTCGAAATACAGTATAGGTGAACTCGTCTTCATTCGACGTCTGCCGTATTGATCAGTCTACGTTTTAATCGTCAACATGGTCAATACAGGGTGAGTCAAAAAGAAGTTTACCCGGATTGGTGATGTTTTAAAAAATATACAAATGACACTCTAGAGTTCAGTAAAGCATATATTTAACAAGCATTCTCTCCTGCTTATTAGGAAAAAAGAATGACACAAATTGATCATTGCTAAGAGTTATGCCTATTTTAATAAAGGTACTCATTTTGCAAGCTGTCCACGGAATACTTGACAAAACAAATGTGAAGTAAGCATTTTAGCTTGACAAAACATGAGCGCATTCAGTAAAACAGGCATAACTTCTCTTAGGAATGATCAATTTGCTTCATTGATTTTCTCTAATAAGCAGCAGAGTATGTTTGGTAAATAAATGCTTTACTGAACTTTTAAGTGTCATTTATTTGTTTTGAAAAACATCACCAATCTCGGTCGATAGGAAAGTACGCAGCTAAAATGCATACTTTACATTTGTTTGGTCAAGTATTCCGTGGACAGCTTGCAAAATGAGTACCTTTATTAAAATAGACATAACTCCTCTTTAGCAATGCTCAATTTGTGTCATTCCTTTTTCCTATTAAGCAGGAGAGAATGCTTGTTAAATATATGCTTTACTGTACTCTAGAGTGTCATTGGTTTGTTTTTTAAAACATCACCAATCCGGGTAAACTTCTTTTTGACTCACCCTGTAGATCTTAGCTTAGAACTTTGGCATACAATGATATGTAAAATAATTAATTCACCACTAGGCTGTGCTTGCAAAATTCATACGAGAAAAGATTGGTGTATAATTACGATTCAACATATGGGGTTGAAATTCAATCGTTTTGACATGTTTTAAACATTTTGTGACATTTTCGAACTGTCGTCTGCAGACGCCTGCCCGCGTGGAAAGCGTTGACGTCGACCTGAATTCTGAAGTTGTATGGGTAATTCCCATGTTTGCATGTTTTCCTTGCCAACAAAATGCTAACACCGGGTCATAGTTGTTGTTAATTTTCGTTGTTAATTATTGTGTCATCTTTAAGATTGACCATTATCATGATGATGGTTTTAGGTTTTTAGCAGTAACAATAGTACTTTTTTTGCATAGCGTTTTCGACTTTTCGTACTATGTCGAAATGTCTATCAAAAAAGAGTGCATGTGTTCCACGTCAATGCCCTCATTGATTAAACAATATTTGGCTGTAAACTTGTTATAATCTGAAGGAAAATTCAGTTGGCTTTCAAATCCCGTTATTTTATTGTATTTACTTTTCTCAACCTACAGATATGTTTGATCAACAACAAGCACTCAAAATCGGGCTTGTGCCACTTTAGAAAAATATTTTTGTGTGGAATCTTCATCATTAAACATTTCGTATTTGGATTTGATATTTTTTTCAGCTTCAAGATAACTAAATAATCGTTCATATGCCGTTTGTTTTGCTGAATTTGCTTGAGTCTATCCAAATATATGCTTGTTTGACCATGAGAAAACAAAATCAAATTTGTGTCGTTGTTTAAAAAGAAATCATCCATGGATGTAAACATTTCTGTTATGTTTAACGAAGGAGCATTTCTTCATAAAATGGCACATATTATTTGACTTTAGTGATCAACTTTAATCAAGCATATTTCTTTTTATAAGATAAAGCAGTTGAGACAAATCAAACGGCATTCGGAGGGTAATTTAGTCATCTTTAAGTTCATATGATCCTCAATGAGTAAATACTGATTATTAAATGAGCCAAATGACTCTTTCCACATGCATATATTTTCCTAAAAAGTGGCACAACCCGTTGTTAAGTGCCCGGTAAATTGATCAAGCATATCGTGGTTTGGAAAGAGTGATTACAATAACACCAACGGTATTTGAAAGCCAACTCAATTTGCTTTTAGATTATAAAAAGTTTACGGCCATGTGTTATCAATGAGGACAATGACGTGGAACATGTGCACCTTTTTTTTAGGGACACCCTGTAGTATAGGGGAACTCGTCTCCATTCGACGTCTGCAAAATGTTGATCAGTCTACGTTTTAATCGTCAGTGCGTCTCAGCTTAGAACTTTGGCATACATAAATGATATGTAAAATAATTAATTCACTACTAGGCTGTGCTTGCAAAAGTCATACAAGAAAAGATTGGTGTATAATTACGATTCAACATGTTCAATCCAACCGATATTCCTTTAAATACATATCCATGTGCTATGCTATTATTAATTAATTCAATTGATTTTTAAGACGTGATGTCTCGGCAATTGGTACGGGTAGGCTATTTCTGGAATAGCCTATGATAAAATCAAGATGTATTGTCACGATTCAGAAGACCTTAATGTTTCAATAATTTGTTCATGGCTGTGGGTTATACATTTATGATCATGTACCAGCGGGGCCGTTGGATGGTTGCAGGGGTGAATAATGGTGTTTTTTTCCGGGAATTATAAAAAAAAAATATGCTCACCGTCAAATATACTAAAATTGCAACTTTTGATCAAGCATATCGTGATCTGCTTGATCCATAATTGTTTATTATCAAATAATAGACAAGGGAAATGTTCACATTGATCTAGAACAAACTAGATGCGTTTCTCAAATACCAACTTCTTAGCAGCATGTTTTAGTCTTTGTCAAGGACACCTCGCAAAATGACCCGTCGAGGTTGGCCGAGTGGAGCGAGATTAGACTATTGTACAGAGGGCGCTCACACCTTTTTAAGGTGCCCGCACACGGTATCGATGCTTTTTTGCCGAGTGTTTCCCATCATATGTTAAACGTTGGCGACAAGGCAAGATAGCTGGAATGTTCTCCATTCTGTCATGTGAGGCATCTGTGTTTTTATCACACTTATAAGCTTAGATCGCTTCACTGGTGTTAAATATTCTTTAAGTTCTCGCCGTTTGACGCTACGCTCTGCCAAAATCTTGTGTAATCGCTTTTCTTTGTCCCTCAGCGTAATTCCAGTTGCTTTGTCTGCGGTAAATTCCGACGTCTATGAAGTCTGCATCGGCGTTCCAATTGTTAACCAGTAACGACTTCTGCATATGATTCAGTACAAATTGAAACAATGAGTATCGTACTGAGTATGATTACGGTTCTTAGTACGTAGAATATCCTAGCGGCGTTGAAATTACCAAAGAAAATGTAATCACAATCATTTCTTTCCCTAATCTGACGATAACAAGCTACCAGGTAGCCACTTGTTTTCCTCTACAGACTTCATTGGGGTTATCTGTTTCCTTATACAGATTAAGGTTAATCCCTTTTTGTTACACTCTGGCAACGGCCATCTCTGATCGAATGCTAAAACGCAGACAAAAGCATACTCCACCAGAGAGGAGAGTGAAACCTTTAAACACAAGGTATGCTATACTGACTTTATAGCGTCGGTCATTCTTATCGTAATGTGCCATCTCAAACTTGTTGTTAAGAAACCTGCTCCCATATAACCAAATTAAAGTCAGAGAACTGCATATCCTTTTATTATGTCCTTAAAGTGTTACATAATGTCCGTTTAGTAATTGGCATGTCATCAGAGGGAGCAGAGGCGGGACGATTTTATCATAATGTCTTCTCCATTTTGTACCACATCTGGAATCAAAGAAAAACAAAACGTCACTTATCAAATAGCCTATATATTTGATAGAATACTCTACTTTTGGATGTATGACAGTTGCGTGAGTTCTCGAAGATGTCTTTGATATGCCTAGAATCGTACACTTAATATCCTTGATTTAAAGAAAACAGGAAAACATCCCATGGGCTTTAATGATTGTCACAGTGCTGCTGTATAACATAATTTGGAATTGAGTAAATGTTGTTACAATTGTAGATACAATTTGTATTCTGGTACGACTGACCTGATAATTTTATTGTGAACGAAATCATGACACGATGCTTCCCTGGGTCTGTTGCAAGGGAACTGTCACCAAGTAATCGACCGATTGAACATTGATCGTTATTTTGTCAGTTTGTTGTTCGCATATTTGAAATACGTTTTCGATAACTTGTTTTGGCATTGGATTTTAGCCACTACATAACTCTATGCTGAGATGATAAGCTGACTTACCGGTACCCCTAATGCACACCATGGTATAAAGTATTCTGTAGATATTTTAACAACCGAGTATCCCTCGCGTTCATATAGATTCTTAGCACGTGTGTTTGTTCTGGACACGTGGAGCATCATTTTCTGTATGTAATGATAATGTAAAATAGTAATGATGATAATAAATAATGATGATGATGACGACGACGACGAATACGATGACGATGACGATGACTACGACGATGGCAATATGTATAAGATTACGTGTTAACTTATTTTCTAGGTATTTCGTATTTGGTAAATACGAAGCATTTCAGTATAATAATTGTAACAGCAATTCCAGATTAGTTTTGTGTTCTTAAAAATGCTCTCGAAGATGTTATTGAAATAATAATATGTGTCAATCAACTGTTAACGCATTGTTTCCAGGGTTTTTCAGTCAATATTCTCAGAGTTTTTCCAACCAAACTTTATATTAAACATGGCTCTTTTCACCGGCAAGTTCAACCCTGAGAGGGAACATTTAATGCTGTGCATCAATGAGCACCTGATCTTTTTAAAGACAAAATGCCTGTTACTTATCATTTCTGTATTTGGGGACCAATGTTTTTGTTTTTTCTACCGCGAAAACGGTTGATTTGTTCAGGGATTTCTTGCAAAGTGACCCATCCAGGTGACACATTCATAAGTACACCCCCCCCCCCCCCCCTCCCCACCACCGGATATCACGACCACGATATCAAATACGTACATGACACCCGTGTTTTCTCGCCTCTCGTTCTGCGTGAATTATTAGACTCGTCCCCAGTCCTTTCCGTCGTAACGAACGATCTACACAAAGCTGTTCTATGTAACACACTCCAAGTTCTACATCCTCGTTCCAAGCGTAATGCAAACAAGACATCCTGGCCGACTCCATACAACCGGATGTGGACCAAAATCTATCCGTGTGTGTTTCGAAACTAGACATTTATAAACCACATGAATATTAATGAGCGTTATATAATTAATAAAATGATAGTATTAAATAGACAGTGCTTATATAGCGCAGTTCTAAAGCAATTTTGGCCCATTGTTATTGCTTCCATTTTGATTCAGAACCCTTTCGTCGCTACACTTAGGCGACTACCGGCCAACTGTGCACAGCCTATCAGCACTAATTACATTATGACTGCCTAACAGCTACCAAAATATCGCTTGGGTTGACTAGTCAATTGAGACTGAGTATCTTGCCCACGGTCACAAACAAGTTTGCCACGGGGCTAGAACTCGCAACCTCATGTTTATAAGTCCCGCGCTGTTCCGCTAGACCACACATGTTCTCAACTACTACTACTATATCCTCATTCAAGAAAAATGTAGAACCACCAAAAAACCAAGAGACATAAATTGAGATTCCACGTTTTTAAACGAGGTGAGCGTGGTGGAAAAGGCTAGAATATTCCTAGTGTTACCTATAGTGTTTGTATATTTATTACAATGAAGCCCGTTGTTGCGCAATAGACTTACTGTTATATAACTTGTGGACCACTGAAGATATGGATAACACTTTAAAATTAAAATATATAATATATGGGTTGTAGAGAGCATGTGTGGTCTAGTGGATAGCACACAGGGCTCACAATACAAAGGTTGTGAGTTCTAGCCCCGCTACGGCCAACATGTTTGTATCCTTGGGCTAGGTACTTAGTCTCAATTGCCTCGTGGTTCGGAAGTCACGTAGAAATGGTAGTCCAGTGCATCGGAAGACTTATCCTCGAGCACGTTAAAGAGATCACAGACTCCTTCGTAAAGAGTAGAGGCTCATCCCGGGTCTGTATCTGTATTTGGTCTGTCTGTGTCTGTACACAAAGTGTTCCTAGTGTATCGCTTAAACAGCTGATTTCGCTTGGCTCCTGTGTACCATCACCATGGTGCCGTGATCTATATGAAATGGCGCCCTATAAATGCCTTAAATCTATCTATCTATCTAATAATCTATCTTGCTTTAAACCTGTATTAAAATCAAACAGAAGACTACGCCAGCTTTGCTTGCGATATTCAGAGCCAACTAGGTCTTTGGGGCTTCCCGAGGTTAATTCTGACCCAAGATATGACTAGCTTTTGCTTATTTTCAAGGTTCAATCTGCCCTTATGGCAATAAAATACAGGACTGGTGGTTTTATAAGTTGTTTTGGCTTTTTGAAGTCATAATGTATCAAAAAGACGCACTTGCGAATAATGTTAGTTCGTAGCTGTTTTGCTATGTGGTCGCATGATCCCATAATGTATAGGCCGTATTACATAGTAGAAATATAGTCAAAATAATCAACTCTCTATTATATCGCACATTCAAAGGTCCCTAACATCAAAAATGTATTGAAAATATGTGTAGCGGACGAATGTAGGTTTTTTAGAGTGTATATTTCATCATCTGCTTAATTTTATAGCTTATTTTGTGACATGGTTGAGACCATGTTTACTAAAATATTACAAGTACATGTAGATGTATTTTAAGTATGCTACACCTTCATAAAAATGTGTGTACGAAACTTTCACTTTTACCTACTATCTCATGTTTCCAAAATAAAATCCCACTGTTCTACGGGCAAACGGACCTCACAGGTAAGGTCGGCCGGGCGGTTTGGGGATTTTTGGAGGGGGTTCAAACAATAAATTCGGGCAATTGTGGTGAATTTTTAGCAATTGTCAAAATCTTCCACACACAAAAACAAGCAAAAAACAAACAAAAAATTAAACATTTGCAAAAGTTTCGTAAAAATTTCCACACAAAAATGGTTCGCTCTAACCGTAAAAAAAATCCACAAAAAATGGTTCGCTCTAACCGTAAAAATGTCCACAAAAATGGTTCGCTCTAACCCGTATAAACAGCCTAAACCCCATTTATATATTTTGCCATTTATGACCTAGCACCTGGTTATACATGTCCCATCTGTCAATATACCATATTCACGCGGCAACCATTTTCTAAAATTTGCCACCCAAACCTCGTTCCCGTTACGCGTACCTGCGCCTGCGTGACTTGCGTGAAGATGCTTACGCCGCGCGCTTTGGTACAACGCGTCGCGCGCAGTTCTATTGAATGCGCCGAGGCGCAGATATATAGACCAAACGGGAACGAGGCTTGGGTGGCATATTTTGGAAAATGGCTGCCGCGTGAATAGGGTCAATTACCTGTCTTCGTGAAACTTGATTGTAACCAAACCAGCCGGTTGTTCCTGGTAAAGACATACGAAAGATCTTTGTAATTTCTCATAGTTAACCGTATCTTCTTCTTTCAAAGCGTCTAGGTATGCGTCAATCCTGGTAGATATTTAAAAGAACAAACTTTTTTTGAAAGAAGATTTCTTGTGTAGTCCAGCATGCTTAGTACCACTACGGTACCAACAGGAATTTTGTGTCAAAACAATAGTGCAAAACATGTGTTAAAGTACTTAACAGCTGGTTATGTCAGACCTTGTTCAGACTACCACCATCATAATACATGGTACAGATAGACATCATCCCTCATCATAATATGAGCAAGTTACACTGGCTAACACCGTACTTGTGAAATGTGTCAAAAACGTGTTTGTCTCTTGGCCACAAATATGAAAAGAAGTTAAATCTCAACTTAAATGTGTTATTCCAAAAATAAAGGGTCGTGTACTACTTGCAGCAGGATTGTCTTAAAGACCCTTGTTTAACAACGTTTAATATAAGCCTTTCATTGCAATGTAATGTCAATAGGAACCAGTAGACACTGGCGACAGAAATCAGTGGTCATGTGATAAAAGTGAAGCATGCGGCTGGTAATGCTCAAGAAATCTTCTTTCGGCAAGGGTATAATCAACGAAGCGCAATAAGAATACAATAGCCACACAATCCCATGCACAACCGTCTACACTACAGGCTGTAACATAAAAAAGTTATTCAATTTTGAGAAAAATGTTAAAGATAATTCCAAAGTATTTTCTATTTCAATCTTTAATATGATGCAAGGGGAATTTTCTCAGCTTCTTAATAAGCTTTATTTCATGAAAATCGGTGGTCAGGAAGCAGAGATATGATTTAAATATTGGGTTAAAATGAAATTGCAACTGTATAACTTTTTTTGTTACAGTCTCTATGTTGTTTACACCAGTAATATAAAACCATATGCAAGTTGTTGTCGTCTGACATGGATATCTCGCCTAGGTTTGAAATCAGATTAGAACGATTCAATTTCATAGGGGACAGTAGGAGTGCGCAAGGCATTGTGTCATTTGTGGAGAATTTGATTATAAAAAGCACAAGCAGCCCAAGTTGATTGAACTCAATAAAAACAAAATTAAAAAATAATTACAATAGTATCATTATTAGAGTGATCAACCACGTGGTTTCGTGAAAAGCTGTTGTATATGTACAGGGTGTCCCAAAAGTTTCGAAACCATTTTAAAGCTTTATATCTTTTAAAGCTTTATATCTCCGGTAAAATAATACGCGCTATAAATCTGAAAATATATTTCGATAGAGAACACTTGTAGAATTTGTTTGATACCAAAAGCTATCGGTAGTACCATAATACAGCAAAAGGTTTCCCGACCTGTAAAACTGCACTTTCATAACGCGTACTATAATGTTTGCTTATGTAATGACTTTAGATGGAGCAAGGGAGGGATATGGGCAGTAAGGAAGTTGTTTCCATTACGATTGAAATCTTAGATTACAATAATATGTTATGAACTTAGGACATATAAGCAATTTACATCAGTTAAAAAATACCGTAGACCAATAAAACCTACAAGGCAACTTTTCTGCTTAATCTGTTTCTTGTACGGAAACTTCTTCAAGTCTCTTCGCAAATACGGTGCTCAGTTGACCTTGGAACTCTGTTCTCTACTGAAAGTCAGCGAACAGATTGCGTTGAACTACTGCACGTCTAATGACGTCAATGTTGTTTGTTAATCTTCCAGTGTTTTTACGACCACAGCGAACTGCTTCTTGTACAGATCCTCTCTTTAGGTATTTGTCCACCAAGTTCCAAAATAGTTGACCTTGTCGCGGTGCGCCTTTAACATTGTTCGCTGAACATTTTTGAGTTAACTTGATTGATTTGGTTTCAGCGTTCAGCCAAACAATTCGTATACGTTTGAATACGTATGATATTTGTTTAAGCTGTAATCATTAATGCTTCCTGAAAATTAGTACTGAGCCTATTGATGTCGTACACTAAATGTAATGAGTGAATGTATTTTGTGAAAGCCACGTGAATGGAGTATGAGGAATGTGCAGCTCCAGTTTCCAGCACGTGTTTACAGCTTTACGCACAGCAACAGTCTGCTGGCGTCGTGAAAATGTATGGTATCGCGCGTTATGTTAATATTAAGGGCCTTAACAAAAGTTACACATTTGGTATCAAAATAATTCTACAAGTGATCCCTATCCAAATATATTTTCAGATTTAAGTTGCGACTTATTTTACCGGAGATATAAAGCTTTGAAATGGTATCGAAACTTTAAGGACACCCTGTATAAAGCTTTATGCAGATGAATTCGTTATACATTGTCGATCGTGTCATATCAAATAAAATCCAGCCCGTTTCACTTAATTGCCTCTGAACACGTGTAATATAACACGTTGTAAAAATGCATTATCATTATTATGGTATTAACTATTATTTCAAGGGTATAAAGTAATCTCTGACTCATATCATAATATTGTGGGGAATATTTGAATTCAAGCGATTATTATGATATGGACCCAAAACTGTATAGCACACAGTAAATAAATGTACATAAGATATTCATATTCATAAAACGTTCGTACTTATATTAATATTAATAAAATATCCGTATTTTTTTTCTTCATAAAATGTCCATATTCGTATTCATAAAACATTCATATTATTTTGAAGTTATTCATACAATTTTGATATTCATATTCTCTAAATAGTCATTCATCTTCATAAAATATTACGAATTGTATTTCATTTTCATCTTTTAAACAATGTTTTTCAAATGGCTCTAGAGTAACGACGGTGATTTATATTCTCCAAGAAGAAAAATTGAGGAGAAAGAAGGGAGGATAACGTTGACTATTTTCCCGAATAGCAAAAGTCCATGCGATCTTCTCCACAACCATTTACTCTATATGACAAAACAAATCAAAACGTTTTAATTCTCAATTCCCTTTTCCGTCCATACTTAACAAGACGAGGCCTTTGGTTCAAATATTTTGGTTGACAATGAAAGTCATTCCTGCAATACCTGGACATTGAATATTCCCAATATATTTGGAACCAGTTTCAATACAATGACCATTTTGGCATGAAAGTGCACTGTCATGAAAATCTGTAATGACTACTCAGTGGCGTAGCTAGGATTTTTTTCGGGGGGGGGGGGCAAGATTTCTAAAAAAATCGTAAAAGGTTGCCCACATTTTTTCCCAGTCACTCACCTCGGGGGCACAAAGGGGGACGGGGCACACAAAATTCTGTCAGTGGGAGGGGCAACTGCCCACCCCCCCCCCCCGGCCCCCACCCTGAGCTACCCCACTGTTGAAACTGCACTTCCATGAACATGTGTAATGAACACATGAAATTGCACTTTCATGAAAACATCCAACGAAATGTGACTTACAAATCGTATACTTTAAACCATGTTTAAAGTAAATAAATACCGACCTGCCTTTTCCAAAAGTATATTCCAACTTGGATTTGAAGGCCGTTGCCGTCATATTAGCTATAAAATCTGCATCATCTGGTGTCGCCATGCGAATGGCGACCTCTTTCTTCTGACTACATGTACATGCACTAGCTGATATCGAGAGGATATCTGCCGTCTGCTTCGATTTCAGTTTTGAAGCCATGCTTGGCTGATCTGTTATTACGATCAGTGTCTCGTGATAAACTGTCCCTTGTATCACGTTATTCTTCATGTTTCTTTTGTATTGTATAACGTGTGATCTAAGGACCAAATATGCACACTGTTGCTGGTGCTGTATATTCCGTAGACAGCAAGCTACAATATTGATAACGTAACTGTGACTATAGTCTATCCATCTGAGACCGATCTTCCAATCATGTGACCGAGCCGTTCCATTGACTGGGAGAGGAGGCTATTTCTGACGAAAATATCGATAGAATCAGTAGAGTGAAAAACGGCCATAATAAAAAATAATTATGTTACCCACCTAGTTTTATCATCATAACCCAAGTTGTGCCATGAGAGTCAGTTTAATTGACGTTGCAAAGACAGGTAGCTTTCCCTTCCAATTTCTCCATTTCAAAAAAATGCTTTCAATTTGGCAAGCACTGGCTGCATCTCATCTTTAATGGTCTTATTTTGTGCCATTTTAAGGTCTACTGTACTACATGCCTCTATGAACAAGTACAGTACATAGAATGATAGACCCCGATGAAGACAACCTTTCATTTTACAAGTCAGAAAATAAACTTTATTTAGTTTGTCAACGTTCAAATTGTATAATATTTGTTTGAAAATGAAAATCGCACCTTTCAATATTGATACCATATCATTGTACGCGTATTTGTTTCTTTCTATACTTAACAAGGAAATCTGATTGATTCGGACATGCAGACAGAACATAGGGATACAAAGTTTCATATCATTTTACAACCATTTTATCTTAGGCCCGGCCAACCTGAAAATAAACAATATTTACTGTTGGAAACATTACAAGATAGCAAATAAAAATTAAATGTGGACCCTACATTATGCTAAATGTTAAAAGCCCATCACTTTCAATCTTTTTTCAGCTTTGTGTGATTCTATTCATAGGCCGAAATCACAGGTGACGATTTCAAAGCCTTTTGATTTCAGATAATGCGCAAATGGTTCGATAGTTGTCTCTCTTTGAATGGTACACTAGACGTAGCTGCTATGTGCATGCGTGTGATGAGAATAATATGCATTGGAACAGTGTTGTGTGTTTTTGCATAAGGCCGCTTAATTGTTTCAATTCACATTATAGATGAGGTTCGACTGGAGGTTGGAATAAAATGGGATCCTTCTACAAGCGCCAGAAGACAGCACATCTTATTTTTGCTCATCTCCCCTGCCCATCCGAGCACCACAGATCGCTCTTCGATGGATAGACTATAGTCCTTGGTACTCAGGCAACTGTGTAAGCTGGAAGCTAACCATCTCTTGAAACACAGACTTAATCAGACTTAATCAGTCTATAAAATAAGTCCATGCTTGTAAAAACTAATCCGTAGCCGATTGCATAAAAAAACCGGCATTAGCATATCTCATCTTGAAGGCTCGATCATGTTTATGAAAGAAGTTATTGATTGCTTCTTAGAAATGCCAGAAAAGATAAGTCGGGATTAGGCCTATGTTAATCCATGCATGCCAAGCATGACAAACATGACAAAAGAATCAATAAACTTAATAAATTGATGAATAGAACAAGAAGTTATTGACATCCACAGGGGACTCAATTGCTTTAATCAGGGACAATCGAATGGAGGGACTAGAAACGGCCTATGGTATCGTTACATCATTGTATTCAATTACAAAAAAAGAACAAAACATGCGTGTTGCGGGTTAGCTCTAGTAGTTGCGGTGTGTTTTTATTCAAAGAACTCAAAGGTTGCCCTATAATCTTTCGAAAAATGATCAAATTATAATTTTCCAAAAAACTTGGGCCTAGGTCAAACTGAATACAATTTATACGTGATTTGTTCAATAAATAACGTTCTAGTGTTAATAATAATCGGTATATTTGAGAAAAATGTGATAATTTTAGATTTATAAAAAATGTGAAAACATGCTAGAACAAAGAAACTAATATTTTTCCTGGGAAGTTTAAGCTATAGACATTTTGTTCCTATTGAATCCAATATCCAAATTAATCGGAAAATGATGTTCTTTGATGATATATATTTGCATTTCTAGAGTATAGTAGTTCAGTAGGAATTGCACAGGTATGTAGTCAAGTGGATATCTTCACAATTATGACATGACGGTGAAGTAGGATACAAATGCAATTTTATTGCTGAAAATGTTACATGAGGGGGAATGTCTAGATTCAGATTTTTTTTTTTAATGACGTCAAGCCACGCCCTTTTCGATAATGTTATATTTATGACAAATATAGTTGGTCTTATAAACAAAATATCATGTTTGGTATCAAATTTAAGCTGTTGACTCCTGGAATACATATAAAATTATATAATAAATACATACAAAAGTCAAAAGAGGTCAAACGTGATTAAAATGTATTCATACATGTCATGTCACCTGTAATTTCATGTCACCTGTGATTTCATGTCACCTGTAATTTCATGTAACGATACATAAAACGCTATATCCTGCCTGTCTATTTCAAGATGTTATACTTCATCCATGGTACAAGTCAAACTGTCAAACTGTCAATGCCTGCCTCCATACACATCAGGTGCTTATTAGTAATATATTTGGAGTTAGAGGCACATCAGCATACTGATAATTATTTCTTTTGAAAACGTTCAAATATTTAATACAAGTAGATTGAGACCATGGTCTTCATTATTTGTGGTTATTTTGTTTAATTAAAACCGTGCCTTGTTGAAGGCAACAGTATATAATACTTCACAATTCCAACCTCAGAACATAAGAAACCCCTATACTGCAGTTACCGGTATTCTCATTATATTACTTCTCCACTGATTTTCTTAAGGACATATGAATAGTTGCGTACAGGCATGTAAAAACAACATTAGGCCTCATTAATTTGGAAACACTGTGAGATAGCATAATATTGCGGGTAAAGTGATTCAAAATAAGCTGGAAATAGAAGCAAAGACTTATATTTTGAAACTAACAACATTGAGAACAGCTAAGACACTAAAAATGCTAAAATAAAAACGATTGCGTCATTAGCCTGAATTTGAATCTATAGGCCGTGCTTTAATTTCATACCAAACACAAGATGTTTGTCATTATTATAACTGTCATTATTATGGCTTAAGACGTCAATAAAAAAAAGTTGCCCAAGGGTACCATTTTGGCACCCGGTGGTGTGAATCTAGACTTACTCATCCATGATTTTCAGCAATAAAATCACATTTGTACCCTACTTCACGGTCATGTCGAGCTTTCACCCGACTAAGGGTCCATCCGTATCGAGCAAGACACACAGCGACTCGTGCAGTATGATTGCTGAGATTTGTACCAGTGCCCATTCATGAATGTATTGTGTATGCTTGCTCAACTGATGATATTTGTACCCCCGCAACACGCATACTTATATAATAGTACAATAGTTTCTTGTCCCTCCATTTGATTGTCCCTGCTTTAATAGACTATGCAATAAGTCTGGTCAAGAAAATGAATATGCTATTATATATAAATGTATCTTGCTACCTTAAGAAAACCCATCTTGAATTATTCTTGTGCAGTGCATTTTCAAACCGTAGAATCCGAAGCACCCGGGAGATTATCTCTGTACTGTAATGGTGCGAGAATGATAAATGCGTTTCCATTTACTCCATCGCTCTCTGTCAATGTTCCATGGCTTGTCAAGTATTTATTTAGGCGTTATGAACCATAAGAATGCGTAGTGGCGTGTAATATCTCTTTTTCTAGTTTCCGATGTCATACAGGGTGACTTAACAACTCAATCCCCTAGAGATAATAGCGTATGAACAAATTGGATAGTGATCACCCTGGAGGTTCAAGAGAAATGAGTACATTGAACCTATGACGTATTCCATCGTCGATGTTTGGATAATCTTGAGAGAAAACCAATTGAAAACCAACCAACTAATCGGCTCTTGTACAATATCCTGATTAGAATGTCAGCCATTACGCTAATACTGTAATAAGCGTCTTAACACTTTCCACGCTGCATGCGTCTGCAGACGACACTCCAAAATTGCACAAAATGTTTCAAAAATGTAATTGAAAATGTATTACCATTTTTTGAATCACATGAGATAAACATTAAAATAAATACAAACACGTCTAGTATCGGTTCAGTAATTCGTGAGATAGCATTTGAAAGTTGGGAAAGGATTCTGAAAAATCTGTTTTGTATAATTATGGTAAACTAATAGCCGCGTGGAAAGTGTTAAAGGGATATTAAGTGGTGTTGAAAATTTTAAATGTTTAACAATTTACTTCAGAATTCAAGATGAACATTAAACACCGCCATTATTGTTGTTTCTAATAACAAAAACACAGCAAAACTTGATTAAAACAATATCATCGCTATTTATTGAAAAACGCCCTCTATGCAAATGTGGTTCGCGTTATGTATCACGCGTACTGCAGGGGGATACTGTCGGACGTAAAATGCTCGTTGCGGCTCTACGAGCATTTTTGAATCGACGCTTTCTTGTACAAAGAGGGCTGATTTTTCTTAATCCTTAGTTCATACATGTAATACAATTATAAAAATATACAAATCCCAGTTTTTATCATAATTGAGGGCGCAGCCTCCAACACATCTCCTAGTGCCCCTTCAACACTTTCCACGCGGCTGTTGGTTTTACCAAATACAAAACAGATGTCAAGGTCTATCTGAAGGATAGACAAGGATTTCATACAAATATGGTAATGAAATTCAATAATTGTGACATATTTGAAACAATTTGTGACATTTTGGAATGTCGGCTGCAGCTGCCTGCCGCGTGGAAAGTGTCAATGCTCATCTGTTGATCGTACGCTTACACCTGTTCTGACGGATGAGAACTGACAATTTGATTTGCAATTCAAATAAGTCGACGGCACGCTGCTACTGGTGTTTGAATTGATGTAACTTCGGGAAGTGTACGGGTAAGTCCAGTTCAGCAGGTGTACGTAGCAAACTAATTGTTTTCTTAAACTGATTTCAGAATTGTATATTTTTATCTTTCAGAGATCGACCATGTTGGGTTTAGTGTTTTAGTGATGTTAATAACTACAAAACAAGGTAAAGTACTTAATGTTAATAGTTTGCAATATTATAACTTCCTCAAAACAAGTGGGCTTTTTATTTATTTTTCATTCTCCTAACGTTGGTATATTATTGTTTCCTTTCGTTATTAGTTCATATGATGCTCACTTGGTTCTCTTACTAATCTGCTATTATGAACAATTTACAAAATACAGTTAATCATACGTATTTATTCCGTAAAATAGCACCCTCCTCATTTACAAAAAAACGCACGAACAAATACTTCGGATATTGGATACCTTACTATAGCGTAATGCTTACTGTATATTGTAAACTCAACATACAGCAGATTAGTTTAGGAGACCAGGTTGCGGGTGTTGTAGATCAATGGAGGGCTAGGGCTCGACCCCACTGTGCATACAAAACCACTGCTCAAATGTCAACTGTAATTGTCGAAAAAAGTGTAGGTCTACTTTAGGTCCCTGCAGGTAGATTGCCAAAAATCATGATGTGGAACTTCTGGAGTTAACACTCAACCAGTAAATTTGCGTATTTGGGGGAGATTTTTAGCTTTAGCAAGCTCACAGTGTTTCTACCTGTATCGTCACACTGCAGTAAGCTTAATGGATATATTTAAACTTTCTTTATTGATGTTGGACTTCTGCTTGTTTGAAATAATGGCAACATGTCTACAGTCTCTAACACTTTTCGCAGATCATCATCCATGTCTACAAATTTCACAAAGCAATGCAATTCTGAGACTCGCTAAAATTCCAGTCTGACTCAATCGTTTTATTGCATTTTGTTACTCAAACAATATTGAGTCCAAATATTTAATCAATAGTTGAGAAAATAATTGGCTCAACTGGTGAGCAACATTTGACTCAACATGGATTTAGTACGTTTCTATACAACTGTTGAGTAAAAAGGGAACCGCTCAACATAGAGTAAAGGTTTACGCCTACATCATGTACATTGAGTAGATATTTGGTCTTCTATTGAATAACAATTTGACTCAATGTGTGAGTTAACCCGTTAGTCAAGTTGAATAACATTTACTCAACAACTTGAGCGGTTCCCTTTCTACCCCAAAAAGAGTAAGATTTTACTCAATATTGTGCACTTTTGTTTAAGAGTGTATTGAAAAGAGAAACACATCTGATTTCCATCGATAAGAAAAATATGAATTTATCCAGAAATACCTGAAAAACTGGTGATGGAGCAACCCGTCAGAACTTGTTTGACATGTTTAAGAAGGAGTTGGAATAAGTGTACTTTAGGTCCCAGATACTGGTATACCAGTATCGCACGATACTGGCATATGAAATTTGCCAGTATCCCTTGATACTGGTACGAATTTACTGTTCCAGTATCGGTCGATACTGGAACACCAAATTGTGTTCTAGTATCAAGCGATACCCGAACATTTTTATGTTCCAGTTTCAGGCGATACTGGTATATACATGATACCATTGTGATTTGATTGAACGATACTGGTACATAATTGTGTTGTAGCATCGCCCGATACCGTTACATTTTATATGTGCCAGTATTGTCCGATACCGGAGACTGACTTTGTATCAAACGATACTGCGTGTTCCGGTATCGGACGACACTAATACATTCCACTATCTAGATTACACTTTTTCCTAATAGTCAATATAACACTGTCTTTGAACAAACGACAGAGTTGTTCTTTTTTAGAGCTAAATAGTGGTGAATTGTCACTAAGAATAATCCTCATTCTCCAGCAAGTAGCTAATCACTTAAACAAGTGACTGCTACAAATGTGGTAGTATTGTAAAGAGAAACAAATCTGATTGCCATCAATATGTAACGTATGAATTTATCAAGATACCCGAACAACTGATGATTGAGAAACTCTTCACAATTTGTTTGAGAAGTTTAAAATGATAACCCGGATACATCTCTCTGCAGTTTAATCGTAATGATATAATAATCGCAAATTGAGTGGGTTTTTTTCAGTTGATATTTGTAAACAAATAACAAAGGAGCAAACGAGAGTTAGCCCAAATAATTGGCATTCTTGCTCTGTTGTTGCACTGTAGTAAATAATAGCTATATATTGGCCTACATTATGTATATTTATCAAAAACATCATTGTATTATATTGTATTATTGCTCTCTCACAAAGAAAAATACCCACATAAAGCTTGTAATTTCCGACTACAGGTGGCGCCCTTGAGTGTATCCGTTGTTCAGAGAGAAGAGGAGATGACCTAGACAACGGAGATGACGAATGTTCTAGTATTATACCACCACTAGTGCCGTGTTTCCCGCCAACACCAGATTGGACGGCATTCTGTTCAAAGGTTGACGGTTTGCTTACCACAGTTTATTCACGTAAGGAGGGAGAAGCAAGAGGATAGTTAAACAAACAAACTAAACATCCCAACAAAGTAAAGCACCCCAACAAACAAGCAAAATGCCTCAATCGCCCCTACAACAGCCCCCCTCCCACCCCCCCCCCCCCCCCCACACACACACACACCCACACCCCACCCACCCACACCTCTACGTGCAGTCGCCTCCAAACGTGGACGTAGTTTATAAATATCCAACCGAGGACGGTTAACCCATTTTAATCGACATAACGAGGACGTTTTATACACTTTTTTTGTTTACAAAATTGTATCTACCAACCGCGGACGGAACAAACAAAACAAAACAAAGACATAATAGTTATGCATTTTCGGTGGAAAATTCCATATAGGGAACTTGATAGTCAACATTTTCCATACGGGTTTCGAAAATTGTCTTTCTCAGTATATTGTGTCTGATCCAGTGCTTATGACGTAATCTGAGGTTGATGATGACACCCTCTGGATCAGTGTGTCTGTAACATTATGTTATCCCCTTCACATGTTACGTTAGTAAATGGTCTTGAAGGGTATAACAGAATTAAAGCAAAAAGGGAACATCTTCAAGGGGTAAACAATAGTGTTGAAGAATCATTATTTTAAATTATTTACTTCAGAATTCAAGATGGGAATGAATGGTAGTCCTTTTTACTGTTGCCACTCACACAATCACAGAAACAGCTTAATACCCAGCATATTTGTATTGTGACTAGTTAGCTGTGAAACACATGCAACCTTGTACCCTAAATTAGAGTCGTGTCGGTTGAGACTTGACACTGTCGGTCGAGATTGGTACTGTCGGGCAGTTGCCCCACCTGACAGAAAAAATAGTAAAATAGTCGTAAAATGTGTACATAATAGTCTCCAAATTTATGCAGCAGTGGGCTAAATAAAGAAAAATGTTATAGAGAAAACTGATGAAAACCCGGAGAATTGGTCATTAAATGCTGACGGGGCTATTTTTTTTGGACTGTGCGATTTTTTTTGTGACCGTGCGAAATTTGTTCACCTCAAACTAATATACTATGTAAAGAATCAAGTATACCAGTGATCACAACTAATGTGTTTTTATTTTTCATCCTACAGAAATCACCAGAGTTCAAGTTCTAAAGCAGAGATTATGTTATCGAATTCAAGAAGACCCTTTTGCCGGTGAAGCAACCCATAAGTGTTACAAAGACTCAGAAGCATTGACCTTTATGTCCCCGTTCACGGAGAAATATCCGGAAGGTTCCAACTTCAGATACAATGGAACAATATGCTTTTGTAACGACAAAGACAATTGCAATAGCGCCACCAGATTTAACAGCCATACTTGGATTTTTAGTGTAATAATAACTACTTTGATTTTGATTTTGATGAGTTAACGACTAAAGACAATGGTATGTGTATGATACTTTTTTTGTTATACTATAATGATGGGGTGTATTTTGAAACACTCTTTTTTAGTGAAATAGACACATTTCGGGGAAAACTGTGCGGCGAGCAAAACTGATCATGACACATGACACATACAATGCTTCAAATTCATTACCAGTGACAATGGTGGTATGATTGTTACTATATTGACTATTTATTGTAACTCCTACCTTAAGACGGAGACCTTGCTATACTGCTTAGTGTATACCACTCATCACTTCGATTTTTAGCGTAATGTTGAACATATCATAATATGGATACACGAATCTATTGGGCTTACTTTAGCTCACTATACCATGTATACGGCCAGTGAAACAAGTATTACGCGTGATGATTAAAGGGCTGTCACACCTACGGCGACCAGGCCTTGCGCTTGCATTGCCCTGAAAAAAGTATCAATCAGGCTCTGCGTTGCATTGCCCTGAAAAAAGGTATCAAAGCGCCAAATCAAACCCATTAAAGGTCTGTCTCTAAGAATCGACTGGTAAAGCAGAAGACACTGGCTAGGACGATAGAGGTTCCCCCATGAGCGCCAGACAGAGCGCCGCGTTTGTTGATCAAGCCAGCGCTTGCATTGCGCTGAAAAAATATGAATAACATGCAGGAAGAGCGCTGAAAACTGTCCAAAATTGTCAAATGTTTAAAACAAGGTAGCTCTTATAGTATGTTCATATCTCGCTTTGTTCATATCTCGCTTATCATGTTTTCATTGAGCTCTTAGTATGACACCATGCGTTCCTACTTTCAAATCTCAATTGGATAAGTATCAGTCTAACAGGTGATTAGTTGTACTCCATTAATGCAATGCATGTCTTCTTCTGGAACTAGTGACCCTCCGTGCAATCGCCATATTCACCCTATTCACCTTTGTCACACGGTCCGCCATTTACGAGGAGAACATTGAACTGGTACTAATTGTACTCTCTCTGGTCATTCAGTGAGACATTGTGCAATGATGCAATCTGATTCTAGTTAAGAAGTAAGGAGGCTCTCCTTGCAAATTGCGGATCCGTGCAAAAAGCGAATAAACAGAGCCTACTGTGTGCTCAGTCTCGTTTTCGGGGCTTAACTAGTGACATAAAGTTGCTGCTGCGACCTCAAGTAGCTTGTATCTATCCTTGCTACGTCAACGGGACGCTCACGTCGCTCGCTTTGCGCTGACGGCGACACTACTTTGTCATTACAGCGCCCTGGTCATAACGCCGAACCTCCGCGCTTGTTTTATGCAAGTACAAAACAAGCGCGGTGCACTGGCGCTCAAGGCGACCATGGGGACCCTCACCCGTCCTAGCCAGTGCCCACTGCGTCACCAATGGGTTCTAGGATACCTTGATGCGTTTAGCTTGGCGTTTTGATAATGGTATCAGCGTAATGCAAGCATCGGTGTGATCGCAGCAGAATGTGAAAGGGTTCCAGTGACCTTGATTTTAAAATTGAATTGTGTTATTCATATTTTGATACATTTTCATTTTCAATTCAATCGCTGGCCTGATCGCCGTAGTGTGACAGGGCCAAAAGCATAAATTAGATATTGGTGTACATGATTTGCAATTAAGTTGTGCAATTAAGGTACAATTTTTTTTTTTTAAGTTTGTCTAAGAAGAAACCTGAAAAAGGGTTATGTGAATTGCTATTTTCTTTTTTAGTCAAAAATGCCATGCAAAATGCGGTATTTTAAAATTAATTACATGACTTTGTGAAGCAAGAAATTTAAGCTGTTATGGTACTTCACAATGTAAAATTTGAAGAAGCATAGTCCAATAAATGGCTCACACCATCATTTTCAAAGGTTCAAGAAAAAAATTGACTGATGAAAAAGCTATGTGGTGAAATGCCAATTTTAAAAGCTACGCGTGTGGTCTCTGAGACAAACTAGTTTTTATTTGGCCTTATGAGATGGTTAGAAATCTCCATATTTGGAATGTCACATATATTTCTTACATTGAATGAGAAGATTTAAGGTACAGCTTGGTGTGTCCTTCAAAATTTAGTGTTCATGCACCACTTGATTTGGTGGTTATAGAGGTCGGTTTAGTGGAAACAAAAAATCTCAAACGGAAGTATTTCTGATGGATTGCACCGCCATAGTATTCTATATGTAAAATGTCATAAGCTTGATTATTTCGGGAAACCAGAGAGAAGACAGAACAGGTTCTCTCCCATCCTAATAAAGTATAAATGCTTTTGGCGACGAATAAACTCTGCTGTACGGGCCTGACCGACCCCTTTTTCAAAATTGAAGAAACACAATTTAGAACGATTTTGAGGGTTTTAGGGGGGTATTTATTTGTTTATTGAAGAAAAGAAAAAAATATTTTGATTTGTTTGACATTGTTTGATTTTTTTTGTAAATTCCTATTTTATAATAAGCGCACAATGAACATTTTGTTAACTAGCAAATCGCAAGTCACGTGCACATAGCGTGATCACTGTACAGATCCATATAACATAGTATAGGATACTGAGCATCAATCAGTGTAGGCCGAGCTCTCACACACTAAAGGCGTCCAAAAAGATCGTGAGCTGTGTAATATTAATTAGACCAACTTAAATGTTGCTTTTTATCTTTACTATTCGGTCGCTTGATTTTTCAAACAACGCCTTTGCTTAAACTACACAAATGTTTTAGGTTTGCCCCGAACTGCCCAAATGGTCGGCGAATGATGATTGGAGGTCCATAATCGGCCCCATGAAACCATGGTATCGCCCTTTGCTAAAAGATTGTATCTGTAAAACTTGTTCATTTGATCAGTATAAATCTAATTGTCTTGGTTTAACTAGTAAGTTGAAATACCGAATTCGACCAATAAATTAGAGTTTAGGCCTACATGATTACAGATAATAAATTTACTTAACTATAACACTCATATTTAGCAACCAAAACATAAAGTATGATTTGCTCAAGGTGTATTTGCGGTTACATGTTGCGGTTACGTGTCTATAATTATTCGACTGACTTCGGTCGATCTTGTGGCTATATTCCTGAGCAGTCCCTTTTATTTTTAAATTTCGAAAATGTTGAAAATCGTTCGACCGACCGATCCTACCTGAGAGGTCCGTTTGTAGACTCGATCCCATTTTCAACACGGCCCCTGCGAGGGTGCTCAAATGTGAAGACTGGAAAAATACAGTTCCAAAAGTGTGCGCTGATAAACTCGTGAATAAACTAGCGCGTCGGTAGTTTCACGCGGTGTGACGATCGTTCGATGCACTGCCTTTGAATTGGACCAATCGGATGCCTTTTCTGTTGTTGCTGTGTACAAATGCGCATGCTCGGTATTGGTATGAATATTCATATATGCAAAATACTCGTGGAATTCCACGTGTAGATGCACACCTTTTGGGCGTACAGTTTTCCCAGTCCCTCTTTTTGGTCCGCCATTTTTAAAGATGGCGGCCATATAGAGGGACGCGGGGACCCAGTCTAGGTCCGTTTGCCCGTACAAAAAAAATGTTTTTTCGTCGTCTTATGAGTATCTGTTTTACTAGTATTTGTTAAATAAGGAAAGATACTAAATTTGTTACAATTCGGAAGTGTTTTGTAAGTCTTTGCAAGACTTTAGAAAACATTCGAAACTAATATTATACAGAATGTGATATGGCAACGATGCAAATGTGTATTTTGTATCCCCATTAGCAATAAATCTGTCATTATACAATTTTTCCTGCAATTTACACACGAGTATGTTATTTGAGGTGGGTCATGCAATATACAGCGTGTCCCAAAAAACCGGCTCCCAAAGCAGGAGAGTTGATAACTTTGTGGAATAAAGTAAGCCAATCCCTTATTTTAAGTATCGGGGGATTATTTACCTGAGATTAATTTGTTAAGTTTTCAGACGAATCGTCGATGATATATAAATACATAGCGACGAATAGTATGAAAAACAGGGGGAAAACAAGTTTCCGAGAAAAACGGGTTGAAGTGCTAATAATGACAGGGAGTCGCTATAATCTTCAGTTGATTTCAATGGCACCAAAGTTATACGTCCCTATGTAATACCAAATATCCTAGATTGTTGTAATGGTAAATTGTAGAATTGAAGAAAACGACATTTAAATCCAATAGGCCAAATATCACAAAATTGACACAAAAGTACCATACGTCACTATGTAATACCACCGCAGAAATACATTTGTCCAATTTGACTGAAATCAGTCATCCATTGTATTTAGTTGGAGTTAGCCTACAAACTTGTCGTAAGCCTCTTTATATTAAAAGATAGTTCGGAGATTCAGAACCCAAATTTAAGTCTGGTGGCATTTTGGAAACAGTTGGTTGATATTTTTGGTACAAAGTGTGTGAGGCCAATATATTAGCATGTAGCAATGAGACGAACAGACACATCATTTGATGCTTTAATTACCAATAGAGATATTCCGTGTTTTAAATTAGCGGCCATTTTGAAGGAGGACACACTTAACTCTATCTAAGCAACTCGTGGCTATAAATGCACATTTTTTTCTCAAATAATTGCAGCATTTAAAGGTCATTCACCAGGTTGTATTGAATGAGGAGGGTTGAAGGTCCGAACAGTGTTGCAAATACTTTTGTGTTGGCACCTAATCCAAAACACGGAATCGTTCTGTCGACTGTATATCGACTATTGTGGATTATGGATTAACACTCGTCCTACTATTGGGAGGGGAGGGGTCTGCGGGGATACCAAAATGCAACAGTAAGTTAGGGAGCAGTTCCATTTGTACGCGATAAAAATTGCGAGAATGTTCCGGGCCCCGATGAGTTTTTTATCAGGCCCCGATGAGATTTTTATCGCGAACAGTTGCGAGTAGCAAAGGATTATTTATCGAGTAGCGTATTACCGCTTGTTTAAATATAACGAAAGATAAGTTGTCGGTATGTAAATAGAGCTTCGGGTTATTTATTCTAGTTGTAAGGTACAAATTCAGCATTTCATGTTTTTAGAGATAATGTTATTGATTATGGATGTTTAACGTAAATTGTATTATCCTCGTGTATTTGCTAAACAATGTCCCGCTCTATTTGCTAAACATACCCCAGGGTATGGCAGAGGCCTCGTATCGGGCCCCGATGTCTATTTTATCGGGGCCTGATGACTATTTTATCGCGGATCAACTTGAAAAACATCGGGTCCAAAACATATCAGGCCCCGATACAGTCGCGATAAATTTATCGCGTATAAATGGAACTGTTCCCTTACCTAGGGCAAATTTTTAAAAAAAATGTTAAAAACGCCAATTTGTAAGATATCTTAATAGTATATTCTCAAATCTCATAATGTAAGCTACATGTTAGAAACATCATTTCCCATTCTTATAAGCCAAAAACCTAGTGAAATGCCGATATTTGGCATGGGGGTTATTTTTGGCCTGTATTTAAGTTTACACAACGGCATTTTAAAGGTCGGCCATGTTTATGACATCATGTGGCGTCATGCGTGGGATGTGCGTACTTTATTGGATGTACTCTGCATCTCTGTTTGGATTTATCCCTCCACCCCCCCCCCCCCCCAATAAAATGGCTCTGTAGATGAGGGTGCAGCTGCCTCGTGTGCTCATGAAGCCTTTGTGAGAAAAAGTGTATTGATACATTATTCTAAGCAATAAATTGATAAATTGATGTTTACAATTTCTGCATATCATTGGACTACGTGGTATTGCAAAAGGACCAAGGGGATCACAAATGGCACTTTTCTGCATTTAGAATTTGACAAATAAGTCTTTTCTATTTAGGGATCACGTCAAAACTCGACCGCCAGGCAACCGCCGGTTACGGCCGGTTCCGCCCGGTTCTCACAAAACGTGTCGTCTGTTATAATATACACACATAATGAGGTCAAATAGTTACACTCTGGTGAACACGACCGGTTGATAGTGCCTCGTCACACGCGTGAACAATAAAATCTTGAAGTAATGGGCTCTCAAGTCTCAGTTGATAACCAGTACAATACAGCTATTGATTTTCGCTGGGGTTGGCTTTTTCAATCTGTTTATAGCTCAATTAACTTTTTAAAATCAATACCGAAAGTCCAAGGGTGCGCTATTATGACCGCAAAGTAACAGATTGATGGTGTAAATTGGTCCGGTTACCGGCGGTTGTTCAGTGTTGCATGCGTGAATATTCATATACCAGTAAAACAGTTGACCTGAAAGAACCGGGCGGAACCGAACGTAACCGACGGTCAACGGGTGGTCGAGTTTTGATGTCTTCCCTTAGACATATTTGTTCCCGTGTTCCGCTCTTCAGAGGCCTACAGTTCCGTTACCATGGCAGCAACACATACGCATCATGGTCTTCAATATGGTAAACAACATGCATCAGCATCAGTAGATAATTAGGAAAGCTCTGAAATCTAAAAATACAATCATTGGTGTAAACGTTGGCACCAATGACTGTATTCACGGCACAAACCTAATATCCCGATTGTTGAAACGCCAGACGACGGCGGACACGAGTGGCCGAATGACTTGGATCCCCATTGGTTTCAATGTAAACAATGGATTTTGATAAACTGATTATAAGAAAATTTACCACACGTTGTAACTAAATTATTTCATCCTAACACTTGGAAAATCAACTCCACTGTAAAGTATCATTTTTTTAAAATTCAATTTGAATGTTCAATAGTGGCTTCGATATAATAAACACGACTGCAGTATATAGGCTTGACCATCTTGGATTAAAACGATTCCTCAGCAGCGCAGTGGTCATGCCGCGACAGATGACGCTTGTCACGAACTCCTGAGTTTGCCAAATCGTATTGCCATTTTTAACACGTAATCGCTACTACCTAACGTAAAATTATAAATATCACATTCCTAGGTGTCCTTTGTTGACATTTTTTCGAGTTAAAACAAATATTCATAAACAAAACCGGTAGTCACGCTTGTAGCTCGAAATGTATGCACCTCAATTTTGAGGCGAAATGGTAGAAAAGCGATTACCCAATAATGATACTTGATATTCTGAAAATAGTTTTATGATATGGGGAAATAATGACAATTTAATAAATGTAACTATCTTCCGGCCGTGTACAACCACCTTCTGAGTCGTCTGACACCGTCTGGTGTTGATGACTCAGAAGACATCCACCAATAGCGCCCCCACGTGTAAATCAGGGAGAATTCCCGAGGAAAGCTACCAAAAAGGTAAGCTTAATATCTAAAGGTGTGAGAAAACAGAAATATTAAATATAATTTAATAAATAGGCCTAGTAAGTATTTTTAAATTATTTCCCATGTGATTCGTCAATTGGAAGCGTGGCACTAATAATAAGTCGGTACGCTGGCCACTTGCACCACGATTTCAAATCAAAGATAAGCCGAGCAACCCATAATGCTGAAAAGTCTGTAACTCAAGCCAAGAAATCCTATTCTCCTATCAGACGTTCTTTCTCAAAATTTGCTTTATGGAATGCCTGATCGATAAAATCTAAGACATGTATAATTGCCGATTTAGTAATTGCCAACCGCATCGATATTCTTGCGATCACGGAAACCTGGTTAAATGGTGATTACAGGGATGATCACACACTAGCAGATTTGACTACAACTTTACCAGGCTATCAATTACATCATGTACCACGAAATAACAGGAGAGGAGGTGGTGTGTTAGTCTATCTTCGTGAAAACTTTAATGTCCGTCTGATTTCATCCACAACATATGTGTCTTTTGAATATATTGAGTTATCCATATCAGCAAGATCACAGAGTCCATTACGTCTGATAATTATCTACCGTCCACAGAGAACAAAACACAAACAATCTACTGCACCAATGTTTTTCCGTGAATTCTCCCAATTTCTTGAATACATCTCTACCAGAGAATGTTATGATTGCTGGTGATTTCAATTTTCATGTGGAGGATATATCTGATCGTGAGGCATCAATATTTCGTGACATCATTGATTCTGCCAACATGAAACAGCATGTGTTAGGTCCAACTCATCGTGATGGTCACACCCTTGATCTAATTCTCACCCGCGCATTCGACAACTTAGTTTCAAACATTACTAAGACTTGTTATTTACCATCTGATCATGCTGCCATCAAATGTTCACTGTATATTGGACGACCAGATCCTGTTAAAATGGAGATAAAAACACGCTCATTTCGTAATCTTGATGTCAATGCTTTTCGTGATGATATTTCTAATTCACCTTTATGTGCATCATTGGCTTCGTTCTCTGATATTGATTTGTTGATCACCAAGTATGAATCTGTCTTGTCGTCATTACTTGACAAGCACGCTCCTCTTACAATGCGAACAATTACATGTAGACCCCATGCACCTTGGTTTACTGAGGAAATTCGCAAAGTTAAGCAAGAAGTCCGTCGGTGTGAGCGTCAATGGTGCTCCTCAAAACTTGAAATTCACAAACAGATCTTCTTGGAACAAGCACACATTTATAATCAATTGATTAAACAGGCTAAATGTGACTACCATAAGAAGCAATTTGATGGTTGCAATTCACGACAACTTTTTCAGAAAGTGAACAAACTTACCTCACCAAAATCTTCAAAAGTGTTACCAACTGAATCTGACGTCCCACTTGTTGAGCGCTTCTCTAGTTTCTTCGCTGACAAGATTAAACGTATTACTGATGAGCTCCACAAATCTCCTCAAATTCATCTCTCTGTGCAACTTCCTCAATCCACCAGTGCTGTTTTGTCCGGGTTTTCCACACTTTCGGAAGAATCGGTCAGAAAACTCATTATGAAGTCGCCGTCTACATCATGTGGATTGGATCCAATGCCAACTTGGCTTCTGAAACAATTTCTTCTGGAACTTGTTCCCATCATAACAAGAATTGTGAACTCTTCATTGGAAGCAGGCCATTTCCCTGATGCATTGAAACATGCTCAAATCACACCGCTCATCAAGAAACCTAAATTGGATCGCGAAATCCTAAAAAACTACAGGCCTGTTGCAAATCTTAAGTTTCTTGCCAAGACTGTTGAGCGTGCATGTACTGCCCAAATACAAGATTATTTGTCAGGGAACAACCTATACGGAAAAATGCAGAGCGCTTATAGATGTAATCACAGCACAGAAACAGCACTTCTCTGTGTCTACAATAAATTACTCCTCGCTGCTGACAAGGGTCATGAAGTCATTGTTATTCTATTGGACTACTCCGCTGCTTTCGACACCATAAATCACCAAATCCTGTTAGACCGTTTCTCAAATAAATATGGATTTACTGGATCTGCGCTTTCATGGATTAAATCATACTTCACCCATCGTTCACAATCTGTTATAATAAATGGTCGCGAGTCATCGGTTCATGTTCCTCAAGAGGGTGTACCTCAAGGGTCAGTACTTGGCCCTTTAGGCTTCACAATGTATTCATCTCCATTAGAAGATATCATTGATTCTCATGGCATTTCTAAAATGACCTATGCTGATGACACTCAGTTATACATTGTTTTGAAAAATGATGATGACAGAGTAGGTGCAATATCGAAACTTGAAGCTTGTGTGAAAGATATCAAAACCTGGTCCACAGCTAATGACCTTAAACTGAATGACGACAAAACTGAAGCTCTGCATATTACATCTCGCTTTAGAAACAATTCTGTTATTTCATCTATAAACATCAACGATTCTCTAATTGAACCAGCTTCTAATGCCCGCAATCTTGGTATTATTCTTCAAAATGATCTCATGATGGATGTCCATATCAATAATATTTGTCGTGCGGCCTCTCATGCTCTTTACAAGATAGGTCAAATTCGTCGATATCTTGACCAGCCAACCACTGAAAGACTAATCCATGCTTTTGTGACATGTCGACTTGATAATTGTAACAGTCTGCTATTTGCTCTTCCTGAAACGCAGATCTCAAAACTTCAACGCATACAAAATTCAGCTGCTCGACTTGTTACTCTCTCCAAGATTCGCTGTCACATTTCTCCTGTCCTTCGTGACTTACACTGGTTACCAATCAAATCACGCATTATGTTCAAGATTCTTCTATTCACTTTTAAATGTTCTCGTGGTCTAGCACCTATGTACCTCCAAGATCTCATACAACATTACAAGCCCACACGCAATCTCCGTTCTCGCTCACAATATCTTCTTGCTCATGTTTCTTCACCTTCGACATCATATGGACGCCGTTCTTTTCAAGATGCTTCTGCTGAACTTTGGAATCAATTACCATATCATGTTAAATCAGCCAAAACTCTTGAACAGTTCAAATCATCGCTAAAAACTTACCCATTTAATGTTAATGCATGATTTCCTTTTTGTCGTGTCTTTTGTTACTACTACATGTATAGTTTTGTATATTTGCGTTTCTGTTTTATTTGTTATAGCGCATAGGGACTTAATTGTGTTATGCGCTCAATAAGCATGGTTTTATTATTATTATTATAATTATAATATGCGATATCTGTTTCAGACGATGGCGGCCACGCGTCTAGGACGAAACGGGAGTGCACCATTTTGAAATATTTTCCCGGTTAACGATGAAATAAATTTTAAAAATAGCATTTACAATGGAGTTGGTTAGCCAACTCCAACAGTTTTGAATTGGAAAAAAAAATCTTCTAACCTATGATGAGTTTTTAAAATGATCAGATTAACATTCGCGATTACGTGTTATTCCAATACGAATTCAAAATTTAGGTTTCGCGTGACCACCGTCGTCTGATCTGTTTTAAAACAAGTTGTAGCGTCCTCGCTCAGTCACATCAGCGTCGTTCGATGCAGACAGGAGTATTACAACGAATGAGGGCGCGATACATGGTTTTGGGCATCATATGCTCCGCTTTGTGCATTATAGCAACCAAAAGTCGTAGGATACCTTGCATGCTACAAATTAAGAGAAAATACTGGAAACCCATTGAACTATACTGTGTTTAGGCTTTTTGGTATTATAGATTTACAAATTGATGAAAAGTTCGTAATTGCTTAAACGAATGTGAGATTCGTTTAGAGACATTATTAGATTAGGCTATAGTGAAAACATCATTTTAAAACAATATTAATTGATTTGAAATGTTCTCTTTGATATGTTAATTTAAGACTACAATTAGTTGACAATAATACTAAGTAATGGTGAAAACTTTGTAATTATACCCAGTTCATGTGGGGGGGGGTGAGAAAATGTATAGGGAATTTGGATGGTTTTCAATTATAATATGAAAGTCATGGTGTTCAAACAAAACTTTTCAAATTGCCTCCAAATATTCTTTTTTTAAAAGATGAATAAAGAGATAAATTCTCAATATCTGAGAAATATTAAAGACTATAGGGAGTCGTAAAGGATAATTTTTGGATTATTAGTAGTTTCACTAGAGTCAATTCATTGACAAAAAATACGAAGGTTATTTTGAAAAGAAGTCAAAATTGACACACTGCCTATACCATTGGCTATAATGAACTTGATTAATTATTTATGAGCTATATATTTTCAATGGAAAGTTTGTATGGAGATTCAACGAAGGCACATATTTTTTTTCAATTTCATGTAATGGAATGAGTAATGTTGCAGGAAACATGAATTTATTAATGAGAAGAGATTCAGCAACATATTTGTTCAACTCATAGTGAAATAGGTATTCAAGTTCAAATTTAACATCTGGTATGATGTTGACACCACAACTAGTGTCCTAGTATAAGGGAGCAGTTCCATTTATACGCGATAAATTTATCGCGACTGTATCGGGGGCTGATATGTTTTGGACCCGATGTTTTTCAAGTTGATTCGCGATAAAATAGTCATCAGGCCCCGATAAAATAGACATCGGGGCCCGATACGAGGCCTCTGCCATACCCTGGGGTATGTTTAGCAAATAGAGCGGGACATTGTTTAGCAAATACACGAGGATAATACAATTTACGTTAAACATCCATAATCAATAACATTATCTCTAAAACATGAAATGCTGAGTTTGTACCTTACAACTAGAATAAATAGCCCGAAGCTCTATTTACATACCGACCACTTATCTTTCGTTATATCTACACAAGCGGTAATACGCTACTCGATAAATAATCATTTGCTTCTCGCAACTGTTCGTGCTAAAAATCTCATCGGGGCCTGATAAAAAACTCATCGGGGCCCGGAACATTTTCGCAATTTTTATCGCGTACAAATGGAACTGCTCCCTAAGTGTCACGGCATATGGTTGCTAGTGTACATACACATAATGGTTTTAGGCGCTATATTCTAATCAGAGAAATTGGTTGTGTACCCTAGCATTCTTACATAGTAATTTCTTGTATTTCTGGGGTGAGGGGAGGGTACACAACTAACTTCTATACCTTTGGCGATGCAGGGACAATGATATTGTCCTGAAAGGTCACAGGCCTTCACAATTCACACTTTCCACGCGACTATTGGTTTTACCAAATACAAAACAGATGTTACTTTCAAGGTCTACCTAAAGGATTACTGAACCAATACTAGGCATGTTTGTACTAATTGTAATGCATTTCTCATGGTGATTCTAAATATGGTAATTAAATTAATTAATTTTGACATTTTTGAAACATTTTGTGACATTTTGGAATGTCGTCTGCAGACGCCTGCCGCGTGGAAAGTTTTAAGTCTAGCAAAGCTGTCAGTATTCTAAAACAAGCAGACCCAGCGGGCAAAATGACGTTGCAACAACGTTGTACCAACGTTGATTATCAACGTTGAAATATCGTTGAATTAACAGTTGGATTTGAAAGTTTGTACCAACCATAGATTTCAACGTTGAATCAACGTCATATTTCAACGTTGATTCAATGTTGAATTTTGGTTACGTAGTTGAAATTTGGTTGATATACCAACCAAATTTCAACTATTTAACCAGAATTCAACATTGAATCAACGTTGAAATGCGATGTTGAATCAACAGAAAATGTGTTGATTTCTTCCTAAAAATATACTTTGTGAAGCTTTTATATCACTTTGCAACCAGGGTATGGAGGGGGGGGGGGGCTGCAAGAGCATCAACTCTTGGATTTTATGTTCTTGCACAATGTATATGCATTTGTTTAGTGAGCAATCACCTTTCTTTATAACCAGTGCGAAAATATGCATATACAAGTGTATATCAATATACATTCAATGGTGTTAAATTAGTGCATCGACTTAATTTAAATACAATAATAGGTTTAAATGAATAAAAGGTGCAAATTAGCTCATTAGCATACTTGAAGTGGTACAAACGTGCACTGGTACTAATTTTTGTACCATTGCATTTATGCTAATGAGCGATTTGCACAATTTACTCGGCTAATATAAAGCCAAGTAAAATATGCAAATTAGCTCCAGACTGATTTTTGGAAACGTGATTTTTACAAGTCCATTCAACAACGTTGAATCAACGTCAATATCTAACGTTACTTCAACAAAGCACATAATGTAGTTGAAAAGATGTTGAAGTCATGTTGTTAAACAACGCAACCATATTTCAACGTTGATTCAACGTTGAAATATGGTTGAGTGCCCGCTGGGGAGTTATCACTTGTCAGAGCCACTATCAATGACTATCGTCAACAATTACAATATTTATCAAAAGAAATATTGAAATCAAGAACTGGCTTAAATACAATTGACAGGTTACGGACTTTGAAAGTGTAGAACGTGCAGCCAAAATTGCAGTTGAAAAAAACTATGCCATAGTAGATCATAACGAAATATGAAAGTCTCAAAATAGAACTATTCAATACCACTTTGAGATCCGATTAGGTCAGTTTTCCTCGAAGTACAGTGCTCAACTTATAGGGATTTGGCTAACGCAGAACAGTCAATCTTTTAAGATTGACCCTTACTTAAAAGTAAGGGTCTTAACTTCGCTCCCTTGTACCTACACGATTATATGGACTCCCTACTATACTATGCAGAAAGAAAACATGCCTCTACGGCATATTGTCAGCTCTATTAGCTCACTGTGCTACAACTAAGGGAAGCACCTTGCAAATATATTAGAACCCCTTGCAGGTAATGGAACATCATACATCACAAAAACGCATATGGGGGACTTAGGTTTCTTTTTGGAATTTTGTGAGTGCTGTAATTATTGAACTATGACTCAAATGTACACAAAAGTATAAATTTTAAATGGATCAGAGAATCACTTTTTGACCCTAACTTAGGTTGCATTTTTTTTTAACATAATCTTGAAATTTTCACTAAAAAGTGCCACAAAAAAATGTTTTCATTTTTTCCACTTTTTTGGCACTTTTTGGTCAAAATTTCAAAAAATATTCGTTTCGATTTAAAACAATAAAATTACAACCTAAGTTAGTGTCTTTACATCATCATCTAGCGATTTGGGCATTTTTTACTCAAAATTATTTTTGTCAAAAAAAATTGGGTCAAAAAAGTGAATTTTGTGATTTTCTCAATAATTCAACATTTTTGGTCAAAAGTGACACCAAATTCGGATTCTCTGATCTATTTCCTTTCCAAAAATGTATACTTTAATATGCATTTGATTAATAGTTCAATAATTACAGCACTCACAAAAATCTTCCTTGAGTCCCCCCCCCCCCCCCCCCCCCCCCCCCCTTAACACTATGTAGAAATAGCCAGATATCTATAAGACCAGAAGATTATAAGCTTTGATGTCAAATCTCTATTGATGAAGCTTATCGCATTATAAGTGATCTCCTACAGAATTGGAACGACTCCATTCTTGTCATGCGAAGATATTGTTGAGCTTATGAAACGCTGCCTCGCTTCCACCTCCTTCATATGGCAAAGAAAATGTTATGAACAAAATGAAGGTCAAACTATGGATCTCCTCTGTCACTCATAATAGCCAATATCTTCATGGAGCATTTTGATACAAAGGCACTGGATTCGTATCCTTTGAAACCGGTGGCCTGGTACCGATATTTGGATGATACGTTTGTTGAGACATGGTAAAGATGAATTGGTCAAATTCCTACAGCATCTAACCGCACGTCAGCCGTGCATACGATTTACCATGGAATTAGAAGAAAATAGGTACATTCCTTTTCTAGATGTAAAGTACAGCTAACTGAATCTGGTTTGAGCTCAATCTACAGAATCCCCCCCCCCCCCCCACCCCCCACACACACACACCCACCCCGATCAGTATCTGCATGTTACATCCAGTCATCACTATCGGCTAAGAATAGCTTGCCAACACATTGAACATCGCAATAATGAGTTAAAACGTGTTGAAAAGCATTAAAACAGAATGGCTGTCCCTCCACATTCGTACACAGAGCCATTAAAAGAAGAAGTGAGAGTTTAAGCCAAGAAAAGATAGTGGACGATGACTATAAAGGTATCACGTTCATGCCATTTGTCAAAGGTGTCTCAGAACAAATTTGCCGATTCTTAAATCGTGCTGATGTTAAAATGTACTGCACCAAATCGACCAAACTCAGATCCTCTGCCCAAGGGTCGTTGACCTTGCATGTACACCTAGCACATAACAATAGGAAATCATTGATTTGTGTGGGATAACGCAGTAAAAATGTGTGTGTAAAGATTCACAGCTAACCAGCAAAATAGTTTAATCTTCACAGCTGCACCCTTTATACCGCAATCACTCTAGATCCATTCATCCAGATACCTAGGTGGCTAATTGTTCAGATAGCACATAGTTATGACAGTAATCACACACAAATCAATGATTTCCTATACCTAGTACAACTTTGCTGCTGTTATGCGCGGTAATTGAAATTGCCATAACTTTAAAAGTATCCTTTCGATTTTGTTAAATGAGGTATCAAACTGCGGAGAAGAAATTTGCTCATTTAATGTATATCTCAGATTTGTGATACCGATTATCTATTTTGAATTAGCCAATCTCAAGGACTTTATGTGCTAGGTGTATATCATGCCATGTAGTTGTGGTGAAAAATATATTGGTCAAACCAAAAGGCCTTTAAAATGTCAGATTGTTTGAACACGAAAGAACTACGTTACAAGGCAAGAAAGATAGCTCGGCAATGGCTGAACATGCGCGCGTGCGAAGAAGGTTATGAACCACTCTGGAACCAAACTAAATGTATTGCATAGGTTTCTAATCTTGGTATGCGACTTGTTCGTGAAGCAGAGATTCATCAACAATCAATAGAAATTATCATTCACATCAATCCCGGCCCGACAGTCAATAACAGTCTTGTAATTTGTTCAGCCAGGACCACGATGGACCATTAAATACCCTGCACAAGGTCGTATCAGCGTCAAACAATCTTTACAGATCAGTGACCGCACTTCTCACGCACTACTGCATTATATATATACTTTTTGTAGTCTGTAGTAGAAAAGGGACAGTCTACTTTCTTTTGGTCAAGGGGCAATCCTGGAATACGGTAGGTTCTATAAGAGCCACAATTATGATAGGCTAACGGCAACCTACATGTACGTTTAGAGATCTTTTCAGAGCCACCGTCTCTGTTCAGTTGACAAGGGGCAGTAAATCTGAACGGCTCTTTTCAGAGCCACCAATCTTTCACAAGTAGGAAAGGGGCACCGACTCTCAAATCATTGGGCAAGGAGCAGCACAAATGATGATAATAATAGATAAGTGGCAATCTCTATGTTTTGCGTAATATTATTATAATTTGGTCCTGAAGAAGTCACAGCTAATCCTGACGAAAGCTTGACGGTTTTAAACTTGTCCGACGGCGAACCCGTTAAACTCTAAACTTATATTATAAACACCCCTTGTAAAAGCTTATCTCACAATTTCATTATTCATGTTGTACTCTTTCTTGTTTAACAGGGGTTGTCTTCCTTTGAATAACCGTATTTTTGTAAAGGTAATCCCGATTTAAAAGGGTTGAATTGCAGGTATTTTGGATTAATATTCAGCATTCATTACTTCATGAATAATCGCGATAGCTGCGTACCAAGTGCGTTCCAATCAAATTATTCGTTAGATGAGAACGCGCACGCCGAGCGCGGGTTACTAATAATTGCCCGAAAGTACTGCGCCAAAGTGTTCCATTGTTTTGACCGACCAATCAAATTAACGCCTCACGCCCCTAAACTGAATATTCAATGAGTTATGAGGAAACACGGTTAAAGCATATTTCTGATTGGTTGAATGATAAAAATGTTAATGAGGGGATGACCCGACTTGGACTGTTTCAATAACTAAGAAGGGGTGGACAAAATAAACAGAAAACTAATTAATTATTAACAAGATTATATCGGTACAAATCAACGATTTGGATAAAATATGCATCTTTTTCAGTAATGAATGAGAATAATGACTGCTTAACAACTGTTTTCGTGAATTTGTTTTGAAATCCTCGGGTTTTGTTCTGGTCATTCGGAATTGTCCCTCGGGGGCTGCGCCAATTGGGACAATTCCTCACTCAGACCAGAACAAAAACCTCTGATTTTAAAACAAATTCACGAAAACAGTTGTTACGCAGTCATTATTCTCTAATTAGATAGAAATACCCATTGCAGTAACCTTGTTACAAAAAGCAGCATCTGATACACGCCCTGATACCTTGCCTTGAATTCCGTTGATGAGATGAATGACTTAATGACTGGTTTCCAATTCCAAATAAATTGTTTCCGACCTGCTACAATGAAGGCAGTGTCTCAGAAGGTTATTTATTGATTTTTCTTCAAAATGTCATAGGTATTTACACTTTTTTAAATCTCTTAAAGGGGCATTGAGAGATACGTATGGGAGTGCGCCCTCAATTATCCTGGAAATCTTTTTTTTTTTGCATCAAAGTAATACTTAGGCATATACTAACTACCATCTGAAACAGTTTACCAACATTCGCCGTTTATCATATAAAATTTCATGATTTTCTTAATTTCGATATGATCATATCGAAACTCAGGTGCTGAATTCGGAAGTTATGCATCGTTTTACTCACGGACTTTCGCGGCAAATCTCAACCCGGAAGTGCCGTTATTTGCTTATTTTGGCATGAAGGCGATGTCGGAATTGTATGACATTTTGGATTTGGGCTATGTTGATGATTATCTTTACGTTATTTGCTCATTTAGTATATCGATACATCTCTCAATTACCCTTTAATATAATGAAAATAGAGGCTGTCCCAAAATGATTAGTACCCATCTATGCCCAAAGGTCGTTAATTGTTTCCATTATCAACCTCAATGGGATCAGGTCCATTGCTTTTTCATCATCTTTGTCATACTGTACCCTTTTATTGGAATTTTAGATCATAAATATCAAACTCAAGATACACTCCATTATGTAAGACATGATGATTCCACCTTTTCGACAAAGTGCAAACAAATGTGTATGAAAAAGAAGTCTAAGCCACTGCAAATTTACCCTTGACCACTTTTTTACCTATTTAAATGTCCCTCAAGTTTAGCCTCAAACTAACTAGCCCATTCAGAAACAAAGCGTGTGATCACTCATGTGTGACGATCCATTTTTACTCTTCAAATTGCATAAAAATGAAGAATATTAATGAGTTTAACAACCATAACAAACAACAGTTTAAATAGATGGAGCAATAGCAGACAAGAGATTGAGCGACTATTTTTGTTTCTTTCAAACAAGTTTAAAACACACACATTTTTTGGCACTTTGCCAAAAAAGGTGAAATCACCATGTCTTACACAGTGGATGTAACCTTAGTTAAATAAGTCCGATATTTATGATCTAAAATGTTAATGAAATGGTACAGTATGTCAAAGATAATGAAAAAACCAACGGACCTGAATATCATTGATTTTATTGATGAAAAAGAAAGAACGTTGGGTATCGATGGTACTAATCATTTTGGGACAGCTTGTATGTTTCTTGCCTATGTAAACAATAAATTCAAAATTGTGATGACCAGAACAATGCGCGCAAGTCACCTGTATTTTAGGTGGGGGTCGTCCTACATTAATGTTTATGTAGGGGTGTGTGGGGAGGGGGTGTCCACCGCGTCACCCCACTTGCGCCGCCAAGGCGCCAATGAACGCTCTGAAACCTTCAAGCCAATAATGCACGAACAGATTTATAACCAAATTGCACTGGCAACACCCACAGCTCTTGATGAGATCAGTTCAATCAATAGTTGTGACCGACCTGTGTGATTGCTTTTTTGTCGTATCGTATCAGCTGAGAGAAGTTTAAAAAATGATCACTTTTCCATCGCTACTACTACCGCCGTGAAACTCACCATCTTTTGATTCAATTTGTATTGTGGTTGTCATGGTCGCTCAGGTATTTATCTGACACAATCTCCAAGGCATCTTGTAACCATTTGACTTGGCACGAAACCTGATAGTCAGCTGGTAATAAATGTGTGTGCACATTTTCCCGCGCAAACAATCGGAGTTAAGAGGAATTCTTCCTTAACAACCAACGCATTTGGATGATCGCCTGCATTAAGATGGGTAAGTTTTATCTAAATGAAATACACAGTGATTAGCGTGTGTAGATTACATAATAAATATAATTCGTAAAAGTTTAAGCCCAATAAGTGCTGCATGTTTTGGTTCGTTTTTACTTTTACATTTAGGTCAGTGTCTTTTCTCTTACAATTCCTTTAAAATGGTTAATGCTGAAATTGATAAAAAGAATTCTTTATGAATCAACAGTTATTCATATAATGAACATATTTTATTAAATTTGACGATGAAATTAGTCCCAACAAATCTGCTCAGTAAAATGGTTAACTTGGATGTATTAAGATTTGTTGTTTACGGTAAAAAAAACTTGATGTTTTCAAAACCAGCTATCTGAACTGTAAACAATTTGACAAAATGTCATTTAATGAGGCTTTTCAAACATTACGAAAATCAGAATTTTGATAAATCTGATACGATTTCAATAATCGTGAGTGAGCCGACCTTTAAATTTCGTGTAATGCTAATAAACTAATAAGCAGGAATCGGTAAGTTGCTATAAGACATTGATTTATAGTACTATAGGTGTTTTAGACCGTGGGGAAAAACAGATAAGTGTTAATAATGACTGGGTTTTTTTTCAGTGAGAACAAAGATTGACACTTTATACTTCAAACCTATCGCCTATCACAAATGAAAACTTCACTCACAATTTTTTTTCTCAGTTATCTTTAAAAATCTGTTTCAAACCCAAATGTTCTCAAAATTCGAAAATCGTCCAAAATGAACTTCCAGTACCGTGTCGAGTAGAAAAATGTCTAAAACTGCTCTTGTTCTTCATTTACGTATAAGGAAAATGCATGACAATATGCATATGTATGTGGAACTACGTGTATAATTGAATTCGTTGAATGAAATATAGTTTACATAATTTCTTGCTCTTTAGAAGCAAAAGACAAACCAGTTAGCATATTATTTGTACTTTGGATTAAGCGATCATTCCATACTTTTTTGGATTATTATATTTTATTTTATTTTTTATATATATTTTTTTTCTTCAACTTACTACTTTTTTACTTTTGAAGTGTATGATGATCGTGTAAATGTTGGCAAATGTTTGACAATTTCAAAAATTGTAAAAATATTGTTTTTGTTATAGAAATATATATTCACAAAATACACTCAAGTAAATTCAACTATAAGGCAACAAATAAATTGTTATGTTGCCCTCAGCAACCGACCCTAAAAAAATCTCAAAATTCCGGGTGGCATATTTTTTTTTTTTTTTTAAGAATTAAATGTTACCCAAATTGTCAAAATATTACTATTTTCTGCTTTACGTTTGCGTGAATAAATAGTTTTTAAAACTATTATCACACTACATGTAGAAACATTAGTCAAATTGGCATTTACCAATTTTGTCTTTACAAGAACCACGACAGTGAGTAATAGTTATTATTCAGCCAAAAAAAGAAAGAAAAAAAGACGATCGACCGACAGTCAAATTTGGAAAGAATGGCTTTCCACCTGCTTACGCGTAAAAATCGCGTGTATCTCAAAAAAATATGTCAATGCATTTTCTAAACATTTTACAGATAGTATACCCAATCTGAATAAGCTGTTTGGTGTATTGTTCTTAGCTCTACCGATTTTGGACCATCATGTTGAGACACACTGTATGTTTGATACAATTTACATTGACTGGCTGCGAGTGCGTGAACACTCATGCATATTACAAAATAACAGGACTGTTACAAACATCAATTTCAATAGAAGAACCAACTTGAAATTGACTTCTCAATTAAGGGGTTGTTTTTTGTCTTCATCACACTGATGTAAAACACAAGCAATCGTAAGACTGTGAGTTTGATGTAGAGAGTTGTCTCAAACCTTGAGAAAACAAGAGAAATTTGTCTGAAAAAATCTAATGTGATAAAAATTCGAAAAACAAGGAAATCTTCTATCACGCGACTTGTTATTCCCAAAATCGCGGAAGGTGTTTTTTTAAAGAAAAAAAGAAAACATTAATAATGGAGAGAAAAAAACTTCGGCGGCCAAACAAAAACAAATCTGCTCAACCCAAACTTCCATGCCCCTCTGGATATCAAATGGTGCGTCCCTAACAAAAAATAAATAAAAACATTAATTTTGTTTCTTCTAATAATTGAAACAAAACCAATCCAGTGCCAGGCAATATATTATCATGCCTTATCATATGTCTCAATTTCGGAGTGTCTTAGTTTGTTTGGCTTTTATAGCATACTACAGGCGTGTCAAAAAAAAGTGCCCCATTAGAGAAAACATAATTAAAAATCCATTGGTGTTTTTTTTCTTCAAGAAAATAAACTGTTGGTAAGCCGTATTAGCCTTTTATCAAATAAAATGTATCCCATAAAATTCCACCCCTTACTCCCGCGATATGATCAATCAAAGATCTGAAAGCTCCAAAATGGATAGAACAAAATTCTGATCACATATTTTAAATATTGTTAAACATGATTATTACTATTTCACATCCAATCTTTATATAATTTCATGACCAAAAAACAACACTCTCCTGTAAACATGCAAAAACCCGTACCGTATCATGTACAGCCGTAATATATCTCCAAGTTAACAATTGTCCTTGTATGTCTTTAGAGTTTTGGAACGCTCTATATACAAAGGTATATTAACTTATATCTGGCGGCTATACTTCATTATCAAATGAAGGGTTAAAATTGTGCAGTTCACTAGCCAAGATTGTGATCGTATCTTTCATTAATCAATTATTAAAGGCACACTCACGCAGACTTCTTATATTAAGGTCAAGCACAAACATTTAGAGATGAAAGTATCTAAGGCCACGAAAAAATAACCAAGTTATATTTTATGTTTGAAATAAATTTGATTTGGAACTACTTGGTACTCTATAGGTTGATAAACATGATTAGAATTTGGTCTTTCCCTATAGAGGTCCATATTAGAGCGCTTAAATTTTGAAACTCTATGAGCGAGTGTCATCATCACATAATTTCACGACAGCGTATGCCGGTTTTCGAGCTCGTCACCTCCCCCCCCCCCCCCCCCCCCTCCTCCCCCCGCAAGTTACTGACTGGGCGGCAACCCACACTCCCCCTACCCGCCAAATGTCCGACTCGGCGGCAGTTCTCAAAAGTTTACAGCCTAGGAAAAGAAAAACCGCCCACACCGACCCTACCTGAGAGGTTCGGGGTTTTTTGCTCGTAGATCAAGAGTTTTTTCGGTTGCCTAAAAATGCAGGGGAAATATTTCGTTCATATATTTTCGTTTCTTCGCATTTTGGTTGATAACGTTAACTCCATACACTTGGGATTGTTATTTGTTTACAAATTGTGTGAAACGTTATTTGAGAATAATGTAAAAGCTGAATGCGAATTGCTTATCCACAAAAATAGCCTGTGTAAATAAACATGAGAGGGTCTGACGTTTCGATCCTGACATAATCGAAACGTCATTAGGCCAGGGCTTTTCGTGTTTATTACATTTGATATGTTTTAGTCAGGAGTCAGGACTCTGCTGAATTCACTTTACTTTAATTTTAGAGTGTCAGTCCTGTCTCCTCAATAACATACGGACGTAAGTAGAGTTCTATTGTAATGACCTTGCCAACCCCCAATTTATGAGAGAAACAGTTTACAAGAATAGTTTGCAATGTATCAAGATCACGATTTACCAGTCGGCGGTAGAAATCTCTACTATCACTTCAAATAACCAAACTACTAGACGATTGTTACTACCATACTGCTAACATCAGCACTCAATTGGAAGCCTCAAGTCACACTACCACTCCACATATGGCCAACTATCCAAAGTGACGAATACCATTAGATAAGGTTACTGTAGTTCTGACGGCAATTGCAGAACAAGAACACGATAACCCAGAGGTTGCTTCAATGCAGCATGCAGTAGACAGTCAGCTGTAGAACGGGGCACCGTTTCAATTGAGGGCGCTCTAAAACAGCGGGTGTACGTAACCAAGGTAACGCACACCCGTTAATTTGCGCAATTACTGAATTTTCGCCTTTTACCCCCCAATTATCTACATAAAAAGTTACTATCCATCGAGTTGAGGGCAGCATAAGGTACCATAACTACTTGCGACATCCAGTTTGATGATTTAATTTAACCTTTGACCCCAACATCACACGACACAAGCTAAAATTATGTCTTTTTTGACCGGTTTGCTGCGATGAGACCACCATTTTCTAGACGAGATTACACCATTTTATAGAATTTTTAGGGAAAGTTTGATAATTTTTACATTAAATATAAGCCCTATAGTATTCAGAAGTGATACCTTTGTAACGGTTATCTCTGTGATAAGAGAGTTATTTCGTTGTTTAAAATCGGCAAAATCGGCTTTTTATGAATTTTGAAAATTAATGTGACGTGAGGCCGTTCCCTTGGAAACGCTGTCCCGTTCCCAAGCCCGCCCTCTATTGAAAAGTGTTTTTTGTTCGTATTCTGGCGGGCGACGGACTTCCGTCACTTGATGAATCGCCGTGTAAAAAATGACGGCAGTGCGTCACTAAATAGAGCGCCCTCAATTGAAACGGGACCCCGTTCTACAACTGACTGGTAGATAAGCATCGCGCATTGGAATAACGTAGCCAATTCATTACCTATTTTGCATTGAATTGAACAAAAGAAACATGGTTGATTTAAAGTCATAAGTGAGGCTTTTCATATTTGTGATGCGAGCTGTGAAAACCCGCCACATGGTGGGAATTTTCATATTGGAGATATTTATATCATAAGGAAGCTGAAATTGTGCTGATTACAGAACTGTTTCGATCATTTTTTACGATCACTATAAAAAGTTATGAGTGAATGATGATTGTGATGTCATAAAAAACTACAAAACAAGAAATCATGAAAACAGGCCAAAAAAGATGCATAGTTCAATAGAATAACATTATAAGGTTAATAAGAAAAGTGAATTTAGTAAGTTTTTGAAGGTGAAATTTCATAAAAGATGATAACACAAAGTATTGGACATTGATTTTCAATCTTAAAAAAAAAGAATTACATCCCTGGTTCACATTTTGCGACATCCGACGGGTTTTGACAGATCGCATCACATTTGTGTCAATACATGGACTTGGGTTCTAATTACACGATAAAAAAACACAATAATACCCAAGCATTTTAAAACATTAGAGATTGAAGACAAATAGATGAAAACAACAAATCTAGCATTAATGTTTTCTAGCAACGTTGCCACGTCCTACGAAATTTGTAGTTGAATGATGGCTACAATGCATTCTGGGATTGCATTGAATAAACCCGCTCGTCAGATTTAGGGCCGCTCCGATTTTTTTTTCAGGTTTTGTTTTCAGATTTTCTTCTTTTTTCTTCAGATGTTTTTTTTTCAGATGGTTTTTTGTTCAAGATTTTTTTTAAACAGTTTAAATGGCGTTGAATATTAAACTAAGTGTTTATAACATAAACTGCTCACAAAAAGTATCGAAACACTTAGAAATGATCCAATATATAACGGCTCGAAAAGGTATGCATTAATCGAAGCAAATAACCAAGTTCATAATTTTGTTCTGCGTATTTTGACACCTCAATCGTTGAGATACGATGTTGCGGAGCGGAGTTATTGTCATTTCAATGATCGTGGGTCCAGTTTCCAAGGTGACACTCATCCCTATTGAAAATCACGAATCTGATCATTCTAAACAGTTATTAATGCAAACCTCTTTCTATAGGGTGATTGTCACTTTTGAAACTGGACCCACGACCATTGAAATGACAATAACTCCGCTCCGCAACATCGTATCTCATCGATCGAGGTGTCAAAATACGCAGAACAAAATTATGCACTTGGTTATTTGCTTCGATTAATGCATACCCTTTCGAGCCGTTATATATTGGATCATTTCTAAGTGTTTCGATACTTTTTGTGAGCAGTTTATATGTGCGACTCTATAGTATGCATTTCAACTTCTTGTTGGCTGAACTTTAAGTTTTCCGCTGGTATAAGAAAATTAAAAAAATAAAATTAAAAAAAATCCGCCCGCCCCTCCTCTCTGAGAGCTATGGAGGACAACCAAACAAAACAACAACAAAAATTGGCCTAACCATAGACAGTAAAGAGAACCCATTTCTGATACTTTGGACGACAACTCATAATGCTCAAGGTGAGGGAGAAAAGGCGTCAGACAACCAAAAACCACTTATCCCTAATTTCAAATAAAAATGCAACTTTACGTTGAATTGAATTAAATAAGAATAAGTGAAACATCATACGAGATCGTATATGTGAGAACTTACTTTATTGATAGGATAATGTAATACATAATAGCAAGTGACATCCGTTTAAAGGTAGTAGAATGTTTTGATTGCTGGCCCGATTTTCAACTTGATGTTTTCTATTTTACATGATAGGCCATCCTTAAAATTGTCGCATTCCAAAGTTTGAGTTGCATAAAACTTAAATGGTTCTTATTGTAGAAGCACAAGATCACAAGATATTTGCCCATTGAGTAGTACACAAACGGGCGGGTGGTTAACCACCTTTGGCAGTAATTCACCAAATTTTAGCCTATAATTTATATATGGAACATTTCTGGCCCCTGAGATTTTACAGACATAATGAGAACAATATGGGGATTCATCTGATATCAAAATATCTTATTGTGAAAAAACTTAATAGCAAAAAAAAGTGATCAGAACATACACCTTTAAAACGCTTCACTTTATTATAAAACCAGCCTTTTTCTTTATAACATAAAATGGCATGTCGTATGTTACTCCTAAGACAACGGCTAAATGTCCGTGTTGAAAAATTGGCATCCTCGAATAGCATAGAAATCGAACAATTTGGTTAATAAACCTAATTTCTGATTTCAGCTTTCCTCTTCTCCCTTTAGTTTTTGTCAAAGACTCAGTTTGTTCATCTATACAGTTTGTAAATTCTGCGCCGAGTGTGCAACGACCGTTTCTAAACAATGTGCGATTAGCACAGGGAAAGATAATTAGGTTTAAGGCATTACTATGGTAACCACACAAGGCCTCTGATTGGATACACACAATAACGAACATAACTTTGTTTACTTCCGTTCGTGCTTGTGTTTAGCCAATCGAAGGTCGTGCGTGGTTTACCATGGCAACCAGAACCCAGCAATACACTGATTTTGAATCTACGTCATAGAGGCTATATTGTTATAAAACTTGACTACGACATTTTGGCATGTGTGGGGTGGGGTGGGGCTTGTGTGAGGGAGACCCCACTGAAAGTGTAATACGAAAATTAACTTCGATCTTTTACAATTCATTTTCATTATTGATGGAACATTAGAAAATTAAAGACTAGAAAAGTAATGGCTTGTTAAATTAGATGCACTCGACCAATTGATACCCATTTTTCTCAATGGCTGGGGTTTTAACGTTTTTGTATGGTTTCCTCTTAAACCTGACAAATATTCGTTCTTTAAAGCAATATTATGTGATCGTTTTTGAATGTTTACACATATTTTTCTCTCTCTTACATCTGTGACTATCAGAAAAGACTTTCCTGAATTCATAATTCTATTTTGACTGTATTTCCGTTATAAAACCCATGACATCACACTTCTAAATCATAATGAAAATCTGCTTCCAATTTAAACATTTGTTTGGTTTTAATCATAAAGCATTCCGTAGGGGTGTTTTCACTTGTGTGCAGTTGCGGTTGTAACCAGAAACATTGTAAACAGGCTTGTACTAACAAATATTGCATTTTGGGGACACATGCGTGCGAAAAAATTCCATCTTTGTACTATGAAATTCTATTTACGAATAAAAAAAACACTCAGAAAGTAAACTGTCCTGGTACCAGGACAATCTATTTAAAAATCTGATTTTAAAGCAATTAGGAAACACATTGCTTTGTAATTGTAACTTACAAGAGACTTTAGTTTCATGGTTATTAATGTAATTCGATTCGACCAACAAATTTGCATTTCTAGGGGGAAAAAGATAGAGGGCGTCCCATGGAAAATATCACATAATATGCCTTTAAATGCAAAGACTGATGAAGAATTTGTAGAATTCTTCGGTATAAATTTATGAAATTCTTAGTGTTTCTCCATTTGCAAGTGATATGTTTAAAAATACCAGATTAGATGTATAAAAAAAGAATGTTTCATTATTTTCAAGCAAATCAAAAAGATTCAGAAAATAATATATGGTACGATCTATAATACTAGTCTTTACTATTCTATATCTGGCCTGTATGTAACATTCACCTGACGGCCAAAGCCAATTTGAGGGAAATCGTAACATCTAAACTGGTCTACTTCTACCAAATTGGATCACTGATGGCCATGACATGAGTGTTAAAACACTTTCCACGCTGCTATTGGTTTTACCAAATACAAAACAAGTTTTTTCAAAAACCTTTCTATCTCAAGGATTACTGAACCAATATTAGACATTTGTGTACTCATTTTAATGCATTTCTCATGGTGATTCCAACTATGGTAATTAAATTCAATAATGTTGAAATGTTGGAAACATTTTGTGGAATGTCGTCTGCAGACACCTGTCGCATGGAAAGTGTTAAGACCCTCAAGCTAAGTCGTTTGCTTCTTGATAAACTCCGAAACTAGGTCTGATCATGGAAGTAAACTTCTATGATCTGATTCACGTACTCAATGACAATTCCGTCTTTGGATTGACCTGTTTGCGCCATCAGCGCGTTGTGATCACGCGATGCGAGCGATAAGAGACGCAATCTTTGGAAAACGAACTGACGTCACTTCGCAGAGTCACATGTGAAAATAAAGTACATAGTCGTTTTTGCAATGCCTGCTACAATTGCCGTCTATCATGTACATTTCAATCATTTGTGATGCGATCTGTGAAAACCCGCCACGCCCACATGGTGGCATATTTTATATTGGAGATATTTATATCATAAGAAAGCTAAAACTGTGCTGATTACAACTCAGTGTTTCGATCATTTTTCTACGATCACTACAAAAAAAGTTATGAGTGAATGATGATTGTGATGTCATGAAAAGTTACAAAACAAGAAATCATGAAAACAGGCCAAAAAAGATACATAATTCAATAGAATAACATGATAATGTTAATAATAAAAGTGACTTAAGTAAGTTTTTGAAGGTGAAATTTCATGAAAGATGATGACACAAAGTATAGGACATAAATTTTCTGAATTTTTTTTTGAAATTTTTTTGAAAAATTAAAAATTAAAAATTAAAAAAAAGGTTTTTTTACCCATAACCCCTAGTTCACAATTTGCGACATCCGACGGGTTTTCACAGATCGCATCACATTTGGTAATTAACTGTACACCCCTTGCCACATGTATTACTTCATCCACATTTTTATCTAGCGCCATTATTCAACCATTCCCCATAAATTGTTACATTTTAGGGCTCATACGTACCTTTTCTTCCGAAACAATTCATTTTTTTCCAAATCTTTATCGGTATTCTCTCAATGGCCCTTTAACCAAATCACGATGCATCAAAATGTTGTGAAACTTACTCCCTATGTTTAGCCTTAATCATTTAAGGGCAATGGCATAGTACGGGTACGCCACTTAAAGGTTAAACTTAAATCCAATCTACTGCCTCAGATGGACATTAAGCATGTTAAGAGTCATTAAGTTGGTCTCAATAGAATTAACCTGACCAGGGTTGGAGTCCCGTGTAATAAACTCCTACTAGATACATCGCTCTCTTCCTGCTTCTATCGTGTTTTGAGGTATTGATGAACTCTTCATAAGACCAAGTAAAAAAAACTAGTTTCTCGTCCTAACTTTTTGAAAAAAGGAGGATGAGGGCAGTTTTTGGTGTGTTTTTTCAAAATGGCGGATCCAAGATGGTGGATACCCCTTTTTCCAAAACTGGTTTCGCTTTTTCCAACATGGTGGAAATGTTTTTGCTTCAAAACAGCCGTCACTTTTCTAAGACTAGCTTTTATAACCTTAAAATGGGTACATTTCGCCTGTTGTGTTATTCTTTGATTTTAACACAGTTTTTTTTAAATATTGACACGTTCTCCATTTACAACATCAGTGTGATCTTGAGAATATTTATAAAAAAAGGACGAGAAACTACTATATTTTTTAATTTGGCCTAAAGGGTAGCTAATAGCCCTTAAGCAAATGCATGTCCCGAAAAAAAAACACGAAGCGTAAATAAATTGTCCACTAATGTGAGCACTCTCTCGTTGGTCTATAAAGCATTTACTCAGCATCTAAAAACAAAGTTACCGCCATTCGACATCTCAGTGAAGCATTCCCAATATAATGTACATGCCTAAAGGCCCAAAACCACTAAAACAAGAAAAGAAAATATAATCAAAGTTGCTGTTATTTTTAGGAAATCAGAAGCAGCAATTGGATATTGGATTCCAACAAAAATGTGAACGAAATCAGATAAACATGAATATTTACTCTCAATTTAGTTTAGCAATGTTTTAAGATACTACGTTACGCATTAAAGGCTTAATTAGTGTATAATTAAATAATGCTATAGACTTCTCCAAACGCAGGGATACACCATAGCACACTACCCTGTAAAGTACAGAGTGACTTCATAGAGAGAGTGTTGGTAGATAATTGAGCTACATAGGTGTTTCTAGAACTTGGATTCGTAAAATAAACTAACAAGAGACAGTTTCATTGTGCACTGAATAATGTCCAGAATTATTGCCAAATGTTGTGTCTGATGCTTGCAATAGGCCTACTATGCGCCAAAGGATTGGCGGTTTTAGTGCATTTCAATAACCTTATTGTCCCAACCTTTACTTAGTATGTATAAACAACATTCCTGCATTATAATAGTAACGATAGAGATTGTCAGACTCCTAAATTACTAACAATGTTTACCATATCCCCGTATAGAAGCCGATTTGGGTTCTGTTTTCAAAGGATAGAAATGGTGATATTGGTGCTTGTTCGTTAATTATAAGTCCTTTCAACAATATAATTGGGCTACCCGGTTTCTTTGGAATTAGAATTTAGGTGTCGAAAAGTGGCAACGCCGTACCGGCGGAATAAGGAGAGCGGCGAAAGTATGCACAACTTTAATATACCTTTAATATTTGGAAACAATCATTAGTCTCATAAGTGTAGAATCGGAGATGTCTTTTTAATTACATTTTTTATCATTTTAGACCCCGTGCCTTACGGAGGGGGGGGGGGGGGGGCGGCGAAAGTAGGCAGAATTTAGATTCAACCTTAAATATTTGATTTATATCATTAGTGTCATATATGGAATGTTTATTTTACTGATCCAGTGCAAAGGTACTCACGTGTACGTTTCGGACATGTCTGTATCCTTTATCAACACTTTTGATAGTGATGATCTTCTTCCTTAACCTTAACCCATCCCCCAGCACAAAGACTAACAACACGCCTACCCAGTGAATGTCTTTCGCAGTAGGTCTTTGCCGGTCCGTATCAACTATTCTGGTGGTTTTTTCTCCGTTTTTACACTCACTAGTCATCAAAATGTGATAGGCGTAAAAATTTGGACTATATTTAGTTTAGAGATTTTAAAAATTCGACTGAAATTTCAAGCTAAAAACAAAGTATAGAGCGGATAGGTGATAATTATAGTTTCATGATAATTGTTATCACCACTCAATTTTTGTGATTTTGGCTTTTTCGACTGAAATGTCAAGGTAAAACTAAGTAAAACTATATAGGCGGGTAAAAATGGGCAAATATGGGATAACCTATAGGCTCTGCAGTAGAGCTATTATTGCACTGTGCTGTAAAACGGTACTACAAGTCGAAACAATAACACCTGAAAATCGGATTTTAATCACTAGTCTCGACATGTCTTGTCTATCTAAAGTGCTATTGATCTCGACTACACGTGGATTGTCAATTGATTTGCTCAAACTATATCGTATTCTCGCGTTATGTAACACAACTCAAATAAGTTTTATGGAGAAGTCCCACTATGCTTTGCGAAACACACTCACATGAAATAGGAGGAAGAAGACTTAGTATTGACCAATTTTGATCATATTTCCTAATGTGGAATTTAATACCACTCAGGCTTCTAAATCTAAACTGTTACTCAGTGCCCAGGATTTGAAGTCAAGGGGGTCGAAAGTTGCCTAGTAAACGTCTGAACAAGCGCGAATATAGCGCCAGATATGCATGCGCCAGAAATGTGCTACTCGCCCATTGGTACGTCGGCCGATACGCAACGACGCCAGTATGAACGGACCTTTTTTTTGTCGTGTGAGAAGCAATGATACAGCCTCATTTATTTGCTGAGGATGAGAGGCCGCGTTTTGCCGACAGATCGCCGAAGCCGGAGGCCCCATCTCTTTGATAAGAGCGCCACTGCTTTAACCGAAATTTCATATGTCAAAACACTGAAAAAAGAGGAAAGTCACAGACCATGTGACAAAATTGTGGTATTCTGGGTATGGTCAAAACCTCATCTTTGATCATGACCATGAATGTTGCTACAAAAATAATCTTGTACGTTTTACGTATCTCCTGGATCTAAGATGGTAAATTAAATTGTCGAATGTCCAAGCTTACGTTTTCAAGTTTCGGTTAGCCGAATAAAATATACTCGAATTGACTTTCCAAGCACGTATTCTAAATGTGCTATTTACCATTTGCCTGCCACTACAATCAAGCTGAGCACCTCTTATAATTCTTAACGCAAATAAGGATGACTTTCTCTTTAGCAATCACAAGAGAGTAGCCACCTTAACTGTATACCAATCAAATGAATATTTTCTTAGACGATAGCCTCACGGGTATATACATGTAGAATGCGCTTGTTATCTATACAGTGCAAAATACAGTTCTATAGAAAGTAACTAAGCAGTCAATAAATATACTCATAACTCCAGAACTATCGCTCCAATGTGAAAAATATGAATCCTAAATTTAATTGAATTGTAAGGAACCTCTCCTCTTTCGTTGGAGATATTACACGTGAAGATTGATTTAGTATTAATAGAGCTATGTCTCCAAAACCGTGTTGGTATCATTATCATTGTTAAGATGAACACTTTAGCTTTCTATTGATGTGCAAGACACTATGAAACATAATGGTATACGAAGGATAGGCGATTGAAAAAAAGAAATTCCGATTTTATTATTTTTATTTTGGATGGGTTATTTAGTGGTGTATACACTCTGCAGTACATTGCTACTGCTCCTTTGTATAAACAGTTGTTGGGAAAACGCCAATTTATAGAAACCTTTCTCGCTAGCACTAAATAAAATGATCTTAATTTTTCTTTCACGTGACTAAATATAATAAATGATACTATATATGACCATCTCTATATATTATGTGTAAGGACAAGTAAATCTAATTAAATTAATTAAACGCCCGAGTCTTCCTCCTTGGGACAATAAGATTAATTAAATATATACAGTGTGTTCCACAATGATTTATACCGTGCGGGCTGAATTTGTTTGGCCATGAATACCGTTGCTATTGGTCAGTAGGCAACACTACACAACTAGCACGTAACGACTCATACGTATTAGTGACTTATACGTTGCAATATTTTTACGATGTACTTATTTGCATTACCGTGTGTACAAGCACACATGAAAGTTGAATCGAGAGTGAAATGCTGCAATGCATAATATTTCCATAATGCGAGATCATTTGCTTTGCTCTCAGATCGATTGTCACGGGTGCTTGTTGTACGCACGGTAAGGTAAATTATTACTTTGCTGCCTATCGTTGTACGTAATGAGTAATACGTACTAGTTTTGCGTTGCGACCTTAGTAATATTAGGAATTTTATATCATGGTTGATAGAAATTCATACACTCTATGTAGTGTTGAACCAATCAGGAAGCAGGCATTACAAATACGCGGAGTGCATTGAAAGTGTCCACTGCACTCCGCGTGTGCGCCGTTCAAATCACGCAGTGCGCGTTTTGTTTTGATTCGTTGTTCAAGATTCGCGGGTTCGCCGATTTTCACTGCGGGTGTTAGCAAACTTGTTAAAGTGTTTTTAGTCGCCATTTACATAGATCAAAATTATGCTTAAATTGTGAATTTTTATTTGTATAGTGTCGTGTATGAATTAGGTCAATGCATGCGTATGTTTTGTTTCTCGAAAAATTAGAAAAATCAATGCACTTGCGCAAATGTTGATATGCTCACAATAGCACTCCCCCTTCGGGGTCGTGCCATTATTCACACATCAACATCAGCGCGCGTGCATTGATTTGTCTAATTTCTCTCGAAACAACACATACGCATTTATTGACCTATAATTATAGACTACTTTGTAAGATTAGTAGATTCCAACGTTAACGAAATGTATCTGTGTTAAGTATATTTAAAGCAGTAACCATTTTCAGCAAAAGGGCTTTCGAAAAGTTACGCGGGAAAAAGATACTGTAGGTATTATATTGTATTCTGGGACACTCTGTGTTTGTTATTAAATGAATAATTTAAAGAACGTGTGTCGTTAGCGTTCCAATATACAGAAGATGAAAGCTGTTATTTTAATTAGAATGATAACCATCTCAGTAAACCATTGTAAATAAAAGGCACTGAGGCGACAAAAAAAAACACAGTTTCTCCGGGCCCGACCGACCCATATTTAGGTCGTCCTTACGAACGAGCTTTAATGGCTGCATCCTTCGTGTGTCAGTCAGTCGTCTGTGTGCGTGTCTGTCAATCTGTCAAATTGTCTTTGATTTCTTTTTCATACTAAGTCCAACAACGACCTAGCTTGGTACAAAGATGCAACATGGGAACCTTCATAAGTCAATGAGGTCAAAGGTCACATATTAAGGTCAAATGTCATCTACGGTCAAGCTGTAAAATAAGCTGACACATCCAACAATGCCCAATTGTAAAATAAGTTGAAGACATCCAAAATACTAAGACCGATTTATACCAAGTCTAATTTAATATCAAACTTGGTTCATAGCTGTAACATGAAAACCTTCATATTATGTTAATGAAGTTATTTACAATTTATTGTTATCATTATTCATGTTCTTTATTCTTATTAACTCACACTCTCACTCACTCCGGCGACTACTGTCAGGCATTAACGATGGCTCTCCAGACACGCCTATCTTCCATGCAGGTCTTTATCTCAGCAAGTGTTTGTCCAGTGTCCTGACATAGGATATCCACATAGCTTAACATCGGTCGTCCAGCATTTCTTTTGCCATGAACTGGTTTCCAAAGAACTAGGTCTGATATCACATCCCCAGAACGTCTGACACAGTGTCCAGCAAACTGTAGTCGCCTCTTCTTGATTCTTTCACTACTCTAGGAAGATCACAATAAAGTTCTTTGTTGGTGATGTGTAACCTCCAACTTATATAGTAGTAGTTAGGGCTGATCTAAGAAGCCTGGTGTAACATCCATCCAATAGCTTTCGAACTTTAGTTGTTACTGTCCATGTTTCTGAACCATAGAGAAGAATGCTTTCCACTGTAGCTTGGAATAGCTTAATGTTTGTTGATCTTGGTAGGTTGGATCTCCATATCTTGTTGAGCTTATTACACGCCTTCCATGCTAGTGCCTTCCTTGTTTTGATATTTTGCAAGCTGCTCGATGTCCAGGATCCCAGATATTTAAAGTCATTGACTAATTACAGACTGGTTCCATCGGTAGTTTTAATGGTCACCTGATCCTGTTTGTTAAACACCATGTATTTCGTTTTCTTGGCGTTCATGTGGAGGCCAATACTTAGACCTGCCATTTCTACTCTTTCCAGGAGCTTTTTCAGGAGGAACTCCATCTTCGCCAAAACTTGTCCCTTCTTTTAAAGACTTTTTAGCTTTCTGGTATTCCTCAGCATCAAAAGGATCAGTTCGAATTGGTAGTTGATCAAAAACCTTTGATATCTCTTATTAACAAGGAGGCTATATTTCCTTTCTTGATAATGGACTGCCTATATCAGACGTGTCTGTATATTTTTAGAAATTGGTGAAATAAAACTTCACGTGCAAACGGAACACCGACCAAAATTAATATTTTGCTTGTCATAAATCGGCCAAATGTGTATATAGATTTGTTTGATTTCTTACAGTTATTAATAAGTGAATTCTAAAATAAGGGGGAAAGAAGAAAAAGCCCGACAGACCCGACCGACCTGAGGGGTACCCGTTTTCCCGTACAACAGGGTTGTTTTTAGGTCGCCTAAAGTAGTATGTTAAATATAACTTTTCTGCACCCCAAGGGCTTCTGGGGGACTTGTTTTTGAATCGATACACATAATGGGCACTCTAGGGGCGAAGTGTAACAATCTTTTCCTGGTGGGATATAATATTTGAATTTTACAACTAAATATGGCACCATCATTTTGATACATCGCACAATGTGAGTTTCATTAAGGATTGGGAATCGAACCCATCATCTGCGGTGCGCGCGGACTCAGTTCAATCATGTCAATGATTAAACACAGGGCTCGACACTGCAGAGTAGCAACAACTTAGCCGAATTGAGTTGATACTCTAGAAGTTTAGGTTAGGCTGTATGGCAAAACATGATAAATAAAGTTTAACTACTTACAATTTCCAATAATAGTTTAATCTGTTCCAAATTGGCGAGAAATATTCGGTTTTTATCTCTACGCGCGCAAAAGTAATCCGAGCATACGCCCGTGAGTATGGCCATAGCCATACCCACGCGGTATTGGGGGCGCATGCACGCGTCACGCATATGATGAACGGTGCACCGGTGCGCTATTTGCCTTCATCACCAGTCAGCACGCAGGTATCGCTTTCAATGAGTGGCCTTGCCGATTTCTAACCCACGCAAAGATCGATTTCAGGATGTCAACCTTGCGCAAAAACCTTACTAGAAGTTTGTTTTCCTTGAAATAATTGAGGTAGGGTTAGCTGGCAGCCATGATGGCGAAGTAGGTGGATTGTTCGTAATTTTCTCTATAATATGATGCCAAATCTGACATATTTGGTCCACAAACAGTGATTTTATCGCTAATTTTAGAATTTAACAGCTTTCGTGGCTTTTTGTAACTATTCACTTGACTGGACTAAAATTCGTACGATATTTTAAGAGCAATTTCCGTACTAACGGAATCTTAAGCTTTAATTTCATATCAAAAACATTGATGCCCGACTTCTTTTTTGATAAGAAAAACCGAGTTTGATTTTCACCGATTTTCGGTCAGAAAACGAAACTTACAATCCCCCGTTAGGCCTCGCCAACTTGCTTTTTAATTTCCCGTAACACGCCCGCGCTTCATTTTCATGCCCGCGTTTGAATTCATTATTGAAATTTTTGAAAAAAAATACCGTTTTTCCAATGAAAACGTCCTAATTCATGCATTTTGTGTGGTGAAATTGTGAAATGTTTATTCATTTTGACCAGAATAGACTTTCTGTAAAAAAAAATCATATGACATTGTGCGGAGCAGTAGGATCGATTTCGAACCCTGGACCTCCCGTTCTCAAAGCGAAACCTTTACCATCTGAGCTATCAAGCGAACCTGAATATAAACGTGAGATTTAAACAATTGATCAACTACCTATCGACGCTACGGAATGAATTTAGATCGAGACAAGATTCGAGGAGCTATATTATAAGCATTCACTTGACCGGACTAAATAATGTTATAAAATTGTAAGCATGTTTCTAGTTACAAAAGACTATGAATATTATGATACGGTGGATACAATCGATGCCTGATTCTTCAGGTGGCTTTTTTACCGTGGATTTGGCTTTAATTTCGTCAAGTTTTTCTTGAATTCAGGTTTGTGTAATTGCAATAATTTGCACCGAAAATACAACATGTCATAAAGTTCACCGATAATATTAGATAATATTATTTGCATAATATGCCTTTTTATTAAATATACAATTTCGTGTAAAAGTAATGACACTAGTGTTAAAGTATGACGAAGAAATTTAGCATCTATGTGTACGAAGCACATGATAAAATGGGACAACATCTGCCAGTCTGGTCAGGAAATTCAGGTGTAAACCATAACAGAACCACAATATAATCTAAAAAATAACGGAAAATCAGATCGCGATCAATTAGTGATTGAAAATAGCAAGTGATATGCTCATTCAGTCTTCTAGCTGGATCTGGGACATTTAAAGGGGCATTGAGAGATGTATCGATATACTAAATGAGCAAATAACGTAAAGATAATCATCAACATAGTCCAAATCCAAAATATCATATAATTCCGACATCGCCTTTCATGCCAAACTAAGCAAATAACGGCACTTCCGGGTTGAGATTTGCCGCGAAAGTCCGTGAGTAAAACTTAGCATAACTTCCGAATTCAGCACCTTAGTTTCGATATGATCATATCGAAACTACGAAAATCATGAAATTTTATATGATAAACGGCGAATGTTAGTAAACTGTTTCAAATGGTAGTTAGTATATAGGCTATGCCTAAATATTACTTTGATGCAAAAAAAAACCCTGATTTCCAGTATAATTGAGGACGCACTCCCATACGTATCTCTCAATGCCCCTTTAAATAAATCGCAATGCTATGCTATTTATAACGTTTATATCAACTTCTTATCGTGACCGTTATTCCTCCCGGGATAAAAGCGATCATTCATAATCTAATATCGTCGTTCCTTATTCTCCTATAGGCGGTTTACCAAAGCAATTGACATTGAACTAGTGCGAAGTTCATTCAATCAACCGACCTGGCTTTGACCGTGTTATCAAAATAATGTGCGCGGAACCCAAACATGTTTAAGAGTGATATTACGATGAATTTATTATGGGTTTGCGATCTATGGAAACACTTAGATCCTTTATGCACAAATATGCAATGTGTTCGAACACGCACCCTAATTGGCACGCTGTTTGTACCAAAAGACGCACACTATTTGAGTCACGTGAAATTAGTAAAACATGTTTATTGGAGCCTGAATAATCCCCTTCTTCATAAACCACCCCCTTCACCACCGATCAATGTTGCGAGGCCGTGAGCTGAAGCTGGACAATGTGAAGCTTTGTGGATCACTTCACACGTCTTCATACAGTGGTCAAAAAAGTAACTATACAGGTAATAAATGGGCTTTTAAGTCCATTTATGTTAAGTTAAGTTATGTTAAGTTAACCTTTGACCTCGATGTAGGGTCAAAGTTCACATGTGTTTCAATGGGACGTCAAAACTTTAATTTAACATGGGGACAAAAATTAAAAAATTATTGATCACAAAAAGGATATCATATTGTTGGACTGACTGTTTCTAGAGCAAAATAATTAATCACAACTTTGATCGTCGATCAATATTTTTTTACCTATGGCCTTTTGAAAAGAAAATGACAAGCCATAAAAAATAGGCCATTTTTTGTCATTTTTCACAAATCCGGCCCAAATTCCAAGCTGTGCACCTTCGTATAGCCTCCGTAAAACTGCCGTAACTTCTTCATTATTCATTTAATCTAGATAAAAGTATACATTTTTTTGCAGGAAAGGGTTCAATGAATCCAACTATGATCATGAAATTGACCATTTTGGAGAAAATTATAAAAAACACGTTTTTTGACCCATTTTAGGTTTGGAAAAGATAACTCAAAATATATTTTGTCAAATTTTGTCATACTAGTTTTATTATATTCCTCATACAATTCCCTAGGAATCGTTTTTGGGTTTTTTGGAAAATATTTATTATTTTTTGAATTAGAGACCAAAAAGTGCATTTTTGGCACTTTTTGGTCTCTAATTCAAAAAATAATAAATATTTTCAACAAAATAGGCCTCCGCTATTGTGAGCATATCAACATTTGCGCAAGTGTATTGAGATTTTCGAGAAACAAAACATACGCATGCATGTATTGACCTAAATCATACACGACACTATACAAATCAAAATTCACAATTTGAGCATATAATTATAGTGTTGAGTTTGATAAATCCCCGCAGTGAAAATCGGCGAACCCGCGATGCCTGAAGAGCGAATCAAAACAGGCGCACATGCGGAGTGCATTATACACTTTCAATACACTCCGCGTATGTTAGTGTCTTGCTTTCTGATTGGTTCGACTACTTAGAGTGTATGCATTATAGGTCAATAAATGCGTATGTGTTGTTTCGAGAGATATTAGACAAATCAATGCACGCGCGCTGATGTTGATGTGTGAATAATGGCACGACCCCGAAGGGGGAGTGCTATTGTGAGCATATCAACATTTGCGCAAGTGCATTGATTTTTCTAATTTTTCGAGAAACAAAACATACGCATGCATTGACCTAATTCATACACGACACTATACAAATAAAAATTCACAATTTAAGCATAATTTTGATCTATGTAAAACAACTAAAAACACTTTAACAAGTTTGCTAACACCCGCAGTGAAAATCGGCGAACCCGCGAATCTTGAACAACGAATCAAAACAAAACGCGCACTGCGTGATTTGAACGGCGCACATGCGGAGTGCAGTGGACACTTTCAATGCACTCCGCGTATTTGCAATTCCTGCTTCCTGATTGGTTCAACACTATAAGAGTGTATGAATTGCGAACAGTGTGTGGTACTCAGATGACGATGGCCACGCGAAACCTACATTTTGAAGTCGTATTAGAATAACACGTAATCGAGAATTAATCTTATCATTATAAATTATTTTCATCGTTAACCGGGCGATGACTGTTAACAAAATTTTGAAAATGGTGCACTCCCGTTGCCATATTGGGTCGTCCGAGACGCGTGGCCATCGTCGTCTGGTGGGACTGGTTATATATTATGAAACCCCCATTGCTTTACACATTCTAGATGTCGAACTTTTTTGTCAACGTCCTTAGACGTTGACATTTGAATTCAGATTCAGGCTTTGTGGTGGAGTCTATGAATTGCTCTCATGTATCTTGAATCAGTATTCGTACCCAGATGTCTTTAAAATGTATATTAGATCTGGATATGAAAATATGAACACATGTGTTGTTCCAATTGTGGAGGAATGGTTTAAATAATATAAAACAAATGATAGAGTTTTGCAAAGTCTGCGACATTCGTCAGGTTTACTTTATTCTGTTTGGTATATAGATAATAATTCACATAGAAATCTCGTCTGTAATGGTGGCCGAGCGGTTAAGGCATTGGTTTCCTGTCCCTTTTAGAAACATTCGCCGGAGTTCGAGCCCGGTCCGGAGCGTTGTACTTCTCTTGTTTTTCTATAACATTTGTCATAAATTATATTATTCATTTAGTTTCACATTAATGGCGGTTAAAAGTGTACAAATCATTTTTTTCTCTGCGAATTATGATAATTAAAATAAAACCCTGAACTTTTGGTAGGACTTTTGACAGATTCAACAGTCAAAATGTTTTACAAATGTAACATTGAAACAATATTTTACTACAATCACGATTTAATATATTGATCTGAATATGACACATTCCAAACATCCTCATCTATATATTTAATATAAAATGTAACATTACTTATATTTTTATTCTTTGTTCAATTTTTTTTAACTAGAGTGATGTTTTCATGTTTTAATAACAATATTTTCTAACTCTTATTTACCTGTATCCTTTCTCCATTTATTTCTCCGACTTTGACCAGTTTTTAATTTAATCAACCCAGACTTATGTTTATTAAATATTCATAACCTTAAAACATTTTTTTTTTTTTTTAATTTTCAACCCAAAAGTGATTGATTTTTTACCACAACAATAATGTTGGTGCAATTTCACAATTTTTTTACCAAAAACTGATATTTTTAAAAATGATATGGTTTAATTAAAGTATTTTAGCAAAGAGTATAAAAGATATATACCAAGGTATTTGTTAAAATACATCATACACACTGTCTAATTTTTTTCTTCTTCATATTATTTCCTTTGTCCTCTGTTAATTTCATTCTAGGACGTTGACCAATTTTTTGTAAATATCTTGTTTTCCTAATGTACAAAATAATACTGAGGCGACGGGGAAAGACACCTGTTGTACGGGCAATCGGACCTCTAAGGTCGGGTAGGTCGGTCGGGTTTTTTCTTCTTTTCTTACGGCTGTTTGACTGTCCGCTTTATAATTAAAATTATGAGACAAAAAAAAGATTATTTAGTGGGCCTTTTGTGGTTTGACCTGATTTAGGTAGTGCTAATGAATAAGAGTATTACGGATTTCAAGAAAATTGTTCGAGCCCTATTTAAATTATCGACATTTTTTACTTGATACATATTTGACATGTAGGCCTAACTCTATGGGAAATGTGAAAGTCCAATTCTTGTTTAAAAGTGACCTAATTTGACTTTGCACTCTTGTTACTGAAATGATCATTCTCTAGAATTATGTGGTGAAATTTAATTGGATAAAGTGTATTTGATTGAGAACTAATAGGGCTTACCAACAGTCTATTTTTTTGGGGGGGGGGGGCGAAACCATGGGTAGTATTTTTGATTATTTTTGTTCCTCATGGGACAGCTTTTTGACACCTATTGCGAAACAGGGGTAAATTTGGCACCCGCCTTGAGGATCATAAAACGGATGCGGAATGTCGGCCATGTAAAATTCTTCCCACATTTTATCACATGAGTTACACATGCATGGCAATCACATGTGTTACACATGGACATCACATGTGTTACACATGGACATCACATGTGTTACACATGGGTATTAAATGTGTTACACATGGACATCATATGTGTTACACATGGACATCACATGTGTTACATCAAATGGTTTACACATGGAAATCACATGTGTTATATATACATGGAAATCACATGTTTTACATATGGACATCACATGTGTTACACATGAGTATTATATAAATGTGTTACACATTGACATATATTATGTGTTACACATAGACATCACATGTGTTACACATGAGTATTAAATGGGTAACACATGAGTATTAAATGGGTAACACATGAGTATTAAATGGGTTACACATGGATATTATATATATTACACATGGACATCACATGTGTTACACATAGATATGTATCAAATAGGTTACACATGGACATCACATGTGTTATACATGGACTTCACGTGTGTTGCACATGATTATCGAATGGGTTACACGTGGAAATCACATGTGTCCAACATACAGTAACGAGTGGTAGAATCATCTCGCATATCTCATTGAGAAATCATCGATCAGTAACTGTCCAGGGAGGATTCAAGCCATCCGATGGGCATATGTCGGTTAATTCACTTACTATAGCCTATTTTATGTATTGCTTTGTTTTGACAAACCCGTCGAGAAGGTCGTGTATTGATTCTGAACAGAAAAGCAAATTAAAGAGAGCCACAAGAAATCAGACGGCCAGTGTCAGAAACAGATTCAAGGTAGTCTTTAATTTCCAGCAAAAAGAAATTGTGCGAAAATGTAGGACTATGTGCAGCGTGGACGATATATTAAGTGTTACAATCGCAGTTACAGTCATCAAATCATTTCAAATACAAACGATGATATAACTTATCAATAAATCATTTTATGAAAGCGTAATATATTTTCGATGGAATACATCGCATGTTATAAACACTTTCCACGCGGCAGGCGTCAGCAGACGACATTCCAATATTGCACAAAATGTTTTAAAAATGTCAACACTATTGACAGACATTACCATATTTGGAATCAGCATAAGGAATGCATTCAAATAAAGTACAAACATGCCAGTTTTGGTTCAGTGATTCTTGAGATAGACCTTGAAAGTTAGGAAAGGTTTGTGAGATATTTGCTTTGAATGGTAAAACTAATAGCCGTGTGGAAAGTGTCAAGATGATTATATTTGTTTTATACCACCATTTGTCACAATTCTGCCCCCCCCCCCCCCCCCCCCCAAAAAAAAAGGAAAAACGTAGTAACTACATTTTTGATGAACTGAGAAAAATACGATTATGTGTTTATTGCAGTGCCTCTGAAGAGTTTATTTAATTCAAGAACATAACTATGGTACAAGTACTGGTAATACAAACATCTTTATTCATACTTATCAACTGCAAAACACATTGTATTTCTCTCAGTTCATCAAAAAATAGTAGTTACTGCGTTTTTCCTTGTGGGGCAGCATTCTACACATCTCGGACGACGCTGGACACGGTCTGCCTAAATTTGCCAATTTAGTTTAACACGTAATATCGCGAATACCCATCGACAAATAATAAATATCACATTCCTAGGTTCAACTAAATTAGATAAGCCCAAAACCAATGGAGTTGGATAACCAACTCCAGCCCAAGTGTCCTTTCATTACATTTTTGCAAGTTTAACATATTAAAGTAGTCACGTTTGTAGCTCGAGATTTTATATTATGCCCCTCAATTTTGAGGCGAAATGGTAGAAAAGGGATAGTCATAGGCGATACCTAATATTCTGGCTGTATGATTAGTTTATGATTATTGGGTAAATAATGACAATTTTGATAAGTATTACAAATGCATTGTAGGTATGTGTTAATTCTTCGCGACGGATATCATCATCTACAATGTACCTCCGTGGATGGTTAAGGCGTTGGACTGTTAAACAAATTGATTTTTCGACGCGTGATTTCGAAGCTTCACCGTGGTCACTATATTTGTCACAAATTAAGTTGTTTTCATCAGTTAAACATTATAATTTTGATTTATACTATACAAATGTTTTTTTCCCTTCTGAAATATGACATTTGAAATATTTAGAAAAGATGCGGGTTTGTTTTTCAAGAACACGGCGGATATCGGAGAGGGGCGCATTTTGTTATTGTTCAATCCAGTAGTGTTGCCGTCGTGTTCTTACGATACCAGGTGGGGCCTTGCCAATATCATTTCGCATGGCCGCCATCGTCTGATCCTTCTTTTGGTATTTTTTACGCCCTCCTTCACGTACATGACATGTTCACGCTGTTTAGGATAGAGGGCGACAGACATGTTTTCCTATAATAATACAGACCAGACGACGGTGGACACGAATGGCTGTATATTTTTAATCTCTGTTGGTTTCAATGTACAATTGAATTTTGATAGTATGACCCCAGAAAATTCGTCACACGTTGGGACTAAATAATTTTATCCTAAAACCGCTGGAGTTGGATAACCAACTACAGGGTCGGTGTCCTTTTTTAATTTAATCCGTCGTTAACCGTTCATCCCATTCGCTTGATCACAAACCTCGTACGCATAATTTACCTTGAATATTCGTGAATGAGCCTATTTCCGGCTTCGTCTGATACAGATGGGGCAGCCACTGAATTTCAATCTGACAAGACCTGGTGTAAGTGAGATTTTGGACCGATATTATCATGTCCTGGACCATGGTGCGGTTATGCTGTTTTTGGATAACAGACGGTTCTGTTTCCAAAACATTGGCATTTTTAAAAGAGTTCTACAACCAGAAATGTCAAAAATGTTAATGAAAAGATTTAAAAGCATCAAATGGTACATGGAATCGTTCGCAACGATCGTATACATGTATATCATTATGTATAGTCAATTAATAATATAATCATGAGTAGTATGGCAGCCAAACCTGCAGCCAAGGCACATTGGGCTATTCCAGATAAAATCCCCCCCCCAAAAAAAAAAAATTAGAGGAACTCGGAATTCCACATTTTTTCAATAGTCGAGGCTTAGAATTACAGAAATATTTGTTTTGCAATTATTCAGCCACCCTATAGAGGAACTCTGAACTCCAGACTTTTTTCAAAGCATAGCCTGAAATTTCATCAAATTTCTCGGAATTCCGAACAAATTTATATTAATAACGTTCCAGGAATTAATTCCAAACACATTTTCAATTCCCATACCCTTAATCCCTGGAATTCCAGATTTATTTTTGAATAATATTTTGTTCCTCTATAGGCCGGGGTGCTTTTTTTTTTTACTAATCAACATTTGTCAAATGTATTCCGTTTTAATACGGAATAAAGCAAAATTCACTGAATAAAATGATTTTTTAAAAAAATTAAAAAGTCAACTGTTTTTCAAATGTTGATTAGTAAAAAAAAATTGCGGACGGGGTAGTCTTCTGCGTTAGACTCTTTTATGTACCGATCGAGGGCTCACTCACTGTGACTGCTCCCCCATATAGACCGCTCCCCATCCTCTGATATTACCCCGGAAAAGCAAAAGGGTCTACTTACTTTGGATTTGACCTTTCGACCTCCGTATACTGTTACACTGCGCTACATCCAAAATTTGGGATGAATGCGTAATGAGCAAATTGTTCGTGTGGGATTTTGCGGGGGATCAAATTGACCAATGGCAGACACGATAAATACGAAGTACATGTATTATACTGTCTTCCTCGTCGAATTTTGAGATAAATCAAAATGGCCATTTTAAGCACTGGATAGCCGCCGTTCGGTCTAAAATTGCAGCTTAAGGAGTAAGCCTTGACATTGGTCCTCGCCCAAAATAAAGCATCGTCTCTAGTGTGCTTAAAGCGCAGGTCATTGGTAGCTCCAATGTCAGTAGACCGTGTACATGGGAGCGGTTTTTGGCATGGCCAAGTATCAGAGGGTGTTGTTCAATTGTGTGACAGTGAAATTACACACGGTTTTACAAAGTGTCTACGGGGGAGGGGTGTATTTTTTTCTGGAATAGCACATTGCTTCATATACATCATCATCATCATCATCAATACGCTTTTCTCGTCTTTATTCGACATTGCGTGTTTTTAAAATTAGCTAACAATAAACGTCCATAAACGGACACCCCTTCCGCTACGATAGAGGCCCGGATTTAACCGTTTTTCCTGAAACCTAGGAATATATGGAATATATTTAATTGATTAATTGGTAGATTGATTTCTCACCCCTTTTTGTTTTCTTTTCCTATGTATATAGCCAGTTGGAATTGCCTATTACTACCGATATCTACCATTATATTGATCATCATCGGGATATTGAAACAAAGTAAGGAAGCATATGTAATAATCGTGTTATTGTACACTGCAAAAACTCCGGTGTTAAATATGCAACACTGAGCCGGTGTTACGCTCCTGGTGCTAATGTTGGTGTTAGGTCAACACCATAGGAATAACTGATGTAACACTTCTCATGGTGTTAATTTTTTTGTGTTAAACTTGGTGTAAGAATAACTCCCATGGGTGTCACTATTCCACACATGCGCACGGGGGTGGGTTATATTGGTTTTTTAACACTTTGGATTGTATATTTATACATTTGATCTGGTGATTCGATCTGCAACATACACCATTCCATAATTAAATGGCAAGTAAGACCATTAATTCACAAAAACGTTCAAGTTTTAATAAATTTGAACTGTTGAACAGTGAAATATGTTATTTGCAAGTATTTTATTGTTAAAGTACTTCAACTTATCTAACATTAATATTTTAACACCAGAAGGTGTAAACAAAATAATATTTTAACACCAGAAGGTGTAAAGTTTTTAATGTTTTAACACCAGAAGGTGTAAAATTGTTACTGGTGTTGTCATATTGTAACACCCATTGGTGTTATATTTAACACCAACGTTGTAACACTAGTGATGGTGTCATTTTAACACCAGTTGGTGTGGTCCTATAGTGAATCCGTACTGGTGTTAAATTTAACACCCGTGGTGTTAAATTTAGCACCACAGTTTTTGCAGTGTAGGTCTACGTCTAGAGTTTAAATGTTAGACTGGTAAATTGCATATAATATAGATTATATGTTACAAGTCTAGTGATTCATTACACCAAAACAATATAAACTTGGGATATTCTGATAATTTAACACCAGTGTAATGGTTTGTATCGGTTTGTGCAAATACCTGTCAGGGTCTTCCAGGGTCTTTATTTCCTACCCGTTGATGCCCAGGGGGGGGGGGGGGGTGTCGAAGGTGTTCCATGGTTCACACCTCTAAGAAAACCACTTTCTGATTTGTATTAACGATACTTACACCATTCATAGGGAACTGATATCAACATGATCAAGGCATCAGGATCAACATTTTCATTTTCGTCTTCAGATTAGCGACATAAAGCCGGATCTTAAAGCGCGCAAAATTGGCGCAAAAGGACATAATTGTGAACGCTGCTTGCGCGCAAACCATCACTCCAATAAAAGCCCATACACTCTACATTCCGGGTGTTTCAACTTTTGGAAAGTGCATTAAAAAAACCCAGTTGTGATCATTTTTGGTTTATATGTCCCGATCCCCATCCGATCTCATTTCCCTTAAATCCCTTCGACTTTCCTTTTCTATATTTCGAAAATATTTGTTCTTATAACCACATCAAATACTTTATTTAAGAATAAAATTACACAATTTATATTTCTTAAATTCCTATAGGTGAAGCTCTCCGATGTTATTCATGTTGGGATGTCGATGGGGAAGATGAATCCTCAAGACCAGCCTGCCACACACCATCATCCAGTATTATAGATCTATTATCTTGTCAAACTAAACCACCATCAGGGCAAAGCACAAATCTTAGATGCACCAAATACTATGGAAATATAACTGCTACTGGTAAGCATAGGTGTTGTTGTAGACCTTCCTGCTACACTCCAACATCCAGTATTATAGATCTATTATCTTGTCAAACTAAACCACCCTCAGGGCAAAGTACAAATCTTAGATGCACCAAATATTATGGAAATATAGCTGCTACTGGTACGCATAGGTGTTGTTGTAGACCTTCCTGCCGCACTCCAATATATCCAGTATAATAATTTTGTCAATCTGAACCACCATCAAAAAAGCACAAATCTTAGATGCACCAAATACTATATATCACTGTTAATCCGGTTGTGTAAAAAAGACGTTACACAACCACACTGTTTAACAAACATGAAACTAGCAACCAGTTGTTTAAATAGAAGTACACAACTTATGTAAAATGTTGCACAACCTTGTGAAAGTTTACAAGAAGTTGTGTGAAAATGTACACAATTGTGTAATTTTTTAAACAATAGTTGCTAGGTTCATATATTAAACAGTGTTGTGTAATTTTCTTACACAACCGATTTAGCTAGATTTACAGTGTGGAAATATAACTGGTGCTGGTAAGCAGATGTTGTAGACCTTCCTGCCACACTCCAACGTCCAGTATAATAGATCTATTATCTTGTCAAACTGAACCACCATCGTGGCTATGCTATGGATATATAACTGCTACTGGTAAGCATAGGTGTCGTAGACCTTCCTACACCACTCCAATATCGAGTATAATAGATATATATTATCTTGTCAAAGTAAACCACCATCAGATCTAAGCACAAACCTTAGATTCACCAACACAAATACAAATACTATATGGAAATATAACTGGTGCTGGTAAGCAAGGTGTTACATCCAGTATAATAGATCTATTATCTTGTCAAAGTAAACCATCATCGGGACTAAGCACAAATCTTCGATGCACCAAATACTATGGAAATATAACTGCTGCTGGTAAAGCATAGGTGTTGTATACCTTCCTGCCACACTCCAATATCCAGTATAATAGATATATTATCTTGTCAAACTAAGCCACCATCAGGGCTAAGCACAAATCTTAGATGCACCAAATACTATGGAAATATAACTGCTGTTGGTAAGCAAAGGTGTTGTAGACCTTCCTGCCACACAGATCTATTAACTTGTCAAACTAAACCACCGTCAGGGCAAAGCACAAATCGTATGCACCAAATACTATGGAAATATAACTGCTACTGGTAAGCATTAGGTGTTGTAGACCTAACTGCTACACTCCAACATCCAGTATAATAGATATATTATCTTGTCAAATTAAGCCACCATCAGGGCAAAGCACAAATCTTAGATGTACCAGATTATCTGGTCTATGATACTATGGAAATATAACTGGTACTGGTAAGCATATAGAAGTTGTAGACCTTCCTGCCACATTTCAATATCCAGTATAATATATCTATTATCTTGTCCAACTAAACCCCATCAGGGCAAAGCACAAATCTTAGATGTACTAAATACTATAAGTGGTGCTGGTAAGTGTTGTAGACCTTCCTGCCACACTCCAATATCATAATTTATATATTATCTTGTCAAACTTTAGCCACCATCTAAGCACAAACCTTAGATGCACCAAATATTATGGAAATCTGGTAAGATTAGTAAATGGGTTTAATGAGCGTTCGGTTTCTCCGATATATGACTCAGAGCAAAATATTCTTGGTAGTCTGACCCTGGGATGGAATCAGGTACACTTGGCCTACATTAAAGAGTTCATTAAATACCAGGTTTTAGAGCACAGACTTCCTAGTTCCACCTTGTCCGAGGTACAGTACCATATCCCAACACATGCATAACCGTCATGACCGTGTGGAATCGAAAGATAAATTTCAAATTAAAGGGACATTAAGTGGTGTTGAAAAGTTTAAATGTTTAAAAATTTACTTCAGAATTCAAGATGAACATTAAAAATCGCCATTATTGTTGTTCCTACTAACAAAAAACACAGCAAAACTAGATTTAAACAATATCATCGCTATTTATTGAAAAACGCCCTCTATGCAAATATGGTTCGCGTTATGTATCACGCGTACTGCACGGGGATACTGTCGGACGTAAAATGCTGGTCCCGCGGGATAAGCATTTTTGAATCGACGTTTTCTTGTACAAAAAGAGCTGATTTTTCTTAATCCTTATAGGTGTAAGTTCATACATGTAATACAATTATAAAAATAAACTAATCTCAGTTTTTATCATAATTGAGGGCGCTGCCTCCAACACATCTCTTAGTGTCCCTTAAAGTATAACTGTTGTATTTGTAAGAAAAATGAATAATCAAAATACAAGTACTTCAAACTATTGTCCCGTGGAAGAAACCTCTCAATCCGTCCTCATGGAGAGTTTTAAAACCATTAGCAATGACAATAATATACCCTTTTGTTTTATATATTTCAATTTTTATCACAGGTTTCAGCTACAACGGTCTGCTAAGAGACTGCATTAGCGTAAGAGCAGACGTAGATCCAGGGGACGTTTGTCTAGACAACGAGGCTGCAATACAGTATCTAACTCTCGTCATTCCAAAACCGATACCTGATGACAATATCGTATTTGAAGGAAGTTTGTGCTTCTGCGCAGGTGATAAATGTAACGCGGGAAATCGGAACACAATATCAAGTATCGTCTGTTTCCTGTCATGCGTCTTTAGATTGACTTTAAATCACCTTATTTGGTAACGTTTGTGCTTTTTTAGGTCTGATGGGCGTGGCACAAAATGGGCGTGATAAGAAAAGGAGGATTGAGTATGGGAAGAGGTAGGGATTGGCATCTTGTTGTAAGTTGTTATAAACCTGGTCTTTGTATCTGTATCTGCAAGCGTTGTCATGGTTGGTTTTACTCCAACAAAACGGTAAAAACCGCATCCCGCTAGATTTGACAAAGCGCGCGGAGCTAGATTTGATCTACATCTACAGAAATACTCAACAAAGTATCTTTCAGGCAATATCAGGATGAGATGAATAATGGCGCCGGTACGGTTGAATCAACACGGCAAAAAAAACCAGGAGTTAAATGATATGAATACATTTTTAAAGCAATTAACGGTATTGGTGTTGTACACAGATGGTGACAGGGTATTTCAATCAGTGATGGTACGAGGAAAAAACTATTAGTTACCGGCTGGAGTTTTGTTGCTTTGATAGGAAGTCAAGAGTGGCGTTTTTTAACTGGTTGAGCGTTGGTTTGTTGACAAACCCGTCACATCAAAATGGACATGTTGGAGGCAAGACTCCAATTTAAGTTATGCACATCAGCTGGAAGAGCACATTTTAAGCTTTAAAATGATACCTTGTTGAAGGAAATCGGACTTTGAAATCACAAGATATAATTTTAAGAACAATAATTTTTACTATTATTTTCTTTATATTTCACCAACTTTATTGGCTTCTATTTCAAAACCGTGTTTGCCGACAACATGTCCTTTTTGATGCGACTGGTCACGATTGCAGACGGAAGGCTGTTCCGGTGCGGAATTGTGCCTGGTCTCAAACTAAATGTTTTTTGAAATCATAGTATGTGTTTTTGAAAGCAGATTTTGATATAACACAAAATACGTGAATAATGCCAGTAAAAGAATCCGCAATTTTTTGCGAATGTTGCTGAGAAAACAGAATCAGACACACCGGTAGACATAGAGTTGCATTAAGGATGTACTTGAATGGTTATCGATCATCCTTTGAATTTAAAATCAGGAACTAGCAATTGTAGCCACAGCTAAAACATTGGGGTGGGGGGATAAGCTCATAGTGTATAGTGGTATGTCAGGTTGCAATTTGTTTGCTACATTCTACCTATGATAACCAACAGCATGTAAACGACAATTTTGACAACTTGACAATATTTTGCTGGTAATGTGTTCATCAGCGCTTAATGGAGACAACCAAATTGTGTTGTAGTTGACCTGTTTGTGTTACACACAGAGTGTCAAAAACTGGGTCCAAAATGGACAAGCTAATACTTATTTGTTAATAATATGTGAATTTCTTCTCAAGTATTTAAACATTAAGGATTGTATTCTTTCACGGTTATAGTAGATTAACAGAGTTTGGCCGGTTTGCCATTCAGTATAGGTAATATCTTCCAATTGAGGGGAGGCAGTGATTTGAAATCTTAATCGTAATCATTATATTGACACATTATGATTCAGTGTGGAAGGTCGCACAATTACCAATCTCCGATATGCTGATGATACCCCCTGATAGCGAGAACTTGGAAATGAACTTCAAGATCTAATATACAGAGTAAAAGCAGCCACGCCAGTGAGAAGTTTGGGCTCTTCCTGAATGTTAAGAAGACCAAAGTCATGATCTGTGGAGATAACAGCAACCAACAAGTGAGAGTCGATAACACTAAAGTAGATTGTGTTGACACCTTCAATTTCCTTGGATCACTCATTCTTAAAGATGGTTCAAGCTCGGGGGAGATAAAAAAGGCGACTGGCCATGGCTAAAACATCAGCAAATGCGCTATCAATTATTTGGAAGTATAGAGGAATCACAAAGGCCACAAAAGTACGCATTATGAAGGCATTAATCTTTCCGGTTGCTATATATGGAGCTGAAACGTGGTCTGTGGGAATTGCGGATTCAAAGAAAATATCAGCATTCGAAATGTGGTGTTGGCGCAAGATGTTAGCAATATCATGGAAAGAGCATAAGACCAATGAATTTGTCAGAAGCCAGATTGGGGACCAAACTTCTCTGTGTAATAAGATCATGCACAACAAACTGTAATTCTTTGGACATATTGCTATGGACGAGAAGGTGACAACCTAGAAAAGGTGATAACTCATGGAGCTGTCGAAGGAACTCGTAACGTGCCAAAACTCCGCTGGACTGATGGCATTAAGGAAGCAACAGGTTTATCTCTTATCTCTGCACATCGCATGTCACAAAATAGACAAGACAACGATGGCGCTCCATCATCAATAGGGTCACAAAGACTCAGCCATGATTCATAGAACGACAACGATGATGCTTCCCTGTGTCTTGAATCACATCGTAGGTAGTTTTCTCATGCCGTTGTCCAAATTGATTCCCTTTTTAGATCAATTTGAACCGGAAATCAAGATTTGTTTTGAAAGTTGGTCTTGAAAATCAGGGAATTTTCCGAATTGAAAATTTGGTGAATTCCAGTCAAATTGGAGGAAATGGTTTTTAACCTGCTTGTTTATACACATCATCACGTATTGCTCAAAATGTGTGTGTCCAATGTATTTGTTTGAACATTCCACAGCCTAGCCTCAGTGTATGTGCCATCTGATTCTTACTAAGGGAGCAAATCAAAACTCGACCGCGCGGCAACCGCCGGTTCCGCCCGGTTGGACCGCATATCATTGTTTAGAACAACAGAAACCGGCTGCAACCGACCGGAACCGCACGGATCCGGCGGTTGCCGGGCGGTCGTGTCTTGATGTGCTCCCTAAGTACTACTTTACACAAAATATTTGACACCGATTTTTCAGAAATCTTTCCCAATTTTCTAAGTATATCCCAAGAATTACTGAACCAATACTGGGCATGTTTGTAATTATTTCAATGTATTTCACATGGTGATTCCAAATGGCTATGAAATGTAACAATTTTGACATATTTGAAACATAATGTGAAATGTTGGATTGTTGTCTGCGGACGCCTGCCGCGTGGAAAGTGTTAAATATAACGGATTGGATTACTTCACAAGTTTTCAGCTCTTCCGTTTGTTGTGGATCCAGTTTTTGGGGGACACGGTGTACACAACCATTTTCGACCTGGTGTTAGCATGGTCATGATGGTAGAGCTTGTATGTTGACCGATGAATCCACCAAACACTGTGTCTCCATTAATATTATAAGCTCTATATAAATTTAAAGAACAAAATTACAGGCAAATGGGACAAGTATCACAGGCCAACTAATTGGTGACCATCAGATTCATGATTAAAGGGCTGAGCAGACTCCACAACGCTCAACTCTTTGCGGGGTCTCACACGTGCGTAGTAGCTCCACCACAACACAATGACGCAGCCTGATTGGTCAACGGCATGGTCAACGCTTGCGCTCATCGTTGGAGCGTTGTGGAGTCTGCTGAGTCCTTAACCATGTTAACAGTGTCGAAAGAGTGCAACTGCGTCGTCGAAAGAGTGCAACTGCGTCAGCATTCAGATGCGTTCCGTTGAGTCGCTGAGCAAGGTGGTCCTTTTGGCCGTCCAGTTCCTTGTATATAATTACAATGATAGTGTTATTATAGTAGTAAAGACTTCTGTCATTGGTAGGTACCAAATACCAGTCCGGGGGGAAATGTCCAGTTCTGGAGTTGCGTATTTGTTTATATGCCATTATGTTCAGTGTAAGAGTTTACTGTGAATAAATGAACAGCTTTCTACTGATGATAGCAGAAAGCACTGATACTTTGAGTATGAGTTTTAATAACAATTCTTCCATATCACTATCAGACAATAAGGCCAAACAAAGAAGAAGGTCTATCTCAGAAGTCCGCCTGCATTGGTATGTGAAATGAGCTACGGTGCGTAGGTCTAAGCGCTGGGGGATAAAAAACTTCTTTATTTTTTTGGATTTTTTTTTTTTTTTTTAAAGTTTAAAAAAGTTCTCTGTAAGCTTGGATAAGCAAAAAAAATCGCACAGCACTTAGCTTTTTTGCACAATGTTTCTGAGACAGACTTTCTTCTTTGTTTGGCCTAAGCACACACATATTTGCTGACGAAGGCATAATTGAGAACAGAATTACATGCAAATGGGAAGAGTATTACAGGCCAATTTGTGACCATCAAATTCATGATTAACGGTGTCAAGTTATCGAAAGAGTATAACTGCGTCAGCATTCCGAGATGCGTTCCTTTGAGTCGCTGAGCAAGGTCCTTTTGGCCGTCCAGTCCAGTTCCTTGTATAGAATTATAATGATAGTGTTAGTAGTAGGACTTCTGTCATTGGTAGGTACCAAATACCAGTCCGGGCTAATGTCCAGTTCTGGAGTTGCGTATTTGTTATAACATTAAGTTCAGTGTAAGAGTTTTATGTGAACAAATGAACAGCTTTCTACTGATGATAGCAGAAAGCACTGATACTTTGAGTATGAGTTTTAATAACAATAACAATTCTGCCATATCACTATCAGACAATAAGGCCAAACAAAGAAGAAGGTCTGTCTCAGAAGTCCGCCTGCATTGGTATGTGAAATGAGCTACGCCTAAGCGCTAGGTCTAAGCGCTGGGGGCTAAAAAAACTACTTTATTTTTTTGGATTTTTTTTGTTTTGATTTTTTGATTTAAAAAAAAAGTTTTATAAAATTCTCTGTAAGCTTGGATAAGCAACAACAGAAATCGCACAGCACTTAGCTTTTTTGCACAATGTTTCTGAGACAGACTTTCTTCTTTGTTTGGCCTAAGCACACACATATTTGCTGACGAAGGCATAATTAAGAACAGAAATACATACAAATGGGAAGAGTATTACAGGCCAATTTGTGACCATCAAATTCATGATTAACAGTGTCAAGTTATCAAAAGAGTAAACTGCGTCAGCATTCCGAGATGCGTTCCTTTGAGTCGCTGAGCAAGGTCCATTTGGCCGTCCAGCCAGTTCCTTGAATAGAATTATAATGATAGTGTTAGTAGTAGGACTTCTGTCATTGGTAGGTACCAAATCCCAGTCCGGGCTAATGTCCAGTTCTGGAGTTGCTTATTTGTTATGCCATTATGTTCAGTGTAAGAATTTTCTGTGAATAAATGAACAGCTTTCTACTGATGATAGCAGAAAGCACTGATACTTTGAGTATGAGTTTTAATAAAAGTTCTGCCATATCAGACAATAAGCACAGACATATATATCTGCTGACGAAAGCTTACATTGTGTTGTTTAAAAATGTCTGATGATTAAATAGGATACCCTCCACAACATTATTTTTAAATATTTTATATTTATTATCCTCCATACAACACATAATGTTATTGTAACATACAATCATCATAGCATTATATAAATGTTGTATAGCTTTTTCTCATCAAATATCTGCGCTGCATTTCGTATGATAGTCCTATACAATAGAGAAGTCACTTGTTTGTAGTGGAAATTGATTCAAAACATTCGTGAACATTTAAATCATGCATCAATACAATAGCTATGAATTACGAATCATCTAAAATTGCAATATATGTTATAGATAAAATAAAACATTTCCTAGGAAAAAATCACAGATAGAGGGCGTTCCATGAAAAAAATCACAAAACTATTCCTTTAAGTTTGTAACGCTTGACCGATTATACAGAGATCCAAGTTCGTAAAAAACGTAGTCCTGTTTATTTTACGCCATGATCCGTAAATACTTTTAAATCGTGATCAGATATCACATCACATAGTGTACTCAATGTTTTCACAAGGAGAACCAGGAAATACAAGCACATGTAGGCCTATGTCATTTTAAGCATTGTAATTTGTATATGGGTTTGTTTGAATAAACTTTAGCATTTATTTTCAAACCTTCAAATTTTGACACCGACCTTTGAATGCGTAATACAACCCTCAATTTACCCGTCTGTTGTACGCACTCAGCCACCGTATCGTTCACATAATAGAACGCACTGACCTTAACAAATATCACACAAAACACTAGGTATATAAAATATATGAATCTAACTGTGCACTTTGTGATCAGTCAGGAAGACACTGTGAACTGAATCAGAAATATATATGTTTATCAGGCTCACATGTACATGGGCATGAAAGTGAAGTTTTAGATAACCATGGTTGAATTGAACTATTAAATTAAACTATATTCGGTTAATCGCGATTTGGTTTATGACTATGAGGCGTTTTCATTTCATCGTTTCGTTTGGTGTTGTGGTGCTATTTCTATAAGGGCGTAGACGCCTTTAGTCAATTTGATATATATAATATAGGCAAATTAAGAGTATAGTGTAAATTTGTTACAATTCAAACATAGTAATAAAGAATAACTACACTAATTATATAATATTAAAACCATATCTGTATAGCGCCTAACATCGAGATCCATTGTAAGCGCTTAAACATAGACACAATACATACCGTATACATTTAAAAACAAATATATAGAAAAGTACTGTACTTAAAATGATAGGTCGGTATGCACAAAACAACTTAAAACCACCGTGTATTAATCAGACTAGACTTTTAAAGTTGGGAAGATTTCTGAATAATCTGTTTTGTATAATGGCAAAACCAATAGCCGCGTGGACAGTGTTAAGACATGCTTCAGGCCTATAGCAACTATTTATGCATATAATTGTAAAGGATGCAATCATACCTGGTTAATGAATTTAATAGAAATGTTGTATAGACTTCAGACTTTTATATTATATTAAACAAAAAAGGTATGTCTATTATGATAAAGCAATATTTTTCCGGATAACTTATGTTAGCAAAATGTTGATCTCGGGCCCTTCTGTATTCAGAGGTCTTTAATTGATAAAGATGTGCGTAGTGAACCAAGGACTGTATAAGCTATATTAAGGACACGTCTGTTATCATATGAATACCAATCCAAGATTCAAGGATGTGTAATTTCTTATATATATGCCTATATCGAAGGTGTCATGCCATTAGCCCCTCTAATAGCTGCCAGTTGCCGTTTATATGCTGAGCAATTGATAAAACAAAAAGTGACTCAGAGCAGCTATTGCAAATATGATATTTTTGTTCAGATACATTGTGATTTGAAAAGTCACTATCTGCAATAGTTGCCATATGCTATATATACACTTCAGGTGCTAATAGGCCATTCTGCACTGTAAAAATACAAAATATTAACACCCGGCAGCCATTGTAGATAGGGCATTGTGGTTCCAGACCCTCGATATATCGTATGTATCAGATTCTTACCAGATAAGGACACGTACTTTCTATAATAATACTCAATCAAATATCTTTATTGAATCAAAATGTGAACTTATGACTTCAATCCATCTTTATACTTACTGGCTTATATTGTTCAATAAATTTAGCAATTGAAAGATATATCAAATGAAATACTCGTACTGAATAAAGCAATGATGAATAAAATGTAAACAAAATAATGAAAATGTTCAAAGTACCACATCTTTTAATATTATGCAACTTTTATTTCAAAATCAAAAGACTATTATGAATTCTGATTACTAGATTTTCACGTGCCGTTTAGTTTTAACATTACATAACAGATTTTTCAGAAACCGTTCCCAACTTTCAAGGCCTATCTCAAGTATACTGAACCAATACTAGGCATGTTTGTACTTATTGCAATGTATTTCTCATTCTCATGGTGATTCCAAATAATTGTATGGTAATGAAACTCAAGAATGTTGACATCTTTGAAACATTTTGTGAAATTTTGGATTGTCGTCTGCAGACGCCTGCCGCGTGGAAAGTGTTAAAGCTGGGTGTTTGCTGGATTGCTGACCCGATGTTCAAAACTTGATGTTTTCTATTCTACATGAAGGTCACTCCTTAAAATAGTCGTATTCCAAAGTTTGAGTTGCATAACTCCAATGGTTCTTATTTTAGAAGCACAAGGTGACATGACATTCAAATTTGCCCATTGAGTAGTACACAAACTGGTCGGGTGGTTAACCACTTTGGGCAGTAAATCACTGCATTTTGGTCTATAAAGTCTAAAAAAAAAAAGGAACATATCTTGCGCCAAATATTTAGAGAAATAATGAAAACAATATGGGGTTTCTTCTGATATCAAAATATGTTGGTGGGCAAAAAAACCTTAAGTGATCGGAACATCCACATTTTCATGCTTAACACTTCCCACCATATATTCAAAACGGATTATTCAGAAACCTTTCCCAGCTTTAAACAAGATATCTCAAGAATTACTGAACGAATACTGGGAATGTTTGTAATTATTTTAATGCGTTTCTCAATATGGTGATTCCAAATATGGTGATGAAATTCAATAACTTGGAAATTTTGATGATTTTTGTTGTTGACATTTTGGAACTGTCGTTTGCAGACGACTGCCACATGGAAAGTGTTAGGTAGTTGTTTGACCATGTTCCTTTAATTGACTACCGTATGTCAATAATAGTGTTTCTAGAAATGCTAAAAAGTTTAAAAATAAAACATAAACAAACAATGATCAATAATACGTACAGTTTCAGGCCTCTATACCGTATACAGTGCATGTACACAATACAACTGAATATATAAAAATCATATTCACACTCAACCTAACCTCGAAAAAGATTGACTTTTCGCAACAATAAATAGTCCTATGCTCCATGAACTTGACTGCACACAGACAATGCCTACCTGTAGATATACCTTTGCTAAGGCAAGTGCGGCACGCCCTGACATTTTACTGTCTTTTTTCTCATATATACCAGACTAGACCATTATTTTAGAGGTAAGGTAGATGAATAGTGTATAAATATTAACCGAATTTTGTTAAAATTACCTACGATTATGAGCTTTTTCTAGTTTTGTTATGAATTATATACCGTTGATCAAGATATGCGGTCGACTAAGTCAACACATATCTTCAATAATTTTTGATATAAATGTGTATTTTATTTGGTCAAATAAGTACCGCAACCCCCATTCCAAAAGTGCAAAACTTTTTTCGGTTCAATCGGGAAAAATAATAAGGTATAGAAAAGTGAGATATCTACCCACTAGGTGCGGTCTAATACTGAGGCCATGTTAGCCGTGGAATTATGATTTGATAAAAAACAGCTAAAATACAACTAAATCTACTGGGTTCGTCGACACACAAATACCGTATCCGTTCCGTTTTTTACTCTACAACCACGATGGGATTTTATTTTATCAGCTTTTGAAGTTTTCACCAAATATTCAAGTTGTGAATAGTTGTTACGGCTCCACCTAACTTCGGGTTTGCCCCGGTGGTGGTTTACAATAAGGGCCTGATAGCTCGGGTTTGACTGACCGAGAAGTGGAACATTTAGTGTTGGATTATTGGATTTAATAAAGGCCGCAACCATGGACAGACTGTTGAGATTCTGGTGCGTTGTGCTGATATTTTGTATCACAGGTATGTACATAATATAGAAATTGAATTAAGCACCAAATGTAATTAGTTTAATATATGAAAAACAATATATGATACGTAACATCTGAAATATATGATACATAAACAATTACATAGCATTGTTGAAGCAATTGTCATGTCGGCCATTTTGATTTAGCTTATTACGTTGAATTCAACTTTGAATAGACCTTTAAAACTTTTGAAGGAAGTGCAAATATTGCCTTTACGATTTAAATATAAAATGAAAAGGGAATTATATGACATAGGCCTATTATACTATAGATCTTTTTCATTTCCTCCTTTGAAACCTTCATGATAAAAAGTTCTTTGAAATCAAGTATTTCGCGTTAATGCCTCTTCAATTTGCGTTAGTTTTTACCTGTATAGATTCTTTGGTACGTGCAAAACCGTGGCCAAATGGTCAACTTAGGAAATTAGGAGTGCTCTTTCAGAAAAGGCTGTTTCTAGTTACGGGTTCGTGTTGCATTGTCTTTAACTGAAATTTAAAACTTTCCACGCGGCTATTAGTTTTACCATATGACATAACAAATTTTTCAGAAACCTTTCGCAATTTTCAAAGTCTATCTCAAAGATTACTGAACCAATACTAGGCATGTTTGTACTTTTTCAATGCATTTCACATGGTGATTCCAAATATGGTTATGAAATTTAATTTTTTTTTGACATTTTTGAAACATTTTGTGACATTTTGGAATGTCGTCTGCAGCTGCCTGCCGCGTGGAAAGTGTTAAAACACCTGCAACTTTAGAAACAAGTTAGTTTGATGATCTGAGAAATCTAGACCAAGTTCTTGCCCGTTACGTTGTTCATATTATTCTAGTCTTATCTGCATGGTTATATATACGTTTCAATTATTAAATATTTGTATATATGTATGAAAATACCCCATAATTCAACCAATCAATTGGCTCATTTAAAAAGTTGTTTGATTAGTGCTACAGAGAAACAGTAGTGCATGACCTTCTTTGATTATTTGGAGTATTCGTTCACTCAAAGTCATGTCGTTATCGTTATTTAAAATAGACCTATACAGATCATTCGGAATGGTTTTGGGTGTTTGTGCTAAACGAGGACGGTGTTAACGTTGATCTTTTTGAATCCGAGACATGACTAGGCGTTTATTCAATTCAAATACTGTTGATTCTAATGGGTGTTTTTTTAAGTGGATCTATAGGTCGGGCACGTAGAACATGGTTCGGTTTTTTCATGGATTTACCTTTAAAATGTTGTCTAAAGAACCGAAGCCTTTTTTGTCATGTGAAGGACCCAATTTGGTTCTTCAGGTTTTAATGAACCCTTTTGAAGTTTTTTTTCTTCTTGAACCTACCAAAAAGGGTTCTGGCACATTGAACAAGGTTCTTCATAAAACCCAAAACTGGTTCTGTATCACATTTGGGAACCTTTTTGGTCTGATGAGAAAACATGACAAAGTGAGTTCTTTCATTCTTTAGATTATTGAGGCAATTGAACCATGGGGGTATCCACGACCCCCCCCCCCCCCCCCCCCACTCCCCTCCTTCTTCCCCCAGTCAGCTCAAATTCTACCCCATTTTTGGGTCCCCAAACAATCGATAATGTTGAGTAAAATGTATAATTCAGTACAAATCACGCTCCTAATTTTTGCCAATGTTAACATTAAAAGCCAACATTTTGCCCCACATTTTATTCTTGCACCCCCTCCCCCTCCCGATTCTGTTTTTTTAGTGAGGTATTCAAAATGCAATTAACTTCTCTGAGCAAAGAATATAAATATAAGGAAATGTACATGTAGCTGTTAATTGTGTTCGTTTTATTTTGTAAACTATTTGTTCATAGTCAATGTGTTTTATCAAATTATCAGTCGACAGAATTGTATATGAATTGGTATATTGTTTTAATCTCTTTCCGCACACAGCACGGACAACACTAGGTAAGTCCAACGTGAATGCTTGTGAAAGAGTTGGACCAGCCATCCCGTGAGTGATCGATCTATTTAATCACCTTATTTGGTTGGGTGTGTTTAAAGAGGGGCGGGGGGACCAATAACACGAGGCATTTGGGTTGGTAAATGTATACTCGATGCAATTATTTGCGTTGATTAATTAAAGGCATATTTCCCCCTGAAGTATGCTGGAAAATCCATGAGCATGTGGTCCCGTTTGGCGAAAATCACGAGAAAAAACCATGAAACACCCGTCACATTTGCCCCCCTCTGTAGAAAATTCTTAGACATTGATCTCAAATCGCCAAATGGGATGTTTCAAACTTGCATTATCACAACCCAATTACCGATCTTAATAATGTGAGCGCCACCTCCCCCCCCCCCCCTCTCAACCCACACCCGACCAATAAGGATCGATCACTCAACGGAATGTCACCGTCACTACAAGTGGGTGGTGCATGCTGTGTTATTAAATTGCATGTTTGTTAATATGATGATAATTATTGTAATTGCATGATTTATATTTACGATTGACGTTGCATGATTGGTATTGTGATTACATGGTTTTCAGTTGCGTGCTAATATGGGTCAGAGGGTCAGGGGACCTGATTGTTAAGGAAGGAGACTATAAAACTTATACGTAAAATATGATCAAAACCGATGAATTTATGATCATTATAACCGAGTGAAGTTATCCTTTTTTTTGGAAGGAAGGAAGCCTTTTATGGTAGTTCCTCCACCCCCACCCTCCATCCATCTGACACAACTGTTTGAATCACACCAATAATATTGTAATTTGAATTGTTCAGTGCATGGGGATTAGTAATTGCATGATGAATCAAAATATATAACTGCGTATAAATAATGTGAGTAATTGCATGATGTTACTCTCATGATTCGTAAGTGAACGATAGTTAATTGTATGAGAGGGTAAAATATAACTACTCAATGCATGATGGGTACTTGTATGAGGCGTGATATCATAATTCGTAAGTGAACGATTGGTAATTGCATGAGAGGGCAAGATATAACTACTCAATGCATGATGGGTACTTGTTTGAGGCGTAATAATATCATAATTCGTAAGTGAACGATTGGTAATTGCATGATGGAACAAAATCCGGGGACAAAATAATATACTAACTAACTATAGGCGACGAAAAAAACCCTGTTCTACGGTTTAACGGACCTCTCAGGTAAAGTCGATGGGTCAGGCGGGGTGAAACTATAAATGTGATGTACATAAAAGTATACATTTCTTTTAATTAAATGAGTCAGAGAATCCATTTTAGCATCAAATTTCACTAAAAATAGGGTTTTTTTACATTTTTGCCCAAAATCACTTTTTTTGGCGGCAAATTTTTTCTTTTCAAAATATTCATGAACATTTTGGTGATTCTCCACACACAATATACAAAATCTAAATTTAAAAAGAAATAAAAAACGAATTTTCCCAAAAATTGCCATAAATTGTCGAACATTTTCAAAACATATGTCAAAAAAGTGTAATTTTTTGTGTTGACAATTCGAAGAAGAAAAACTGGGACGGTCGGGCTTGTAGAACAAGGTTTTTTCCCCGTCGTCTAATAACTTATAAGTGCATGATGGGTAATCTCATAATTGGTAAAAGATTACTTGGAAGGTGCATGATGAGGCAAAATGTACATAAATTATGAATAATTGCATGATGGGTAATTTCGTAATGGCATGATCGGTCAATTTACTCAGTGCATGTTGAGTAATTGCATGAGTCGTAATCTTATTATATTCGTATTTATAAGTGAATGGTTGGTATTTGCATGATGTGTCAATCAATATATAACTACTAAACGCATGATGAATAATTGCATGATGGGTAATTTCATAATGGCATGATGTGTTAATATTTTACTCGGTCCACGTTGAGTAATTGCATGAGCCGTAATCTTATTATTCGTAAGTGAATGATTGGTAGTTGCATGATGGGTCAATATATAACTACTCAATGCATGATGAATTAATTGCATGATGGGTAATTTCATAATAGCATGAGGGGTAATTTTATAATGGCATGATGGGTCAATTTTCTCAGTGCATGTTGAGTAATTGCTTGAGCCGTAATATTATTGTTCGTAAGTGAATGATTGGTAGTTGCATGATGGGTCAATATACATTATGTATGACTTATAGCACAAGGCAGCGTAGCTGCCGAGTGCTATAAGGAATTAATAGCACTCATCGACAGTGACCATTTTAGTGATGATTTATGGCAGAGCTCTACCCTACTCACCCCATACACACCACTTTCACAGTAGGACACCTGTCACTCACCCAGACTTAGACAATCATCTACTATTACGCACACACACACACACCAAGTTGGGTAATAATTACAGTGCTGTAATTAATCAGGTTATTTACGATGTCAAATTTACAGCATTCTGAAGCTGTACAATAAGTGAAATTTGTGGAATTCTGGATTGGCTGTGTATGTGCTATTAAACTACTTAATGCATGATGAATAATTACATGATGTTGGGTAATTTCATAATGGCATGATGTGTTAATATTTTACTCGGTCCATGTTGAGTAATTGCATGAGCCGTAATCTTATTATTCGAAAGGGAATGATTGGTAGTTGCATGATGGGTCAAATAAAACTACTGTGCATGATGAATAATGCAAGAGGCATAATCTAGTAATTCGTAAGTGATTGACTAGTTATGGCATGATAGGTGAAATATACTGCTCAGTGATTGCATGATGGTCGAAATACAAGTGCATGATGAGTAATTACATGCCTAATTTTTGATTCGTAAAAGATTACTTGTCAATCGTATGACTGGTCAAAAATGTAACTACAATATATTATGAGTATTGCATGAGCCGTAATCTCATAAATCTTAAGTGAATTATTGATAATTGCATGCCATAACATGGTGCTAATATATAGTGCATGCGAATGGCTTGATGGGTAATTTCATATTTCGTAAGTCACCGATTGTTAATTGCATAACAAATCCGGGGGGGGGGGGTACTCAGATATTTTTTGGTAGGGATGTGCCACCAGCAAAATGAAAAACTGACCCATTTACATTTACAAATTTAGACCCATACATTTACCAAAAATGGCTTTGAAAAATGGGGCTTTAAATTTACCAGTTGGTGTAAAAGGGGACCCTATTTGGCGGCACATCCCCGTAACCTCATTAATTGTAATTGTAGAGTTGTATGGTATGACAGATGACTCCTAAATCCAAGATGGCTCCTGACGGCCATCTTGAAAAACATGAAATGTTATATCTTTGGCACGAGGTGAGCTAGAAAGATGACAAAGGTGTCATTTCCCACTGATTCTGGCATAACAAATTCAATGTAATGGTTAGAATACAGTTTTAGGGTCAAATGACTCCTAAATCCAAAATGGCTTCTGTCGGCCATCTTGAAAATCATAAAATGTTAAATATATATTTCTGCAACAGATGAGCGGGAATAATGAATGAGGTGGCATTTTTTACCAATTCTGGTATTACAAATCCAATGGCGGAGTCATTGTGATATTTAGGGGTGATTCCGACCTCTTAATATGGCCACAGTCAGCCATCTTGAAAATTCTCAAATATATCGTCCTTACTAAATACAGAGTGCATATACTCTAACTGGAGTAGAAACCTGTTTGAATGGTAGCATATATTTTGCTTTTAGGTTGACTGCTTGAATTGGGATTTAAAATGGAAAGCAATTAATGGAAACACCAATAGACACTGTTGACCTGGGGCATATCCAGTCTCGATTTGTGGTGGAAAACGAGCGCAGCGCGCGAAAAATTGTTGCCGTTAAATATCAAAATTACCTTAAATTTGGTCCACTGGGCAAATTAACCCCCCCCCCCCCCCCCCCCCCCCCCCCTCCCCCTCTGGTAACACCACTAGACTCCCATTGCAAGTATAACCCAAGTGGTAATTTTATAACTACTAAGGTCGTGGTCATGTTATGACTACGACTATTCATAGACCCCAAGTGATATTGTAATGACCACAAACAATCACTAATGACCCGTACCCATACGGTCATTTAATGATGGTTGGGGATCATTGACCCAAGTAATGGTGTGTAATGACATCCCAGCGATCATGTTCCGAGTGATCATTTAATAATCCCCGATGATCATTTAATGCCCTCAATTGATAGTGACTGTAATGAACACAAACAATCATTTAATAAAGATGGGCGTATTATAACGCATGAAAATATTCTAGCCATCTGATTGGTGGATAACACAAAGATAACACAAAATAGTTTGATCCATTTCATGCTTGACGTTACTTCCCGGTCTTTTTTTGTCTTTCAAAAAGTACTATTGACCGCGCCCCTCGTATGATTTGCCATAATGCCATGGAGGATCGACTCGCCTGTAAGATCTTTTTCATGTTTTAATTTGATTAAAATCGCACACAAAAATATTTTCATGCGTTATATAAAACAAATATGGACTAGTACTGCTCTTTTGTTCGTGAAATGGGGTGAACTATTGTCCCTCGGTGATCTGGAGACCTAAGCCTACTATTTTCCCTTAGCCTTCGGAAAATAGTAGGCTTATGGTATCACCTTGGGGCAATAGTTCACCCCATTTCCCTCATGAACAGTCCATATTTGTATACCGTATAATACTGTCACAAAGTAATTTATAATGACCCAATCATTCATTTAATAACCGCTGGAGATCATTTAATAAACCATGTGACTATTGATTGACCCGAAGTGATATTGTAATTACACTGAATAACCATTGAATAAATCAAAGTGATGTAATGACTCCCCGGCTCCCCGAGTGATTATTATTAACCATTCCATTGCAACTTGTAAAACTAGAATTAATGAAAAATAACGCCTCTACCATCTGTTGTTACAGATTTATTATAATTTATGTTTTTCAAGATGGCTGACGGCAGTCTTTTTGGTTTTAGGGGTAATTTGACCCCTAAAACCCTAACAAAAGAATGAGTGACTGTGTAGCCACAGAACTAAATATTAAAAAAAATCAGACCGAATGCCTATACCCCTTTTGTCCCTTCCAAATGTTTCAAGACGGATTGATGCCCATTGCAAGAACGAGTTAGTATCGGTTTTATAAGCATTCTCTCTGTAAAAGTGGCACAATATCGATTTTAGGTAGCTTTAGGGGAGTGTTCATACATACTTTGGTGGGAGGGGGGGGGGGGGGGGGGGACTTAAGAAGTGTTGATACTCTGCAAGGGGGGGGGGGGGGGGGGGGGCGTCCAAACAGTTTTTGAAAACCCCAACACTATAGATTATACATCCTGCCCTCTTAGATGCGTCCATCAAAATAGAATATGATGCATGGTCAAATTCTGATAAAATCACATAAAAGATAACATTATTTATGCTCTCTGAACTTCATAACAATGAACGGGGTGGGGTGGGGTGAGGTGAAGGCGGGGGACAAGAAAGTTTTAGGTGCAAGCAGTAATACAGGGGGAACAAGAAAGTTTTAGGTGCAAGCAGTAATACCTCCCTCCCCCCCCCCCCCCCCCCCCCCCCCCCCCCAATATTGACGTCGTGTCGGTTGAGATTTGGCACTCTCGGTTCATTTGACAAGCGGAATCATGGAATTATAATGGTCAAAAGTACACAGATGAAAAAATTCGCGCGCTATGCGCGGATATGTGTCCCCAAATTGCAGTATTCTTTAGTAACGGCTTGTTAGAGCCAAAATATATATACCTCAATCATGCCAAAAATAAGTATAAACTATAATATTGAGATTACGTTTTTGTGAAGATGCGGCGCGGTACACACACCTATTGCATACTTGAAAGTCTTCAGAATCAAACGTTTGAAATGAACAGCAGGCCATTGCTACACAATTTGGTTAGGTGCGTCCCAATTAATTTTTCACTCCTTATATCTGGCCCTTTCATTCAAAAAGGTTGCCCACCTCTGGTTTATAAGAATCATTTGTTGTTGTTGATGACTACATGTAGGCCTACTAAAAATGAAATGAAATAACATGACCGTCATCGTTTGAGGATTGACTGGACCATAGATATCTAAGCGGAGCATAAGATATCTATGGACAGACGACGCTGGACACGGGCGTATTTACGAATATTCAGGCAAAAATATGCGAACGAGGTTACGTGATCAAGTGAATGGGACGAACAACAACGGTTTAAATTCAAAAAATGATACTGACAATGGGGATGGTTAGCCATCCTCAGTGGTTTTAGGATGAAATAATTTAGTTCCAACGTGTGATGAATTTTATTGGGTCATATAATCAAAATTCACTGTTACATTGAAACCAACGGAAATTCAAAATTAACGGCCGTTCGTATCCACCGTCGTCTGTCTATGGACTGGACCATGGACTGGACGGAGTGAACGCCCTCTGGAAATTAGTTTTTATTGGAAGACGAGCTCTCCTCATCATACAGGCTCTACATAGTGGCTTGGCTCCCACGGATTTTCGGATTTTTCTACAATCAGAAAAGAGAAGAAAACAAAATTGTTATAATAAATGTTAATATGAATTCCTTAATTCCTAGACGAATTGCGAGTGATATGGGAATGGAAGGCTATCCTGCTAAACTGCTGTAAGAGAAATTTAATGTAGGCCCTATGCTGTTATTGTTACTGTATTTTACTGTCATCCACATACAGACATGGGCGATTCCATGAAAATGTGACGGAGCAAAAAAACTAAAAAATGCTCCAAAAGATTTAATTTTACATTCATGTTGTGCAAAGCCTATGCAAACGTTCAGGAAAAAAATATTGCAACCATTGACCGTTGTTAACTATGATTTTTTTAAACTTTTCTTACTTCCAAAACGGTAACACGTGTTACCGAAGCAACACTTTTTTGAAAATATTTCCTAATTGTCGTTGATTTGATTTTAATTGATGCCACTTATAATTTTAATCCTACTAGTTAGGCCCTATTTAAAAATAGTAAACAATTTGATAAATTCATAACCACCACTCCACTATAAGCCATCAAAATGTCGTAACGCGTGTTACCGAACTCATATTCAGTAAAACGTGCTAAAACCTTAATTTTTTTAGAGTTAGTTATCACTATTTATGGTTTATATGTTAGTTCCATTGTCAAAGTCAAACTTAATTTTAATTTAGAAATTAAATAAATAATATAAAGCTAGTAAATTATGGATGGACAAAATGTAACGCGTGTTACCGTAACACATGTTACCGACTATTTTGCAATTTACAAAAAAGTGAGAACTTAAATTCTTGTTATTATTCTAGTATTATAAACCTTGGGTAGGTACTTGCTCACAGTAGTGACCAATTGATTGCAGGTAGGTTAGTTTAAATACACAAGCAAAACAAAGTTGGGATTTTTTTTAGTGCGTCTTTTTTCGTAACGCGTGTTACCGATATTCAGAGCGGTCTTACATTAACATGAGCTGATATTTCATATTGGTGTTAGCATGAGGATTTAGCCTTAAGTCTTGGGTACTACAATACAAAAGATGTAAACTTCATTCAGACTACTTTTACAGTTATAGAGGGGAGAATAAAGAATGGCGCCCTAAAATGTAACGCGTGTTACCGTGGAATCGCCCATATCAAGACAGCTCTGCTTTGTTAGGGATGTTCATATATTTTTTAGAAATGTTGAATTTAAATGTTATTAGTATTGATGGAAAGATCATGTAATCCCCTTTAAAATGAGTGCTTGATGAGTTAACTAGGTTAAGTATAAGTGAAGTTATGGAACAAATTGTGCTGTAAAATTGATGGTTTTTATAACAGTGTTTCAATGCAAAAACTTTGATTCATTATATATGCCAGGTTTGTAAATGATGAACCATTTTTCAGCCCAAAAGGGCTCAATATTTTTTTTAGCCCAAAGTAGCCCAAAAGACTCCAAAACCAAACCTTGCTATTCACTAGATACCGTTACGGTAGTTTATGTACATTGTTACAATATATTCCCCTACCCCAAACATAAATCCTGCAATAGTTTTAAAGCCCGTTTTAAAGTAAAAAACAAATATTAAAAAATAATTGGAAGATTTTTTAAAAACAATTCAAAGTATTTGTTGGGCTTTTACAACTTCCCAGACCCCCTTCCACCTCCCCAGACCCCCTTTCCAGGGTCCCCTCTTCCCCAACCCCTCGCCCATAAAACTAAACAAATCAAAACAAAACAAATCCTGACTGCGCGATCTTGAAAGCACATGCTCCTGATCAACAGATTCATCAACACAGCAATACCGTTTTGCCGGCAAACATGCGCCAATCCATTTCGCCCAACACAGAAATGAGACGCATGGTCGGTGTGGATCGGGTAAAGACATGTGGATCAGACGATTTATTTCTTCAAACAGGTTACTAACGGTTCAAGTTTAGACAAAACGATGGACATCTTTAAGTTAAATATAGTATCAGGATGCAACAACCGCTAAAGTTGGTCAGACCCTTCAGGTAGTAAAAAGATATTTGAAAAATAGATTCGTAACATCATGAACATGGATGTCAAATTCGGAAGGGTTACGACTGGTTTAGCATGCCCGATTTATGATCAAAATTACTCTATTAAATCAACGATATTCTGGAATAAGATTTGTTGAAGTGCTCTCGGAAGGGTTTTTAATATTAAATATGAACGTATTTCGACTAGAAAGTACAAAATATTCAACTTACCTTCATTTGAAACCAGGCCTCGTCCACTCCCGCGAGTGTCGCCGTATTTGGGCCAGATGACGTAGCAACATTTTGGTATACGGTGAAGGGCGCCGCTCGAAAAATGCGAAACTGGACAACCCTAGCTTTGTTGCAAAAGCGTAAAGCATGTACTAAAGGGCTATGCCGTATCGTATGCGTATGGTGCATTTTTCTCAAAAATGAGTTTGATCAAGGAGTTATCATACTTAACTTAATATAATCAACGATATTCTGGAATAAGATTTGTTGAATCGTCTCTCGGAAGGGTTTTTAATATTAAATATGAACGTATTTCGACTAGAAATATTTTTAAGAAAAACTTGAAGACATATTTGTACTCTGAAGCATTTGCTTGATGTGACTCTCCTCATCTTTGTTCCTATTCGTGTTTATGTTATTTTGGTTGTTATGCAGAGAAGCGCCATGAGCGTCGCTTGCGGCGGATACCGGCGCTTTATAAATTACCATTATTATTATTATTATAATAACTCCTTGGTTTGATATAGAAATGTATAGGGAAAAATCATATGTTTCAAGGAAACAAAGTCATTTTTTCAAAAAGACCTACATCTCATTGTAAACACTAACAGTAACAGCCATTGAAATTGTTGTTTTGTTGCAAAAGGGCCTGTATCCAGAATGAGCATCAATATGGGTTGATCAAACATGCATTTACATGTCAATAATGAAATCTGATTAAATAATGAATAATGAAAAAGTCGTTTATCACTTTGAAGAAAAAAAGTAACGGGAAACTCGCAATTGACTTTCATGAGCCTAATAGACCATTTAAAATTAAGATCAGAAATCTTCTGAAAACAGGTCACATGCGTTCTTCTGAATCTCACTAAAAGCAGCCTGGTGCCAACAATTTGGAACCCAGTAGTTTATTTTAATGGAATAAATCGTATTGAAAACTGGACACCATTGCTGGGGCAGTTAGAGTACCAGGCTGCTGTTAACAGTTGATCGCATTCATAGCATTGGTTGTCCGCCTAGTGATTTACTATGTTTACACACACGCGTACACCCATGAGGAGTAAAACGTGGAATGAGACTAATTGAAACTATTCAGAACCGATGGTAAATTCGTAACCTCCTTCTGCTGACGAGTTCTTTATGTTCGTTGTGATTAGGGCCGATTTTATATCATTAATATTTCATTTTGAGTAGCATTTATGGAGCTGAAAATTTATCTAGGATGCAATAACACTATAACAGTACATAGCACATGCATAACCCAGGTAAGTATATACAAATGTTCTAGAAATAGGCAAACTAGAAACGAAAATCGGCGACGTCCCAACATATGGCTATGCTTTCATTTCATAGCTCTCATACTGAATCGTATCACGACGTAAGAGAGCTATGAAACAGAACTAGTCATGACTATCTGTGTTGGTGTTACTGGACTTTTTAAAATTTGCATTGATTATATTCAGAGAAATGGCTGTAAATTGCTAAAATAAATGTTACACAAGAGGTGAATTCATAAGTACAAAATGTAGTGCCGCAGTGGTGCTGCTATTTATGCAGGGATTTCCAAACCACACACTTTGTTGGTGGTTGAATTCGTAGGGTTATTTGCAATAGGTTGTTCATACTTTCAATGCAGATTTCATCTTAAGGTGCAACTTATAGGTTTGATATACCCGCAAATGTTATTCAGAATATTTTAGTCTACCAAAAAATGCAGACATTTTTTAGTTCCATGGACTATGTACTTAGTTTTCCGAGCGACTTTTGAGCTCTCATGTGACGGTCTTTACTATTTTTTTACTACTATTACTACTGTCTACCGAACAAAAAATGTGTGCATAAACTTATTTGATCGAATAAAAGTTTGAAGTTGCCCAAAGGGGGAGACCATAAAGTTGTTGGTACATAAAGGGGGAGGGGGGGGGGGGGGTCAAAACAGTTAGGCTAACCGAATAGATAGTATAATGCCCGGGCCAGGTGGATCAAAAGAAATTAAGCACTACACAATTTTTTTGTGCAACTTTGTCATTAACGAGATAAACACACATTTTTGCGCGCTATGCGTGAATCTTTGTGCAACATTGTCACTACCGAGATAAATACAATTTTTTGCATGCTCCGCGCGTTTTTTTGAATGCATTTTGTACAGCAAATGTTGTCAATTGTGTCATGGTCCGAACCATCGTTGCCCAGCCCTTCCCACCAAAGTATTTCTGAACACTCCCTTAGTAGCTATGTATTAATATAAGCGCTTTCAGTTGAGCCTCTGGGAAATGGCATCACAATTATTTGTTGTATGAACACCGATTTCCAAACTAAGGGGGCTATCATTTTCTTCGGGAGGGGGGGGGGGGGGGGGGGTCACAAATATGTTAATGGCCGTTGTTAATATAAATTTATAACCCCGATACCCGAGGTATTTATAACCCCGATATCCGATACAAAATAATTTTATGACCCCCCCCCCCCCCACCCCCGGCCTATCGAAGTTAGATTTTATTATGACTAAATAGCAAATAATGAAAAAATAAACAGGAAAGGTGTTGTAAACATGTACATTTATAAGGGATATGCTTAGATGAATGCGCGCGAAGCGTGAAAAAAATTGCCGTTTTGAAATTTTAGAATCTGAATTGCTACACAAAATTATAACCCCCCCCCCCCTATTTAAGATTTTACAAAATTATGACCCCCCACCATATTTGTGACCCACCCCCTCCCGAATAAAATGACAGCCCCCTAATGACACCTGGTTGGGAATCTTTTGGAATAGATGGAATCTAGAAGCTATATAATATTATAATGTAAGCGCTTTGAGTTGAGCCTCCGTAAAATGTCAGGAACCTTTTGGAATTTTATATGGAATTTTTATAGAAGCTATACAATGTAAGCATTTTGAGACGAGCCTCCAGAAAATGTTGGGAATCTTTTGGAATGGATGGAATTTAGTATGTAATTTTAAGTAAGTGCTTTGAGTTGAACCGCCGGAAAATGGCATCACAAATACTTGTTGTATGTACACTGAGCTCCGATCTAACCATGACACCCATTTGCAAGGATGACAAACTAATATTTATTTACACACACATGTAGCCTGTATTACAATATTTAGTATTATAAAACACTATAAGCACATCAAGAGATTACCTCATTCATAAACATTTGAATACCTTCTGCTTAAAAACAGAAGGCATTAAAATGGACTAGCATTAAAATGGACTAGTTTGCCGAAAGAGTGTTTATAAATGTAGTAGCCCCCCCCCCCCCCCCCCTAAAACGTGACCAACCCATTAATCAACACAAAAAACCCAAAAAAACCCTTGTTTTCCTCTTTTCTTCAAAGGGGCATTGAGAGATGTATCAATATACTAAATGAGCATATTAACCTAAAGATAATCATCAACATAGCCCAAATCCAAAATGTCATATAATTCCAAAATCGCCTTCATATCAAATAAGCAAATAACAGCAATTCCAGGTTGAGATTTGCCGCGAAAGTCTGCACGTAAAACGATAGCATAACTTCCAAATTCAGCACCTAGTTTCGATATGATCATATCGAAACTAAGAAAATCATGAAATTTTATATGATGAACGGCGAATGTTGGTAAACTGTTTCAGATGGTAGATATGCCTAAGTATTACTTTGATGCAAAAAACTGATTTCCAGGATAATTGAGGGTGCACTCCCATATGTATCTCTCAATGCCCCTTTAAAGATTTTGTTTATGGTGAAGTGCTTTAAACATTTTAATTATATTTGTGTAATCTTAAGTTGCCAAATAGATTGCCAAACTGTCCATAGCCTTTATAAAGGGTTCAACAAAAGAAAGTATACCACTTTGGTTAATCTGTCCATGTTCTCCCCATCCATAACATTCCTTTACATTCAAATCCTTCACCCATGCATCAGTTTACATTTGAATTAGCCCGCGCATTGAGGGGTATGCACGGTGATCAGTACGGGATAAATACCGTCTACGGCATGTGTGTGTTAACAATTGGCCTATTCTTCTCGTGCTGTGTATTGGAAATGCGACTTTTGAAAATGGGATATTTTCCTTTAAATGGTGCTAATTAATCATGGTTTATCTTTGTTGTTAGGGGGCAAATTTGGTATCAAATTATGCCTAAAAGATTCATCTAAATGCCTATCTAGCCTGTTTGGACAAAAACAAATTGAAAGTTACTCAAAATGACATAAACAAAGTGGTATACTTTCTTTTGTTGAACCCTTTATATACCCATCCCCTCCCTTATAAACACCATGGAGGTGGACTTTATCAAGAAAGGTTTGAGGGTTTGTACTCAGAGCTGCAAGGGTGTCACGTGTGTCACTCTTGCATTCAACAAATGCTTTCACTGAGATGTGAGGCTTTTCCCATTATTTTGGTACGGTGCTATGAAAGTAATTGAAAACAAAATTGTATAGTTTTGTTTCTCTAAAAGTGCCGGGTAAGCTTTAGAGTACAACTTTTGACTTTAGAAACTTAACTTTCTATAGCAAAATAAAATAAAAAGGTAATCAACCAACTCCTTTTTTCTTGTTTGTGCAAACAAACAAACCCTTTTTGGGGGTTTGAGTTTTGCAAATTGTAAATTACCGTAACATGATATTGTTTGTGTTCCTTTTCAGCTCAAGACGAATCCCAAGCCTATTTAGAAGTAGGTGAGGCCGAAGCTTTTAGCTGCAGCTTGCAAAATGCGAACGTTGATTCCTATGACAGGATAAGTGTGAGTGTTGTAAGACCAAAAACAAATAGTTGTTTGTTCAACTATGTAACTTTTTTTTTCTTTTTTAAAAAAAAACTCAACTAAAAACAACAACTTTTTTCTTCTTCTTCAAAGTCATGTATATGGCCTTAATTGACCCCATGTGACCCCCTCATGTGACCCCATACCATGTTTAGTATTATGTAAGTTATTTTGGGTCAAGTATGGGTCTTCCAAAAGTTCTGACATGGTTCAGAATTCAGCGTACTGGGCCAGAACAACCACTACCAAAAAAAACCCAAAAAAATCTGACCTACCGACCCTACCTTTTGAGGGCCCTCTATGGACAAACAAACAATTTTTGTTGCCTAATCTATATCATGTGTTACAGTTGAGATGAATATATCATTCCCGGCCGTATTGCTTTGCAACAATATAATTAGAGATGATTTTTGTATATATATTGGTAAATTTGGGCCCATGCACACTAACCCAATCCCTGGCAGTGGTCACCCTGATATAGGGATTGGGTTTGACGATTCATGTGATATTTACTTTCTGTTGTTAATATTTTATCTTTCAGTTATACAAGGCACTGGACAGGACCGCCACTGCGCTGAATACTGCGGTTGATACACTGATCGCTTTCCAAAACCGTGCTGATAGCGGAGATGCTGTTACGATTCAAGTGAATAATCCACTCAACAAGATTAGTGTTATCGTGGTGTATGGAGAAGCGCCGGTTTTAAACCCGCCAAACCCACCAACCCATAGTTTAACACTAAGTACACAGGTATGACACATGGTTTATCACTAAGTACACAGGTATGACACATGGTTTATCACTAAGTACACAGGTATGACACATGGTTTATCACTAAGTACACAGGTATGACACATGGTTTATCACTAAGTACACAGGTATGACACATGGTTTATCACTAAGTACACAGGTATGACACATGGTTTATCACTAAGTACACAGGTATGACACATGGTTTATCACTAAGTACACAGGTATGACACATGGTTTATCACTAAGTACACAGGTATGACACATGGTAAAAACGCTCCTTATTTGGGGAATAGCGGACACAAAACACGAAAAACACCCCTTTTCCACGATTTTTGGAACGATCATGCATACCCTAAGTCAACTTTGACTGAAACCACCAGGCCTAAATCATTTACAGAGCCATACGATTCCTAATTATGTCAAATCATGGTTTGAAAATGTACTGACATAAATTGTCAGGGTCTTCACCCAGTGTTTTTTTGGTTTTTAAATAGAATTCCATTGTTTGACACCATCCAAACACAGTTTACAATGTTTCTGGCTACGATCGCAACTGTACTCCAGTAAACACAATAGTACAAAATGCTTTTTATAACTAACCTTCCTGGAACCTACGATTCACTACAAAAAAACATCAATGTCCACACGGGCATGCTACAGCTTTCAATTCGATGACTCATCAACCAAGCTGATATGTGTGTACGAAATCGCTGCCGGGGCAAGCGTTAGCCGTTTGGGAAGGAACATGGGGCAGTGCTTGAAGGGTCCATGGGTCGAATCCTGGGGCTTTCGTGGCCATTATTGGGGTACAAAATTCATACTTTGTCCCACTACCCTGGTTTCCACACATAAATAAAGCTAGCCTGGCTGGTTATTTTTTAAGGTTAATGATGAAAAATCAAAATAATATGTTAAAAATTCTTCATTTATCAGCGAGAAAAAAATATGTGTAAAAATTTGACAAACATCAAATAATATTCTTTTAATGACCCCTGTTTTGCAGATCACAGACTTGACGATCGCAGATGATGGAAAATACTTTTGCCACTTTGAAGACATGACGAATGTGGTGGCTGATGAAACGGTCACAAGGGAATTATTCGTCATAAGTAAGTTTAAGTTTTCCTTTTCAACTCCTATTACGTACGCAATTGCATAATTATTATATATGGCCATTTCCACGTAAGGATTGCACCTTCATGAATTTTGAAAGTATTTTCTTTACCATTGAAACATTCTCTCTGTGAAAGTAGACTATTCAAGCTTTCAGAAACTTTTTTTGATTTTCTTCTGCTGCATTCGGTTTTATTTTTATGAAGGGTTAAAGTTTGCGGAAATAGGAAATATAGTTTTTTTCCGAATTTTGTCATGAACATTTGAGTTCCCCTCTGTGCCCTTCTGCTACAGTTCTGATGTTCGAAAGATAATTATTTTTGGTTGAATATGAAGTATGATACCTTTCCTTTCCATCACAAGATAAAATTTAACCCGAAAGATGAAAAATTATTTTATTATAAGATATTTTAAAATAAGGCATGTTGAAAATGTCCCGTCTGTCACAAAAAAACATGAAATAGTTGTGTATTTTTTACATGAAGGGATATTTTTGGTTCAAAATTGAATTCCTATTTTCTATCAAGTTGACCTTACCTAGAAAGTATAATGAAAATACCCATCAATGAATAATTCTCCAGCAATTTTATCTCAAAGTTGGTCCCGTCTGTCACAATTATAGTCCGTCAAAAGTGTAAATTGCCTTTCATCTGTTACTATGAAAGGTTAAAAGGAGTTATTTTGCACTGATTGAACAAACAAATGAACATTCTTAAAGTTGATATTAAATTGGTATGACAATGTTAATAAAAATCTCACAAATGTGATGCGATCTGTGAAAACCCGCCACATGGTGGCATTTTTCATATTGGAGATATTTATATCGTAAGAAAGCTAAAACTGTGCTGATTACAGAACTGTTTCGATCATTTTTCTACGATCAATACTAAAAAAAAAAACTAGTTATGAGTGAATGATGATTTTGATGTCATCAAAAGCTACAAAACAAGAAATCATGAAAACAGGCCAACAAAGATACATAATTCAATATAATAACATTATAAGGTTAATAATAAAAGTGACTTTAGTAAGTTTTTGAAGGTGAAATTTCATGAAAGATGATGACACAAAGAATTGGAAACTAATTTTCTGTAACAAAATCTATAAAAAAATTTAAAAAAATGTTTTTAATTTTTTTTTTTTAATTTTAATTTTACCCATAATCCCTATTCACATTTTGCGACATCCGACGGGTTTTCACAGATCGCATCACAAATGTGGTCAGTATCCATAAAATTTAGTGTATATCCAAATACCTGCCTTACAAAAATGGTGAAATATGTGGATTAACGATTTAACAATATTGCATATTAAATCCTTGTCTACTTAGATAAAGTCTTAACACTGGGTTGCCATTTAAATCTTAAGGCATGTTGTGGTTGAAGGAAATGTGTGCCATAGAAATTTAGCCCTCAGATATATATAGCATTATTATTAATATACAGATAACTTCTGTAGGTTAAAGTTTTAAAAAGTACCTCGTAAAGACAATATCGGCTTGAGAAAAAAACCCAATCACATGTATGGACGTAGCCATATTGATCAAAGCTATGACGAAAGACTTACAAGATGTCCGCGTCTGACATATGACTGACATTGCCTTCATTTCAATTTGTGCCTTAAGGTTGGTGTCAACCCTGTTTGGCGCCAAATTTATCAAGCACTGTAACTTTTAAATTATAAATGTGATGTACATAAAAGTATACATTTTTTGTAATGAAATGAGTCAGAGAATCCATTTTTGGTATCAAATTTTACTAAAATTAGTGATTTTTATATTTTTGCCCAAAAATCACCTTTTTGGCGCCAAACATTTTCAGACAACCTAACAATATCAGTTTTTGATTAAAAATTCCAAAATTTCACCAAAATCATCTAAAATCAATTATCTAGGAGCGAATTTTTTTTTTTGGCTTAAAATTTGTTTGTTTTGAAAATATTGACCAAAAAGTGCCAAAAAAATGTTTTTTTCTCAAAAATCTCATTTTTGGCACTTTTTGGTCAATATTTTCAAAACAAACAAATTTTAAGCCAAAAAAAAAATTCGCTCCTAGATAATTTACTTTAGATGATTTTGGTGAAATTTTGGAATTTTTAATCAAAAACTGATATTGTTAGGTTGTCTGAAAAATGTTGGTGCCAAAAAGGTGATTTTTGGGCAAAAATGTAAAAATCACTAATTTTAGTAAAATTTGATACCAAAAATGGATTCTCTGACTCATTTCATTACAAAAAATGTATACTTTTATGTACATCACATTTATAATTTAAAAGTTACAATGCTTGATAAATTTGGCCCAAACAGGGTTGACACCAACCTTAAACTCTGTATATTGCCAAAATGTCCAGGCTGTGACATGTGATACAGCAAGCGGTTCCATGCCAGAGCATTTTCAGTTCTGTCAGTAAGGTAACCGTTTCGATATTGACATGTCATTAGAGTAGAGTATTGAAGTAATCCTGTGTGGCATTTTGGTTCATTTTGATGGACAGATTTGTCAAGATATGACCATGTGAAAAATTCTCAGTTTCTTTTTGAGCCCAGTTTACATTAGATTATTATTTTCCTACCATATAATGCATGGTTTAAGGAATAGAACGGTAAAATTTTCTGAAATAATATTGGATTTCAACAATTTAAAGTTGATAAAACAAATAATTAAGGGGACATGGCAGGTTTCATGAGTGAATGACAGTTTCCAACTTTAATGGCAGTAACACTTCAGTTTTCCAACTTTAATGGCAGTAACACTTCAGTTTTCCAACTTTAATGGCAGTAACACTTCAGTTTTCCAACTTTAATGGCAGTAACACTTCAGTTTTCCAACTTTAATGGCAGTAACACTTCAGTTTTCCTACTTTAATGGCAGTTACACTTCATTGTTGTAGTAAAGGTTTTGGCTCGAAGGATAATATTTTCTGAACTAATATTGGATCTCAACAATAAGAAGTTGATAAAAACAAAGTTGATACAACAAATAATTAAGGGGACATGGCGCACTAGTGCTGATGAGGCCAAAATAACAGATATTAGCGTTAATAGCATTAATTAGCGCGAAGACTAGCCAATGAGGCGATATTAGCGGTAATAGTGCGGTAACGCAAAGTATGTGATATTAGCGCTAATAGCCCGGACATCAGTAGCTCAAGAGAAATATTGAAAATCAATTTAACTGAGAAGATTTCAATTGGCGTTATATTATAAACAATAATTACCACAAATAGCGCTTTATCCCTTGGAGGCTTCTAGTAAAGGATATCGTTTTTATAGTGTAGACTGAAATAATTGTGATGCAATCTGTGAAAACTTGCCAAATGGTGGGATTTTTCATTGGAGATATTTATATCATAAGAAAGCTGAAACTGTGCTGATTACAGAACTGTTTCGATCATTTTCCTACGATCACTACAAAAAAAGTTATGAGTGATTGATGATTGTGATGTCATAAAAAGCCACAAAACAAGAAATCATGAAAACAGGCCAAAAAAGATACATAGTTCAATAGAGTAACATTATGAGGTTAAAAAGAAAAGTGACTTAAGTAAGTTTTTGAAGGTGAAATTTCATAAAAGATGATGACACAAAGTATTGGTCATTAATTTTCTAAAAAAATCTTTTATTTTTTTAATTTTTTTTAAAAAAAATTAATTTTTTTTCTATTTTACATTTGACCCATAATCCCTATAGTTCACATTTTGCGACAACCGATGGGTTTTCACCAGTGTACAATATATAATATTTTATTTGTGTAGCAATTCCAAATATTGCGTAGCATTTCATCACATCTGTAAGCGATACAATTGGGAAATTGATTAGCAATTTTTTTAAATTGTGTAGCATTTCGCTATGCGATACCGGATATATTGCATACTGGTTTTCACAGATCGCATCACAAATAATATAAAGTAAGTGTGTGCTATTCATTTTTTGTAGGGATATTTGTCTCATTAGACCTGACCATTTTTTGCTATTTTTACAATGATAACACTGGACTATCGGCTCAAGCAAAAGCAACCCTTATTCAGGTTGAAAAAGACACCCTTATTCTCCGTCTGATTGTCCGTGCGATTTTGTTGACATTGTTCTCTTTGAGTACCTTTCTTGTTATTATTATTATTAGTACGTAGTATAGTAGTATAAGTGTTATGATTTAATATAATTATTATTATTATTAAACACATAGCGCCAGGTGTTATCACACTTACGAGTCAAGTTAGCGGAGCAGCCGCAAGTTCCACTGAGACCAACGACAATCCTTCAACAGCGCCGTCAACTGATGTCGTAGCCGGCAGAGAGGTCACATTTACATGCACTGTGGAAAACACCAGAGAGGATGCAACGTTAACATGGACAATTGATGGTGCTGCTGTCGTAAATTCTGATGGTGGTATGTATGTGTCTGGTCTAATCAGCCCTTTTATGGCAAAAGAATGTATCTTATATGCACTTTCCTAATGATATACTTCCTTTTAACATGGATTGTGTTTAACTTGGTTCTATAATCCTCACTTAGGAGAAGGTTGCAACTTGTAAAGACAATAAAAGTAATATACTGCCTTTTTGTAGTGGTACATGATTTATTGAGAAAAAAGCTAACTTTGATCATGTTAAAAGGAAGTATACTGTTAGAAAACTACATATAAGATACATTCTTTTGCCGTAAAAGGGCTGTTATATGGACCTCTCAAACATAATACTGTAAAAGGCCAAGGACATACGATTCCTCTATTGGTATAAAGTTGTTGTTTTTGAAGGGAAAAAAGTATTTTTAATTTTGAACGAACATTTAAAAATGTTGAAATATTGACAAAATTAGCATGAAAATTTCACTCCGTAATTTAATTTCAAAATCCCGAGAAAGGGAGTTTTTGGCGACGAAAATAACAAATGCTGTTGTACGGAGCTATTGGGGGAGAGGGGGTGGGGGGGGGGGTAATTCTTCAAAGACACCTGTATAAACACCTAGATCATTTGGGGTGGGCATGGTTTTACCCCCCTCCCCACCTTCCCCCATATTGGTTACACCACTGTTTCTTAAATACGGCTACCACTGTTTTTCATGATAACTTCCAAGATAATAACAGGGAGATTTCTTCTGTCATTGCAGGTATCACCATTGTGGATAGTTCCAGCCCTGCTGCCATTCCTACCGAAACTAATGATCCGCCGGCATATAGGGACACTGTTTCAACCTTAACATTCACACCGTCTCTTGTTGATAATACTGGTGTCATTGCATATGAGGGAAATATTGTGGAATGCGTATCAAAGCAGACTTATACACAGGGGACTGACACTACGGAGTATGACCATATAAGTCGCCAGACTCTCTATGTGTTGGGTAAGTAAGCTGTTATGTCCTACTGTTTGTAATTATCCATAAGGCCAACAGCAACAAAGGTTGTGTTGGTTGCCCTCAGATACAAACCCTAAAATTGCAAAAAATTAGGGTTGGCTTATTTGATTTATTTTTTCATTTACCCCTTTAAATGTGTCCTTAAAGTGTCTAAATGCTACTATCTCTTTCTTAAAATAAATAAGTTAGCTTTAATAAATGTTTGTAGACTATTATCACGCTAGAAACATTAGTTAAATTGACATGGGCTTGTACCAATTTTGTATTGATATAAACCATATACTTTTCAGCCAAAGAAAAAAAAAGAGGAAAAAAAAAGAAAAAAGGTTTAGCACTTGAGGCAACACAACATTTGTTGTGCCTAATGGACACACAACCCCATTGTGTGTTATTATAACATTTTTGTATGTTCCTATATTATGTGAGGTTTAAGGGTATTGACTAACCTTGCATTTCATCTACTAACCAGTGTTTACTTCAAAAGATTTACAAAATCCTTAAAACAAGGAGGGATATGTTATGACCCGTGTATCATGTAATTACCCATAAGGGGCAAACATACATCAATCCATATGTAATTATCCATAACGGATAAACAGTCATCAATCAAGCCAGATTAATTAAAGGTAGATGACCCGATCACATTTTCGTAACACAGAATTATTTCAAACATACGGAGATTTTCATATCATATGAAAGCTCGTATTTTTCTCATCATAATACTGAAATTTGACGGCCTAAATCGGTATAATTACGGAGAAATCGATGAAATAACGTCGAATTACCGCGAATGGTGGTAACCACCGATATAGTTTGTGTACTACTCAATGGGTACAGTTCACAGCATCTTGTGCGTCTAAAATAAGAACCATTAGAGCTATGCAACTCAAACTTTGGAACACGACTTTTTTAAGGATGACCTTTCATGTAGAATAGAAAACTTCAAGTTGAAAATCGGAACATCCACCTTTAACAGTGCTCCCGCTTTCAATTGTGTATTCACCTTTCATCATGCTAATGGGTGACCTCCAAAACTTATTTATGTTTTGATTGATTAATCTTTTGGGTAACTGTTCTCATAATTGTCCTGATGGATTGCATTCCATTTATAGTTCAATCAGTTCCAAATTGGCAAAAATTGTGAAACTAATAATATTTATCCATGGGTCCAAATGAAATACCTACTTTTGCCCACCGCTCGCTGATTCATTCTTATGATGAACAAACAAAACAGATTCACCAAATAATATGCGCAACGACATGGATTATTTTTGCGCACGGTCAAATACAAGCCTCAAAATCAAAAAGGGAGCACTTGGCTCCAGAAATCAAAATTGAAATCTAACCAGTGGTGTAACCAGCGGGGGGGGGGGGGGGGGGGGGGGGGCCCTTGCCCCCCTGCTTGCCCCCCCAAATGAAATCAAGTACGGCTGTAAATAAAATTTACAAAAAAAGTACACACCAAATCCCCCCAATAATGACGTCGTGTCGGTTGAGATGGCACTGTCGGTTCATTTGACGAAAGGAATCATGGAATTATGATGGTCAAAAGTACACATATGAAAAAATTTCGCGCGTTACGCGCGCATATATCTTCCCAAAATGAAATATTCTTTGGTACAAGCTTGTTTAGAGCCAAAATGTAGCTCAATCGTGCAAAAATAGCTGTAAAGTCGAAAATCGCGCGCATCTCTTTACTAAAAAAATCGTGGATTGTCTTAGGAGCCCCCCATTTCAAGTCACTGCCCCTTCCTGCCCCCCCCAAATGAAAAAGTCTAGTTACGCCACTGGATCTAACATTTATTTTAATGCCTTATTTGTCCGACATTCTGTTCAAGAGTAATGGCTTTTTTAGCATCGGCAACAGCTTCGGGAAATAATACAATAAGAAAAAGAACCGTCTTTAAAGTTGGGGAACTTAAGACTTTACCCCCTGGGGTCTACCTGTCTATCTTACAGTGGTTCTGATTGGTTTATTACAAGATGTACTCATATGAATAGCCAATTCAAATGCAGCTTGTAAAATGTAAACTCCCATCTTTATCAGGGATAGAATTATTCTAACAATGTCTCTCATTGGTTCAATAAATGATGTATCCATCTTTTTAACCTATCGGCCGGTAGTTCTCAGGGGCTTAAGGGAAGGTGTTAGAAAAACTTAAAATTAACACTTTTTCTGGCCAGTTGAGTAGATATTAAAGGTGGATGTTCCGATCACTTTTTTTGGGCTATGATTTTTTTTTCACATCCAGATATTTTGATATCAGGAAGCATCCCCATATTTTTCTCATTTTGTCTGTAAAATATTAGGGGCCAAAAATGTTCCATTTAGATATTATAGGCTAAAATGTGGTGAATTACTGCCAAAGGTGGTTAACCACCAACCAGACTGTGTACTACTCAATGGGCAAATGAATCGCGACCTTGTGCTTCTAAAGATAGAACCATTGGAGTTATGCAACTCAAACTTTGGAATGTGACAATTTTAAGGATGACCTTTCATGTAAAATAGAAAACATCAAGTTGAAAATCGGGCCAGCAATCGGAACATCTACCTTTAACATTAATTGTGATGATGTAAAAGACCTTTCATGTAAAATAGAAAACATCAAGTTGAAAATCGGGCCAGCAATCTGAACATCTACCCTTACCATGAAGAAGAACTTTGGCCGGCCTTAGCACAGTTTGCTGTTCAGCGCCAAGCGCCTGGCCCCTTTGGATGTGATATGTCACAAATGACCTTACTGCGTGATTATACAAGAACAGGTCAACTTAAAACATAATTATGTGATTTTTCACATACAGTCCAACCCCAGTTATCCGACCCCTTTTAGTTATCCGGCTAAGTATTTTTACAATCACCTTATTTTCACACTCTGATTCTGAAGCATTTGAAGGATGTCTTTTGATGTTGGTAGTGCTGTTTAGTGCTTACATAATACATTTTTCACTGTAAATACCAACCCAGCTATTGTCCAAATTTTTGTGCTTCAGGACAGTCAATGCCGAATAAAACACATACTTCGCTTATCCAGATTTTCCACTTATCCGGCCGTTGCTTGGTTCCACTATGTCCGGATAACTGGGGTTGGACTGTATTGTTATTAATTGCTTAATATCCTCCAAATAATGTCTAGACCATTTTTCAGCAGGTAAACCATTTAAGCCTACCATTTCAATTATACAGGGTGAATCAAAAAACATTGTGCACGTTTTGAAACGACCATCTGACCTTGATGCGTGCATTAAACCATGGCATTTTTGTTGTTTGTATAAAGCATTGTTTATCTAGTTTATCCTCCCAAAAAATGAAAGTAATCGACTGAAAAATAAGCAAACTGCGAAACGTTTTGTAAACTGTCCACGTTTTTTGCCATTCCAATGGGATTTACACAGTTAAGACATGAATATAACTGCAGCATGATAATATGGAGCACCGTCGCGGCACAGGGATGGCACTTCGGCTCTGACACGTGCCTCCACTTCTTGAAGGTGATGCAGGTGTTCAGATTTGTCTTTTCACTCAAAAATGTAAGGAGAAGTCCGAAGTAAAGATTTAAATGGTTATCTGGTCAAACTTGAACGATAGGTACATGTATACTGTCTTGGCTCATAACAAACCAAAATGAGCATTAATTGCGAGAAAGATTTCTGTTTTTCCACACTGAACACTTTTCAGCCAGTTTTCCAGAAAAGAAAAGAAAAGTCCAATCTAATATAAATATGTTACTGAATTTAAAGATTCAATTATGGAGAGGCTGGTTGATCAGCAAAGTTATTGAGAAAGTACACTTTCACAGTATAGATTGTTATTATTTTGGTTCAATAATTTCAATGCAAAAAAGGTTTCGAGCAAAATCAAAAGTTAAAAATTGACATCATGAAATAAGTTTTGAAAGAGCAATAAGAACATCAATTATCAGTACAATTCTGTGTGCTTGGCATAATAAAAAGAGGTTTTTGTTTCATTTCAATTTTGGAATAGCTGGCAGTATGTAGTTTTGATTGCAATTAGAACTTATGTTGACTTGTCTTTGACCAGGCATGCCAGTGATACACTTTAACCTTTAATAGCGTTGTCTCAGTTGTAGACATGGAATTAAACATCCAAAGCAGGGTCGGAATTGGATTAATCTGGAAATCAAGCTAAATATAATGTAGGCCAATGCATCCTTTAGGCCTATAACCTTTTTTTCGCACTGAGTTATGACACTGTGAAAATAAGTTATAGGTATTTGTCCTCCAACTTTGACCAACCTAAAGAGCAATTTCATCTTTAAAAAAATGAAATGATTAAAATCGGTGCCTTCCATTTATTTTAATTTTTATCTTTATAAATGGAATCATCTTGGGCTTGGGTTATCCCTTTTAAAGGGAATTTTTATCATTTGACACTTTGGTATCAGAAGATTTTAATCTTCTGATACCAAAGTGTCAAATGATAAAAACTGCTTATCCCAGAGTTAAAGAATTAATATGTCAGGAACATTTTGACAATTGATGTGATTATAATGACCATTTTAGCAAAACCAATTTTTATACTGTGTGAAAATCCCATTGGAATGGCGAAAAATGCAGTCAGCTTATAAAAATTATCACAGTGTGCTTATTTATCAGTCGAATACTTTCATCTTTTAGGAGGATAAACTAGATTATAGTCGTCGTCAGAATACTTCGGCACTTTATTCTGTGACTACTGCATACAGCGTAAACACGGAAGTGCGTTGTAGAATAGCGTCACAACAGCGTTATCTTTGAGCAGTTCGACGCGTCGCGGCCCCTGTAATCCGATTGGCCGCGATTGTATCTATGGGCCATGAATGTCCCCGCCCACACGCACATTAATTAGAAAGCGCGCATTGGCGGTTTTAAAAAGTGCTGAAGTATTCTGACGACGACTATAATAACGCATTATACAGATAACAAAAATTGTATGGTTCAATGCACGCATCAAGGTCAAATGGCCGTTTCAAATCGTGCACAATGTTTTTTGATTCACCCTGTATAGTGTTTTTCTAATTACGTTCAAAGCATACTTACCTGTTGCCACTATAGGAATACATCAGATTTGGGTTTTGCTGCTGCGTATCATACAAATACTGATAATTTGTAATCCAACCTCCTTTGTCTATGTCATCCTTTGTTATATTAACCACTTTAGTCAATCAGTTGTCCTATTATTAACCACTTTAGTCAATCAGTTGTCCATCATGATCACCCTTCCTTTATTCATCCCCTGAGTGGTGTAGGGTGGGGGGGGGGCACTTACATTGAACCCTCTTCTGCTAGTTCTTAACGCTTTCCACGCGGCTATTAGTTTTACCATATACAAAACAGATTTTTCAGAAACCTTTCCCAACTTTCAAGGTCTACCTCAAGAATTACTTAACGAATACTAGGCATGTTTGTACTTATATCAATGCATTTCTCATGGTGATTCCAAATATGATAATGAAATTCAATAATGTTGACATTTTTGAAACATTTTGTCGAAATGTGGAATGTCGTCTGCAGCCGCCTGCCGCATGGAAAGCGTTAAGACCCCCTTTTGAGCCTGAATAAGTTTTTAAGACCCCCATTCGATTGAAAATTCAAAAATCGCTAACATTTTCATTCCAAAGCCCCATTTTTTTGAAAATTGTGCGTTCTAAAACTTACGAAAATTTGTGTTCTAAAACCCACGAAAATGTGCGTTCTTACTAAATAAATTTGAGAAACAAACCAGTTCTTAAGACCTACTTTTTCGAGAAAATCAGTTCTTAAGACCCTATATCTTTCATCATAAAATTATATCAGTTCAGTCCCTACGACATCATATAGGAAATGTGCTGGATACTTTGTTTGGTTTCAATACAATATAGCATAAACGGTTACAACACAGAAACCAAAGCCCCTCTTTTTGAGACCCTGGGCAGCACACCCCTACCAAAAAAGGGTTTAGTGGCCTCCCCCAGGTTATATCTTTTGCCATTTCCTGCCCATTGTTCCCCAGTCTAAATATATGTTGTGTATCATGTTGTATTCTCTCATTTTGCCTTCAATAAACATTCCTTTTAAATATATTAATTACATTTATACATTTGTTTTACTTACAGTTACAGTGGACCCCGTTGGATTGCGGGTTTCGTATAAAGGCGTCGAATACAGTAATGGCGCCACCATTGTCATTGTGCGTGGATCGACAGCTGAATTAATGGCCATCGTTAGAAACGCACGACGGGACCCTACAATTACTATTGTTACTAATGCAATAACCCCTCTTACGACTCCCGTTACAGGTATTGGTATTTTTTCATAGAACACAAATGTCTCTGCTTTTTTTTCAAGATATTATTTTATTTTCCAAATATTTGAATATATTTATTTGAACAATAATTGTTGAAATTTGTTGAATTTTTTAATTTTTAAAACACCACATCCCAAAGAAGAAGCTCTTTGTTTCTCCCATACCCTTCTTCACCTCCACACAATAAAACTACCATTCAGAGGAGTTATATTATAAGGTCCACGCGTGTCTCTACTTTGTCCGCCATCTTTTAAAATGGTGAAACAAATCAAGGACTGGGAAATTAACATGTGGATGGAAAACCATCACTTTTGTGGGGGTTAAGCGGCATTATATTCATGATATCTATCTTTAGGTATGACGACAGGCTGCTTATCCTTAGATTCTGGATTTTAGCACTAAATTGATGGAAACAGTGAAATTGTGTAAAATAATAACATTCAAGAAAAAGCTAGAGATGTTGGGCCTAATGTGGAGGAAATGACCTACAAATGCCAAATTATGAAACATTTAGGTACATTTACAGCACTTTTGACCTTTTCTAGGATGTTAGATTTAGACTTATGGTGTGGTCCATCTTAATTTCAAACACTGCCAGGTATTGCCAGAACACAAACTATTATTTGGTGGTGTGCACTCTCATGCGCGCAAGTCTGCCCGAGAACAACACCAAAACACCTGATTGGTCTAAAGTTGAACTAACGAACGCCACGCTGCATTGTGGAAGGTAAATCAGCGTGCCTCATTGTGTTAAGCAATGCGCAATGCTGCGTGAAACCACCAGGAGTGCAGTGTGGCATGATGGTGCGTGAATAAGGCCACCATTATTTTTGTATTGGTGTAATTTAACCCCATTGACACTGATTTTTTTCAGAAGAAAATTTTTAAAAAAAATAACAAAATAAAAAATAAAAACACACCAAGAAAAGATGATCTTTGGTGCTCTTCATCAAGAAGGAAAATAGTACATTACTAAATAGGTTCATGAGGATCGTCTTTTAAGTAATAATGTGATAGGGAATGTTACTGACTTTCGAAAACAGCGCCCTCATGATATTTTGTGATTTATTTGTCTCTGAGATCAAATTTAGTAAACACATATATAAACACAACACTGCAAAAGTAAGTCCCCCTCTGAAAATGTCATCATAACATACATCGTAATAAGGTAAAACATTTTACCAATAAAACTTAGTTAGAAATAATCCTAAGACTGTTTCCTAAGTGTTGTTTAAAAATGAAAGATGTCCATCAGACTTCAGGGCTGAATAAGCAGGGACTGAGTTTTAAGGCGCGCGAGAGCGATCACGCGCTACTGCGCGCCTGAAACTGTCTGTGTCAGTTTTGTGGTTGTCCAAAGCTTATTAATCTGGATCCCTCCAGAGCTTTTTGTTTGCTCTTCTACTGCTCCCCTTAAAGGCCCCCAAAAAAATTTGTTTGATTGTCCATAGATCACTTTTAAAAGTTGGGTAGGTCGGTCGGGAAAAGTTTTTTTTTAATATTTTTTTTCTCACTTGCCCTTTTTTCAGGTACCAAAAGTAAAATGAGATGTACTTGTTGTGGTAACCAAAACGGGGAACAAAATCTTTAATATTTTGATGAGTATTTTTATTTTCTCAACACTTAAAAAAAAATGAAAAATGAAATTTTTGATTTTCGACTAATATTTGCAACAAAAAAAACCAATTTTTTTTGTTTGTTTTTGTTTGTTTTGAGTCGGAATGATTAAGAGGGTCGGGGTGGACGAGGACAATCGAACATTTTTTTTTTGGCCTAAAGGCTACAGGGGAGTTATTTACTGCTCTCCTGCTAATTTCAAAACTCAGTCCCTGACTGAGCTCACAAAAGTTCATGAATTGCTTCTTACAAATGGAAAAACACCCGTGGTTGAGCAAATATTACTGTAATGTGTAATCAATTCATGATCATTCAGCCATGTAAATCCCCTTCTCGGCTCGGATATTAGCAGAGTGAGTTGTGACTTTTGAGTAGGATAGTTTTTATCTTCCATTTGAGCTCATTCAGCCATGAAGTCATGGACATCTTTCATTTTCAAACAACACTTAGGAAACATTCATAGGATTATTTCTAACTAAGTTTTATTGGTAAAATATTTACCTTACGATGTTATGACGAAATTTTGAGAGGGGGACTTACTTTTAGTGTTGTGTTTACAATTCAAAATTTAAAAGACAAAACAATTTGGCTCGCACTACCCCAATGGCATTTATGTTACACCACGCCAATACACCATTTTGTTGTTGTTTGTTTGGCCTTATTGAACACCATCTTGCGGGGGTTCTGTAGATTGTAAAGACAGGAAGGATTCAGCCTATAGACTGGGTCCTTGCGACCCTCTATCAGTCATCACTTACTGAGCACCCTCTCACAGGGGCCGTATGTAAATTGTGAAGACTGGAAGGATTCAGTCTAGATGAATGATTGCTTCCTATTCATCTAGAAAGTGGATTTTCTTGCAGATTTACATTTCGGATCATAAATCATGAATATACCAAGTTACAGAGCGATACGATTCCTATCACCTCAAATTATGGTTTCAGAGTGAATTTAGAGTAAGAATAAGTTATCGGCTCCGACAGTTTATTTTCACTTTAAAACCATGAATTTGAAGTAATAAGAATTGTATCACTCTGTAACTTGGAATGTATATACGATTTATGATCAGAAATGTAAATCTGCAAGAAAATCTGCTTTCAATTTTTTTTTGAGGATTGAGGGCGTTCCCTGAAAAAGATAACCTACAAACTATACCTTTAATTAATTAAATTATATTATTTTTTTAAATTGATTTATTCATGTATTCACCTTTTTATTATTTTATTAATTTATTTATTATCTATTTATTATTTTCTTACTCTTACTCTTTTTAAATATCTTGTTTTATTCAATCTTATTTTCTTTAAAAATATAGTTACTATTATTCTTTGAATATATTTTGCTATACAGATGCTGAAGCACCCACAACAGACAACCTTTATTTTGGTTCGACCCAATTATTTAAGTTCGTTCCGACCACTGGAAACGACGGTGACATGTTTGAATTTACTGCAACAAATGATGCAACAACGCTTCTTGGCCTTGCAACCCCATCAATTACGATCAATTTTAATCTCTTAGGTAAGTTTTTACACGGGGATATCATTGGTGGTTTGCCACTATACCTTAAATCAGTAATGCCGACCCCTGATCCATATTTGGTCATTGCAAAATTCATATTTTCAGTATTAAACTGTTAAACCATACACATGTTTTTTAATCTATTTTGAGGTTGTTTCCGTTGACCAAAATGTATACTGTAAAAGTGGAAATTTTCGGGCTACATTTATTTTCGCGATTTTCGCGCTAAAATCAGCAAGCGCGAAAATAAAAATGCGCGAATATATTCTATTTATATGTAGGTCTATGTACAGAAGCTCAAAATCGCGAAAATAAAAACTAGCACAAATTTTCAAAATTTCTACGCGCGAAAATTTCCACTTTTACAGTATCTGGCTTTGACAGCATCAGAACAAAAGTGAAACAGATATCAATTATAGCTATGATTGATTATAATAAGGTTTATGGTAGGCCTACTTGCATAAACCAATTTATTTACAGGGGCAGATACCCTCTGGGCTATCCCTTTTGCAGTGTGCGTCTGTGTGTCTTGGTTACCGTACATCGGGCCAATCAGCATCCTTGCTTTCATGCCCGCGGTTTTCGCCTTTTGTTTTGGTTCTGGATGAGGTTCCGTGCTTTTACCTCTCTATTGTTTTGATCATATTTCTCATTGGCTTCATCGTGACTAGTCGCTTCCTAAAAAATATGAGGGAAGAGGTCAAACTTATTGAATAACGTTCGTAAGTCGTAGATTAAATTGAAAATGGGCTTATGATTTTGAAATATCTTTTGGATATAAAATAAAATTGTGCTACATCGATTAACAAAATAAAACATAAATTTTGAACTTCTTGCGCTCTGATTGAAGCTATAGGCATATTGCTTAAACTATTTTAAGTTGGTATTTGTGAACAAATTTAAAATCAAAAAGGTTAAGATTAACTCAAAATGCCCTTTGCTATCATAAGACTGCATACTTAGTCACATATCCTCTGTATTACTGTTTTCCGATGCATTCTGGTATCACATTGTAAACATGGCCTGAAAAAATGTTTTTTTTCCCCCCGGCAAGCGATTCCAAATTTCCCTCCAAAATGGAATGCATTTCTTAATGAAAGAGTAACATTTCCCTCCAAATGCCAAAATTTCCCTCCAAATGCTCAAATTTCCCTGCAAGGAGCTTTCCATATTGCCTCCTTTTTAGCCTGTGATTGTAAATATTAGGATGATGACAATTAAATTTCACCCGACCGCTTCAAAATGCAAATATTCAAATGTGTAAATTAATATCATAACTATTATAGATCTCTGACCCCAAACAAGTTCAAAATCACCAAATAACTCAATTTGATCCAAACTTGACTTGATAACTTCTTACACTCGTGTATTCAATTGTGATTTGTCCCAGTCGGTGTGAGAGGGGGTGGGGGGGGGGGGGGGAGGGGGGGGGGGGAGGGGGGGGGGGTACTTACATATATGAAGGGCTATGGTGCATTTTTTTCAAAAATGAGTTTGATATAGAAATGTATAGGGAAAAATCATATGTTTCAAGGAAACAAAGTCATTTTTTTCAAAAAGACCTACATCTCACTGTAAACAGCCATTGAAGTTGTTGTTTTGTTGCAAAAGGGCCTGTATCCAGAATTAAATCGGGATACAGGCCCTTTTGCAACAAAACAACAACTTCAATGGCTGTTTAAAATGAGATGTAGGTCTTTTTGAAAAAAATGAATTTATTTCCTTGAAACATATGATTGTGACCTATACATTTCTATATCAAACCTTTTTTTTTTTAAATGATTAAAATAAATGATTTTTTTTTTTGTGTGGCATTTTTTCTCTATGTACAAACAGATGGAGTTTTGTTGCAAAAGGGCCTACATCCAAATTTTCACGAAATGTAAACATGATTTTAAAAAAATTGAAAACTAGCACATTTTTAAAAATAAATCAATTTAAGTTAGTATGTAGTGTACCTCTTTCATAATCCATTCAGTTTTTCAATTGCTCAACTTGAATATTTAGAAACAGTTTTTTGACTTTTTCTCAATAAGAGCCAAAGTGGACGAAGGCCCTTTTGCAAAAAACCTCTTCATATACAAGGTACTGTAAAAGTGGTAATTTACATGCAATTAAGGGGGGACTTAAGGAAGTTTTTGATTTGATTTTTTGAATTTTGTGAGTGCTGTAATTATTGAACTATTAATCAAATGTATATAAAAGTATACATTTTTGGAAAGGAAATGGATCAGAGAATCCAAATTTGGCATCAATTTTGACCAAAAAATTAGATTTTTTGAGAAAATCACAAAATTCACTTTTTTGACCCAAATTCTTTTGAACAAAGCTAACAAAAAATAATTTTGAGTAAAAAATGGCCAAATCACTTTATAATGATGTTAAGACACTAATGAAGGGACAATTTGTTAAAAAAAAACCTAATCCAATATTTTTGAAAATTTTGACCAAAAAGTGCCAAAAAACCGTGAAAAATGGATTTTTAAAAATAAATTACACTTTTTTGTCAAAATTTCAAAAAATATTGGATTAGATTTTTTTAAAAATCGTCCCTCCAGTAGTGTCTTAAATCATCATCAAGTGATTTGGGCATTTTTAACTCAAAATTATGTTTGTTAGCTTTGTTCAAAAAAATTGGGTCAAAAAAGTGATTTTTTGTGATTTTCTCAAGAAATCAACATTTTGGGTCAAAATTGATGCCAAATTTGGATTCTCTGATCCATTTCCATTCCAAAAATGTATACTTTTATATACATTTGAGTCATGGTTCAATAATTACAGCACTAACAAAATTCAACAAAAAACTTCCTTAAGTCCCCTCTTAATTGTTCCTGATATTGAATTGTTTTGCATGTTTTAAAATTCATGATTTGCATTTGCATGTTATTATGTTTGCGGTAGCTCTGTCGTGCAGGAAAAGCGCGAAAATGGAGCGCGAAAATGGCCAATAGGTGTTGCCCAAATGGGTCGCTTTTGTTGTGAATATGCAGTATGATTTGTGCCCAAAAATCCTAAACATAGGTCTCTATAAGTGCCAAAAAACAACATGGGTCCCAAAACACGGAAATCCCGAATAAACCGAGTCAAATCAGTATTTGTTTTTTTTAGGTAAAACACCCCTAAAAGTGGATTTCAAACCTTCAGTGACAAACCCACATTCAAATTATCTAAGTATCTCCTGGCTTTAAGCTAACAGTGTGACTTGTGTTTTTGTTAATCAGCTTGTGCTCTGAATGTGGGTCTCATGTCTCAACATTGAAGAATAAAATGTCTGACCAAAATGTCTGAACAAAATATTAACAAGAAAAAATTAAAAACTTTTATTATTCATTTAAGGACAAAACAATCTCAATAATGCCAAATAGCAGTCGTTGTAATCTGTAAGACAAGTTTTTAACATATTTTTCACCACCTAAACTTTATGGCTATTTTTTGTTCGACTGGACCAGATTCCAAGATAACTTCTGTTAATCCAGTTACTGGTGTCGCCACAGCCCAGCACCTAGATAACCCAGCCGATCCATGCGATTCTGTAGACGGTAATATCTTTACTGTCATCGAGGGCCAAGATTTGCCCATTACCTGTAATACGGACGACACAGCACCCCGTGCCATCATTACCGTTTACCAAGGAGCCGGAGGAAGTACCGAGGCTGATTTCACTGGACAGACAGTCATTGGGCAGCCGAGTCAAACTACTGACGATACTACTACTGGTAATTTGATTGACACGGAGATCACTCGTACGATCACCAATCCGCAGTTTTCAGACAACAACGATATCGTTTCGTGTGTGGCAAGGAACACCATTAATGGTATCGCTGCTATAGCTATCAGCAGTGCATGTCTTCGATTTGTAGGTAAGTTCTTTGGCTGAATTAAAGTTCAGATAAATTGGGTGGTTTTTTTTAATGAAATTTGATTTGTATTGTCAATAATTTGTTAACTTATCAACTATTTATGTTTCTCATAAGGTTTGGCTTGGATTTGTAGGTAAGTTCTTCAATGTTTTATCGGATTGATTTTTAGATTCATTGGCTTGTGTTTTTTGTTTTTGTTATGCGCTTTGATTTAAAGACCATATCAAATTGAGATCGGAAAACTTTGGAAAAACAGGTCACATGGACTACTAGGTGCGTACGCTGCGAAATGAAGCGGTTGATCGCATTTATAGCATTGGTTGCCTGCTTAGTGGTTTACTATGTTTACCTACAAGCATACACCCATGAGAAGTAAAAATAGTAGTGACACTATTTTGTCGACCATGGCATCGATACAGGCAACTTCAAAATTTATCGAGCTGAAGGTAAAATGTGACTGTATTACGCTGAATCTCTTTTATATCACTGTTTTGTTACTGAAACATCGCAACTGTGAGATGAAGACATGTAATCACCAACACCAGCGCAATCCACAGACGCATTATTAAAGACACCGGGTGAAAACACTTTTGATTTTCTGTGCATGACTTCGAGTCATGCAACTGGGTGCCAAAACACTCAGCTAATCGGAGACATTTGGAACCGATCAAAATTGAAATGGTGCATGTGACCTGTTTTTCCGAAGTATTAACTTATCAATTATTATTTTATGCTTGCCATATAAGCCAAAGTTTGTTTCCTGTACATGTCATTTCTTTTTTGTGTGAAAAATGATAAAAAAAACAACCCCATCTTGATCTTGGTTCTGTTGGATTCATCTTTTTACATTTTATACATCTTGATTTATAAATTTAATTTCAAAATCTTTTTATATCAAAAAAGTGTGCACAACATTTGTAAAGAATTAGCAAATTGGTTTTAGTTGTCTGTGAATGGATAATTATTGTGTAAAAACAGTAAATTATTTCTCCCTCAATGTATGGATGATTTCAAGTTTTTGTTGTTGTAAAATCACAACTCTCTAAAAAAAAGGATAAATGAAAACAATGATGAGAAACAAAACCATGAGAAACAAATTAAATCCAAAAGAAAAGCATTTTGTGTTACGTTTTCAGGCCTCCTACAGGAAACAAACATTGTTTTTTGCCGACGAATTTATCAACAGAGGAGATTATAATAATTATTTTTTCTTCCTCCAAACAAGAGTTTGTTATTTAATTCCTCATATTTCAGAACAGCATACATCTATCTATACACATTTACAGAGGGGAATATTGGTCCAGCGTGTGCTGCCATCAATTCCAGCATTATCACCGCTTCTAAGCGATGATTGTCTTTTTAAAGACTCTTCTTGTTTGTTTAAGGATGACTAATCTTTTTTCTCTGTTATCTCCAATAGCTGCCAGTTGTCATATATACACTGTTGTTTATATGCTGAGCGATTAATATCAACTAGATTTAACTCGGAGCAGCTATTGCAATTTGGTGTTATTTGACAGTTTCACCACCAATAGATTTGGCACATGTATTTGGTTTATTATGCATGATGTGGTTTATATGTTTTTTCTTCATTTATGATTTTAGCCTTAGAAAAAGTTGATAACGCTAACAACGTATGTCAACTTATTGTAATGTACATTAATTGTCGCTACTCCACACAGCATAAATGACGGTCAGTGAAACATTCACTGACCATCCAGGAATTGAACCTGGGACCACCGGGTTACCAGGCGACTATGCTAATGAGTGAGATAGGGATTTTGATTTGAAATGTAAAATGAGTCATTCGATTTATAAAAGAAAAGAAAATTCATGTTAAAACGCCATATGTTATTATGGTTACAGTATTTAGCTAGAAATACCCCAAACATCCCAAAACATTTGATTTTTGGCAAAACACTACAAATCATTAAATTCGATTGTATCTTCAAAATAAGGATATACATAAACGTCTTATAATTCTGTTTATAAACACAACTATATTTCAACTGAATACTTTAAAAAAAACCACAACATACATGTGATTTCTGAAAGCTAAATTTCTGAAAAACACAATTTTCCAGTTATAGTGTTTTGCCAAAAAGGTCTGTTATGTCAATTACAAGACAATTACCCTTATCCATACCCCACCCATCCATCCATCCATTCAACTAAAATCCCAGTTTATTAATCCTTATATCCATAGCTATCTGATTATCACTGTACTCTACAGGGTGAGTCAAAATATTCAGGTCCCAATTTCACCAATTTTTTTATACCAGTTCAAACACATAAATGAATACGTTTAATGAAATGCACAGCAAGAACACATTGTTAGCTATTACCTCAATTTTGTTTCATTCAAATTGGTGATTCAAAACGGGAGATACAGGGTGAGTCAAAAAAAAGTGTACTCAACTTCAGCGATTTTTTTTAGAAAAAGTGTTCGTTTGTTTTCAAAACAATATACTACGGTATAAAGACAAATCAATTAGCTTTAATATGAATTTTATCTGGTTTAGATTGGTTGAGGGAAACTTATTTTACGCTGTTTTGAATAAAAGTGACCAATTTAATGTCGGAACACGCTTTCCAGATCTTGACCATTATATTTCATAAGATACGACCAATAAAAAATTACAATACCGACAGCGAAAGGATCAATTCCTTTGTTATGAAATGAATTAAGTGTGGTAACTGTGTCATAAATAGGCCTTAAAGCTGTCTATTGTTTTAATCTATTAGGAGACAATTTTGAGTGTATTGTCTACTTAATTCTTTTAATAAACAAGATGTGTAATGCTTTACATCATAATCCTAGTAACATTATTAAGCTCGTTAAGCTTGAAATTAAAAACCGTGTTTTAGGCGAAAAAACAGCTCCTGTACAGAAATAGTCATATTTACTTTACGGTATCATCAAATAGCGTGATTTTTTTTTCCAGATGGTAGCAAAGAAATGGCGCAATCATTTAAAGTTTTGTTTTCCTTGATTTTATGGTCAAAAATTTTGTTGTTGATTTTTTCAATTAGGGTACACTTTTTTTTTACTCACCCTGTATGTGTTCTGTATGTAAATTTTATGAAATTCAAAATTCTACGTTACCACTATATGAAAATAAGTTTAAGCTGAATTATTCACATTGCTTTTTATTGATTGCTATATAAATTTGTTTGATGGGCAGCGCTATGCTATATTTTAAATGTTTTCGAGAAAAGCGACGTAAAGAGAATTATTGAGATAAGTGTTAACACAGTGTCAACTAAAATGTTTGGAAATAATTGTTTTAAACGGCTTGATTTGATAGAAGAACAGATCTCATTTCTTTAAATTTACAGTTCGTGCATCAAATAACAAGTAACAAGTGCGTACCTAATGAATATGTTTTTGCAATTATCATAACATCGCAATATATTTTGTATGCTATATCGTTTTGATTAATTATCAGAGATTCAAAAAATATGTAAATTAGGTATATTTGTCAAATGTTGCCTTATTTATAAAATGACAACGGATATAAAGTGTCATGCGTTGTGTGAATAACTCAAACGCCAGTAGTGGTAACATCCACCAACTTGGCGCCATTCATGTATTCTTGGAAAAATTTTGGATTTCACAGGTTTTTTTCGTAAATATGGCATGCAATTAGGTACTGTCTTGAAAACTTCACCAAGTATGAAGAAGTGTTTATACTCTCATAATCAATGAAGAAATTGACCCAACTTTTGCCAAGAAGTATTTTTTGAAAACGGGACCTGAATATATTGACTCACCCTGTATTGTGTGTTGCAACTGTTACTTAATCAACCATTCATGATCAATTCATACATCTATCCAGTGGTAGTCCCATTCCCTAATGTTGTGACGGAACTATTATTTAATCAACCAATCACAATCCATCCATCCAGTTATCCAATCGTATTACTGCATGCATCCCTATGTTGTCATGGTAATATCCAATAATCAACCAATAATGAGCCACGCATCCATTCATCTATCCTATCGTATCGCTGTATTCGCCCATACCTGCCAGACTATATATTTATGGTAAGTTGTTATCCTTTTTGTGTTTCCCTTGCCTTTTTTATGAATTAATCCTTTCAAGCGACAACAAAACCCTTTTCTACAGACCTGAACTACCCATTTTTTGTTGTTGTTGAAAAAAATCATTTTTTAATGAACATTTTCAAAATGTTCAAATAATATTAAAATTCACCAACATTTGAGCGCAAATTAAATAAAAGAATATTTTAAAATCAGCTCGGCTGACCAGAGAGGTCTGTTTGCCTGTAGAACAGGGTTTTTGTTGTCGCCTTCAACCTTATTTTTCATTCCTGTATACATCATCTGTTACAAATTGCCCAATCAAATGCCTTATTGAGGTTTTGAAGATGACACTTCACCCCCCCCCCCCCCTCCCCCTTGCCCCTTCTGACTTGGCACCCCGCCACCCTGCGCTCAAGTTTCTGACTCAACCTTCCCCCTTCTCACTTCTCACCCCCGCTCTCTCTAGATTACTGTCTCGGCAGCAATTCTCTTTGGCGAAAACAAAAATCCTGTATGACCCTACCTGAAAGGTCCGTTTGCCCAACAGATTTTTTTTGTTTGTTGTTGCCTCACAGGAAATTCTTTGTTTACAAAACCAATGAACCGAATTGGACCAGCATTTGCATAATATTTAGAAATAATCTAAGAATCTGAATCAATATTTCATTTTATAATCAGGGAATTATTCCCCCTCCCCCAAATAGGAATGCATTTTTTTTTTTATTGATACACCCTGTAATGTAGCATAGGCCTACATGGCCTATGTTGAATTCATAGATTGACCTAGCACTTTCATCCTAGTCCTTATGCTGGTGCACTTTTCAAAGATAATTGCAGTTTCTCCCAACAATGCGATTACGTTTAGTGCAAAGCTACTCATTTTGTTTTGTTTTTCATTTTCGGCTGTATATTTAGTTCATTAATGTGTCATTTGTAAAGAATGAATCATGTTATTATTCAATATTTATTCAAAAAATGGTCAGTCGAGCCCGTAGAGGATGTTTTTTCTTTTCTTTTTTCGTTGCCTAATAGAACATTGTACCATTGGCATCAAAATAAACAGATCTAAAACATCAGTTGTTAGAATTGATATTTGTTCAATACTGTTGTATAAGATGTGCTTTTTGATGATGATTAGGAATGCATACCACTTCCTTAGAGAATTTGGTGGTGGTCTTAAAGTGTCATTATAAGCCCCTCAAAAAAGTTTTGATTTTTTTTTTCTTCTTCAATTGATATAAAGTTTTGAAAAGGTTTTGAAACTTTTGGGTACCCTGTACATCAGATTTCCATTGAAATGCAACATAACTTGTGTAGCACAAGAAATCTGAAGAATTTGCGATTGAAAACAATTTCTGAACTTTTTTTTGAGGAGTTTGTAAGTATAGCATATATATAGTTGTTACAAAATATTGTCCCTTTTCTTTGGAACAGGACTATTTGTTATAATTCTCTGTGAATGTCGAAGTGTGTCTAATACTAAATATAGCAATTTATTTCATATCAATTTGAAAATAACAGGGGGAAATGCATAATTTGCACAGCCTAAAAAGTCAAAAACAAAACAAAATGACTAATACTAAAGGCATATTATCAGATCTTTTCCAGGAGACTCCCTCAATCCTAGAATTTCTTTTTGGAAGCAGGTTTCTTGCAGATTTATATTTCTGATCATAAATCACAAATATATTCTGAGTTACAGAGCGATACGATTCATAATTACCTCAAAATTCATGGTTTTAGAGTTAAAATAACCGGGGAAAATAAACTGTCGGGTTAACCTGACAGTTTATTTTCACTCTAAAACCATGATTGAGACGTAATTAGGAATCGTAATGTTTTTACGATTTATGAAAATCTGCTTCAATTTTGTTGGTATCGAGGATTGAGATGGGTCCCTGGAAAAGATCGCATGATATACCTTTAATGTCTGATGCCATAGAATAGTCCCCTCGCTCCCTCCCAAATCCCATCCAATCCCAATCTCCCCCTACTATCCCTCGGGTATGTGGTATGCAAGTAGTATTATAGTAGTTGCCTTTTTCGTCAGTTCAAGCTGAAATGTTGAACAATCGTTATTGCACCGTAAAAAAATCGCCGTCAATGTCTCATAACGCAAAGTCTCACCCAAACAGCTTTATCATGATGTCAACATAACTGCTGCCTTCTGCTGAAAGGTTTATGCAAATTAATGCAGTAGTCAATGTGTATTTTGAACCTATTCTCCTCAAGGGGTTCAACTTGATGCCCCATTGATGCCTGCATAAGAGTTTGCAGCCTAATTGATATCTACACTGTACCATTTTGGTATGAACTCACTCAACTTTAACACAATAAGTTTGCAGCCTAATTGATATCTACACTGTGCCATTTTGGTATGAACTCTCTCAACTTTAACACAATATTTTCACAGCCTAATAGCATTGCAACGGTTGTTTTAAATGCTAAAACCAAATACAGTCCAACCTCAGTTATCCGACTCCCTGTTATCAGGATAACTCTGTTATCCGGCTGAACGATCCCAAAGAAAATTAAAAAAATTACAGCCTAATCGGCTTATTTTCACACTCTGAAGCATTTGAAGGCCATCTTTTGATGTTAGTAGTGCTGTTAAGTGCTTACATAATACATTGTCACTATAAATACCCCTCATTTAGAACCCTTTTATTGTCCAAATTTGAGTGCTTCAGGACAGGCAACGCAGAATTACACATAATTTGTGTATCCAAATGTTCGTGTATCCAGATAACTGTGGTTGGACTGTATACAAAACACATAAGCCTCCGACAAACGGAGCTTGGGGAGTCACCCATTATTGGGTCAAACAGAAGTAGGGTCGGAAACAGAACCTGTGATCAAACGGATCTAAGGTCAAGCTGAAGTTGGGTCAAACCATTTTGAAGCTAATCCTCGCAAGATGTGGTGTCCGCAATGAAACAGGAATTGGCAGATACAAATGATCATGGAATCTGCACAGAAATTAAACGGAAGAGTCGTGCAGTTGACAGCTGGAATCGGTTTGGATATATGCCAGAGAGCTTTCCTGTAGTAGAATGACCATTACAGAGATTCTGCTTCAAATAGCCAACAAAAAATTTAAACTTGGAGAAAGGAATACAGCAACCCTTTAACCCCCTGAGAACTACCGGCCGATTGGTTAAAAAGATGAATACATCATTTATTGCACCAATGAGAGACATTGTGAGATTAATTGTATTCCTGATAAAGACGGGAGTGAAACATTTTACAAGCTGCATTTGAATTGGCTATTTACATGAGTACATCTTGTAAGAAACCAATCAGAACCACTGTAAGATAGACAGGTAGACCCCAGGGGGTTAACAGACCATTCTCTAACCAAGCAGACTGCCAGGGCAATCATCGCTATGATTATTTCATCCACAGTCAACCTTACCTGACTGAGGCCTATCTACAGGATGAGTCCTTCACATGGATAGGAAAGATTGAAATCCATGTCCGGGCGTGGTCACATCCTCCCTTGATCGGCATCAATGTACAGTTAGGATGTACACAGTCTTAATGGTGTTTGGATTATCAAGCCTTTTGTCACCAAACAAGATTTTTCTGTCAGTGCGATCATGTGGTCATGTGGTCTAATAATAGGTGTTCCCTGAGTATATTCCCAGTTGTTTCTTCTTCTATTTATTGGCAAACATTGCTGCCTTTCTTAGTGGATGGTATAACACGGCTTTGATTTCAGGAGTTTCTGGATGGTTTGTTTTGTGGATGGTTTGTTCTCCGGATAGCAATACTTTATCAAGCTGACAAACACTTACCAAAGAGAGACGTCTGATGCAGAGGTCAAAGGTCACCAAAACCATACAATTATAGAGGCATAGGCAATGTGTCAGTCATCAGGTCTATAGTTCAATCAGTTTCAAATTGGTGAAAAATATTTGTTGTTTATCTCTCCACGCGCAAAAGTAATCCAATTGTACGATTATGGCCATTTGCACACGGTTTTGGTCGCATGCACGCGCAGGGCTGGAAAAATGTTTTTTTTCCCCTGCGAGGGAGTTGCTGTTTCCCGCAAACCCAATGGTTGTGAAGCGGCGCCAGGGGGTGGGGGGGGGGGGTGTGAGGGGGGGTTTGGTGCACCTTTTTTGGTGATTTAAAACAATTTGCGATAAGGTCCAATTGATGCTATTGTGTGCATCATTTTATTTAATATCGGCTGTATTGCTCTATACTCTGAACAAAAATCTTCAACAACAAAAATCTAAATTTTTTAAAATTTATTTATTTTTTTTAATTTATTTTTTTTGGGGGGGGGGGAATTTCCCGCGAGATGGCAACATTTCCCGGCAAGGAGCTTGCCGTTTTGCCGGATTTTTCCAGCCCTGTGCACGCGTCACACATATGATGGACAGTGCGCTTGTTGTCTTCGTGCGCGCCCGCATCCTTCTGTATTCATTCACTGCTGTAAGGAGGCTTCGCCAATGTGGAACTGATAGACACAATGGTTTCCAGGGGAGTTGGGGTGCACATTCACAGTTGTGAAGGTACAAGTGATCATCGCTGAAATGGGGTCTATGGCCAGAAGCTGACATGGTATAGCATCAAAACAATGTAATTTGATATTTCCTCCATTTATTGGCTATACATAAAAAGGATTTTATGCCTGATTTGTTTTCTTCCTAAAATGAAAGCTGGAAACTGTGATTTAGATTTCCAACCTGAAACAAAGTGTTTGTTTAAGAACAGTTTCAGGCTGAACTAGGCCTAAATATAACACTTTATTGTTGAATAAACATCTATAAATACGCCGGGGTGTCTTTGTTTGTGTGTGTGATACGTGTTTTTAACCCGTCTTTACAAACTAACAGTTGCATTCCAGGGATCTTCCTCATGAATATTGTTCGGACCTATTTCCACAATATTGCATGCTCAAAACAAACCCTATCCAATCGCCGATATGCTAAATGTAACCATAAGGCAAAAAAAAAAAAAGTTGTTTGCTTGTCCTCGTCCGACCGACCGTGTGAGGCAGTCCCGACTGGTTAGAAAAAAACGTGGTTTTTGTTGTGTTTTTTTGAATTTTGTTGAATTTTTTTTGTTGAATTTTTTAAAACATTCATTTGAATGACCTATATTGAACCCTACGTTACTCCTCATGTGAGCCAATACCCTTTTCATGTCGCCTCTATGTTAAGGACCAAATAATTCAGAAATGGTACATGATAAAAGTTTCTAACGCTATGCTGTGGGTCATGGGGTATAAATATGTTGGTTATTTCAAATCAAATGTGGGCTAAACCATGCTAAAATTAACCATTGCCATTAGCCTGCCATTGATAAGGCTCAAAATGGTGCATACTAGTTTTTGTGTTTGTAGGATAGGGTCAGAACAACCAATGTTTAAAAAAAAATAAAAAAATTCCGACCGACCGACCCAACTTTTTTTGACCCATCTATGGACAAGCAAACAAAAACAAATTGTTGGCCTAATTGCACAAAATCCATGCTTGCACCATCAGATACAGGTTACACATTGTGCGCCAGTTGATGTGGGAAATTACACTGATATTCCACTATAAAAGCTGATGTCAAATGATGCCCCGTGATTAGTATACTGTACTGAACTGTACAAACACTGTTATTGTTTTGTCATGGTTATTTTTATGCGACATTCATTTTTGTGTTTAGCCCATATGCTAAATGTAATCATAATTGCACAAAATCAATGCTTGCACCATCAGATACACATTGTGCTCCACCAGTTGACGTGGGATATTACACTGATATTCCACTATAAGAGCTGATGTCAAATGATGCCCCGTGATTGGTCGTACTGTACTGTACAAACACTGCATCCACTTTGGTTTAATATTTGTTATATGTCATGGTCATTTGTATGCTACATGAACATTAATGTTTGTGTTTAAAATACACCAGTTCCAGGCAACATACAACAACAAAAAACACGGGAATCCTCTGTTTTACAGGTCTGTCCCCTGTCAAAAATGACACCAAACGCCATTTCTGGACAAACAAAAAACAACATCACAATTTTCACAATTTTGGCCAGTATTCATTCGTACAAGTCATGGCCCATCCCCCTTTTTTACCTTTTAATATGGGTCTTATGGGCCCATAGAACATTGGGGGGGGGGGGGGGGGTGAAAATAAAGAAAACAAAAAGTGAAACAAAAAGCACACACAAAATTATGAAAATGCTTTGATTTTGACAGATCGCATAATATTATGTATGCACAAATTTGTTTGTAATTACTAACAATATGTTTTTCTCACTGCATGCTATATCACAGTAGGTGTCATCAAGCAGGATTGCCATTTTTACTCTCAATGCATGCTTATCCATTACACATTTTTGAAAGATTTATCATTAATGTGTTCAAAGATGCATCTCAGAGGACCTAGTCATCAAGCAGATTGTATTAAAAGTGTCCGACCTGAAAATGTACTAATCTTGTTATTTTTACTCACTGCATGATTTACTAATAGAAAAAAAGCTGCACAAAAAGGAGACTGCTGCCAAAACGGAATTAACATAATTCAGATAGAGCCAAATTGCTATCCTCTGTGTAGTCTCAAAAGTGTTGTTTATAGATGCAGTAATCAAGCCTGTAACCAGGGGGCAGATGCCCCCAACCCCCAAACAAACTCACAAAAAACCAACCCCAAAACAAACAAACAAACAGCAAAAGTTTAAAAAAAAGTCTGGCACGTAACCGTAGGACTTTGCCGATACATAGTCTATAAACCAACATGTTGAGCCTTAGCGTGTGCACCAGAAGCCTTGAATTGGGACTTGATTATCAAAAAGTGTCCAACGTCCAAGGGGGAGGGGCACATCCCCCCCCCCCCCCCCCCCTCAGACACCTGTCTGTATCGTGCCGATGTATCTTTATTTGAAAGTTAGCCTCTGGAAAACAATTTTCCTGGTCACGGGCCTAGCAGTGATTATGGATATCATATTTGATCTTGTTGGTAAATTTATATCTGCATCAGAGCTCATGTGAGCTAGTTTAAATCATATGATAACTTTTGATATCACCACTGATATAGCTGCACAGAGGATGGCAACATGACTATAATAATTGTCAGCGAGCCAAGGATCTAACACTCGTTAGCCAAATATATAAAATCAATATCAATATTACCATACACTATATCTGTATTAAATGTCTGCAATGTCCAATTGTGCATTATATGTTAGAAACATAATTATCGAGCCCCAATTTTGTAGTTCAATAGAAAAAACACACCCTATCATACTTATCATAAAAACAATTTAAAACTGATCGAAAGTCATAGTATTAAAATCATATATACCGGGTGGTTCAAAAAAAAGTTGACCCAAGTTCTAGGTAACTTTTCAACTATATTTTATAGTTTCAGAGAATTTTTGTTTACTTAGTCTTGATCAGCAGTAAGTTTTGAAATTATCCTGAACAAATGGTAAATTTAGCTTGTTTGGTTCTTCAGATATGGTTCATTACAGAGAGCATGCACAAAACTGCCTTGTCCACGGGAGCGTCCTTTATTGTCTCGCCCTGATGTAATCAGAAAGAGACTATGTTATCACTATTTCTGTCCGGCGTCTGGCGTATGCCGTCCGCCGTCCGCCGTCCGCCGTCCGCCGTCCGCCGTCAGCCGTGTGCTAAGAATTACCTTTGTGACGCGATATCTGGAGATCCGTAAGGCCTATCGTGATGGGACTTGGTGGAGGGAAGGGGGGTGGTGCGTTCTGTTGCTGATTGATTTTTCAAGGTCATCGGGGGTCATACAAGGTCATCGGGGTCAAATATGCTTAAAACTTTTGAGACGCGTTGTGACGCGATATCTAGAGATCCGTAAGGCCTATCTTGATGGGACTTGATGTCAGGGAAGGGGGTGGGGTGTTCTTTTGCTGATTAGATTTTCAAGGTCATTGGAGGTCATTTGAGGTCATCGGGGTCAAATATGCGGTCAAATAAGATCCGTAAGGCCGATCTTGATGGGATTTGGTGGAGAGAAGGGGGTGGTGTGTTCTTTTTGCTGATTAAATTTTCAAGGTCATTGGAGGTCATTGGAGGTCATCGGGGTCAAATATGCGGTCAAATAAGATCCGTAAGGCCGATCTTGATGGGATTTGGTGGAGAGAAGGGGGTGGTGTGTTCTTTTTGCTGATTAAATTTTCAAGGTCATCGGAGGTCATTCAAGGTCATCGGGGGTCAAATATGGGGTCAAATAGATCAGTAAGGCCTATCTTGATGGGATTTGGTGGAGGGAAGAGGGATGGTGTGTTCTTTTTGTTGATTAAATTTTCAAGGTCACCAGAGGTCATCGGGGTCAAATATGGGGTCAAATAGATCAGTAAGGCCTATATTGATGAGATTTGGTGGAGGGAAGGGGAGTGGTGTGTTCTTTTTGCTGAATAAATTTTCAAGGTCATCAGAGGTCATTCAAGGTCATCGGGGGTCAAATAAGATCCATAAGGCCTATCTTGATTGGATTTGGTGGAGGGAAGGGGGATGGTGTGTTCTTTTTGTTCTTAATTTTTCGGGGTCATCGGGGGTCAAATATGGGGTCAAATAGATCAGTAAGGCCTATCTTGATGGGATTTGGTGGACGGAAGAGGGATGGTGTGTTCTTTTTGTTGATTAATTTTTCGGGGTCATTGGGGGTCAAATATGGGGTCAAATAGATCAGTAAGGCCTATCTTGATGGGATTTGGTGGAGGAAAGGGGGGTGGTGTGTTCTTTTTGTTGATTAATTTTTCGGGGTCATTGGGGGTCAAATATGGGGTCAAATAGATCAGTAAGGCCTATCTTGATGGGATTTGGTGGAGGGAAGGGGGGTGGTGTGTTCTTTTTGTTGATTAATTTTTCGGGGTCATCGGGGGTCAAATATGGGGTCAAATAGATCAGTAAGGCCTATCTTGATGGGATTTGGTGGACGGAAGAGGGATGGTGTGTTCTTTTTGTTGATTAATTTTTCGGGGTCATCGGGGTCAAATATGGGGTCAAATAGATCAGTAAGGCCTATCTTGATGGGATTTGGTGGACGGAAGAGGGATGGGGTGTTCTTTTTGTTGATTATTTTTTCGGGGTCATCGGGGGTCAAATATGGGGTCAAATAGATCAGTAAGGCCTATCTTGATGGGATTTGGTGGAGGGAAGAGGGATGGTGTGTTCTTTTTGTTGATTAATTTTTCGGGGTCATCGGGGGTCAAATATGGGGTCAAATAGATCAGTAAGGCCTATCTTGATTGGATTTGGTGGAGGGAAGGGGGTTGGTGTGTTCTTTTTGCTGATTAAATTTTCAAGGTCATCAGAGGTCATCTGGGGTCAAATAAGATCTGTAAGGCCTATCTTGATGTGATTTGGTGTAGGGAAGGGGGTTGGTGTGTTCTTTTTGTTGATTAAATTTTTCAAGGCATTACATCCCTTGCATTAACTACAATGCATACCTCTGTGACAGTGCTACATTGTATCATATGTTTCATCATCATTTCTTTCAAGTCACTTTTGATGAACAGGCGAGACGCGCCGTTCGAGAACCGCCTTGTAGAGATAGAATGCACAAAGTGGACTTACACACCATTGGTCACAAAAATTGTGAAAAAAGGAGAAAAAGAAAAAAACGAGACATATGGAACATCTGCCTGGTGCATGACATACCTACCTACGTACCTACGTTTCTTTGTTGAATGTGAATGACAAATAAGCACAGAGATTGGGATACTTTGTAAGGGCGGGCTTTTCAATTCTGAATCTAGAGCATGCTGTTTTATTGAAGTTAAAAACTAAATGACGCTCCCGTGGACAAGTCAGTTTTGTGCATGCTTTCTGTAATGAACCATATCTGAAGAACTAAACCAGCTAAACGCGCCATTTGTTCAGGATAATTTCAAAATCTACTGCTGATCAAGACCAAGTAAACAAAAATTCTCTGAAACTATAAATGTGGTTGAAAAAATACTTTGAACTTGGGTCAACTTTTTTTTGAACCACCCGGTATACAATGCAATTACGCAAATTTGAGCACCGGCCCAATCAAATCGTAGATTTTCCAGGTAAGAGTGTCTTGTAGGACTACTTTTCATTCTTAACTATCCGGTATTAGTTGGCAAAAATTGACACTAGACCACTTCATAATTTGCATGTGTGCATAGGTGAATTACATGTGCCTTTTTATGTGTTCGTTATTAAGTGAAAGATTTTTGATATGTGGGGAGTTACTGTTGCTGATATAGATGGCTTAATATGATGCACGCACACACAGTTGCACTCATAATTGCATGCACATTATGTAATTTGTATGTAAATAAACAAAATTATATGTTACCTTCATTACAGTATATGTATGCTGTGCATGTACAATGCTGCACATGTACAATGCTGCACATGTACAATGCTGCACATGTTCAATGCTGCACATGTACAATGCTGCACATGTACAATGCTGCACATGTACAATGCTGCACATGTACAATGCTGCACATGTACAATGCTGCACATGTACAATGCTGCACATGTACAATGCTGCACATGTACAATGCTGCACATGTACAATGCTGCACATGTACAATGCTGCACATGTACAATGCTGCACATGTACAATGCTGCACATGTACAATGCTGCACATGTACAATGCTGCACATGTACAATGCTGCACATGTACAATGCTGCACATGTACAATGCTGCACATGTACAATGCTGCACATGTACAATGCTGCACATGTACAATGCTGCACATGTACAATGCTGCACATGTACAATGCTGCACATGTACAATGCTGCACATGTACAATGCTGCACATGTACAATGCTGCACATGTACAATGTTGCACATGTACAATGATGCACATGAACAATGCTGTCATGTACCATTCTGCACATGAACGTTGCTGCACATGTACGATGTTGCACGTGATGTAGGATGATCATGCTGCACATGTACAATGCCGAATGCTGCACATGTACAATGCTGAATGCTGCACATGAACAATGCTGCACATGTACCATGCATGCTGCACATGTACCATGCTGCACATGTACCATGCTGCACATGTACCATGCTGCACATGTACCATGCTGCACATGTACCATGCTGCACATGTACCATGCTGCACATGTACCATGCTGCACATGTACCATGCTGCACATGTACCATGCTGCACATGTACCATACTGCACATGTACCATACTGTACATGTACCATGCTACACATGTACAATGTTGCACTTGAACAATGTTGCACATGTACAATGCTGCACATGTATCATGCTGCACATGAACAATGTTGCACATTAAAATGATGCGCATGTATCATGCTGCACATGTATCATGCTGCATATGTACATTGTTGCACACATGTACAATGCTGTACATGTACCATGCTACACATGTACAATGTTGCTCATGAACAATGTTGCACATGTACAATGCTGCACACAATGTTGCACACATGTACAATGTTGCACACATGTACAATGTTGCACACATGTGCATACAATGTTGCACACATGTGCATACAATGTTACACACATGTACACCCCTACACACATGTACAATATTGTTGCACATGTATCATGCCTCACATGCAAAACAATGCTGCACATGCACTATGCACACCGGAAACACTTTACAGCACTGCACATTTGCCATGCTAGTTTATTTAGATGTAACTAGTTTACTACACCTATATGTTCTCTGTAATAATGCTGCTATCAATTACTGACTGGGAGTGCACAGACATATCCAATTATCAACAACAAAAATTCCTTCATGAATCTGTAGAATTCTGTGACATAAACTTAAAGCAATTTATAGTACCTTTGCGAGAAATGAATTAAGGGACAACTTTCCCAACATGATTTGCCATAAAGAGAAAATGTATAAATAAGTGTCAAAAGATCTGGTTAATATGTTAAGGCCAGTAAACACAAAGGTCTATCATCCTTGATAAATAACGCCTCTTGTTTTGTCTCATTAATTTGACAGTCCAACCTGATAACGGAGGGTTATCTGCTAATGGTGTAGTTGTAAACGGTCCAATTGCAACGGAAGAGGTCGTATCAGCAGACCTGTCAGCAACTCTCGCCAACAGCCCTATCACATACACCTGTTCCGCCGATAACGCATCACCAGCGGTTACTATTCAGTGGTTTTACACCCCCTCGGGAGGGACACGTACCGACATCACAGCTGCTGAAGCCACCACTGTAGACACACCGGATGCTGATCAGCTGATTGATTCTGTGAGCACTTTAATAAAGGCGTTTGATTTTACGGATTGTGGCGCCAAAATTGAATGCGTGATTACACATCCGGCATCTGGCTTAACCGATGGCGCTACGTTTGAAATTGGCAACTTGGATGTAGATAGTAAGTACCACTGTGTATAACTGTGTAACGTAGAATTTGAGGTCAGATTGAGTTATTAGATTGAAGACATTTAAAAACCTTCATGATCCGTGACCATATGAAGTTGAGCAAGATATTCTAAAGCGTATTGCGCAATTGCCATATGGCAGCTATTCTGTTATACACAGATTTGCAGTGCAAATTAATAGCTGCTTTTTGCTTTAAGCTGTTTGGGGTAGTATATAATGAATTTAGCTACAGCAATTATCCAGTTTTGATGAAATTGAACATAAAGCAGCTTTGACAGAGCCATAGTTAATGGTTAAAATAATATCTGCCGTATGTTTTTTCATTTGACTGTATATCTAAACTTCAAACTTAAAAGTTACGCAAGTGTATTTATTTTATCTGAATGGATTTTCTTGGATTTTCTTTGGACTGCTAGCTGCTGTTGATATCAAAAACTGACTTTTATTCATATTCACAAAAGTATATTACATCCTCTCTGTAGCTAGCTGTACTTTATGGATATTGTGGATTTCCAAGTTTTTTTGGCACATGGTTCTGAAATTTCTCGCAGAGTGGTTCTGGTTTCCTTGTTGGGATTCCCAAATTCCCCAGGACTCTTGTAGGCAATATGTTATTTTCACCAGCCATTTCACTTTATAATACTCAAAACTAATTATATAACTGTAACATTGAAGGCTTGTTCATACAGAGTGGTCCAAAAAAAAGGTTTACCCTTTTTAAGATGCATATTTCTCAAAAATGGGCGAGACATCTAATAATTGTTTTAATATGATCTTAAACGCCATTATCTTAGTGATTTATGGTGAAAACGGCGTTGAAAATGAAGCATAAATAAAGAAATGGCGATGGTTTAAAGAACAATGGTCAAAAACCAGTTTGGCCATGTGTTACTCAAGCCTATGGGATATTGTCAACTCAATAGTACTGCGTTCACAATTTCCTGCAATAGTATGTAGGCCCTAATTATACCTGTAAACAATGGTGAGGTACAGCCTTGAAGCAAGCGATTAGTGGTGTTATTTTAGAGAGGAGGAAATTAGCTGATCCACTGATGCATAAAAGGATACAAACAGGTCTCAAATAAATGAGAAATAGGTGACTCAAAAAACTTTCTACACTTTTTTTGAGGAGTTTATATGGAAACATCCATGACTGCCATAGACTTACAAGTTTTCTTTAAATTGACGCTATTTCTTAATTTGAGCTTTGATTTCAACGCCATTTTCACCATATACCAACAAGATATTTTAGTTTAGGAATATCTTAAAATAAAAATAATAAAAAAAGTTTTTTGTTTGTTTAGGCCTCAGCGCATAGACCTACGTGCGGTAGCTCATTTCACATACCAATGCGGGCGGTCTTCTAAGACAAACCTTCTTTGTTTGGCCTAAATCGCTTATTGAGTTCATCTGGATTAGGTTTGACTTATTCAGGACCGAATGAGGAAAACATTTACTGCTATCATCATTTGTGCTGCATCTTGGCCGTTGATTTGGGAGTATAAGGAAGGCCTAAAGGTGCCCCTTTCTTTCTTTAGAAATTGGTGGCTTTGAAAAGATCTGTAAGTGGACTGCCCCGTGTCCAATGAAGAAGGGTTGGTGGCTCTGAAAAGAGCCATAAATATAGGTTGATGATTTGAAATTAGGTGCATCTTTTTCTACCTCAAAAATTGGTGGCTCTGCAAGAGCCGGTCGGATGGACTTGGACTGCCCCATGTCCACTGAACAGCATTGGCGACTCTGCCAAGAGCTCTAAAATTGTTGGCTCTAATTCTCAAATAGCAAAGGGTCACCTACTTTTACAAATCATCATCGGATTTTAATTAGCTCTTTTAAATAGCTCTTCTCAGAACCACCATCTATTTGGTGGACAAGAGGCAGACAATTTGAAGAGCTCTTTTTAGAGTCACCAATTTTGCAAGGAAAGGGGCACCTACAATGTATGCTCAAATCATTGTGCAAGGGGCAGACAACATTAGGATCGTATAGTAAATTGGCAGTCTATATGCCAGTTTTGATAAGCAGCAGCTAGCAGTTGTAGCATCCAAGAAAAACCCTTCAGTACTCTTCAGATACACATATCCACTTGTTAAACTTGTCAATTTTAAGTTAAAATTCAGTCAAATGCAAGTTTTTTAAACAAAACATAAGGAACCTATTATGTTGAGGGGGGACTCAATGAAGTTTTTGACTTGATATTTTGAATTTTGTGAGTGCTGTAATTATTGAACTATTAATCAAATGCCTATAAAAGTATACATTTTTGGAGAGGAAATGGATCAGAGAATCCAAATTGTGCATCAATTTTGACCAAAAATGTTGATTTTTTTGTTGTTGAGAAAATCTCAAAAAATCACTTTTTTTGGCCCAAAAAAGTTCAACAAATCTAACAAAAATAATTTTGAGTAAAAAATTCCCAAGTTGCTAGATTATGATGTAAAGACACTAAATTGTGGTCTCGTGCATCGAAAGAGTTATCCCCGAGCATGGTAAAAAGGTCAAAGACTCCTTCATAAAGAGTAGGAGATCATCCCAGGTCTGTTTCTGTACACACATACATATTAAATATGTATTCCTATACATACCTCCACAAGGCGTGGCACACCTATGGAGAAAACAAATAGCCAAAGAAAGAATGATGGAAGCAATTGAGCTGCTTCCATTGTTCCGTCCTAGGACGACCGATGACGATGATGATATTGCCAAAACTAGAAGTGCGATCTAATGTAGCTATCATTTTCTTTGAAAATTTGATTCTAATAAATGCCCCCCCCCCCCCCCCCCCCCCCATTTTAGAAATGCAATGTCCCGGGGGGCGTTTATAAGAATATATTGTATATCATATTGACAGTATTTTTGTAGTTAAAAGGGGCATTGGGAGATTGTTGAGAAAAATGAAATTTGGAAAAAGAGGACTTGTTTCATTAGATAAAGTATGTATAGGAGGAGGGGGGGTAGTGACAGTGACCTTTGAACTATGCATACATTATATGTTAAAGACGACATCAAACAACTGATCTGAATGACCCTGGTTTGTTATTGAAAACGCTTTATAGTGCACTTCAAGTTCATACTATAGATATCGGGCCGGGGAGGGGGGGGGGCACTCAATTTTTTGTGGGTAGGTGTGCCGCCCAGGGTCTCAAAAAGGGGGGCTACAAAACTGAACTGAGTGGATTTTATGATGAAAAATAGGGTCTTAGGAACTGATTTTTTCAAAAAAGTAGGTCTTGAGAACTGGCCTATAGTTCAATTTTGATTAGCAAGAACGAAAATTTTCTATTTTTTTTATGGTTTTAGAACGCACAATTTTCGAAGTTAAGGGCTTTGGAACGCAAAATTTCACGATTTTTGAATTTTCAATACAATTGGGGTCTAAGAACTGATGCAGGCTCAAAAGGGGGTCATAAGAGCTAGCAGCAGGGGTGAAAAAGGGGGTCTTCAGCGCGAGACATACCTATACCCTTTTCCAATGTCAGTGCCCCCCCCCCCCCCAACCCGGATATCGGGATCGGTATCTGAATTGGTTGATTATGTAAATAATTATCGGCAATTGGCCGATTTAGAATTTTGGAGTTATCGGTTCTTAGCTGCCATTAATAAACCCGGATAATACACAAATTATACAGACGCAAAAGCTACCCCATGACATGCAGTAGTAGTGCCTTGTGTTGAATGCAAGGGTGACAGGTTTGCAGCCTGTAGTACAAACCCTCACACTATGCTGAAATGTCATTTGATCTGGTTCTGAATATTAATGAGGTGTAATTGATAACTATTAAAGCCCCAGGCATCTACTCATTCCACCAGTGGCTTAATCCAGCCAATCTGCCAACAATCTGACACATTTGAGCAATAGATGGCGCTGCAATACTAAATGTTTTAAATGCCTTTTACTCTTGATATCCATGTTCAGTAGACTCCGATTCCTTTTCAAAAATATGGTTAAATGTATTTTCAAATATTGTTGGTATAAATCAGTTGATATAACAAAGATAAACGATAAGAAACATAAAATTTAAGTTTGATGGTGCCCCTTTTTTATCAATTTAACACCATAGATTCTGTATTTTGTTAATAATATCTATTAATAGAAATATACGACGGGTAATAAACAAATTATAAATATTTTAAACAGGTTCGCTGTCGGGGATAGAAAAGAGACAATTATGGGAAAAACGATCTCGCCCAGGAATCAAACCCAGGACCTGTTGCTTGCCTGGCAACTGCCTTCCTTATCCATTGGGCCACAAGACCTCGCATGGTAAAGCATCTGAAATTCAAACCTAAGCGATCTCATTTCCCAGTCTCCTGCCACAAGTATTACCTGGAGTAGCTCGGGCCTATACAAGTGTAAATCAAGTGCCATCCTCCCTGTAGAGGTTCATGAGATTCATGAAGAGGTTCATGAGATTCATGAATATCAATGAGGTGAAATTCATGAATATTCATTGAGGTAAAATTCATGAATATTAATGAGGCAAAATTCATGAATATTAATGAGGCAAAATTCATGAATTAATGAGGTGAAATTCATAAATTTTAATGAGGTGAAATTCATAAATATTAATGAGGCGTAATATTAATTACGTGTAATATTCTGATTTTTCGCTTTACAGTTGGACCTGGTACACCCGTACTACAGGTTAACGGGGCCGGCGCCGCCGACAACGACGGCGATGCCGGTAACGAAGACGCAATCTTGATTGAAGGTCTAGCGTATGGATTTGACTGCACAGTGGCAGCTGGCATGGCCGACCCGGAGGTAAATATCATGTGGAGTTTGAAGGATTCCGATGGAATGGAGATTGATTCCGAAACTGATGAATCCAACGGTGTGGATGATTGCACTGCTAATGCTTTCACAGGGCAATACACGCTGACGGCTGCGTTTGCTGATCATCAGTGTGGATATCTGGAGTGCACCGCTACAAATTCAGTGGGCGTAGACACCGTAGATACGATCTACTTCCAGATTTGGAGTGAGTGTATAATATGAATGGATAAGGCCAAAACAAAAAAGAAGTTGTGTTGCCCTCAAGTGCTAAAAATTAAAAATCGGGTCTGTCGGTTGGAATTTTTTAATGTTTCTAGTGTGATAATAGTCTAAAAACATTTATTTAAGCTTACTTATTCATTTCAAGCAAGAAATAGTAACATTTAGACACTTAAAGATCCAATTTAAAACTTTAAAAAAAGAAAATGCGACCCTTTTTTTACGATTTTAGGGTGGGTCGCTGAGAGCAACACAACTTTTTTTTTTGACCTAAGAAAGATGTGATGTGATCTTAGCAAAATGAGTCTGAAGTCAAAAGATATTGTATTTCTTTTGGTTTTCTACTTGATTGTTGTATTGGTGATGTTCACTGTAAGAAATCCTGTAACATACATTTTGACACTTGATTCCAAAGATATGAGAGATTAATTACATGTAGGTTGGTTAAAACAATAGGAAACAAAATAATGTCTATCCTTATTTGGTTATGTATACTGTAAAACACTATAATCTCGTGGATACTTTATTTTGCGAATTTAAAATAACTGCTATTTTTGAGTGTATTTAATTTAGTGAATCTGGATGTGTTACTGTTACTTTCAATGCAAAATTGTCATTTTTTCTTACACATATTTAATTTCGCGAATCCGCATCTCTCACAAAATTAAGCGGTTTTACAGTAGCAGTATTCCCAATTTCGGGCTCCTATTTGCTCGATCACATCACATAAAGTGGCATTTACATGCCACAATCAGATTTTTTTAAATGTTTTTGTTCATTTTTAGTTTCATGGTCTTTCTGGAAAGGCGCCTTACGAATGTTGTTTATGTATGTAGTTACTTACTTACTCATCAATTCTAAGACGAATCAATGTCGTAAACGTGAATGCACCAAGTAACAACCGAGTTAACAAAGTTCCTGACCAGATGTATAATGTCGGCTAATTTAAAATCAGTAATTAAATCGGTATGAAAAACTCATCGGGAGATACATTAGACAGGCAAATGCCTTCCCTACTAAGAGATGATGACCTAATTAGTTAGTAACCAGATCAACAGAAAACATACAGATTATCTTCTATAGACCATATTCACGCGGCAGCCATTTTCTAAAATTTGCCACCCAAGCCTCGTTCTCGTTACGTATACCTGCGTCTGCGTGACTTGCGTGAGGATGCGTACGCCGCGCGATTTGGTACCACGCGTCTCGCGCAGTTCTATTGTGCAGCGCGAGGTGCAGATAGACCAAACGGGAACGAGGCTTGGGTGGCATATTTTGGAAAATGGCTGCCGCGTGAATAGGGTCTATTGGATATCATTGTCTATTAAAGTGTGTGCTGTGCTCAGCAGTGACAACGTGTGTGTATGAATCACAGACAGCTCGTCATGCATCTATGCATGCCCGACTGCATGGTTTTCATGATAGCATACAGTGTTCAATTAAATGAATGATACCCCATACCAAAAAAAATCCACTTTTTTCCGTTAGGTGTGGTTACTAAAAGCATCATAACTTAACACTTTCCACTCGGCAGGCATCTGCAGACGACATTTTGTAAAATTTTACAAAATGTTTCAAAGATGTCAGAATTATTAAATGTCATTACCATATTTGGAATCATAATGAGAAATGCATTACAAGTACAAACATGCCTATAGTATTGATTCAGTAACTCTTGAGATAAGACTTTGAAAGTTGTGAAAGGTTTCTGAAAACACTGTTTTGCTATGTATGGTAAAGGTAAAACTTTTGTTAAATTTTTTTTTTAGATACATTTTTCTCAAATCATGTAACATCAGGCGTTTTGACCGAAAATCTGTCCTTTTTTTTTTTTTTTTCACACCTTGAATTTTTTTTTTTGATTTTTGTGACATTTGGAAGGAAAAAAATTAAAAAAGTCGCCCAACCGACCGACCCTACATGACAGGTCCGTCCGCCCGTAAAACAGGGTGTGTTTTTTTGTCGACTTAGTGCGCATGGGTATAAAGACTAGATAAAAAACCCCAAACTGAAAAAGCATAAAATCCAAGGATCACAACTCAGAACAATTTAGTAATGTAAGTGTAGGTGTCGGACTCCCTTACATCTGTAGTTTGAAGAGAAACTCACATACACTATTATTCACAAAAAGTAAATTAAAAAACAAGTAAATTAGCTGCATGATATTTCAACAAATCTTTGTGGTTATTAGTTTGATAGATTTTCAATGGAGAAAATAATGGTCATACTAGGAGTGTACCATTTTTACCAAATGGTCAGTAATTTCTATCAGAAATGAGCAAATGTTAAAATCTAAAATCGCTAAGAAATTTGCCCGTAGCCGAGTCCATGTGTTGAAAAACAAAATAATACCAAGTTTCCCACACATTATAACACAGCCTGTATATAATATGGAAGGTTCATTATACTGATCCAGTGTAAGTACTCACATGTACGTTTCGGATACAACTCTATAAATGGTCAGTAATTTCTATCAGATATGAGCAAATGTTAAAATCTAAAATCGCTAAGAAATTTGCCCGTAGCCGAGTCCATGTGTTGAAAAACAAAATAATACCAAGTTTCCCACACATTATAACACAGCCTGTATATAATATGGAAGGTTCATTATACTGATCCAGTGTAAGTACTCACATGTACGTTTCGGATACAACTCTATAAATGGTCAGTAATTTCTATCAGATATGAGCAAATGTTAAAATCTAAAATCGCTAAGAAATTTGCCCGTAGCCGAGTCCATGTGTTGAAAAACAAAATAATACCAAGTTTCCCACACATTATAACACAGCCTGTATATAATATGGAAGGTTCATTATACTGATCCAGTGTAAGTACTCACATGTACGTTTCGGACACAACTGTATCCTTTGTCAACACTTGTGGTAGTGATGATCTTGACGACTCATGACGCTTTTTGCAGTCTTGGAGTTGCCAGTTGATTTATCATCTGAGGATTTTTTGCCAGATGATAAGAGATCATCAAAAACGTGAGTGAGGTAGTATTGCCCCTCATCGCGGTTCATCGTTGAGGTCCCCTTCTTCCTGATTTCTAAGATCATCACTACCACAAGTGTTGACAAAGGATACAGTTGTATCCGAAACGTACACGTGAGTACACTGGATCAGTATAATGAACCTTCCATATTATTACAATCAACGATCCTTATGAACCTTTTTGGTAACAACATGTCCCACACTCTGTATGTCCAACAGAGACTACCAACAACATGATCAATGTGAATATTCATTGCTGAATTATTTAAACTCTGCCGGCATAAATCATTTTTTGTTAAGCTTAGTATTTTGTGCTCGAAAGATCACCTCAGCAAAAAAGTTTATATATGTATATGTATATCCTCAAGCCAGAGTTTTAGACTGAAATGAACATATGATGTAATTGTTTTATTCAGCTTTGTTAGTAAATTTATCTTTCCGGCCTAACCGTTTCGGGCTATTTTTTACAATGATGACATGTAACTATCGGCCCAAGCTATCACTGCAAATTATGAGCGATCACTTTTGGACAAACTAAAAGTAAACTCAAAGGTAAACGCATTACTAAACATTTATGTGAGCTCAACAACTAAGCTGTTCCCCCCAGCCTCTAATCAATAACTGTCTCATTATATCACAGATAATTGAAACATCTGTGATTATATTCACTCACTTTGAGCATGTTTTGAGGTCAATTGGGTGCAAAATGCAAGAAACGTTTAGTTTTGCGTGTACTTTTACGTTTACTTTTGTGTTTAGAATTGCATTTACTTTTAAGTTTACTTTTAGTTTGTCCAAATGTAAACGGTCATAATTTGCAGTGTATCTTTAGCGCGGATTCAGGATGAATAATACAGCATTCTTTAAAATTGGCGATTTTGATACCCTTAACACGGAGCCGCGTCATGGTGGAAAAGGCATCCGCAAACCACATTTTTTGTTCACACAGATGATACCATCATTAAAACTGAATGCTCCCACCCTAGGGTTGGAAAGATAAACACATGCTTTCCATTAATATAGGCAATACATAACATTACATTAAACAATTATCTTAACACTTTTCACACACCAAATTCAAAACAGATTATTCAGAAACCTTTCCCAAATTTCTTTTCCAAGTCTCTCTCAAGAATTACTGAACCAAAAGTAGGCATATTTGTACTTATTTTAATATATTTCTCATGGTGATTCCAAACATGGTAATTAAATTCAATAATTTTGAAATTTTGGGAATGTCATCTGCAGACGCCCTGCCGCATGAAAAGCTTTTTTTCATAGTGCATTATAACAATTTTTCTCTTTTTCATTACAGAGATAGCCACATCGCAACCTGCCATTGGCGGTAGTGGAATCAGTCTCAAATACAGAGTCAGTGGTGACACTACAGTTTGGAGCGCCATCGATGAGCTAACACACGACGGGAATCTATTTCTGAATGTGGACGAGACGTATGAATTCCAGTGTACAGTACCAGACGTGTTTCCAGTTGCCGATTTTGGTGCAACAAGTGCTCCGACAGATGTAACTGACCCGTGCCGAGTGGGCGGAATCCAACCTGAGGAAAGAGATGTGCTCAATATTGATTTTTATTACGAATCAATCGGAAAAGATGTTGGCATATCCGGCGATTTAGAAGATGCCACGTATACAAATCCCTATTTTGATTTAACCGACACATGGGCTTATACAGTTTTAGCTGGGGATAACTGCCCGGCGTTTCTCACGTGTCGAGCCGATTTCAACGCTGATGGGTTCCCACCTTCAGCCTCTGCTATAAACACGGGGCCATGGATTACAATTGAAATAGACCATGTCAGTAAGTATCAGATAGATAAGTTTATAATAAATTGAGAGTGGGATGGGAGGGAGGGTGGCAATTTTAGGAGATTATTTTCATTTAAAAAAAACACCTGCATTACTAATTAAGATGATAAAAGTGGTAATTTGCGCGCAATTATTTTGTGGGCGCTTCATCGATTTTGAACTGTTTTGCTTATTTTTTTTAATTTGCCAAGGCTGCGTGTATCTCAATATTCCTGTCCAACCCTTTTGAGTCATCAATATTAGTTGTATTTATAGGGAATATACCCGCTATCCTGTACTGATAAGATCCACTCGTTTTTTACACAATTTTTAATCTCCAAAACGCTGTGATTTCCCCATATTTTGTATGCCATTTTTTTCACAATTTTTTGAGGCAATTTAATTTCACAAATTTGTATAATCCTATGTAACCTTTTATAGATATATAATAAAATTGGTGGCAATTTAATTTGGCGATTGCTAAAATGAGTGACATTAAATTTCTTGCAAAATGAAGTGTTAATGGCATATATAATATGGTTTGCACAAAAGATGCCCACAAAACTAGTTGTATTTATCATAGAAGATCAGGAGCTGTAGGCTATTGGATCAAGTATTTAAAAACATTTTATTTTGTCAACAAAAACAAATCAAACATTATTTATACCAACATTTTGTAAACTTGAAGTCAACAAATCAGACAAAAAGAGGTGCAAATTATAGACGAGAATATGGGTTGTTGGTCATACCTGATGTTGAGTGGTCTGTCTGCCCGTAAAACAGGTGTTTTAAGTTAGGCCAACAACAATAAAAGATGTTGGAATGCCCTTTCCTGACCGACCGTAAAAATCAGGGAAAATCGGTCATATTTTTGTTGTTGAAAAAGTTATAAAAAAAGATTTGTTTAACTCTTCTTTTTTTTTAGAAATTACAAATTTGTCAAATTACTTCAATTGACCCCTATATGTAACCCCACTCTGAAATATTTGTTGGCCATACCAGGCAGTCTTTTAATATCAAAATTTAGTTAATAAACCTTAGTGTATTCCAGTGTGATTTGGTCATTCTTTGGAATCTAAAAAAAGAAATAGAGGTGAAAGGGCAATCCAACCCTATGGAAAAGTTAGAAATTTTCCTCATTTTTTAACTGGTATTTATGTGTAATTTATGTGTATCTTATACAGAAGAGAACAATCATGGGGTTGCCTACACATAAAGGCACATAAAATAGCCACTTCATTATAGGAGGCTTAGGGCAGAGGATTAGCAATTATGTGTAAACCTGTGTATTTATGGGGTATCATGTGTATTTATGTGTTTCTGGAGGCACATGAAAAAACACATAAATTACACATGAAATACGCACAATCTTTTGTTCTCTTAACACATAAAGTACACATGAAATATTTTATGTGTTCAACATTTTCCATATGGAACCTTTATTTTAAGCCTTATTTCGTCACCTTATACATATATTTTTTTCACACTCACAACAGCTCCACCTTCTTTGACAACTCTACCACTGATCAGTCAGACATCACCGGCCGCTTTGGGTTACAACAGAGCAAACGAAGCTTCAGGGACAGTGACAGAGGTGGATCTGACGGCAGGTACAACCTACGAATTCAGTTGTGCGTCAGAGCCGGCAAACGGAGCGCCCGATATAATCTGGAACTTGGTTGACAATGTCGGACCCGGTGCCCCGGATCAACTTGATATTGATGATATTGATAATACGGCGAGGGCTGATTGTACTACGATCTCCAATACAGATGCTTTAGACCCAGCTATCGTAGCAAATTTTGCCACTCATCATAATCACAGATTACAATGTGTCACAAGTAACGATTACGGATCTGCAAACTCTTACATTTTATTCCGTGTATTCAGTAAGTATGAACAATTATTTGTCTTAACTCCACTGATATAATAACTACCATCTGATTGGTCAACAATATGGAAACATCATTTGTTGCACCAATTAGAGCCACTGTTATAAGTCTGTTATATATCCTAATTAAGAAATTCAAAAGTAAAAGAAATTGTATTAGCTATTCAAATGAGTATATTTGTAATCAGGGATGCAAGACTTCCGGAAATTTCTAAAATTCCGGAAATTAGGCCATCAAAAAAGTCTGGGAAAAAGAGGTTTTTTACCCATTTGTCTTTCTTTCAGCATAAAAAGAAGCAAGCATTTTTTTTTTGGTGGGGGTGATACCCTTGATACCCTGTAGCCTATTCTTCAGACGAGCCCCCATAAATGTCCGATGCTGCCTTCAAACGCTCGGGCTGTCTGGCCAAGCTCGCGTAAAAAGTTCAGGAAATCAATCAATCAATCAATCAATCAATCAATCAATCAATCACCCACTTGCATCCCTGTGTAATTATCCAGTCAGAAACACTGTCAGATAAGCAGATAGTGCTCAGTGGTTTATTAGTGTAATACTTGGTTTGATCCATATCGAATAAACGAGAATGATTTATAAATGAATGCGAATATAATTTGCATTAAAGTGGTGTGTCTGTGTCGTTATTTTAAGCAATGTTAAACTTAAAGGGGTATGCAAGAGTAGTTGAAGAATTAAGCAAATATATATATAATATACTTCAGAATTCAAGATGACAAACATTTTGATGTCGCCACTCACAAAAACCATAGCAAAACTTAATTGAAACAATGTTTTGGAATATTTTGGAATATAATCGCAATTTATTGTAACTTTTCTTAAAATGTCCTCTATTGTTTGCTTGATTTGATGCTGTTTAAAATGGCTTAATATTACACACTAGAGCTGTAATGCAAAGCAGAAACAGCCTTATGCCCAGCATGTTTTTAGCGTGACATTGTTGAGCATAGGAAATATTTTTTGAAGCAACGTTTTGTTGCACAAAGAGATCTGGTTTTTCTGAATCCTTTTACAGGTGTAAAAAAAGGGTTAAATAAATATAATACAATTGCAAAAATATAGAAATCCTTGTAAGAATCAAAATTGAGGGCACACAACAGCCACCAACTTATCTCAGAGATACCCCTTTAACTTTCATGAAATGAATGGAAACTCATTACAACAAGTTTTATATGGGCACCAATTTATGCTCTTGGTAATATTAAAATTGTTATATTACCAACAGCATAAATTGGTGAACCCTATCTATGTCAAAACAAAGGGCATTTGTGACACGATCAAGAGGAACAAGTCGGATGTCGGGAATATTGATTTTGAGTTTATATATATATATATATTTAGGTTAAAAGAAGGGACAAATTCTTATGTTTGACTTTGTTTTCTCAGTTTAATAAATTGTTAGTAAATTAAAAACTAGAAGTTGTATTTTACTGGGATTTGGACCATACTGTAGCACTTTTCACCTTCTTTCCAAATGATGGCCACACATCAATATTGCCGACATGTGACTCATTTGCCTTGATCGCATCACATGGTGCGTGCATGGTTGTACATAAGACATTTTCATTTTCATTGCACTGTCTGCATATAAGTTTCATGCTTTCGTGATACTATAGGCTTTATGACCATGCACAGAGCGTATAAATGTGTAACAATTTCAATATCTTGTCATTTTCGTTTTATCTTATTTGTATATTTTTAATCCTCAGAATATCCTGTGAAACATTACAGATATATTTTTATGTTTTATTCTATTTCTGTTGTTTTATTCAAGTATCTGTTATTTATTATTAACTGGGCAACAGGGGGGAAAACCCCTGTTTTACAAACCCGACTGATCAATTTTGTTTAGAATTTTCCGTTTTTGTGTCAGAATTTGTCTCTCTTTTTTTTCTTTTTTTTTTTAAAGTGGAAATTTGCAAAAATGTACACACACAAAAAGAAGTTGTTTACACTTTGAAATGTTGAATTGTTAAGGAAATAAAAAAAAGAGTTGAACTTCACCAACATTTCCAACAACATTTAGAAAATAACCGAAAAAAACACAGACCAACTAACATTACCTGCGAGGTCCATTTGCCCGTAGAACAGGGTGTTTTTGTCTCGCCGCCTGAACATTATTAAGTATTTATCCCCTAATTTTACTGACATTTTCTTTATATATTTTTCTTTTTCAGTACGGTGTTGCATTTTAACAGCGCATTTTCAACAGCCTTTGTAATATTCTATAACAAGCTTTTAAAACCTAATGTTATTCTTGTTCTATATTGATTGTTTTAACTATTATGTAGTATATGTTGATATAATGTGTATGTTGTTCTCATGTGAACATGTAAAACAATTTCAGACAGATACAACTTAAACTAATTCTGGAATTTAGGACTTGAATTTTGTTAAATTTTTGGCTGCATTTATTTTAAATTTTCCTGGAAGCAAGTCAAATTTCCCACAATCTTTTACATATTTCTATGTAAAAGAATCACAAAATTCACTTTTTTGACCCACATTTTTTTAGCAAAGCTAGCAAAAATAATTTTGAGTAAACAAGTGGTAATTTTTTACCTAATCTAATATTTTTTTAAATTTTGATTAAAATTTTGATTAAAAGTGCCTTCAAAATTTCAAAAAATATAAGATTAGGTTAAAAAATGAGAAATTTATCCCTAAGTTATAGCATCATCATCAAGTGATTTAGATATTTTTTACTCAAAATGATTTTTGTGTTAGCTTTTTTCAAAACATGTGGGTCAAAAAAGAGATTTGTTTTGTGATTTTCTCAAAATATCAACATTTTGGGTAAAAATTGATGCCAAATTTAGATTCTCGGATCCATTTCTTTCCTTTCCAAAAATGTACATATTTGAGTCATAGTTCAATAATTACAGCACTCACAAAATTCATAAAGTGACTTCATTGAGTCCCCCCTTAATTTAAAAGTTAAGCTCATTTATTTGTAGCCATTTGTGACCCAACACAACTTAATGAGGCACAATAAGGGAAATATGAATATTGAGTTATTGATATCACGATAACATGTCAATGTCATATCACATTCCAAACTAAAGTTATAGATGGTTGAAAATCACTTTGTCTCAAAACATCAAATACAAATTGTCAAATTATGGGCAATTAAAGTTTTGGGTTTGTAAACAAATCAATGGAGTAAATGAAAACTAAATACCACAAAATTTGGTTAAACTCTTTATTTTCATGAATTTTAGTCTTTGGTTCAAAGATCAGAAATAAGACTTGTTCTGAATTTGACTTTTAATGACCTTGTCCCACATTTGTGCTCTTAAATCAGATTAGCTACTGCCGCTTTTCCGCCTGATTTACTCATGTTGGTTCACCTTTTTGTTACCGCTACATCATGCTGAGGTATGTTTGTGTTACAACTCTGTCTGATAGAGCTTAACATACCATCTAATCTTCTCTCTACAGTGAACCCTGACGCTGTTACCATGTATGATGGTGGTACAACCCCGGGTGCAATCGCGTCAGATCCACCTGTTACCTCTGGCGTTGTAACACCAGCTATAACCATCGCTGATGAGGGGGATCCCATACTATTCACCTGTGTGGCCACGAATGCCCATGGGGCAGCCACTGTTGGCTGGAATCTTGCCGGACGAGGTGTTTTGCCCGATGACGAGGAAACGTATACGGATCCTGGTGATAATCTCATTGATACTTATTCTACGCTCGCGCTGGTGATTGATGTTAATTATATGGCGTCTGATTCTTGTAGCATACTGTCTTGTGCCACTGACCATACGGATACATCAAACACTCCTGCGGTTCGCACAGATGAGACTGAACTTATGGTCAGAGGTATGTTACTATATTAGGGGTGGGAGCAAGTCCCAGAAAATTGAGTCCGGCCCGAAAATGTCGAGTGTCGGGAACAAAAATTACCTTTCAGAATCCCGAAAGTAAATGATTGATAAAATAGTGATAAGCTGTATATACGAAATTTGTCAGCTAGATATAATGCAAATTTATGGTGGAGATTCAATATTACTATGGGTTTATTATGTCAAATATATGTGCCTTTATTACTCCTATGCTTGCTAGATGGAATAACAGGCAATCATATATGAATACAGCAAATTATTTGATTCTACTATCACTTGTAATTCGACCATCACAGCATTATATGATTCAATCTATACCTCCCATTCTTGATATAGGATAATTCTCTTCCTCTGGACAGTGAGTTAACTTTACAGACTCAACATTTACGCACACATGCGTGTCTTCCGTCATTCCTAAGTGTTTGTGTATACGGCAGCGCTTCGAGCAGGTGTGCCGCTTTTATGCACAGCAATCAGTGAATGACGCAGTGACGTACGTCACTGTCTCATGAAAGTGTTTAGTGTGTGCTTCAGCTTTGCATCAAGTCTATGATGGAATAATGTGCATCATATGAATACAGCAAATTACTTTATTCTACCGTGTAATTGGCCTTTGGTTGTTGCATCAAGTCTTTGATGGAATAATGTGCATCATATGAATACAGCAAATTACTTTATTCTACCGTGTAATTGGCGCATGGTTATTGCATCAAGTCTTTGATGGAATAATGTGCATCATATGAATACAGCAAATTACTTTATTCTACCGTGTCATTGGTGCATGGTTCATAGTCCGGACGGCACGCTTTATAAAGCGTGGGACTCCAGAAATTAAAAAATCAACAAAAGCGTGGGGGTCAGAATATTTCTGATATAAAGGGTGTAGTTGTATAAAGTGTGGAGATAAAATATAAAGGGTGGGGGTTTCTCAGTGATCATCAAAATAATCAAAATACCGACCTTGTCGGCTCGCTAGCGCTAGTTATATCATAAATATGTATCCGATATCGTGTCCGATATACTTCGAAATTAAACAGTCGCCATCTTTTAATTGAGCAGAGATTGAGTTTGTTGTTATATAGCGCCATCTATTGTTGAAATCGCGACATTTTTTCAAAATGGAAACTCGCCGTATTCGTACCGGCGAGCTACGGAAGTGTCGTACGCGGCGTAATATCACATTTAAGGGAGCATACGAGTACCAAAAAATGCACTGATTTGATGAAATAAATCCATTTCAAATGAATCTCCTCTATAAATTTGCATTAAATAATCGTGATTTAGCCGACAAGGTGGTTTTAAATAAGCTTATTTATTTATTTATTTTTTCAATAATTTTGTTGATGAATAATTTCTGGAATCCCGGGACCCGCCCGAAAAACAAAACGGGTCGCGGGATGTTTCTGACACTTTGTCTTTTCTTCCAATGAGTGCCTTTTCATATTTGAATGCACAAAATGATCAAAATGTCCCCTTTTCGGTATAAAGGGTGGGGGTTGAACATTCCCAAATAAAAAGGGTGACTCTGTAAAAAGGGTGGGGCAAAAATAAAAAGGGTGGGGGTCTGACCCCTGTCCGGACAGTGCTGGTTATTGCATAAAGTCTTTGATGGAATAATGTAATGGAATTTAACAAGTAATTACTAAAATTGGCTAGGTTACAGACTCGACTTACACAGATTATTATTTTTTTGTAATTTTATTTTTTGTGTAATTTTAATTTAATTTTTCTTCTTCAAATATATCAACAATATGACACAGCTTTAAAAAGCATCCATGTTAATGTACCTATTTATATTTAATTGTTTTAAAGTGAAAAATTTAGATATTTTCATTTATTTTCAGCCTGATTTCGATCTTTAAGTCCAGTTTTACTCTGTTTTCAAAAAATAAATTCACAAATGAATTACAGACTTGACAAACTATTTGTTTTTAATTTGAATGTTTTTCTTTTTTTCTTTTCTTTTCTTGGAAAGGGGTTGTATAGTTAAAAATATTTGAGAATTTAAAAACATATTTCGAAAATTGATAAAAAATGCGTAAACTATTTTGAAATCATAAAAATGTTTGAAAATGTTTTGGAATTCTAACATTTTGCTCATGTGGTCACAGGAAACATGTGTGATTAAAGCTACTAGACAAAATAATGTTTCCTGAAACACATTTTTAGAATCATTTTGTATTCCTTTTTTTCTCCCTCACAACAGTTGCTGTGACTAACATCAACATATTCCTGCAACAAGAAGTTACGGCAGGCGTACCAGCAGGTGCCGCAGCCCTATCAGCAAATCCGACCGTGGATTTAACAGCTGACACCATGGTCAACGCAGGAGGGACCGTTGTTGTGATTCATGGAATGACATACGCACTCCAAGCGCGCACAGATACCATGACTCCGGAGGGAAAATTTGGCTGGTATCGGTACAATAATGATGGTTCCACCTTGGAAGATACACTACGGGAGGACTCTACGTATCCTACTGATATTACTTGTCCTGCTGCTGTCGATAGCGATGATTTCAGCCTTACACCAATGTACAATGATGATAATGACAGGAGAATCCTAGTCAACGGAGATAATTTACATGATGCTGCTGCCGTGGAACAGCATGTGATTCTTGATGTGCAAGGTAATAAGTTCAAAGACTTTGTTGTCTTTCTTTTTGACCATCCCCCTTTCCTATTAAAGGCATATTATGTGATATTTTCCAGGGAGCGCCCTCTATTCATGATTTTGTTTTAGAAAGTAGATATCTTACAGATTTACAATTCTGATCATAAATTATAAATATATTCTGAGTTACAGAGCAATACGATTCCTAATTACTTCAAAATCATGGTTTAAAGAGTGAAAATAAACTGTCAGGTCTGCACGACAACTTATTTTTCATTTTCATTTCACTCTTTAAACCATGATTTTGGAGTAATTAGGAATCATATCGCTCTGTAACTTAGAATATATTTATAATTTATGATCAGAAATGTAAATCTGCAAGAAAATCTACTTTCTAAAGAAAATCATGAATAGAAGGTGCTCCCTGGAAAAGATCACATAATATGCCTTTAATGCAACATGGTTATTAACTTATAGTGGAAAGAATAGTGTGAATTACTGGTCCTAAGGTGTTGGCCGACTGCGTCCGGGTATCGAAGGGAAGTACAGGGGGTTTACATGTGGGTATCACATGGGTATCTCATGGGACTACAGATAAGAATCACATGGGCTTTACACATGGGTATCACATGGGTTGCATATGGTTGTAAATAGAAAGCAAAACACCAACATTTCATAAATTACTACAAAATATCTGAAAATTCCTTGAAATTTCACAAATCCTCAAAGACCAACCTTTTATATCTCTGTGAGCAGATGAGCCAAGCAGACAGGATCATTGTGGGTTTAATCTAATGGCCCAGATTGAGGAAAAAGTCTTGAAATCCCCACAAAGATCCCGTTCTAAGATCTTGACTGGCTGTAAAAGTGGACATTTTCTTGCCATTTGTCTTTTTACGCTTTGCCGATTGAACACTATTTTCCCTTGTATTTAAATTTGCGATTTGAAGCTTCATCACATACAGACCTATAGATGAGGTGACCGTTGTTTACATCAGTAGTGTTTACAAATTGATTAGCGCCTGGTCTAAAGACATGCTAGAGGTACTAGTCCATGACTACTGCATACGTACTATTCGAAAGCAAAACACACATCACTGAGCGCCAATTTTAAAAGCACATGCCCTTAAGGTGCGCACGCAAACCGCCGGGCAACCAAATTTAGTGCCTGGTCTCTCACTGTGCTACTGCACACTATTACACCGTAAACATTGTAAGTAATGATCAATCAAGTGTGAATATGAATTTTAATGATAGATCATTCACAAATAATATTAACTATTTGTTGTTAATAAATAGTAGTCCTACTTTCACGGTGCACGGCCGTTAGTCTTGCGAAAAATCAACTTGAAAAATGACCGTAGAGGGCTTATAGATGCTCGATTGCTTAAAATCTAACTTTTATCGATATATAATTTACAATTTTAATCGAAAGCTTGCTAAAATAGCTAGAGTTTACTACCAAATTGAATGACTTTCTATGTGTAAATTTAAAAATAACCTTGCCAGAACATGGTTTAAATCTTTTAAAAATCTAAAAGTACGGTGGCCTGCATGTATAATGCGTCATAATTTGGGGGCATAAATAGAAATTTATACATAGAAATTCTTTCAATTTGGTATTAAACTCTAGCCTTTTTAGCAAGCTTTCGATTAAAATTGTAAATTATATATCGATAAAAGTTAGATTTTAAGCAATCGAGCATCTAAGCGCATCGGCCGTAATTCAAAAACTTGTCTTTTGCTAATGTCGGGTTTCTAGCATAGTCGTAGGCCTAACATTTTCCTAACTTTAAATCGTTCAAATCGATCTATCGTTATAATCATATTATAAGCATTGTCTTGGGCTTAAATTTGATACCAAAATCAATTCCTAAATCACAATGGTCATTGAGATATCATCTTTTGAATCGTCGCGCATCGATCAAAATAAGGTGCAAAATAGTCGTCTAATTTTGACTTCCTATTATTTAGAGGTGTGCTACCTCTAAATCATTGCCAAAGTTGACCACATTGTAGTTTGTAAAGACAAATTAGCAGAGTCGGGTATTGATTCTGCCGAATTCGGCAGCTTGTTTGTTGAGTGGCAGGCATCCGTGCAATCATGTTCATGATTGTCGACGTGCATAGGATATACCTTTTAATTGAAAAACTAGCTATATTAACGACTCTCACATAGAAACGATCGGCCCTTTTAAAAAAATGGAATTATTTAACCAAATAATGGTATTTGGGCTCATTTTTCAAATTTTGATATTTGTCGGTCAAGCGTAGAATTAAAAAAATAATTGTAATGATTTCTAAGCGAACGACTTTTTTTTGTCGTCAAATTGATTGCGGCTTGACTTTTTTGTATCATCGATCTCAAACGTACCCCCAAAAAATTGAATTATTTAACCAAATGATGATATTTGGGCTCATTTTTCCAAATTTTGATATTTGTCGGTCAAGCCTAGAATTTAAAAAAAAATTGTTATGATTTTTAAGCGAATGACTTTTTTGTTGTCAAATTGATTGACTTTTTTGTCTCATCGATCTCCAACGTACCCCCAAAAATTGAATTATTTAACCAAATAATGGTATATGGGCTCATTTTTCAAATTTTGATATTTGTCGGTCAAGCGTAGAATTAAAAAAAAAATCTTAATAATTTCTAAGCGAATTACTTTTTTTTCGTCAAATTGATTGCGGCTTGACTTTTTTGTATCATCGATCTTATACGTACCCAAAAAATTGGAATTATTTTACCAAATAATGGTATTTGGGCCAATTTTCAAATTTTGACATTTGTCGGTCAAGCCTAGATTTTAAAAAAAAATTGTAATGATTTCAATGAAAAAGACTTTTTTGTCGCCAAATTGATTGCGGCTTGACTTTTTTGTATCATCGATCTCCTACGCACCCACCAAAATTGAATTATTTAACCAAATAATGGTATTTTGTCATATTTTTTAAATTTTGATATTTGTCGGTCAAGCCTAGAATTTTTAAAAAAAAATCGTTATGATTTCTATGAAAAAGACTTTTTGTCGCCAAATTGATTACGGCTTGACTTTTTTGTATCATCGATCTCCTACGCACCCACCAAAATTGAATTATTTAACCAAATAATGGTATTTTGTCATATTTTTAAAATTTTGATATTTGTCGGTCAAGCCTAGAATTTAAAAAAAAATCGTTATGATTTCTATGAAAAAGACTTTTTGTCGCCAAATTGATTGCGGCTTGACTTTTTTGTATCATCGATCTCCTACGCACCCACCAAAATTGAATTATTTAACCAAATAATGGTATTTTGTCATATTTTTAAATTTTGATATTTGTCGGTCAAGCCTAGAATTAAAAAAAAAAAAATCGTTATGATTTTTAAGCGAATTACTTTTTTTGTCGTCAAATTTATTGCAGCTTGACGTTTTTGTATCATCGATCTTATACGTACACAAAAAATTGAATTATTTAACCAAATAATGGTATTTGGGCTCATTTTTTTTCTTCAAATTTTGATATTTGTCGGTCAAGCCTAGAATTTAAAAAACATTTTTGAGCCAACTACTGGCATTTTTTAACTGTAAGTGAATGGGGCACTAACAAAACAAATAAATAAAGATGAATGATCGAATCTTTGACAAAAATAAATTATCACACTAGAACTAGACTTATAGTGTACATGTTTGCCTATTTAACTAGTCTCATCCCGAATAAGATTAAATGATTTTGATATCCACGCTGATCAAATTACGGGAGAAATATCTGTTTTGAATCGACTATGAAAACTAATCTCACAGTCATTCTATGCATCGCGAGACTGTCGAATTATGCGTATTCGCTGTCAATCGAAAGCAAAACCCATTTGACCGCAAAGCTTTTAATTGCCTCTCTATTCAGTTTAAAGACATTTTAAGCCAAGTTATCAATTAGCGTTTGCCTGGACTGTCGGTATACAAAGACGATTTTACAAAATTATTCACTTTAATTGATCGCTATTCTGTTCAAAAAGCGCATGTGTGTAATGCCTTGTTACGATGTAAACAACAATATCGTATGCCGCCGGGTGATCAGCTGATCGATGTTGAGAGAACACAATGCGCATGCTCTAATGAGTTTTGTTAAATCTCTCGTCGGTGATGGCGTAACGAATAAGATAGCCAAGTCGGCCCTCGTGATGTGCGCACGCAAACCGCCGGGCACTACGTCACCGGTCACACCATCTATACACAAAAGAAATACATTTGTGTGTACAATTATTTTTGAGGAAGCTGATTTGAGTGCAATATATAAACACTTCAAAAGAAGTAAGTTCCCCTTTAGGGTTTCCCTTATATTTTCAAAAATATACATTGGGTGAAATGGGTTTTCTGTCAAATTGTTATGAGGTTCGTACCAATACTTGACCAAAATTTCAAATCAACAGGTTCTGTCATGCTTGAGTGAGCTTGAATTGAATGACAGAATGTCCCATTTCAAAAGTTGTTAAAATAATGTTTAGTAGTGTGTGTATCCACCACGTTGGTGTATCAATTGACGACATCAATTTCTCATAGTGTTGATGAGGCGCGCTACTCGAAATGGAAGTCCAACTCTTGTTGTACCAGAATGTAGCAACTTTTGAAATGGGACATTCCGTCATTCAATACGTGCTCACTCGAGCATGCCAGAACCTGTTGATTTGAAATTTTGGTCAAGTATTGGTATGAAACCATAATAATTTGACTGAAAACCCCATTTCATTCCAATGTATTGTTTTTGAAATATAAGGGAACCCCTAAAGGAGAACTTACTTCTTTTGAAGTGTTTATATACAGGGTGAGTCAGGTAGAACAGGCACTTTTTGCAAAAGGGTCACTAAAGTTTTAGGCCAGCAAATTCAAAACCAATGGTTGTGAAGGGACCCATATATAATTATGCTTTCATTAAAAAGAAAAGGAATTTTCAAAATCAACCATTGCATTAATTATCATGTTACACTAATTTTAGTAAAGCCCCCAGATGTTAAAGCCAATCTACAAGATGTTCCAATTATCAAATCATACTTAATAATAATAATAATAAAAACAGTGTTTATATAGCGCACTGTGGATCACAATCCCTCAGAGCGCTTTACAATATATGATACAACATAAAATAATAAAATACAAGCAAATCAATTAACAAAATTGCAAGACCAACAATTGCACATTACATCAAGCACTGATATATCATAACATTTACTGACCAGCTGTGATTATATAATAAAAAGTACATTAATCGCACATCAAAAACATTAGAAGTCAAATGAACACACTATGAATAATACACTCGAAAAAATGCATACAGTCATACAGCCATCCCCGAGACAAGTCTCGAAAATGACTACATGAAGACAAAGCATACATGAAGCCATCTTCGACACAAGTCTCGAAAATGACTACATGTAGTAACTACACATCATGTACATTAATTAATACATTTATTGCACATCAAAAACATTAGAAGTCAAATGAACACACTATGACGAATACACTCGAAAAAATGCATACATACAGCCATCCCCGAGACAAGTCTCGAAAATGACTACATGAAGCCAAAGCATACATGAAGCCATCCTCGAGACAAGTCTCGAAAATGACTACATGTAGTAACTATACTTCAATGTATTCTAAATGAGGATCACTTTCATAATCAGCTGAGATTCCTCTTTGAGGTTTATTTCTTGAATTCAGGATTTGTCTTTATAATTCTACAGTTTTATAGTTATTTTTGCAGTCATTTCAAGATTTTGTATGTAACATTCATGTGGCTTTTCAGGTTTTTCACCAGTTTCATTGACTGATGACATCTCTGAATCAGCGATGCTATGGTGATATTTTCAACCCATTGGATTTGCTTTAAAATACCGGGTTCCACTAAATTGATATAACATGATGCAATGGTCAAATTCAAAAATGAAAGCTAAATAATGTTGTGGTCTTGAATATGCAGGCCTGAAACTACATGTAAGTGACACCTTTGCGAAAAATGTGCCCATTCTTTCTGACACACTATCTATGTGTAATGCGAACATTTCCACTTTAAAACCCAAACACTTTTGTGTATAGTCAAACTCCGAGACATCATGAGATCCCATCTGTCATATGTCAATAGAGCCCTGAACATCATGAAATCCCATTTGATGTTTCATAAGGTTAAAGAGTTTACAGTAACCTTGTACTGCATGGCTTAACTCCTATCAGGCATTATAATTTAACACTATTACCATCTCTCACCAGGGAGTTCAGATTTCAAATGGAGTCACCCATGCAGGTAACCCCATTTAGAACCCATCTGTGTTAGTTAGCATTGAACAGTAATGCTGATGCCTGTACACCACCAAACGCCAAGTATCCTAGAAATGGGATCTCATGGGGTCTGGGGTTGTTAGGGGAGAAAATGTTGTAATGCCTTAATAGTACTATCGTCGCTGTTCTGTCAAAACCTTGTATGTTGTCCGGCCCTTCAGTATGTATAAACTGCCTGATACATAGGAAGTGTTGCTTTATACATGTTTAAAAGGTGCAAGAGCATTTTTAATACAAGGTTATATAAGAGATTTATTTTTGCCTATTGAACATAATATACATGCTGAAGGGCCAGATGGAGATATGAGGTTTTGACAGAATAGAGACGATATGATTGGAAACCGTGGACAAGGAACCGTGCCCTTCAGCATGTATAAAGTGAAACTTCCTTATGGTTATACATAGGAAGTGTTGCTTTAGACATGTTCAAGGCACAAGAGCACTGTGCTCAAGGAACCATATGCCATTCAGCATGTATAAAGTAAAACTTCCTTATGGTTATACATATAGGAAGTGTTGCTTTAGACATGTTCAAGGCGCAATAGCACTGTGGTCGAGGAACCATGCCCTTCTGCATGTATAAAGTAAAACTGCCTGATGGTTATACATAGGAAGTGTTGCTTTAGACATATTCAAGGCACAAGAGCACTGTGCTCAAGGAACCATGCCCTTAGGAGTGTAAAGTAAAACTTGACTTGACTTGACTTAGGTCGGGTGATTTTCCCGAACCATGATGCTTCTCCAAATCTTCCTTTCCAACATAGCTGTCTTGATTTCTTCTACCTGCAACCCTGTGTCACGCTTTTCAATGTAAGGTAGGGCTGGTCTTACACGGTTTCTTACTCCCATGTTTTGGAATTTAATGTATGAGTTTGGAGACAAGCTAATTTGGACCCCTGAAGCAGTGTCCAGCAAATCTTGCTCTATGTTCTCTGATTTTATCCGAAACATTTTGCTTGTCACCGTACAAGTCATCATTTTTGTCACATGCTGGCTCCAGTTGATGTTGAACATGGTTCTTAGCATATAGTAAAGTAAAACTGCCTCATGGTTATACATATGAAGTGTTGCTTTAGACCAGACGATGGCGGTCACGATCTGCCTAAATTTGCAATTTGGTTTAACACGTAAATGTGACTCATCGACAATTTCTAAATATCACATTCCTAGGTACAAAATTAATTAATCCCAAAATCAATGGAGGTGGATAACCAACTCCAGTCTAAAGTGTCCTTTCTTTTATTTTTGCAGGTTAAATAACAGTTCTTGTACATGGCCATTATTTTTTTAATTAGTCATCTGTTATAGCTTGAAATTTCATATTCTACACCTCAATTTTGATGCAAAATTGTAAAAAAGGGATAGCTATAATAGGCCTATACTTAAATACATACAATATTTTATAAAGCTCTATTTCATTTAGATCATGGCGCTGGCAGCAAACCAAAAATCCAAAAAAGGTACAATCAAAAAAAAATGTACCAATAAAAGAACAATTAAATAGGAAACAGGTGTGTCTTCAGGTGTTTCTTGAAAACTGGTAAGGATTCACAGAGTCTGATGTTGCAGGGTAGATCATTCCATAGTTTGGACCAGCAACAGTGAAAGATTTATCTGCGGCAGTGTTTTTTGTACGTTGAACTACTAGGAGAGATAGATCAGACCCGGATCAAAGACAGGTTAATAGTGAGCCATGCAATGATTATAGATATATAGGTCCAGTTTCATATAAATATACGATTTTCTGATCTTTTATTATAGTTTTATAACTATTGGGGATATAGATGACAATTTAAATAAGTTTTAGGTATTTCCTAATTCTTTGAAATATAATTACAATATAATATAACCGAATAGGGCAATTCAAGAAGCATGCATGGCGCGGCGGCGAAGGCGGATCCTGACGGTTTATTTTTGTCGTTTTACGATACCAGCACATGACAAGGGGTCTTGCCACAATGATTTTTCTGTGACCGCCATTGTCTGCTTTAGAAATGTTCAAGGCGAGGGACTCTGGAATTGTGCCCGAGTCCAGTAAATATTGGCTTATGTTGTTTGGAGTAATTAAATACTTATTTAGACATTCAATCTCCAACAGTTTAAAGATATGTCATAAATCACCATAAATGCATCTGAACAGTTAAAATATGCTGTTGAAAATACCTATTATAACCATTACAAGCATTAAAACACAATTCGAGGGAGCCTATACATAATTAAAGTGATGAATCGAATCCTGTTTGTATATGATGTAAATGGTCGTCAGGTGTTTTTGTATCAGTATGTTATACTGTTTAAAAAAATGATAACATTTCCTGCAAAGAGGATTTCATTGGCCATTTTCAGCTTTGTTGAGCAGCGCTCTTAAAAAGTGATGGACTTAGGGTTGACATCTTCAGGGAAAAGAAATAGGTGAAACGGCAGGGGAAGGGGTGCTCTACAGAATAGCACAGTACCTTTTAATCAAATTTGTAATTTCTCAATCTATGAACTTTTTGAATATCTGAATAAATTCTTATGCCTATATAATTCAAAATAGTATCAAAATTTTATGGGGATGCGAAGGTTGAAATACATTGATCATTATGTTGACATCACTGATATGTTGGCGTATAATATAGATAGCAAAAATTATGACGTGTGATCAGAACTTAAATACATATAAGGACTCGTGACTCGGACTCGGACATGAAGGACTCGGACTCGGACAGTAAGGACTCGGTCTCGGACTCGGACTCGAGAGGTAAGGACTCGGACTCGGACTCGGACTTGGGTAGGGTGGACTCGACTACAACACTGCAAGGAACCATGTGTTTTATGCACATAACTGGGCCAAACAGCATAGCATCATTCTCGAAATTGTCCAGTGGCAAAACAAGTAATTTGCATAAAGTGCATGTTGGTTTGAAATGGGCATGAATACCGTAACTTCCGAAGATCCTGCATATTACTTTAGATGTACCTTTTATGAATTACATGATACTTGCCGATAAGTTTTGTATTCAATGCTTTTTTATATCATGGTTTACCATTTTTAGGCTTTTGATAACATAATTCTTATGTTGTTTGTGAGATCTATAAACATCAAATTATTGTATTACCAACACTAATGAGCCTTCCGTTCTTATTAATTGATTTTGCAGCTGAAGTAAAGGAAGCTAATGTAGCTATGTACGTGTCCACATCAGCAAATACCCCCGGAACAAAAGTGGATGTCAGCAACCCAATGGACCTTGTAGATGGACAGGACTACTATGTGGACTGCGTAGTAGAGGATGCAATCCCAGCGCCGGATATACAAGCTAAATTTGATATGCCTGTATCAGATGTACCAGATGCAACACATTCAACTTCCACATCTTTGACAGATATAATTACCGGGCTGTTAGAGTCACGTCGCTTAACCAAAAGCTTCATGTTTACCGCTGATTATGCCACTCACTGTGGTAAAACGTTGAGTTGTGAAGCTTTCAATGCCGCCAATACGCTGCTGAACGACTTTAATAACCCTGGTACCACTCTTACACCGGTCTCCATTGGTCTTAAACTCAGTGTTCCATGTAAGTGTTATGAACGATTGAATTGCATACCAATACTATACAAATACGACAACAAAATGTTGCACTTATTAGCGGAGACAAATATAACTAATTGTTTAATAGCTTATTAGAGGGGTCATAATTTCAAATCCAATGTTTTTTTAATAATAATGTAATGGATTTAAATCATTGAGAAATTTTACTTGCTACATATTGTTACCCTATTTACTATACAACATATAAATTGTATGCAGTTATTAACATTTCAATTTTAACAGATTTCAAGATTAGACCCGAACCGTACTGCGTGAACAGCGAATCAAAACCCAATGTGTAGTACATATGTAGTACAAACATGTACGGTGCGAACGTGGAGCGCAGTTAAACACTTTCATGCACTCCTCATATGTTATAGTTAAATTCATACTTCTGTTTGGTTCAGAACTACTAAGCGTGTATGAATGTAACCACATAGTTATAGCTATGTACAGTTGTTCTATAATAAAGACAGCAAAAAAAGTAACTCGGCTGTTGTAAAAGCACCTATAATTTTAAAATTGTTACTCATATTCTAAAAATGAAAATACCAGGAGACGGAAAATTTAATTACGGTGATTTTGACACCTTGTTTGTTAAATTCAATCGAGTATTGTTGTCGTGGTATGTGCTTACAGATGAAAAGTGCCCATTTCCATTGTTGCAGTAACTCCTATTGATCTCTCTGATTCAGCATGAAGATATTTGAGCGGGAATTTTGATTAGCTGTTCTTGTTGTGCTGTAAACTTGATTAGCATAATCCGGGACAAATTCAATGGGGATGACAGGCGTACTTCTTTACAATTAAAAAGGATGAATTTAAAACTCCAAATGCTCAGAAGGTCCGAGAAGACGACAGACAGGTCATCGCCATGGGCAAACTGTCAGTAGAACAGCGATGGCTCATTACGCTGAATCAGAGAGAATCAGAGGTGCTTTTACAACAGCCGAGTTACTTTTTTTGCTGTCTTTATGTTCCGTATAAGTGACCGTGATCACGTTAAAAAGGACATGTTGTCGGCAAACAGAGTTTTGAGATGAGGAAAATATATTTGGCGATATATAAAGAAAATAATAGAAAAAAATATGCTTCTTCAAATCATATCTTGTTATTGCAAGGTTCAAATACTTGCAACATGGTATCATTTCAAAGATTACAACATACTCTTTCTAGTCATACCAATAACTCAAATTTGACTCTGGTTTCCAACATGTCCATTTTGATGTGACGGGTCACATATCTTTCATTTAAACCCCCAAAGATATTGATTAAGAAACATGTATCCCCGAAGCTGGTACCAACCATGATGATATAATCTCTGTAATATCTTCTATACCAGATGGTCCAGGAACACCAGAGCTTGTACTTGTTGGCACCGATCTAGATACTGTCATAACTGTCCCAAATGCAAATGCTATCCTGAGAGAAGGCCTGGGGTACGAGTTTACTTGCACAGTAGCCGCAAATGAGGCGGATCCTGAGGCTAATATCAGGTGGCAGCTATTCAATTCTGCTGGCGTTCAAATTGGTATTGACGAAGAGGACTCATCTCTAGAAACAGTTACTGACTGTATGGCTGAAGAATTCATAGGAAGCTTTACATTGGCAATGGAAACAGTCACTTTTGCTATGCTTCAGTGTGGGTATATAGTGTGCACTGCCTTCAATAGCAATGGTGTAAGCACTCCAGTGAGAATGACATTCCAGATATGGAGTAAGTATATTTATAAACACATATGCCAAAAGGGTAACAATCTTGACATGCTTACAATCATGGAAAGAAGAAATCCCAACTTGTAAATCTCAAACAATTAATAATAAGTACAAACACGCCTATTATTGATTGAGTACTTCTTGAGATAGACTTTAAAAGTTGGGAAAGATTACTAACAAATCTGTTATATATAATGGTACAGGCAATAGACACATGGAAAGTTTTTAAGTTTTCAATACAATGATTACAAGACCACAAGCTACAATAATGTGATAATATTTTCATAAGATAAATTGATCCTCTCAAAAACAAGTTCGGAAATGTTTACAATCGCCTTGTTATCATATGTGATGTGATCTGAGAAAACCCGTCGGATGTCGCAAAATGTGAACTAGGGATTATGGGTAAAATAGAAAAAATAAAATATTTAAAAATATTTTTAAAAAAAATCATTTTTTTCGATTTTTTTAAAGAAAATTAGTTTCCAGTACTTTGTGTCATCATCTTTCATGAAATTTCACCTTGACAAACTTACTTAAGTCACTTTTATTATTAACCTTATAATGTTATTATATTGAATTATGTATATTTTTGGCCTGTTTTCATGATTTCTTGTTTTGTAGCTTTTGGTGACATCACAATCATCAGTCACGCATAACTTTTTTTGTAGTGATCGTAGAAAAATGATCGAAACAGTTCTGTAATCAGCACAGTTTTAGCTTTCTTATGATATAAATATCTCCAATATGAAAAATGCCACCATGTGGCGGGTTTTCACAGATCGCATCACATATTGCTTATATTGAGTTGCACATCAATGGAAAGCTGATATGTTCATCTTTCTCACGATACCACATTTGTAGTAATTTAACACTTGTTTCAGCGCTTAGCTACTTGCCTGAAACTTGGAGATTACAGGGAGGTTTCAATCTGAGTGTGCCAAAATCATCACTATTGTGTGCTCAAAGGTCAATAGAGCATCACTCAACACTACTGTTGTCATTGTAACACTGGCATTGAGCAGATGACAGAGTTGTTCTTTTGAGCACAAAATGATTAAGTAGTGGTGAATTTGGCACATTTTGAATGTGACCTTAAATTATTCTCAAGCAAGTGGCTGAGCCCTCAAACAAGTGATTGCTACGAATTGTACAATACTAATCTATCATAAAATTTCGCCGAGATTGGCGATTGAAAAACAATTTCCGAACTTTTTGAAGTGTTTTTACCAGAAGCAGTTTAGACGATACTTTTACCGATTTGATTGAAATGTTATGGTCAGTCAACCAATGAGATAAATGTTGTGGTTAGGCTACTTGAGGGTGAAGATGGGATTTTTTTTATAGAAAAGAGAAAACTTTGGGCTCTAATGATCACAGTCTGATTCATTCATTCCAGATTCTCATAATTTATTCTGTCACTTTCAATATATACAGGGTGTCCCAAAAGTGTTGAAAACTTTTCAAAACTTAATATCACTGGTTAAATAATTTTCAGTATAAAAACAAAGTATTTGGATAGAGAAGACTTCTAGAATTACTTTGCTACCAAACTTAAGAAAGCAGAAAACTTTGGGCGCTAATATTCACATATTCATTCATTCCAGTTTGTCATTGATTCTGTCACTTTCAATATGTACAGGGTGTCCCAAAAGTGTTGAAAACTTTTCAAAACTTAATATCACTGGTTAAATAATTTTCAGTATAAAAACAAAGTATTTGGATAGAGAAGACTTCTAGAATTACTTTGCTACCAAACTTAAGAAAGCAGAAAACTTTGGGCGCTAATATTCACATATTCATTCATTCCAGTTTGTCATTGATTCTGTCACTTTCAATATGTACAGGGTGTCCCAAAAGTTTTGAAAACTTTTCAAAACTTAATATCACTAGTTAAATTATCTTCAGTATAAAAACAAAAGTATTTGGATAGAGAAGACTTGTAGAATTACTTTGCTACCAAACTTAAGAAAGCAGAAAACTTTGGGCTCTAATGTTCACATATTCATTCATTCCAGTTTGTCATTGATTCTGTCACTTTCAATATGTACAGGGTGTCCCAAAAGTTTTGAAACCTTTTTGAAACTTAATGTCACTGATTAAATAATTTGCAGTATATATAAAAAAAGAAAATGGATAGAGAAGACTTTTACTTCGCTACCAAACTTGCAGTAACTCTCTATCTGTGTGGCCAAAATACAGACAGTAGTTTTCCAAACTGTACATAACGGTACTTTCATTTAAAATATGTAGTATCATGAGCTGAATAAAGTCAAGGACGAGACCACAGAAAAGAGGTAGGGAGGGGGAGGAAAAAAAGGTTTTCTACAACGATTATTTTAATTTCAGATTGATCATAATCCTTATTATGAACATTATTATAGTTGTGCACAACATTTAATAAGTGAAAACCTTTTTTGACAACATCGATATAAATGGAATGTAAGGAACAAGCGGCATATAACAGTGAATTTTATTGTATTGTGAGTTAGGCAATAAAAAAGTAATACTTTGTCTCAGCGGCCCGCACACATTGCTTTTAAAAAGTGTTGAATTAGACTTAAAGCAATATTATCTGATCTTTTTCGGAGTTTTTTTCAATTTTTTTTTTGCTAATGTATAATGAAGTTTGATTTTATTAAGAAAGACTCTCCTGGACTCATATATCTATCTTGACCGTATATTCCATCACAAATCTCTACTAAAACATATATGAAATTTGTTTTCACTATGTGGGAAACAATTATTTTACAATTAATATGATACCTGATATAACTGCTTCATTCAGTATCATACCGCTTTTGTGTGAGAGCGCCATTAAAACTCACAACTGCTGTTGTCTGCGACTGAATGCTTTGAATTTTCATGCTTGATGTTGTTCTAGCAAACTCAACAATAATTAGGCCACAAAGAAAAAAGTCTGTCTCACATACTCGCACGCAAGTGGAGTCACTTTAGACGTATAACCTTATGCAATAGCCCAATTGTTTTGCGTTTTTCAGAACATTTCTGGGGGGAAATTGGCTGCGTAGTGCCAAAAAAAAAATGGGACAAAAACACACAAAAAAAAAAGGAATTTAGGCATTTAGCATAGCTATTCTTATTAAACAAAAACACATAGCATAGCTATTTTCCAAAATGTATGTGAGACAGACCTTGTTTTTTTGTCTTACTTAGTGAGAGAAAAATTGAATTATGAGATAGGCTTTCACAACTTGTATTCTCTTCATGTAGTATTAAGCATCGATAAGTTTATGTCTGACGGCATTACAATGAAACTGTTAACCTATCAAATCATTAGACTGTTAAGGATCAGACCTATGTTTGAATTAGCTTGACAATTCATTTCATAACTGATGTGGAGTGAGATCAGAATTAATAACATGCCCATTCCAAGTGAAAAACAGCTCAAGGATGATGAGCTCCACAATACATGGGCAACAAGTGTCACAACAGCAAAAACTGCCAAACATGTGGGAGGTGCTTCCTCAGGGTTATAGCTAGGCCAGATTGGGTGCCGGCTAATTTTACTGATGGAGAACAGAGTAAATGTAGCAAACTTCAGTGGATCATGGCATGGGGTCCAGAGGCCTTCTTAAAAATGTATTTGAGGTTTTTTTAATGTACTTTGAGGGTTCCTGCCACATTATTTTTTTGTTTATGAGGCAGTTTAATGATTCTATCCACAAAATGTTTAAAAAAAATGAAAACTTTATTTTTATTTTAGAGTGCCGGTCGGCCTGTGTGTGTACCCGCTATGCCCTACCGCTATAACCCTGTGCTTCCTTGCCCGTTTTGGTCTTGCTTTTAGTCATCTTCAAACACATATATCTAAATCAACTATAACTAATCATTTGATGTCATGGTCATATTTGCTGTGGGATGGACAACAACAATGTTACATAGTTTTAGTAGAATCCTGCATGCTTTCTTTTTAATGGCAACATAATTATAATTATGATTATAATTATGATTATAATCATTTTAAAGCTCGGTAAATCTGATCTGAATGTCACGTTTTCAAACATAGAAATTGTCAAAGAGTAAATGGGATGAACTGCAACAGATGTTTTGATATTTGATAATGTGGTCTGAATATGTACAAAATTGAATTATCCCTAACACAAAAACAATTGTTTACTGATCTTGAACATGTCTATTCTTCTCTTTAATCCAAGAATTGCCATCAAGTTCTATTGGAGGAGATGGGATTATGCTGGAGTATAAGGACAGTGATCCTCTTTCTGGTTCTACTTATGCCGAACTGACCCATGAAGTCAAACAGCATCTAACAGTAGGTCTTACCTATTACTTCCGATGTACAGTAAAGGATGTCAGCCCTGTGGCTGGCACTGTAATAGGTGGTCCCGCAACTGGTGTATGCGGTGCTGGAGTGTCAAGTGTTGCACGGGATGTTGTCAACATCAATTTTTATTACGACACAAGTACCACCGCAATGCCTGGTGACGAGGCTAATGATGAGCCAGCAACTTACAATGGCAATAACCTGTATGACCTGACTGATACCTGGTCTCGCGAGATTTTGGCAGGGGATAGTTGTCCTGCCGACATCATTTGCCGGGCTGATGTTAACCTGGATGGAGTGGCAGATCCATCAACGTCTGATATACCCGCCATTGTGGTTCCTATTACCAGAGTCAGTAAGTATATATTGCATAAAATAGAGAAAGCATAAATAAAACAAAGACAAATTTAAATGAATGTCATTTCAGACCAATTTATGTTCATGTTTAGTGATGTTGACATTAAAAGTCATCATTTTATGCTGACTGGGGGGGGGGGGGGCAAGGTTCGTGATGGGGGTGGGGGGGGGGGCAAATACCTCTCCCATGCCCAGTCACCCCAATGCCCCTGCTGCTGGAAAAGCTTGTGTGACATTTTTCAATTGATTTTACTGTAATATTTAGTATTAAATGTCTTTGTTCCATGAATGGCAATCCTGATGGCCGCTTAAGGATACACACATAATACAAGAATGTATGGGAATTACGCTTCACGGAAACTAGGATGATACATTTTTTTATTGAAACACACTGTAGACAATGTGAGACAAACATGCACACAGGGGGTTCTATTCTAACGTTATTCGAGAGAATTGTTTCATTTTACTTTGGTGAGAAAGAAGGGGGTGGGTGTGTATGTGGGGGGGGGGGGGGAATACCTCATCGTATAAGCCGCACCGCTGTATAAACCGCACAAACAAAATGAAATTTGTGTACTCATATAATTACTTTATTATATTCAGTCATTAATTTTAAGATTTTGTATCCAACATTCATGTGCCTTTCCAGGTTTGTAACCTGTTTCATTGATTTCCATCTCTGAATCAGCTAGACAACAATTCTATGAATTATTGTTATCCTGCGGTTTGCCTTTAAAATACTGGGTTCTGCTAACATTGATAAACATTATATATGACGCAATGGTCAAATTCCAAATTTTGATGAAAGCCAAATATATGTGGCCTTTTTAGCACTATCATTGGTTTTGAATATGCAGGCCTGCAATTTTCATGGCACTTTGCGAACAAATTACCTGTTCTTTCTGACTCGCCCTGTAGACACTCCTGCCTACACATTTTTGAAAAATGTCTACGTCTGGGACTCTACCGACTGAGCTATACGGGTCAGGCTCAAAAAGAGTTTTTCTCGCAAGTTCAACGCCTGGCGGAGCGTGATACGAGATTGACCAGGCTGCCGCGTGATACAAGATTGTAGCAGCGTCTGTTTTTGTAGTTTAAGGATACATAAGGGACGCACCATTAGATTTGAGGGTGTGGGGGTAGGAAGTTGGGTTCGGGGGTGATTTTTTTTTTTTTGGCCGCCATATTTTTGTTGTTGATGTATTCATTCATATTGAGTTGGGTGGGGTAGAGGTTTTTTTTACTCATCAGGGGGGGGGGGGGAGGGGGGTATTTTTGTTGTTGTTGGCCTGCATAGAAGGGGATTTTTTTTTTAAACTTCCTACCCCCACCTGAAAATCTAATGGTGCGTCCCTAATGCAATAATTTGTAAGAATTACGCCTTGGAAAACAATAATATATTTTATTGAGCACTTTGTAGTCGATGTGAGATCAACGGGTGTTTCATCCTTTGGGAAGAATCGGTGATTGGTGCGAAGAATAACAAAGAGGGGGAAAAGGACGCAAATATAAGGGGGAACAGGAGGGGGGAGTTTTGGAGGGGACGGTAACATAAGGTTACAGTAACTGTTGAGTAACACTTGGGTAAGGATTTGGACAGAGCACCTGTAGAACGGGGGAATAATCATGATATTTTGAAAGGACAGACACCCCTGCATACACATTTTTTTCTTCTTTGCTACTTTCAGCTGGTCCAACTGCACCGGTGCTTGTGATGAATTCAAATCCAAATATGGACAATGACGGCATGCTGGACAATGAAGTGGCAATACTTCTTGAAAATACAGAATATGTATTTGATTGCACGGCATCAGCTGATCCTAAAGCTAAATTTGAATGGACACTGTATGATAAGGATGGTGTTACTAAGTTACATGGTCCTATCCCTGTAGAATCAACAGAAACCAACGCCGACTGCACGGTTGATTCAAAGACAGTGAGTTATACTCTGACAAGTAACTTGGTTACCCGGACAGGTCTCCAGTGCGGATACCTAGAGTGTAAGGTTTCGAACCCTGGGCCATCGGTCCCGGTTGGAGCCACGGATACTGCCATGATTACCTTTCAGATATGGCGTAAGTAATAAATTGTTATCGTGTTATGTTAAATTTTAAGTTTGTGTGTCTCATAAATTAAACCCAATCAAATTTGTGCACATTCATGCCATGTAAACATCTGTCATATGTTCATATCGCATTGCATACCAATGGAAAGCTGTTGTTGTTATCTTTCCAATGATACCACGTTTGTTGCAATTACATGTTTCAATGCTTGGCCACTTGCCTGAGAATACGGGGAGAATTTTATTCCAAAGTCACTATATTGTCATATAATAATGTTTTATATCATATATATAATATAATATAAAGCAGTTTACCAACCCACGGTGTTTACAATAGACAATATAACAAACAAATAATAACAACAAAACAATAGTGGATTAAAACGCCGGTGAATGTCCTTGCTTATTTTTCGTTGGGACATTCGCCGGTGGTTGTTAATATTTGTTGTTATATTGTCTATTGTAAACACGGTGGGTTGGTAAACTGCTTTATATTATATTATATATAATATAAAACATTATTATACACTATATTGTCGTCAAAATCAATAGAGCATCACATATTATCTTATACACTATTTGTCAATGTAAGTTGTAACACCTCATTGAATAAACAACAGAGTTGTTCTTTTGAGCACAGAATAGTAGTAGTGTATAGCACATTGAAGACCTCTCCACATTCTCAACCAAGTAGCTGAGCACAATTGTTACAAATGTGGTATGGTGGAAATATGAACAATAGCTATCCATTGATATGTAACACCATAATATGAACATATCACAAAATATCCAAACAATAGTGGATTAAAACATTTCTTGACAGAGTTTAGGATATTTTAAAGAATATTACAGGCTGATTCATACCAGAAAGGTTGATTAGGTATATATCATTGGTATTTATCAGGTTGCTTTTGATGTTCCAAACTTTAATATACATTTATTTAGCTTGCTATGGATTTTTAAAATTTGATTTAAACAATTTATATTTCTGGCATCCTTGTGATTTTTTTTATATTTGTGGAACAAATTGCAGACTAAGACTATTGTCTTTCTAATGAATTTTTAACCTTTAGATGATAAAAGTTTTAAAGAAAATAACTGTTGAAATTGATCGTTATATTTTAATGAAAAATAGACCACCCTTTTTTGACAAATTGACGCAACCTAGCTGTGGTTCCAGATGCGCCCGATGGTGTCATAGCCATCCATTGGGGCCACAAGGGATGTCAGAAATATTACGGGGTCCAATTAAAATGACTGAATAAAGTAATATACCATATCAAACCACACCCACTGCCAAGCCTCGATTTAAGTGGGAGCTGGGAGTATTTTGCCCCCCGGTTGCCAAGTTTTAGCTTGGTGTTTTCAAATTTGACATAGCAAAGTATAGGAGCGGGAGCTACTTTTGTCAGAAAAGTTACAAAGTAGCTCCCGGTTCACACATCCTTAAATCGAGGCTTGCCCACTGCATTAGAATTTGTGATATATTCATATTGTGTTGCTTATCAATGAAAAGCTGTGTTCTTTCTTTCCATCTGTACTAAATTGGTAGCAATCACTTTTCAAAATCACAAATCACCACTATTTTATTCTTAAAAAGTCCATAGAGCATTTATTTACAACACGGCAAAAAAATGTGTTTTGTGTAGAGTGTTTGTTTCCTTAAAAAATAAATTGCCCGTCCGACCCAGATGTTGGCACTTGAAGAGCCGGTCAACTTTGTTTTGCCTTGTTGATATACATGTAGTAGAATTATCCAGTGGCTAGAAAGAGCGATATCAAAGCTTTGGCTACAGCCTACCAAAGAACAGTTTTGCACAAAAACACCACAATAATATTAAAGGCAGATGCCAATGTTTACCATAATGATCTCTTTTGGAACTTCGTAAATCTATTGATGAAGTACGGCCCAAATCTCTGTAGAATTCAGGATATTTTTGTGTCCAAATGTTTGAAATTTCCTTCATTTTCAGCTATTTTTAACCCTGTATAGCCCGATCTCACACTTTTTGTTCAGGGCTTTCAGATTTTGTTTACATCAACGTATTCTCATGCCTGATACAATTGTTATGCAAGTAATTTGATCGGCCAAATGTTTATGAATCTACTATAGTGGACTGTATCAGCTGGTATTATAAAAAATAACACAACTGTTTGTTTTTGTTTCTTATTTTACCACAATAGCTAAAACCAAAGTCAATTTCAATCCAAATGAATTATGGATTATCTCTCACTGGCACATTGACTGCACTAAATAACACATCAGGAGGCTATACATCTAAATACACCTGTATAGCCCGATCTCACACTCTTTGTTCAGGGCTTTTAGATTTTTTTCCCCAAATGTATTCTCAACTATTGAGTTGCCATGCAAGTAATTTGATCGGCCAATATTTATTAATCTATTATAGTAATGATAGTGGGCTGTATCGGCTGGTATAAAAAGATAACACATACTTGGTTTTTTTCATTGTATCTTTTACCACAACAGCTAAACCAATGCAAACTTCAATGCAAATGAATTATGGATTATCTGCCACTGGCCCGTGGAACGCACTTACACATCAGGGGACCATACATCTAGATGTTGGTACTACATATTATTTCCAGTGTATCGCGAGTGATGTATTTCCAGTCGCTGACCTTGAAGCATTAATGGCAGGTGCCCCCGCAGGATCAGGTGCTCCTGCAGGATCTTTAGGTGCATGTCCTGGCGGGCTGTCAGCTATACAGAAAGATGTGCTCAACCTTCATTTCTATCGTGAGAATTATGTACATGCTGGTGATGAGGGTGCTGATGAACCTGCCACGTATATTAGCTCAGATCAAACCTTTGATCTCACTGATACATATGATTATTTGGTGATGGCGGGTGATGCTTGCCCGGCACCACTTGCTTGTCGTGCTGACTATTTTCCTGGATTCGGAGACACAGCATCACCAATGTCAGATGATATGCCATCTTTTGAGATTAAGATCACTCGAGTCAGTAAGTACAGACCAGTCAATGATTTTATAAGACCTGATTTAATTTTACATGGGCATTTCTTAAAGTCAATAGCTATTTGGTGCAAGGATCCAATTGAATGCATGCTAGCGATTAAATTCATCAACAAAAAAAACAATTTTGTGGAACCTATACTCCACAATGCTTGAACTCTTTACGGTCTCACATGGAGGGGGGCACTCATCTTATTTTTGGGTCGGTATGTGCCATCCAGGTCTTAAAAATTGAAGCGAATTTGGATGAAAAATAGGGTTTTAAAAAGAACTGATTTTCCAAAGAAAGTAGTATCTTAAGAACTGGTCCCCCAATTTGTTTAGTAAAAAAATTCGGGTATTTAAATGCAATTTTTTCAAAAGATTAGGGACTTTGGAATGCAAAAATGATCACAGCTTTTGAGAATTTTCAATAAAATGGGAGTCTTATTATTAAGAGCTGATGCAGGCTCAAAAGGGGGAGGAGCAATCAGAATAATGTGAAAAAGGGTGGGGGGGGGGTCTTCAGGGTGGCACACACCTATACCCTATACCTGTACGAACTTGACCGAATCTACAACCAATTCATTCTGACACTCGGTGATGATGATCTCACCAGAAAAATAAAAAGTCCACATAACATAGTGAACAAGGCTCCTGACAGGAATGAAGGGGTTGAAATATTTCCATATAGTTCAATCAGTTCCAAACTACCGAGAACTATTCGGTTTTTATCTATCCGCACACAAAAATAATCCAAGCGTATAAGGGCGATTTTGAAATACGCAAGCGTCACGCATGTAATGACATTTCGATATTGCGCGTCTTCTGAATTCATTCGCTGCAGTTAACAGGTTTCGTCAATTTGGAACTGACTGAACTATATAGTGAAAAATATATCTAACTTATTTCCCCCCTTTGGATCTGCAGCCTGTAGATTGACAAAAACATAATAGCGACAAAAGAAGGGAGAATGATAATCATACTTACACAGGGTTGCTATCAATACTCTGGACCACATATGTGATGCAGCACATCAAAAGGGGGACTTAAATTTGCAGGTGACTTAAATTTGCAGGTGAAGTCAATTTTAAGTTTACTGTGTGTTTGCTCAGAGGATTTTCTAAGCTTTAAAATTACACCAAATGTATCAAAATTTATGAAGGCATTCAGATTTTATGAGTAAAATTGACTCATAAATTCTTACTATTTTCGTATTTTTTTCTATCCGTTTTCATCTACATCTACAAAACAAACAGCTGCAAAGTCCCCCTTTTATGATAATATGCTGTAATAGCGTAAATTTTGCATAATATATCCGATCCAGAATAACACACAGTCCCTTCGAAGGTGCTCATGTAAAGATGAAAAGATATAGATTCAAAACCGTGCACTGATCAACTCCTGAACAAAGCATGCACCATCGCACAAAACTGAGCTGCTGGTAGTATTGACATTGCGTGATACTATGGTGCAGTGTGACGATCATATAAGACGCTATGCAGTTTGAATTTTGGACCAAATGCGCCAGTTTGGACCCGTTTGGACCAGTTTGGACCCAATGCGCATACTCAGTCTTCATGGAATTCCACGAAGCATCAGTAGCGGGTTTTTTTCCCAGTCCCTCGATTCAATTTGGTCTGCCATTTTAGAAACTGTATGCCGCTGCCCAGGTAGATATTCCTTGTCTGAATTTAGGAAAAAGCACCTCCTCCTCCCATCTCCTCAGAGGCAATGTTGATCCAAGTCATGTTATCAGAATCCTTGGCAGTTCCCCAACATTGATTGAAGGGGTGTGGGAAGGATATAAAAAACTCTGCTTTCTTATTAAACAGTGCTATGTACCAAGTCTGATCTCAATTGCGAGCACCGGGGTAGTTACGTCAAGTGTGCCAACTATGTTTTCCATGATTGTTAATATTTTGAATTCGAATGAATCTGAACTCTTTGCTCCGCATTTGAGACGAAGTTAGCGTTCCCTGGACAGTTATATCAAAATGGGTTATTTTATTATAGCAGGCAGAAGTCCTGACAGCGAGTCAATTCCAGTGATTTATTTTTAAAGATGAGTGAAACAATATGCTCTTTGAATATTTGCTTCATTGTTCGAATCTACCAGGTATAAATATCTTTTGGATTTGAATGAATCTGTCATTTTTGCTTCTCAATTTAGACGGATAATGTCAAAGAATTTAGCATTCTGTGAATAGCTTCAAAAATCGGGTTCTTTATTTAAACAGGCATAACTCCTACTAGTGAGACCAATTCCTCTTCTAAAATGAGTGGAATTATATGCTCAGGCTTGTCAAATATGCCTGGTCTATTTGCCACAACAAAAGATTCTTCACAATCAAAAGAAAGGGAGAATGATAATCATACTTACACAGAGTTGCTATCAATACTCTGGACCACATATGTGATGCAGCACATCAAAAGGGGGACTTAAATTTGCAGGTGACTTAAATTTGCAGGTGAAGTAAATTTTAAGTTTACTATGTGTTTGCTCAGAGGATTTTCTAAGCTTTAAAATTACACCAAATGTATCAAAATTTATGAAGGCATTCAGATTTTATGAGTAAAATTGACTCATAAATTCTTACTATTTTCGTATTTTTTTCTATCCGTTTTCATCTACATCTACAAAACAAACAGCTGCAAAGTCCCCCTTTTATGATAATATGCTGTAATAGCGTAAATTTTGCATAATATATCCGATCCAGAATAACACACAGTCCCTTCGAAGGTGCTCATGTAAAGATGAAAAGATATAGATTCAAAACCGTGCACTGATCAACTCCTGAACAAAGCATGCACCATCGCACAAAACTGAGCTGCTGGTAGTATTGACATTGCGTGATACTATGGTGCAGTGTGACGATCATATAAGACGCTATGCAGTTTGAATTTTGGACCAAATGCGCCAGTTTGGACCCGTTTGGACCAGTTTGGACCCAATGCGCATACTCAGTCTTCATGGAATTCCACGAAGCATCAGTAGCGGGTTTTTTTCCCAGTCCCTCGATTCAATTTGGTCTGCCATTTTAGAAACTGTATGCCGCTGCCCAGGTAGATATTCCTTGTCTGAATCAAGGAAAAAGCACCTCCTCCTCCCATCTCCTCAGAGGCAATGTTGATCCAAGTCATGTTATCAGAATCCTTGGCAGTTCCCCAACATTGATTGAAGGGGTGTGGGAAGGATATAAAAAACTCTGCTTTCTTATTAAACAGTGCTATGTACCAAGTCTGATCTCAATTGCGAGCACCGGGGTAGTTACGTCAAGTGTGCCAACTATGTTTTCCATGATTGTTAATCTTTTGAATTCGAATGAATCTGAACTCTTTGCTCCGCATTTGAGACGAAGTAAGCGTTCCCTGGACAGATATATCAAAATGGGTTATTTTATTATAGCAGGCAGAAGTCCTGACAGCGAGTCAATTCCAGTGATTTATTTTTAAAGATGAGTGAAACAATATGCTCTTTGAATATTTGCTTCATTGTTCGAATCTACCAGGTATAAATATCTTTTGGATTTGAATGAATCTGTCATTTTTGCTTCTCAATTTAGACGGATAATGTCAAAGAATTTAGCATTCTGTGAATAGCTTCAAAAATCGGGTTCTTTATTTAAACAGGCATAACTCCTACTAGTGAGACCAATTCCTCTTCTAAAATGAGTGGAATTATATGCTCAGGCTTGTCAAATATGCCTGGTCTATTTGCCACAACAAAAGATTCTTCACAATCAACTTCTTTTTGACTCACTCTGTATTGAGCATGTTAAACCTAACCTGGTGGCTGGGGCGTGGTTTGGGTTCAATGGGGAGATAAACGGGTCAAATCTTTTTGGTAAAATTGACTCTGTCGGTGCCAGGAATCAAACCCGTGTCACCTGCATGGCAGGCTCCTATCTTATTGAGCTATGCAGTCAGCTTGGAACATCTTAACGCTGGGGTAGGGGCGTGGTTTTGGTTGAATGGTTAAAACCAGCTCTGTCGGTGCCAGGAATCGAACCTATGTCACCTGCATGGCAGTCAGGCTCCTATCTTATTGAGCCATGCAGTCAGCTTGGAACATCTTAACGCTGGGGTAGGGGCGTGGTTTTGGTTGAATGGTTAAAACCAGCTCTGTCGGTGCCAGGAATCGAACCTATGTCACCTGCATGGCAGTCAGGCTCCTATCTTATTGAGCCATGCAGTCAGCTTGGAAAATGTTAAGGGGGGACTTAAGGAAGTTTTTGATTTGATTTTTTGAATTTTGTGAGTGCTGTAATTATTGAACTATTAATCAAATGTATATAAAAGTATACATTTTTGGAAAGGAAATGGATCAGAGAATCTAAATTGGGCATCAATTTTGACCAATAAAGTAGATTTTTTGAGAAAATCACAACATTCACTTTTTTGACCCAATTTTTTTTGAACAAAGCTAACAAAAAATAATTTTGAGTAAAAAATGGCTAAATCACTTTATAATGATGTTAAGACACTAATGAAGGGACGATTTTTTTTTTTTTAAAACCTTATCTAATATTTTTTTTAATTTTGACCAAAAAGTGCCAACAAACGTGAAAAATGGATTTTTAAATTTTTTTTACACTTTTTTGTCAAAATTTCAAAAAACAGTGGATTAGATTTTTTTTATTTTTTTTAAATCGTCCCTCCAGTAGTGTCTTAACATCATCATCAAGTGATTTGGGCATTTTTTCCTCAAAATTATGTTTGTTAGCTTTGTTCAAAAAAATTGGGTTTGTGATTTTCTCAAAAAAATCAACATTTTTGGTCAAAATTGATGCCAAATTTGGATTCTCTGATCCATTTCCTTTCCAAAAATGTATACTTTTATATACATTTGAGTCATGGTTCAATAATTACAGCACTAACAAAATTCAACAAAAAACTTCCTTAAGTCCCCCCTTAAGCCGGGGGTAAGGGCATGGTTTTGGTTGAATGGTCAAATCTTTTTGGGAAATTGACTCTGTTGGTGCCAGGAATCGAACCGGTGTCACCTGCATGGCAATCTTATTGAGCCATGGAGTCAGCTTGGAAAATCTTAAGATTTTCCTATGCATAAAGTATAGCCTGTTGCCTAGCACCTAGTAGAGCAGTATTTGTTGCATTCAGGGTCGATAGGGTTAGTTTACACTTCCACACGGCAGGCAGCTGCAGACGACATTCCAAAATGTCACAAAATGTTTCAAAAAATGTCAAAATTGTTCAATTGTCCAGAGTGGTCCAAAAAGGGTTTTACACTTTTTAGAGGCAAATTTACTAAAATTGGGGAAACATGTTTAAATTATTTTAAGATATTCCTAAACTAAAATATTTTGTTGGTATATGAGACCTGTCATCACAAAATGAGAGTTAAGTCGGAAGATTAGATTCTTAGGTTTATCCAGATTCAGAATGCCCAGAAAACAAGCTTTAAAATGATATGCAACATGTCATAATTCCTCAATGTATTCCTGATCAAAAATCAAATTGAAAGACAAAAATTCTTTTGTTTTGTATTGTTTTTTGGTATGTTCATTAGACCATATCTCCTAATGCACACTGGCGACTTAACGCTCATTTTGTGGTGACAGGTCTCATATGGTAAAAACGGCGTTGAAATTAAAGCTCAAATTAGGAAATAGCGTCAATTTAAAGAAAACTTGTCAAATACAAGTTTGTCCACACGTAAGTCTATGGCAGTCATGGATGTTTCCATATCCTCCTCAAAAAGAGTTTCGAAAGTTTTTTGAGCCACCTATTTCTCATTTATTTGAGACTGGTTTGTATCCTTTTATGCATCAGTGGATTAGCTAATTTACTCCTCTCTAAAATGACATTACTTTTGTAACAATCGCTTGCTTCATGGCTGAGTACCTCCCCTTTGTTTACAGGTATAATTAGGGCCTACATACTATTGCAGGAAATTGTGAACGCAGTACTATTGAGTTGACAATATCCCATAGACTTGCGTAACACGTGGACAAACTGGTTTTTGACCATTATTCTTTAAACCGTCGCAAATTCTTTATTTATGCTTCATTTTCAACACCGTTTTCACCATAAATCACTAAGATAATGGCGTATTGGCGTTTAAGGTAATATTAAAACAATTATTAGATGTCTCGTCCATTTCGAGAAATATGCATCTTAAAAAGTGCAAACCTTTTTGCGGACCACTATCTGTATAACCATATTTGGAATCACCATGTGAAATGCATTAAAATAAGTACAAACATGCCTATAGTATTGGTTCAGTAATCCTTGAGATAGATTTTGAAAATTGGGAAAGGTTTCTGAGAAAATCTTTTTTGTACATATATGGTAAAACTAATAGCCGCGTGGAAAGTGTTAACACAGTAAGACATGACATTTTGCTATTCTAATTGCAGGTATCACGACAGACGTTGTAATTACACCACCAGATTGGGGTACGAATATGATGAGAGGAAACATTAACGTAAATAACATACCAGGAGCAGTAGATACACTGACGATGTATGAGGGCGATGCGTACACATTGATCTGTCAATCACATGGCGCCGATCCTGACAATGATATTGTCTGGTGGTTAGAAGACAATTGCAACGCAGCTGATGGCGCAGGCGAACAACTTCTACTCGGTTTTGACGCTACCGAGACAGTGGCGGATTGTAAACTGCAACCTGAAATCGCTACAGACATCTCGACGTATAACAATTTTAGACCAACTTTTGCCGATTATAATGATAAGTGTTTGAGATGCTCTTCTGGTGGTATGATGGATCAGTATGGACTGGACATATGGAGTAAGTTATCAGAAATTCTAAACCTTGTGTAAATAGGCTTGCCCCAATCAAATGGCTGTCCTTTACTGCTACATATGCACAAATAAACTCAGGTTACTAAACAGAGAACCATGTACTGTGTGCCGCATAAACATAGTCATCCCGCATATGTACCCTTCAATTTTGATCGAGAAAACTCGCTTATGCCACAAATGCATGTTTTTTTTATGAGACAAGATAACAAATTTAATCATGACACTTGGGTCAAATACCGAACAGTAGGGTCACTATTTTAGGACAAATTGTCAATTTCACCTTTCACTGAAAATGCTACTTGTCAGAGAGAAAATGACTGATGATTGTCAGATTTGGCCAAAATATTCCTTGGATCCATTTATGTACATAAAGGGCCTTAAGGGATTAAAATTGAAAGGTTATTTGGGGTCACTATATAGTTGAATCAGTTCCAGATTGGCGAGAAATATTCAAATTTCTCACTAAAAATGCTGATTTGTAAAAAAAATACCAAAAATCACTTTATTTGGCTTAAAATTTGCTGCAAACGTAGCAAGTTCAGTTTTTGGTTAAAAATGCTAACATTGCACCAAAATCATCTTAAAGGCATTTCCTAGCTACGAAGGAATTTTTGGTAAATTTTAACCTCCAAGATCACATTTTTGGCACCTTTTGGTCAACATTTTAAAAACAAAAACATTTTTAAGTAAAAACAAAAAAATCCTTCCTAGGGAAGTGTATTTAGATGATGATGGTGCAATTTCAGCATCTTTTACCAAAAACTGAATTTGCTACATTTGCAGCATATACAGGGTGAGTCAAAATAGTCAGGTCCCGATTTCACCGATTTTTTAAACCAGTTAAAATTCAAAAATGAATATATTTAATGACTTGGCTAGCAAGGTGGCATTTCTAGCTATAACCTAAATTTTATTTCATTCAAATTGGTTATTCGAAACGGGAGATATGATAATTTTTCTAAATTCTGTGAAATAAAATCTGTTCCAACTTATCTAAGGGATCCCTATGGATGTTGACGTTTAACGCGCGCCTTTTGAATAAGTCAATCACTGGCGTTTGGTATTCACAGCAATTACAATAGGAAAAGAGATTCTATTGTCTTTGCGGTTATGTTTTCAATGGTTTTCGTGCAATCAGAGATAGCCTATAACAAACATTATTGAGTTTTAACAAAATGTTGACCAAAGTATTTTGAAACTTGTAATTTTAATCGAATTGATATGTGAGAAGTCTGAGAGAAAACAGATCTTATATCATTAAACAGTTTGTGCTTTGGCAACTTACCAGGCAAAGTGCATAGTCCATTTATATGAATATATTTGTACAATACTGAGTTATATTATAATATATTTAAATACTTTGCATGCAATATTAGAGATTCAACAAAAAATCATGATATTTTGGTATCAATTGCAACAGTTATACAGTGTGTTGAGTTGTATGAATAACTAATATCAAAACATCCAACACCAAACTTGGAACACTTTGGATTACGCGTCTTTTCGTAAATATGTTTTAAATCTGGCGTGGAATATGATATTGTCGTGAAAACATCACCAGGTATGAAGAAGTATGTCTACTCTCATAAACAATGAAAACAGTTACCAATTTTGTACAAGAAGTATTTTTCTTGATTTTTTGAAAACGGGACCTGACTATTTTGACTCACCCTGTATGTTGAGCCAAAAAAGTTTTTTTTTGTCCAAACAAAATCAGCATTTTTAGTGAAGTTAAATACCAAAACGATTTCTCCAACTCATTACCTTTCCAGAAATGTATACTTTTATATACATCAAACTAACACTGCAAATTATGAACGTTTACTTTTGGACAAAATAAAAGTAAACTCAAAAGTAAACGCAATTCTAAACACAAAACTAAACGTAAAGTAAACGCAAAACTAAACGTTTCTTGCATTTTGCACCCAATTGACCTCAAAGCACGCTCAAAGTGAGGGAATATAATCACAGATGCTTCCACCATCTGTGATATAATGGGACAGTTATTTATTAGAGGCTGGGTGGAAAACAGCTTAGTTGTTTGGCTCACAAGCGTTTAGTATTGCGTTTACTTTTGAGTTTACTTTTAGTTTGTCCAAAAGTAAACGCTCATAATTTGCAGTGTAATAGTGCAAAAGTTACATCGCTTGATAAATTTCATGTTTTTAGGGTTGACAGCTTTTTTTTAATTTGCCGAATTCAAAATGTCTTGTGAAAGAAAGGGTTTCAACCATTCATATGAAATCTTAAATAGTTTTCCTATAATCTAATCTGGGGGGGAAATCTGTGAACTTGGGTCCAAATCATCCTCACTCGCCTGTAAATTTGCTGAATGATTTTGGAGCAAAATGTGATGTATAAATCAAGCAAAAACGAGTTTGAACTTGGGAATTGATTTTGAGACATAACAAAACAAAGGATAGAAATTCTGTTATTTCTTATTGTGTTGACAACCCTTCAATCGCTCATATCTTTGGAATTAATGAGTGTCCGTCCATTGGATAACAGGATTTTTTGCAAAATGTAGCCGTGTAAATATACCAATAAAATCAAGTTAGAAAACCACAAATATAATATTTGTGTGACTTACAGACTCATTTTGCTAGATCACATCACAAATAGTGTCAGGCCGTACAACATTGATGATGACTAACGGGGTTTTTATTTTATTTTTTAAATTCTTGAAAATTACAGAAGCGCCCTCCGAAGTAATTATTTATGATGGAGCTACGGACGACGATGGCGATGGTGAAACAGGTGATAACGATCCATTTGGGGCTGTGGTTTACGTCTGTGACAATGAGGAGTTTGATTTCATGGCCATAGCATACGCCGCTAATCCTGGCGTGGGGGATAATCCAACTGATCCATTTGATATTTACCTGGGACTTGACACAACCGGGGATGGTTTGCCCGATGAACTTACAAGAGTGGCGATCGCTGACGATAGCCCTGATACAGGCATTGTAGTGGACAATGTTTTGCAAGTGGATATCGTGTCAAGCGCTCCAGGGGGTGTAGGACTATATGACTCAACTGCAAGAGCGGCCTTTCCAGTTGGTTCACTTACACTGGCAGATGACAATGAAAAAGTGTTAAGCGTATGTGATCGGGTGTTTGGAGTGTGCGACACATTTAAGTTGGAACTTGTAGGTAAGCTTATTGTGGTATTTATAGGGCGCCTCCAAACAAACAGAGGCAATTCACCTTTAAACTAAGTGGGGTGTGATGGCACTCAATTATATATTAATTTAATTATATTAATTGGCATATGCTATAAGGGTATTAAAGAAAGGGTTCCGCAAGCATAACATTGTGCATTATATGTTTGAAAAATAACTATCGAGCCCAACCCAAAATAATTATTGAGCCGAAATTGCGTAATTATATAGAACAAAACACCACACTTATGACAAAAACAAATAAAAACCTCCATCTCTCAACATACAATTTTTAAAACTTGTGGCGATCGAAAAGTCATCATAGTTATACAATGCACATGCGCAAATTTGATCACAATAAGCTTACCATGACGTCATCAACACCGGGACTTTCAATCGCCGCAAATTTTAAAAATTGCATGTTGAGGGATTGCAGTTTGTATTCGTTATTGTGACTAGTATGATGGGTTTTTTCTATATAATTACGCAATTTCGGCTCAATAATTATTTTTCTAACAAATAATGCTCAATGTTGTGCTTGCGGTACTCCTCCTTTAACATTTCCAATTCCAGATCACAAGACTTCCTTTTCAACCATTCTAAAAATTGCCCAAGTAGGGTGCTGTAAAAAGTGGAAATGTTTGTGTGTCTAAAGTGTTCGTGAGTAGCCATCCTTTTGACAATGTGCATGTTTTTATTTTCACGCCTGAGAACAATTTGTTGCTACAACAGCTGTCTGTACATGTACACATTGATTTGTGTGTGTTCTTTTTTTCCAGAAATAAATGCAGCGCGAAAAGTTCCACTTATACAGTAGCTAGAGCCAGTAGACGTTATTCATAATTGGCACATTTACGTCAAAAGAGGGCCGTGCTATCCAACAGTGTTTTCTTCAAATGTATCGGTTCATCCTGAGTACAACAAAGTATTTTCTCATAATCATGTAATCTCTACCATAAATGTTTCTATGCACCCTTTACAATGATAGCCCCGCCCATCATCATACGTTGCTAATAATGAAATGACCACGCCAACTATAATAAATATCAGGTGTATCCGTTCTATGTGCATTCAAATTCTTACTTTACTTTACTTACTTTTTGGCGTCCACTCCAACTTGGTTGAGTGATGCCATCCTTTGCAAGATTATTCGCCATTCGTTTCTGTCTTGAGCCTTTCTGCTTGCTTCTGATAAGGATGTCAGACAAAGTATGTTGCAGTCTGACCGAATACCATCCATCCACCTCTTAGCTGGTCTACCTCTGGGCATTTCACCATTTACAGTGCCAACAATTGCAACTTTTGGGTATCTTTGAGGGTTCATACGCTGCACGTGTCCATAATACCGCAGTCTTTTGATGGAAATCTTCTCGATGATGGTATGCTTGAGTCCCAGTGTTTGTCTGATGGTGGTGTTTCTGATTTTGTCTAGCTTGGTTATGCCTAGTATTTTTCTTAGGCAGGTCATCTCAAACACAAGTAGCCTGTTCTCGTCTTCTTTCTTTAGCGTCCATGTTTCAGAGCCGTATAACAGGATGGACATTATTAGAGTTGAATACAGCTCCATTTTAGTTGGGCGTGAAATCTCTTTGGAGTTGAGTATTTCATTCAGATTTTGCATGGCTCCAAGTGCTTTACCTATTCTGAGTTGGATGTCTTCAGTGCAGGTTCCCTTCTTAGATATTTTACCACCAAGGTATACAAAATGCTCAACTTGTTTGAGATCCGAGTTGTTTATGCTAATTTTAATATCAATGTCTCTCCGGCTGATAACTTGAACCTCTGTTTTGGCTATGTTGATTTTGAGGCCAAGATTTGTGCTGTACTGGTGGACCCTGTTCACTAGTGTTTGCAGATCTGTCTCGCTTTCAGCTATAATGGCAATATCATCTGCGAAGCGGAGGTTTGACACCAGCTGGCCTTGGATGTGTGCTCCGATGGTTGTGTCGTGAGTGGCATATAGCATTACCAACTCCAGTAGGATGTTGAATAGTAGTGGAGAAATTATGCAGCCCTGACGAACTCCAACTTTGGTAGCAAACCAGTTTGTAAGTTCTCCGTTTACTCTCACCGAGCTTAGTGATTTGCTGTAAAGAGCTTTTAGTAGGCGGATGATCTTGTCTGGGAATCCAAAGAATGCCATTGCTTTCCAGATGCCGTTTTGCCATACACTATCAAAAGCTTTTTCAAAGTCCACGTAGCAGCAGAATTCAAATTCTTACTAGCCGTATAATCACCTTCCGTGAATGAATAGATCGAGGTCATGATACTATTGAAAAGTTTGTCAACATACAAAATAGTTTGCTGGATTCAATTCGTTTAACTTTTTTCATCAAATTCAAGAATATAGTTTGTTTCATATTGGTTCGAAACAGGGATCATAGTGAAAATAAATCCAAATCTTGAGAAAAAAACCGCAGTCCTCCATTGTGGTCAATGAATCCACTATTAATCAGCATACTGTGTCAAACCCAAGGCTCAAAACTCATGTTATTTGGAGGTTGTTACCATTTAAATGGTGGTACAGTGTTTGCCAACTACGATTTCTCCTCTTGGTCAGGCCTGTTAGAACCAAGTGGGGTTTTTCTGATGCCTACGGGTAAGTTATCATATAAGAATGACGACTTGACTCCGATACCTACAACTTTTGTGCAAGAGTGGCTCCCTTAGTTTTTTTACACCAATTTGTGTTTGAAAGCTAATCCTGCATATCCTTTGCTTGATGTGGGTCTCAGTCTCAGATGTATATTTTATAGTAAGGCCAAAAAGAAAAATTGTTGTGTTGCCCACAAGTGCCAAAAATCTTGAGGCCAAGTTGGTTGGTCCATTTTTCTTTTGCTCTTTTTTATTGCTGACAAATATTACTGACAGACATTGACTGTCGTGGTTCATGTCAAGACATTGGTAGAGGTCAATGTTACTATTATTTCTATAGATGGTGTGACCGGTGACGTTGTGCCCGGCAGTATGCGTGCGCACCTGCAGGGAATGTGCTTTAATTCACACTTGATTGATCATTACCATGCTTACGGTGTAATAGTGCAGTAGTCATGGTCTGCATCCCTAAGCACAATGAGAGACCAGGTACTAAATATGGTTGCCCGGCAGTATGCGTACGCACCATAAGCGCTCAGAGATGTGTGTTTTGCTTTCAAATAGTATGATGTATGCAGTAGTCCTGGACTAGTACCTCTAGCATGTCTTTAGACCAGGCGCTAATCAATTTGTAAACACTACTGATGTAAACAACGGTCACCTCATCTATAGTGTGATATAATAGTTTTAAAAATATTTATTCAAGCAGAAAATAGTAATATTTTTGACAATTTGGGTAAAATTTAAATATTTAAAGAAATGAAGAATGCGACCCTATTTTTTGATATTCTCGGGTTGATCCCAATCCTTGGTTGTAACTGAAAAAAATAGTTCTTGTTTTATGTGCCTATAATTATTTGCCTATAATTATATAATTACTTGCCTGTAGAGTACACACCACTAATAAAATCTCCTATGCTTACTGTGTAAAATGGACGATAATTATACGCCATTTTCTCTCTTATAAAGCAAGCAACTGGTTGCTTTAACTTTGCATTCTGTGTGAAGATTATGGTCTTGGGTTTCCTGTTAAAAAAAATATATATATAAGGTCAAGGCAAAATTTTCGAGATATGCACCGTCGAAGATACGCATGTTTGTAGATTGCCCAGGCCTAGCTTAGGTCTAAGCAATTCTAATCAATTATTTGAAGTCCCTAAAATGACTTTAAAATCATAAAAAAATGGTCAAAGAAGAAAATTTGCACTGATATTGTTTGATACTCTTCATTTAATAATCATCCGATCAAAAGTGTGGCCAACAACACTACTTTTGAAGCATTTTTATATATTTCACTTAGAGGAGTGTCATCCCAACCAATTCAACAGGCGTTTCCATTATTTATTTAGTGGTGTGTGTACAGTTCATGATAGGTTCATATTGTGTTGCATATCAAATGATAACAAACCTGTTTAGCTTGGCTTTATCGTCGCTGTCACTGTCAAAACCTTGTCAAAATCTCCATCCAGCCCTTCAGCTTGTATGAAGTAATACTTCCAATGTAATCCTATAGCCTGTTCCAAGGCCAAAACAAATCTATCAAAACCTTTATGGGCTCTTGTCCCAACACTTTTTACATTATGTATAAATTAGCAATACTTCCTATACAAGGGCCAGGAAAACATACACGGTTTTATAATTTCCTATACATGCTGGAGGGCCAGGAAAACATACACGGTTTTATAATTTCCTATACATGCTGAAGGGCCAGGAAAACATACACGGTTTTATAATTTCCTATACATGCTGAAGGGCCAGGAAAACATACACGGTTTTATAATTAAACAGAACAGAACAATATTTGTTTAGTCAATGATTTGTTGGATACTTTGCTTCCCACTTTTTATGGTGCCTGCATGTTGTGATGGTTTTAGTTTACATATTTTGTTAAAGGTGGCTCTATTGGCTGATGAAAATTTTAGATTTCCTTTAAAATCTGATATGTTCTAGCCCTTGGTTTATCAATTCTGGAACTGAAAAAATTATTTCAATGGGACATTCGGTTGCCGAGATATGGTAGGTCAAAGAGGCATAATACCAACATCTTTAGCAACAACCTTCTTTTTATTTTATTTATTTTTTCCAATTCCAGTTGCCATTAAATGTCCTAATTATGGCTAATTATGTATGCATGAAATATGCAAAGTAAAGTTTGTGGACTAATGAGATGAGCTGTGATGCTGTGACTTGGTACATGGGTAGAACACTTGAAGAGCTAAATAAACGTATGTTAGCTTTTGTCTAATTTCCATTTGCATAATTAATTAGGCCCACTAATTAAAATGTTTAAACATTTCTTAATTAGGACCTAATTAATTATGCAAATGGAAATTATAGCTCATCTCATTAGTCCACAAACTGGAATTGGAAAAAACAAAGAAAATAAAAAGAAAGTTGTTGCCAAAGATGTTGGTATTATGCCTCTTTGACCTAACATATCTCGGCAACCGAATGTCTGATTGAAATAACATTTTCAGTTCCAGAATCGTTAGACCAAGGGCTAGAACATTTTAGATTTTTAAAGGAAATCTAAATTTTTCATCGGCCATTATGTATGATTCATTTTCTTTTAAAATCGCCGATCGAAATACCTTTGTGACGCGATATCTGGAGATCCGTAAGGCCTATCTTGATGGGACTTGGTGGAGGGAAGGGGGGGGGGGGGGGGGGGGGGGTGGTGCGTTCTGTTGCTGATTGATTTTTCAAGGTCATCAGAGGTCATTCAAGGTCATGTCAAATATGCTTAAAATCGCCGATCGACCGACCCTACCTGAGAGATCCGTTTGCCTGTAGAACAGGGTTGTTTTTATATTGTGTTTGAAATAGTGATATTTTAGCACAGATTTTATTATTGTCATTATTCGTCTTATTTTTTTCAGTATTACCCCAACAAATTGGCACCACAGGCTCTGCCGTCCAGTTGAGTGTAACTGATCCCTTCGCATCTGAGCGTCCAGTCGGCGCCCCCTTAGATCGAACACTGGTCCATGGACAGAACCCCGTCAGGCTACATCTAAATGAAGAATATGAATTTACCTGCCAGTCCTTCGCCGCTCGGCCATACACAGATCTTAAGTATTCATTTAATCCTAGTGGGGTTGACATAGAGCCAGATGATACGATTCCAGACCCGGATCTGATTGGTGCCAGCAATACGCAGGTGTTTGATAGTACTAGACAAGTCACGTATAAGGTAGGTAGAAATTAATAATTTATAAACACGATAAAAAAAACCCTTCTTCAATTGATATTTAATATTTTTCATCGACATGTCAAGCTGATGTGTTCATCTCCCCCAATGATACACAATTTGCAGCATTTACTTAATTGTGTCAGTGATCTGTCACTTTGATTGAGAATATGGGGAAGTCTCAATCTTAATGTGTGACGTGATCAAGCGAAATGAGTCACATGTCGGCAGTTTTGAATTTTGATATCATCATTTTAAAGCAGGTGAAAAATGCTACAGTATGGTCCAAAACCCACTAAAATCGAAGTTCTAGTTTTTTAAGTTACAAACAGTTTACCAACTGAGAAAACACATTAAAACATACGAATTTGTCACTTCTTTTTACCTGTAACTCAAAATCAATATTCCTGACATACGACTCATTTTGCCTGATCGTGTCATGTGCCAAAATCATCACTATTTGTGGTTTGATCAAGCAAAATGAGTCTGAAGTCAGTCGGATTCAATTTGTATTTTTCTACTTTGATTGCATACTCCATTCGAAAAAGCTACATGTTGCAGAAAACCCAATTCTGATTGGACAATCGGTTCCAAAGATATTCGTGAGCAATTGAAGGATTGCACAAACATGATAGCCCTATGGAAAATTTTGAACACAAAAAATATTTCATGTGTACTTTATGTATTAAGAGAACAAAAGATTGTGTGTATTTCATGTGTAATTTATGTGTTTTTTCATGTACCTCCAGAAACACATAAATACAAATGATACCCCATAAATACACAGATTTACACATAATTGCTAATCCTCTGCCCTAAGCCTCCTATAACGAAGTGGCTATTTTATGTGCCTTTATGTGTAGGCAACCCCATGATTGTTCTCTTCTGTATAAGATACACATAAATTACACATAAATACCAGTAAAAAATTGGGTAAAATGTCTAACTTTTCCATAGGGAGGAAACAAAATACATTTCCTTTGTTTGGCTATATCTCAAAATCAATATTTGCGAGTTCCGACTCATTTTGCTTGCTCACGTCACATTTTGTCATCAAAGTGAATAGAGCACCACTCAACACGATAGTTAGCAATCATGTAACACTTCAATGAAACTACAGAATTAGTGGTGATTTTGCCACATTCACATTGGGACCTTCCCTAGCAAGTAGCTGAGCACTAAAACAAGTATTTGCTATCATGGTAAAGATGACCACATCAGCTTTCCATTGATGTGCAACTCACTATGAACATGATAACAAATTATACAAAAGATTAGCGGATTGGTCAGGCAGTTACATCATCAAGCCCAACCGCATTATTCTGCATTCTGCATCATCAATTTGTGTATCACCCTCTTGCACCCCATCTGAAGATGAGGAGAAGGGTTACGTACGCATCACGTACCAACTAGGTGATGATGGAGATTGCATAGGCGATTCAATCAGACACTTGAGCCATGTAAATAAATAACAGAAACGGCATAAAGGAGCAAACAACTTGTTTGCGCCAACATCACTATTCATTATTACAAGCAGCCTATTCCTGGAAATTAAACAAAAATGTTCATCGTTCATTCTCTGATTAATTTCAGCCTGATGATTTCAAGGCTACTGGTGATGAATTTTGCTGTACTGCTGAGAATACTGCTACAATGAATGCCTGTGTTGGAACAGATGGTATTATTCGGCAACAGGAATGCGTAACCTTGGAAATTGTTGGTAAGTGTTATTAAAATATTTAAAAAAAACCCAAAAAACGATAAACTTAGAACAGGGGGGAAATGACTTATTCAAAAAAAAATGTAAATCTTTTTTTTCTTTGAAATTTATTGATATTTGTTATCAACTTTTATTTAGTTTAGAATATAAAATGATGAATCCACAGGATGCAGGAACAGAACACACCAAGGATCAGTAAACTGATACAAGAGAATATCTCGACAATGTAAAAATGCAAAGATAAAAAAGAAAAATATACCAGCTTGGGAAACAATCAATAACAAGGGATAATGAAGTATTAAAACAGTAAAATATAATAAGGCAGGCAATAACACAACCAATGTAATTATAAGACCAACGTTTTAAGAGGCTATACCATCCTTTCATCAAGGACGAAATATAAAAATAAAATTAGTAAGTAAGAACTAAACAGAAGATAGTGAAATAGACAAGTTCACCACTTTAATAATATAGCACAATGTATCTGTATGTGGATTTGCCCACTAGACATCCACGTTACTACTGATAGACACTAACAAGTTCACAAGAGCACAGAATCAACAATTATATAAGAATTTATAACAATATCTTCCATTTCTTCATTTACAGATGAACCTGATGAGTTAATAATGAGCGAACGAGAAGTGGGTGGTTCACCTGGTACCTTTGAAGAGATCGATACCGACCTCGGGTACACGACTCTCAAATCGGAAAAAGAGTTCACATTCCGCTGCGAGGCGAAAAGATCGTCGCCAGGTACAATTATACGCTGGGAGTTTACCCCCTCGGTCACATATTCCTCTTATGTGTTACCCGTAGTACCCAATGTCGATACGCCCGACTCGCAAGGTATGGGCGCCATCAGCGGGCATATTGATACCATTAGCGAGATTCCGCTTACAGCTAATGATGAAGTCTTGGGCGGTGTGTTAAAATGTTGCGCTGATCACCCAGCTATCCCAGACGGTGTAGCACCTGAAATCGAAGAGGATCCGATGTTAGAACCACTATGTGTCAGTACCACTCTGATATTCCCACGTAAGTTTGAAGTTTACATTGAGGGAGGGGGAGCTGGCTGAGGGAGGGGGAAATGTTTGTGAAATTGAAGAGGATCTGATGTTACAACCGTTATGTGTCAATACCACTCTGATATTCCCACATAAGTTGTAAGTTTACATGGAGGGAGGGGGGGGGGGGGGTGGCAATGTTTGTGAAATTAAGGATCCGATGATACAACTGCTATGTGTCAATAACACTCTGATATTCCCACGTAAGTTTTAAGTTTACATGAAGGGAGGGGGCAACAGAGGGGGGGGAGCAATGTGTGTGAAATTGAAGAGGATTACAATATTAGATGTGGGGGATAAAGCATACTTCAGTTCCCGGGCATGCATCAACTGCACGGTAAAATAAATAGTTTATATAAGGCCAAATTAAATTAATTGTTTGTCTCAAAGCTCCCGCGCGCGTTAGTTTATTGATGCGCATTAGAAAAACAAAAATCTGAAAAAAACTTCTTTTTTTTCAAAAAAAAAAAAAAATCCCAACATTTCACCGATTTTTCAGATTTTAATTGATCACATCATCTTAATACAAAAAATCACTTTTACAAGGATTTCAATATTTTATATTTAAAAAAAAAAAAAAAACCTTGAAAAAAAACCGCATTCCGCATTAGTTTTACAACAGGAGAGGAGCTTTGAGACAAACAATTAATTTAATTTGGCCTAATAACCAAGATACGTTTTTAATCCGCCATTTACTTGAAACACTTGTTATAGACCTTAAGTATGCTATTTTGTAAGTGGGCTCACTTTAATGTTTCAGTCATAAGAAATCTCAGAGAAAAGGCAGACATTCCTGCAGTTTTGTCACGGGCAATTGTTCATTTTAGTTTAATGCTTAGCATTTTGTCATTATTTCATGCAGATTTTGAAAATTCATTTATTTATTTATTTAATTATTTATTTTACTTGATAGTGCCTATCTTCATAATTGTTGTACAAAATTGTTCTGACTGCAAGTTGTAAATTGTCCAAATAAAAAACCCGAAGATCTTCATGCATAGGCTGTTGTCTTTTTACAAAACTTATTTTATTTTTCAGAGCCTCCAAGAGATGTTGTTATATGGAAGAAGCCCGATACAACCATTACAAACCCTTACCCTGACAATGCCATCGTCAAAGCAAACTCCAATGAGCTGCTGGTGCTCAACTGCTCAGCCATCGGTTCACTTCCTCAATCCTACATCGGCTGGACGGCGAAAAATCCGAGCGGTAGCAGAAATACGGCCATATTCAACAGCTTCCACTCCTCCGACTGCCCCGACTGGATTACAGACAGCGACCCACAGGTCACGGATCCCATCCTTAAAACGGTGGATACTTCCAAATGTATTCAGATTATTCCGACGTACGACCACCACATGTTACAGATCATTTGTACCGCGGTTCACGAGGCCTATACTGTGGGTATCGATGCAGCGGTGACCCTTGACCTCTGTGGTGAGTGTTATTCCGAGTCAATAAAATACTGTTCTATGGGAAATTTTGAAGCAAATTTGGTGTGATTTATAGTTAACCACTACTGGAGAAATTGAACTCAAATTTGGGAATATGACTGTATTTATTATGCACCTTTAACCCCCTGAGAACTACCGGCCAATTGGTCAGAAAGATAGATACATCATTTATTGCACCAATCAGAGACATTTTTACAATAGTTGTATCCCTATTGAAAATCCTATTCCGGTTCAAAGGGGGATTCACACTCTTGTTACTGAGGTGATCATATATATATCAGGAGTTAGGGGTGAAATGAAATGGGAGCAAAAAAGTGTATTTGATAGAGGACTGATAGAGCTTACCAACAGTCTATTTGTTTGAATTTAAAAAAACACATAAACTGCTCAAAAAAAGTTTGGAACATTTTTTCAAGCACAAGATTATCAATTATCGCGGGATACGTTGATTAAGTGTTATATATCCATATAAAGCTGATGTGTTCATCTTTACAATGATACCAAATTTGAAGCAATCCCTTGCTCCAGTGCTCAGCTACTTGCTTGAGAACATGGGGAGGTCACAATCTGAAAGTGCCAAAATCAACACTATTTCGTGCTCAAAAAAGAACATCTTTGTCGTCTGTTCAGCGAAGTGTTACATTGACCACTATAGTGTAGTGTGACGATCTATTGATTTTTAAGCACAAAATAGTGTTGATTTTGGCACTTTCAGATTGCGACCTCCCCATGTTCTCAAGCATGTGGCTGAGCACTGGAACAAGGGATTGCTTAAAATTGGATACCATTGTAAAGATGGAACACATCAGCATTAATTACATGGATATAACACTTAACACTTTCCACGCGGCTATCAGTTTTACCATGAACCAAAAAGATTTTTCAGAAACCTTGCCCAACTTTCAAGGTCTATCTCAATGATTACTGAACCAATACTAGGCATGTTTGTACTTAATTCAATGCATTTCTCATAGTGATTCGAAATAATGATAATGAAATTCAATAATCGCGATATTTTTGAAACATTTTGTGAAATTTTGGAATGTCGTCTGCAGCCGCCTGCCGCGTGGAAAGTGTTAATGAACATATCCCGCGATATTTGAAAATCTTGTGCTTGAAAAAATATTCCAAACTTTTTTAGCAGTTTATGATTTATTTTCAATTATTTTTGTACCTTGTGGGACACTTTTATGACACGCCTGTAGACTATAATAACCCTACCCTACCAAATACCACAAAAAACCACGACCCAGCCTTGTTTCTATAACCCTGCGTGGAAGTTTTTCGATGAAATAATGGACCCTGGCTATATACTTGGCGCAATATATACTGCGCCAAGTTGCCTTGACACTCTTGATGTGTTGTGGAATTACCAATCCCCGTGTGCCGGGGGTCCGTAGTTCAAAACCGGTGGGGGGTGGGGGGTCACAGCTATTTATATGGGTCCATTTTCACCCCGCGGAAAAAAATCTGAAAATAGGAGGGGGTAGTGTTAGGCATAATAAACACCATTGAAAACATGTGTGAAGATAGGGTCATCCATCTTTTTAGCACTGAACTCAAGAAAAGGTGACCAAATTTAAGTCAATTGCTTTTGTAATGTAACTATCAAGTCAAGTAAATAACAGCGATCATATAAGGCCAAACAAAGAAGAATGTTTGTCTCGGAAGCCCGCCCGCATTGGTATGTGAAATGAGCTACGGCGCATAGGTCTACGCGCTGAGGCCTAACATTTGTTGGGTTGTTTTTTTTGTTTTTGTTTTTTTGTATTTTTAAAAAAATTAATTAAAAAGCTCTCTCTAACTTGGATTAACAAAAAAATCAACAACAAAAAAATCATCGCCTTTTTTCTAAAAAAAGCACTTAGCTTATTTGCCAAATGTTTCTGAGACAAACCTTCTTCTTTGTTTGGCCTAAGCACACAGTTTTGGACCTTCATGTGCGCTTTGGCTTCCTTCTGTATTCATTCACTGCTGTAGGCAAGGTTTGCCAATTCCAAGCTGATTAAACCATAAGTTAGATTATTAGTGTACCAATAGAGGCCACCCATGTGTCGGCCATATTTGTAGCGGGAACTAAACAGCCCTTTTATGGCAAAATGATGTATCTTATATGTACTTTCCTAATGATATACTTCCTTTTAACATGGATTGTGTTAGCTTGGTTCAATAATCCTCACTTAGGAAAAGGTTGCAACTTGTAAAGACAATAAAAGTAATATAACTGCCTTTTACCACTACATGATTTATGGAGAAAAAACCTCACTTTGATCAGGTTAAAGGAAGTATACTGTTAGAAAACTACATATAAGATACATTCTTTTGCCATAAAAGGGCCGTAAAGTCTCTGCCCGTATTTAGAAAGACCAACACCACAGATATCTAAATCTGTGACCAAAACACACATGTTGATGGCTACTCCTTCAAATAATCCACGGAATGTATAGGTCATTCTTTGAACAGTAACACTTGTACTAAAGGTCGTGCATTGAATTGATCTGAACAACGAATACTGAGAACCTTCTGTTACGAGCATGTTATGAGTGAAGTGGATTCTCTGTATAAACAGACAACATTGTCATAACAATCTGTGTGTATTTTTTACAGTTCCGTGCAGTGCTAATCTTCGACTCAGCGACGTACTGCCAAATGGCAATCCAGCAACGACAGGATACACTGATGGATCGACCGTCACATTCCGACGTCTTGGAGCCCAATCTACACGCACCCTGTCATGCCTGAATGCCGGGGCCCGGGGAGAGCCCAACATAGATGTGTATATCCTACCAGCTGGAGCCGATGATGAGATTCTATTAACTGGTGATAATACCGAAGACTATGTAAGTGCCAGAGAGGAGTTTAACACTTTCCACGTGTCAGTCGCAGGGGTCGATTTAGTATATAAAATCTACAATGTACAAATGAGCTTTCTTCCTTAAAAAAGACAGAAAAAGCGGAAATTTTACATGCTCAAAGACAATCAGTGGTTTTTTTTACTGAGGTCAGAGAGACGGCATATGCCTGTTAACAGATTAAGATTCCCAAATAAAAACACACCTCCACCGGCATTTGCCCGCTCATACCGGTTCAGATTCCCCTAGATTTTAACCGCCTTTTATCCCTCAAAATGATAGATAATGGTGGGTGATACCGTTAAGAAAAGCTGTCTTTTGCCAGTATAAAAACACACACGGATCCAGCTCATCGCGTTTGCCAGTGGAAAGCGGAAGTGGGCACGATCACGTGACAATTAAATGACCTTTTGGCGTGTAAGTTTGTAAAACCCATCTCAAACACTTACGCCGCCGCCGTCAAAATCTTTAAGAAGATGAGCTCATTTTCGCGGAGCAAAGAAGCCATCAAGGGTTCAAAATTAAGCAAATGTTTAAGCACGGCCTGAAACAATCAGCTGTTGTGTTTATATTAGGCTCATTTGAAGAGATGGCAAACTTATTTGTTTTGTTTCTTTATCTATATTAATGATAATTTTGTTTTGAAAATGCAATCAAAATACAATTATTGAGTTTTGGTTAGAATATAATTTGAACCTTAAAGAAGAGCTATCAAGGTTTGGATTTGTGTTTAATGACAAAGCATTTAGAGCATGCAGTGTACGACCTTTCCCTGGCATTTATTATAATGAGGTCAACGGCAGCCAGCAAGTTTGGCCATCGGACCACAATAAAAACACTTCGCTCACGCGATCAACCGGTTGTTCACCGCCTTTTTGTTAACCGGATAAAAGCGGGTTAGCTTAATAAAAACACGCTGAATGTTACATGCACTGGTTCAGGGGGTGCACCTGGGTAAATCAAACACTGGGCAGTCGTCTGTAGACGACCATTCCAAAATGTTTCAAAAATGTCAAAATTATTGAATTTCGATCATCACCATATTTTGAAATCACCATGAGAAATACATTACAATAAGTACAAACATGCCTATAGTATTGGTTCGGTCATTAGTGAGATAGACCTTTACAGTTGGGAAAGGTTTTATGAAAAATCTGTTTTGTATAGGGTAAAACGAATAGCTACGTGGAAAGTGTTAAAGCTGCACTCAGTAATTTGGCATATTGGAAGCGCCCTCATTTTCTGGAAAACTGTAATGTTGCGCTTTGTGTGATGCCCTTCTATCAAGTCACTCATAAGCAAAGAACCCAGTTTTGTTTTGGAAATAAATGACTATATCACAAATGTTGATACGCTCACAAAAGCAAGACCCCCGTGCCATTATTCACACATCAACAACAAAGCGTGTGCATTGATTCGTCCAATTTCTCTCAAAACTTACACATACACATGTATTGACCTACGTAAATATGAGGTCTGGGGTTCCTATACTAGTGGTTTTGTTTTTATTGTTACAATCAGTATATGCTGCTAACATTTCTTCTTTTTATTCCTGTTGATTTAAACAATAAAGTTTTCTGAATCAAGGGAGCTGTATATTGCGAACGACAACACGTACGGCGCGGACAAGTACAAGGAATTATATTATTCACGAGTTGACGTCACTCTCAAAGTCCAAGGTGCCTTTCAGATAGATGGCGCTACGATCAGATGCCGATGCACGAATGGAATCTATGGTGGTTTGGATGATACTTCCGTTGCAGTCACACTGACGGTGTTTGGTAAATAGATTTTTTCTTTTTTCTCATTATATAGTTTAGTTTAGTTTAGTTTTGGCCAAACAAAGTAGATAGTCTGGCTCAGAAGCCCGCCCGCATTGGTATTTGAAATGAGCTACGTCGCGTAGGTCTATGCGTTGAGGCCTAAACAAAAAGAAATTTGATTTATTTATTTTTTTATTAAAAATTCATACCTCATAGCCTATTTTCTGAAAAAATCGCACAGCACTTAGCTTATTTGCAAAATGTTTCTGAGAATAAATGTTTCTGAGACAGACTATCTTCTTTATTTGGCCTTAGTTTGGTTTATTATTATTATTACTTTTATTTTTTTAATTTTAATTAGGGGAGGAGGCTTTTGGGTAATTGAATAACACCATGAAATTTGGTTTGTTAAGGAGAGGTCCTTAGGCATAATTCTGTTATACCCTACACACCAACATCGGTAGTATGCGTCGTTCTTAAAAATCATGCACTGTAAATACCTCTGTGGAGGGTATAACAGAATTACTCCTGTCCATATTTGGTCGTATGATAGGACCATATTTGATGATACCACGTTTAATAAAAACTATGAATATTTGTATGTATTTTTAGATCAACCAGCCACCGAAGCAAACACAGCAATTCAAGTAAACGGTCGAGCTGTAGCCAACCTCGGCTCTACCACAGTGTTGAGAACAACGGCCACCCAGCCTGATACACGAGGCCCGCCGAATAATCAGCTGCCGGCGGCCGACTTGACTGCCGATGTGCCAGCTCTGACAAATCGGAAAAAGAGACAAACTCTTGCCGGAGATGATGAAATCACTTGCATCGCATATGGAACTAAGTAGGTTATGGTCAGGCTTCTCATTACATTGCGTTTTCGCGTATCGTGGGACGCAATATTTTTGCTAAAAACGCAGTACATTTTAAACTGGACTCTTTATTGCGTCCATCTGGACGCAATAATTTTCAATCGTGTGTCAAGATAATTTTGCACTTGTAAGCTTACAAATATCAGTTTTCGTGACAATACGAATCAAAGTATACTTGGTAATAAAATATTAAATATTCTTGGTCTTCCTTGTACAACTCTCGACCATCATCCATGTTTTCACCTCATCTGCAAATGTTTTCGTCGTGTCCGTAGTCGTCGTTGAATGAATACATTGTCAATGTAGTATTTGTACGGACATTTCAGCGCTGTAACCCATTGGGCAGTCTGCTCTAAACATGTTCAAAGGCCAAAAAGGCATCTATTAAAACCATATCTAAAGTTCCCTGAACATGTATAAAGACACACTTCCTATGCATATAACCATTGGGCACTTCTACGTTATACATATTGAAGGGCCAGAAAAAACATACAACGATATGTGATGATTCTACATACAGTCATTTTATTTAGTATGTATATTGATTGTATATTTGTCAGCATATGTCCTGTTGTAGTTTTAAATATTTTCTGCAGTTTTTAAGATTTTTCTACACAGCGTCTTGAGGCTGTTTACATCATAAGGCGCTTAATAAGTCCCATGTATTTATATTATTATTAGTCATATTGGCTGGATTGTACTAACCATCATGGTTTTGTCCCAATTCAGGCCTGCCGTGGACTTCATCTGGAAACTAGACAATCAGGTTATATCTGGTGGTTTCATTGAAACCGTCGTATCCGATAGCGTGCTCAACGTTGGCGCTGGACAAGGCTTGTTGGATACCACATCCACTTTCACCTTTGACCCCGTACATCGGGATTACCACTCCAAGGAACTTTGCTGCGAGGTTAGCTCCAGTGATCTAGGATCGCCCATTAGGAGGTGCACCAACCTGGTTGTATTCAGTAAGTAGAGGGCGCTCTAGGTCTTCTTAAAATCTTTGTAGTTTGAGTAAACTGACCTATGCAGGCCAGCATAAAGTATTTTTTATCAATTGCGCCAGGTATGAAATGGTTCTTCTTTTTTTTACATTTTTGTATATAAATAGCAAATGTGAACAATAGCCCAACAGACATTAATATGTTTAATGAACTGTGTGATGAGAAATAAATCAGGTAACACTCTATTAAGAGCTCTGAAAGGCCAATCAATTGGTTCACTGTTCAAAAGATAATTGTCTGGAATAATTTTGAAGGCTGCCAATATTATATATTGTGCAATAATATTTTTAGTCCGGCTGAATTTATGTTATGAAATTGTGACCCAACGCAAGTAAATGAGGGATATATGAATATTGAGTATTCATTATCATGAAATTAAGTATAAATTGAGGGACATTTTGGTACCATGATGCCAACTGTTATATCACCTTCCTTAAACCAAAGTTATGGATTATTGGAAATAACTTTGTCGCAAAACATCAAATACAAATTGTCAAGATATGGACGTTTAAATATTTGGTTTTATTAACAAATCAATGGAGTAAATGAAAATTCAACAACTTTTAAAAATTGTATTTTAACTCTTTATTTTCATGAATTGGTCTTTGTGTGGATACAAGATGTATCAAAGATAAGAAATAAGACTTTTCCTAATTTTTTACGTGTTATCACCTTGTCTCACATTTTTGCTCTTAAATCAAATTAGCTACTGTCGCATTGTGCCTCATTTACTCATGTTGGGTCACAATTGTTAACTTGGAAAACATCTCAACAGAGGGCGCTTTCCTTTCTGGCTATGAGTGACCACATAGGCAAGGATAAAAAGCACAAGACCATCGATTTTATTTTGTATAAGGCTTCCCTAGACCAAATGAATGTAAGTGCCTTCAGGGGGCTGTGCGCCTTTAGGTACAGCCTCCGTAAAACTGATGTAACTTCTTCATTATTCATTTAATCTATATAAAAGTATACATTTTTTGTAGGAAAGGGTTCAAAAAATGTGTTTTTTATCATTTTTTTCCAAAATGGTAAATTTCATGATCATTGTTGGATTCATTGAACCCTTTCCTGCAAAAAAATGTATACTTTTATATAGATTAAATGAACAATAAAGAAGTTATGGCTGTTTTACGGAGGCTATGCCGAAGGTGCACAGCCCCCTTAAATTTGAGGCGATGGACTAAATCCTGTTCTACAAGCTGGACAAACCATTTTGTTTTCCAATTTAATTTTTTTTTTTTATACATTTGTGGACACATTTATATTTTTGACAAATGTTTGAAACATTTGAGTGTTTTTGAAATTTTTTTGGAAATTCACCAAAATTGTTACACAAAAAGAGGAAATTAAAAAAAAAATCACCCGAACGACTGACCCTACCTGAGAGGTCCGTATGCCCATAGAACAGGGGTATTTATTTTCTGTCACCTAATTTCACAATTACAGTAGAAAGTAGACAATACAATAAACAAATCTTACATAATCATTTCAATATCAATGTTAATCCACACAGGCCCTCCAGACAGTCCCCTAGAATTATCCGGTTTGAACGTCGTCAACGAGGGCAGCACTGTTCAGTTGCAGTGCGCGGCGACCGAACATTACCCAAGCGGCGTTTTCCAATGGGATGACACAGACGGCAGTTTATTATTACAGGATGAAGCTCAAACTCAAACACAATACCGAGTGTTGCCAGACTACCGCTTAGAGCAATGGAGTAGCTATAGGTAGGACACATATTGACAACTATGCAACTCTCTATAGAATTTGAAGGGCTAAATTGTGAAATCATAAAGTTCTCCGTCAGAGAGACGTGAAATGTCGATCAAATTACACTATTTTCCCTGTGTTTTCCCCATCCAGTGTTACTATTTTATTGTAGAGCAACATCGAAACTTGCGATTCCATCAATAACACTTTTGGGCATTCTTGGGCATAAAATGATTTTGAGCTCGAAATAACAAGAAAATGTAGTATTTTGTCCGTAAAATTACCTCATTTATGAAAAGGTATATCTCCCCTAAATTATATTTTTTTCAATATTTATTGGTTAAATATTAGAACAAATTGAAACTATAAATAAAAACACAGATAACCTTGATCCTCGGGTATTAAATGCATTTATCAACCAACATAGAGCGCTTGATGAAGTCACTGGGGACGCGATCATCCTGGAAAAAAAATACTACCCTCACGTGATTTGTTTGGGAGTTCGCGGTCCATTGATCAGGAAAAAGAGTGCACGCAGCTATAGGCAGTCGTCCCTCGTGACTTTGTCTTTATAATATCAAAATTTAGTTTTCAAAATTTAGTTTTTAGGTCTGGAAAGGTTTTATAAACCTCAGTGTATTCCAATGTGATTTGGTCATTCTTTGGAATCTAAACAATTTTTTAAAATCAACCAACCGACCCAAAAAATAATTTGAGGTGAAAGGGCAATCCACCTTTTTTTTAGGCCATATGGTATGACCATATTTGGAGAGAAAGGCCATATTTTAATTATTTAATGTTACTATAGTTCATTTAGTTCCAAATTGGCATACCTGCTTATAGCAGCGAATTACTTGAGAAGAATTATCACACATACACTTGGAATAAATAATTTCTCGCCAATTTTGAACTGGTTAAATTATAGACTGCCGCTTAGAACAATGGAGTACACACAATGTAGCTATAGGTTTATATTTGGTAATGTTATGACCATATTTGGCTAAAATTAGACCATCAGGATATTTTATAACTGGTAAGTTATTTTTTGAGGACTGCATATTTCATTACTGATGATAAGGCTATATAATAAAAAAATTGTCATAACCCCCCCCCCCCCCCACCCCACCCCCCCCCCCCCCACCCCACCCCCCCCCCCCACCCCACCCCCCCCCCCGTTAGTTATTTGATGCGCGTTAGAAAAAACCCTTTTTTTAAAATCATGTTTTGTTAATGATTGTTTTTCAACAAAAAAATCCCAAAGTTTCACTGATTTTTCAGATTTTCATTAATCACATCATTTTAAATACAAAGGGTCACTTTTTAACAAGGATTTCAATATTTTATATTTATGAAAAAAACTTTGAGACAAAAGATTTTTTTAATATGTCACCACGGCATGGGAAAACCCTTCACATGGTCATTTTCTACCAACTTTGTTTTTTTCTATGGCAGAGAGCTTCATACTCTACTGAGTATAGGACTGTTTAAATTGTTCAGAAATTCCATCTAGAACTACAGTTATATGTATTTTAAAGTCAGCAAGTTTAAACGCAACACTAAGAATGGAAACTGACAATTCAAAGGTGTACACAAAAATGCTCTAATAATAATAAAACATCGTTATATCACACAGAATAGCTTGTCATATGAAAAGGACTATTGATATGAACCTAGTTTTTTGCGATATTATTAACAATTGTAAGTTCTTCACTTTCAAAATCTTTACAATGCATTTTCGGAATTCACAAGTGGTTACCATGGTAACAATGTCATTTTACGTAAACATAGCATTTTACACATAAAATTTGATGAACAAGGTTCAGAAAAGTACTAAAATAAACTTAACATCTGATATTTTACATAAAAAACTCCTGGAGACTAAAGTTCAACGTATATTCTCTATCTTGGGACCAAAGTTGGAAAATTAACTTGGAACTCATTTGTTAGGAATATTTTGGTATGACCCAGATATCTCAATATTAACACTAGCGACTTCCGACGGGTTCTCCCATACCACCACACATATAGCCTAAGTAATGTAAGATAAACTCTATTTAGTGGTTTTCTGGTGCCCTTTTCATGTGGCAGGCGTCTGCAGTCGACACTACAAAATTTCACAAAATGTCTCGAAAATGTCCAAATTATTAAATTTCATTACCATATTTGGAATCAACATGAGAAATGCATGAAAATAAGTACAAACGTGCCTAGTATTGGTTCAATAATCCTTGAGATAGACCTTGAAAGTTGGGATAGGTTTCTGACAAATCTGTTTTGTATCATGTTAGGGCAGCATATGCCTGGAACAACTTGCCATCAACAATCAGAACCGAACTTGAGAATATGTCAGTGCAACAATTTAAAACAAAGATCCATGGAATTTAAATTTTGTGTTCTAAAGTATATTACAATTCTGCATTTCCTTGCTGAATTTATCTGATGGTTCTGTATATATTTATGTAAATAGTTGTTATATTCCATGTATATATATTGTAAATAATTATGTATTTTTCTCTGTGAAATGAGGGCCTGCTTGGAAAGCAGTGCTTGACACTGAAGCTGTTTACCCTCAATAAAGAAAGATTAAATAATAATAATAATAATATACGGTAAAACTAATAGCCGCGTTGAAAGTGTTTAATGAACTAAAATTTTGAAAAAATAATAATCGATATGAAAACAATGAAGTCATTAATTCCTCTTAATTTTTTTCTTCGCAGTTTCATCGCTTCGCGTGAACATAACGGCAGAAGCATCACCTGTGACTTTGAACAGAACTATGATGAAGGTGATATTGAGTATGAAGCATCAACGTATGGTGAAATAGAGATCTCCGTAAACTGTAAGTTGTTAAATGAACCTATCAAAAGGGTACCACCATGACCCAATCTTATACCATTCTTACCCCTCCTCCACTTCCTTTCTCCCCACCCCTTTCCTCTCAACCCCTCACTGATCAATTTTCGTGAAGAAAAAATGTTGTAGCAAAGTGTTGTCAAATTCCAACCGTTTGTTAAAAATTATAAACTGTTACATTGAAATGCATAGTATAAAACTGCTATACACATTTCAGATTGTATACATGTAGCAAATTCTGCAAAGTGTGGAGCATTTAGCGATGCAACACTAGGTAAATTGTATGCTGCCTTACTCCTTCTCCTTCCAAGTTTATGCAACCACATATTTTACCATGATACAACCCATACCCCTCTTACCCATCCCCATCCTCCCTCTCATGTGAGCAAGGGGAGGTTGGGTGGCACCTCGGAAATTAGGCTTTTGCCACCACATATTTGTTTTTTATTAATAATTTTGAAACTCGAGGGAGGACCCTCGCAAATCAAATCGCAACATGGGCAGTATTTAAGACTACCTCAAGTCATTATGATAATATTTGCACACAACACATGTTTGACTCAAAAAAATCAAATACTCTAAAAAATATTTCTTACAAAAACTCTCTTAATTTAATTCATTAATTGACAAATGTATATCATTTTCCTTGAATTTAGGACACCAAATGTTAAACAATTGCCTAAAATTAAAATTAATCTTGTTTGGTGTACACTTATTATTATTGCCCATAATTAAATTATCAACAAATGTATAGCTTATAACTGCTGTCAATCGAAAATGGCACATCATTGCTGTTCTGTGAAAATCTTGTATCTCCATCCGGACCTTCAGCATGTATAAAGTAATACTTGCTATGTATAAGGCAAAAAAAGAAAATGTTGGATTACCCTTTCCCGACCGACCGTAAAAATCGGAAAAAACTCAGTCGCGTTTTTGTGTGTCTTATCTTTTGAAGAAAAAAAAGAATATTTGTTTAAACTTTTTTTTTAGAATTTACAATGTTGTCACCTAAATGAGCTCAATTGACCCCCACTCTGAAATAGTTATTATCCATGCCACCAGACTTTGTCATTTTAATATTAAAATGTTGTTAAATTATAAACCTCAGTATGATTTGGTCATTCTTTGGAATCTAAAAAAAAAATTAAAAAAATTGACCTACAAAATTTGAGGGTTGAAAGGGCAATCCAACCTCTTTTTTTTAGGCCTAATCTTTGGGCAGTGTGTTCTTAACATGTTCAAGGGCCAAAAAAACATCAAAACCTTGTAAGTGCTCTTGCCTTTAGCTACATTGCTGAAGAACTGGAAAACATGCAAGGTTATTGACAGAACAGGAACAACATTTTGCACATCTCATATCATAAAGAAATACAGTCCAACCTCGGTTATCCGACCCTCTTTTATCCGAATAACTAAAATAAGTTATATTTTTGAGATTATTGTTTCTCACAACAGTAAATAAGTTTACCTCTGGGATAGCTTTCTGGCAGCAACTCGCTTGCCTTTCATCAGCCCCAATAACACGTGGGGGCGCTGTTGGCGGTTAAGCTATTGAGTCTCGATCATCATCATCGCCGTCAGGCGGTGATGGACGACAACTCAATAGCGGCGTGTAAATGGCTGGTAGGTAGTACCGTCCTCCGTCTCTGTTGAGGGAGCTCTGCTTGAGCCTGATGTGAGCGGCTTCGCAAACTCCTCGTCCAAACCATGAGGAGTCAGAATCAAGGATTCTGATGTTGTCCTTGGGGAACTTATGACTCAAATAAGTTGTTTACAGCCTAATCAACTTATTATCCCACTGATGTTGATGTTGGTAAATGATACATTGTCACTGTAATTTAGCACCCATCTTTTGTCCAACTTGAGCACTTCCAGGACAGTCAATGCACAATTACACATAATTCCCTGATCCAGATTTTTCACTTAGGCCCCCCCCCCCCCAAAAAAAAGAAGTTGACTTGCCCTTTCGGACCGACCCAAATTTTCAATAAATAACAGGCAACAAAGGAATAATCAATGGATTTATTGATTTTGCACTACCTATTTTAACAAACAATATTGAAAAGTTACATCATATGTTGTAAAGCAGATTTTATGGAGAATTTTCCTATTCAATATATCAAGAAATATTCTTTTTTATTTTTATGAAATATGATCAAAAATTATGTCGAGGTATATATAGGAGGGCACAATCTGGTCATAATTTATTCTCCTATCGTTACAGTCTGTCCGGCATCGAATGCCCAACTAACCAGATGTCCCGCTGCTCCGATAGCACCCGGCCAATCGGTGACCATTTCGTGTGAATCGGCCGTAACCAACCCGGCGGCGCGTCTAGATTGGTATCTGAACAACGTCAAACAGAGCCCATCCGGTGATACTACAACGCAGGCTAGAGATTACGGTTACGTGACCATACAGAGCTTTACCACAAGGCAGCTCGGGTTAGCCGATGACGGCTTTCAGTTGCAGTGCTGTCCCACGCATCTGACTGAAGATATCGGATGCGGACAACTCTGTAGCGGCGTGTGCACAGTCAGGGTTGAACGTAAGTTATCAACACTATTTCAAATGACTTATAGCTGAATACAAAAATCCCATCACCTCTTATACATGATCGAAAGGTGGATATTCATTTTGTAATTAAGTGAGAAATTTAACGAAACTTGACATTATTTGACATTATTGATGACCAACCATAAACACTCTGCACCCAATGCCTCGGATACGCATTGTATAGTGGCTCTGTTTGATATGTATTAAAAAGGGGGCTTTAAAACTGATTAAATAACCCCAATCCTATATTCTCTATAAAATTATAAAATCGCTGTTAATTTATATTATTTATTTATTTCATTTTACAGAACCCCCAGCAGAACAGGGTAAGTGTCAATATAGATCTACAAGATAGCACACCGTCAGATTAATTAGAGAATACAATATAGTTCGTAGCTGTTTTGCTATATGTTGATCTCATAATGTATAGGCTGTACCATATTTGGCAACGCTGCGTTATACACACAAAGCATACGCCGGCAACTTTGTGCGCGGCACACTTGAACATCTTAATGCGATGAGTATGCACACTTTAAGGTATGAATGAAAACTATGTATTATCGGTCTCATAGTTAAAATTTCACAAATTGAGTGTTTAAAATTTTAAGTATCGGCAATACTGGCCTAATTCTCGGCATGAACATTTCCAGAAAATAAGCTCTGTAGTTACATTGTGTATCTTTGCAATGGTAGATTGGAAACATTTGTGGACATGCATAACATTTTCGCGAGTAAGTGCTCCTCGTGAAATAAGCGAAATTTAAATGCACACAAACATTTCTGGTTTTATACAGTATATCAAGAATGCAAATCTCTTGATGAGCTATACCTGTGTTTTCCGTAGGTTGTGAATGGGTACGTGTTCAGGTCACGCTTGAAAACATCGATGGAAATGAAGCCATATGGATCGCAGATTATTCCAATACCCTGTCTTCAGCCTACAGAGATCTAACGAGTGGACTCGCTGATGTGGTAAGTGGTTTTTTTAATAAAAGATCAATGCCCAGGGGGAGGTAATTTCAAATCCTTATTCACTCTTAGGGATGTTTGTACCTTTAAAAAATGGCTGATTTAATGGTATTTGTGTGATTTAGCATGCATGTTTGGCTGACCCGTGTTTAGGGTTTTTTCAGCACAAATCATACCTCATATTAGGAATTTTTTTCTTCAAAAAAGCGACCCAACTTTAAGCGGTTGTTGCATAATAAGGGACATAAAGTAAAGTTTTCTCTAAATATGTTTTCAGTTTGATACTTACAAATTATACTGATGATATAAAGCTTTAAAAAGGAATCAAAACTTTTGGGATACCCTGTAGGATATATTTTTTATTACACCTTTTACATATTTATAATGGAATTGGTGTCTTTTTAAGTTGACGAAATAAAATAGGCCTGCCAAAGGCTAATTACTTGTGTTTATATTACTACCCAAGGTGCAGGAGCTTTGGATACTTCTCCTCAAATCAATACAGTCCCCCGAATCAATACCTAAAGTTCCAATTTGGTGAAATTTGTGAGGCTAATATATATCCATGGACCAACATGGAATTACCCACCGCTCGCTGATACCTGCTTATGATCCACAAACATTTATCAAATAAAAATACACTTTATCAAATAAATATGCGTAACATGAGTTATTTCTTGCATACCATCAAATACACGCCTCACAATTGTCACCAATTTGGAACTGAATAAACTATAGAGACTATGATTATTACGTAAATTTGGACTAGTTAGGTGAAAAAACTTCCTGGCAAACTTGTCAACAACAAAAATGGTGTCGTCTCTAAAAAAATGCCGAGGAGTGTCGCCCAACTATTAACAGACGGCAATTTGGGGCTTCTTTTGGATAATAAAGATGCTTTATCGATCAATCATATACAGTAATCTGTGAAGGTCTTCTGCGGTGAAATCTGTATGACGTATAATAAAACAAATACAATGTGGTTTATTTGAGGGCAGTCATGCAAACTAGTCCGTTAGGCCAACAACAAAAAAATGTTTGATTGTCCATAGGTCACTTTTAAAAGTTGGGTAGGTCGGTCAGGAAAAGTTTTTTTTTTTTTTTTTTCTCACTTGCCCTTTTTCAGGTACCAAAAGTAAAATGAGATGTACTTGTTGTGGTAACCAAAACGGGGAACAAAATCTTTAATATTTTGATGAGTATTTTTATTTTCTCAACACTTTAAAAAAAAAATTGAAAAATGAAAATTTTGATTTTCGACTAATATTTGCAAAAAAATGACTTTTTTAAAAAAAGTTTTTGAGTCGGAATGATTAAGAGGGTCGGGCGGACGAGGACAATCCAACAATTTTTTTTTGTTGGCCTTATAGTGTTGAATAATCGGTGACTACTTTCCGCGACACACTACTTCCCCTCAAACCATTTTGTATTTGCTATCTCTCAAATAACGTAAGAGTAAACCCCTGCATATTTCTGTTTCCTTCCGACAAATCAGTTCCGACAAATCTTTGATGACCTGTCAGACTACGAAAGCGCTATCGTTGCCACAATAGAAGAATCAGCTGATGGCCGTGTCCAGGTTATTGTTGGTCTGGAGTTCGATTCCCCATACGGGTCTACCACAGCACACATTGACCAAGCTCTGAGTGCTGCTACCAACAGTGATGGCAATCTGGTCTATGACGGTGGCAACGCATCGCCGTACGATATTCTATTGAACAGCGCCACCGCAGTGTGTAAGTGTTAATCAATCAATCCCGGCAATCGATAATAGTCTTGTAATTTTTTCAGCCAGGTCCGCAATGAACCATTATATACCCTGCTCAAGTTCATAACAGCGTCAAACAATCTGTACAGATCAGTGACCGCACATAGACTTTTAGTAGTCTGTAGTAGACAAGGAATAGACTATATTATTTCCATCGGTCAAGGGGCAGTCCTTTAGAATAGGTTCTATTAGAGCCAAATGTATAGTAGGCCAGCGGCCACCTTCGTGTAGAGCCCTTTTCAGAGCCACCGTCTCTGTTCAGTGGAAAAAGGGCAATCCATCTGAACTGCTCTTTTCAGAGCCACCAATCTTTCACTAGTAGGAAAGGGGCAGCTACTCTCGAATCATCGGGCAAGGGGCAGCCCAAATAGAGAATTGGCAATCTCTATGTTTCGCTTAATATTATAATAAATTGGTCCTGAAGAAGTCAGAGCTAATCCTGACGAAAGCTTGACAGTTTTGAACTCGTCCGATGGCGAACCTGTGAAACTCTTAACTAATATTATAGATGCAGTTACTGATTTTGATGTTTATTTTAAAGGCATGATATTTTGTAGCGTTTTTTCAATCTCAAAATGTAGATATTTTCCCCTAAATTTGTATTTATTTAGCCACATTTTAGGCATTTTAGCAAAATAGTCTGTTTTTTAGTATTTCATGGAATTTCAGAATTTTTTTAACGAAAATATGAGATGTATCTTTAATTATTTATTGCACTCATGGGACACTTTTATTGACACACCCTGTACATATCGATGAAAGATATAATCTGCTATATACATTCATATACAATGCTTTGTTTATTTGTTCATAGGTGTATGTCCTAGTGGGTTCTGTGTACGTGGACCAAAGTGCATCCCCGACGAAGACTTCTCAAGTTCTTGCAGGTAAGATGGGTCAAGTTTTCAGTTTGGTTTATGACATCGCATCCGTTTTACCGATACACCGCAGAAACATATCGGTTTAATGTTGAGAGAAAGATTCAGTGTATCCAATCCAAAGGTTACCAATAACTGTAACTATGGTTGTCAAAACACTGGAAAACTTTCTCTCATCAATAAACTGATATAGTCGCTGTGTGCTGTTAACACCTTGTATCTCCATCTGGCCCTTCAGCATGTATGAAGTTATATACTTTATGTATAATCTTTGCGCTGTCTGCTCTAAACATGTTCAAGGGCAAAAAAACACATTATTAAAACCTTGTAAGTACTCTTGCCCCTGAACTTGTATAAAGCAACACTTCCTATGCTTACCGTGGGGCAGTTTTACTTTATACATGCTGAAGGGCCGAGAAAACAGAACAGTGATCATGATATGTTATGCAATATATCAGATGGTTCATGTTATCTACTTGTGAAAATATGAGATTTTATTAGTGTTAAGCAAGCTTTCTGAATGGGACCTTATTTCTTATAATTGAAGTTGATGATGATGATGTCGTCATGTTTTTAAAAATGATGATGTCATAAAATATTGACGATGACATCATTAGATTTTGATGGTGAAGTAATCTGATTTTGATGGGGACTTCATTGAATTTCAATTTTGATGAAGACGTCATCGGATTTTGAGGATGACATCATCATTAGTTAAAATGTTAACCCTGAGAAATCTAGCGGTTACCTAGTCCCGACGCACTAAAGAGTTAGTCGAGAGCGTGTCTGCCGTGTGAATCCTTAAACCATGTTAAACGTGAGTGATCTTTTTGTAGGACCATTGCCTATCAAAACATTACTTCTGGCAATCTGAGAATCGTGCTACCTTGAGATAGTCTCGAAGCTGCCACAGTAGTGGTACCACCTTACTCTAGTATAAGATTGGCGTCTGGATGGGCACTTTGGAATCATTAGGTGTACATTTTTGTTAAGCTTGAGACTAGTGACCATCTGACCAGACCTTTAGCCTTAGGCCAAAAAAAAGAATAAGTTATGTTGTCATCCACAGCTCTCAGAGAGGAGGGGCGGGCAGGCGGCTTTTTGTTGTTGAATTTTCTTATACCAGCGGAAACTCAAAGTTCAGCCAACAAGAAGTTGAAATTACACAGATATGTTATAAACACTTGGTTTTATATTCAATGCTATTTAAACTGTTAGAAATATAAACAAATCTGAAAAGAATGAAAAATCTGAAAAATAAATTTACAAAATTAGTTGGCCTTATTCAATGATTAACCATTTTTTTTGTAATTGATCTCCACAGTTGTCCTCCCACCTATGCCCCACCCAGATGTGATGTGTTTGTGCGTAAGTAACTGGCTTTTTTATCCTGTAGATGTTACTATCTGTCAATAATATAACCATGCAATTTTTGAATGTTACGATATCACTTTCATCGATAGACTTATGACTTCAACAGGCAGTTGTAATAACAACCCCTATCCTATGCTGGTTCCCTGCATCTATGGGCTCCACACAACTTATCCATAGATGCAGGTACGCGCCGATTTCCACTCGAAGCTGATTTGCTGCCATAAAAAAATCCACAAATAAATTCGACCAAGCCAGCGTCACGCTAAGAATGATAACAAATTTGCTGATTGGCACAAACTACACGTGTATCGGCGCTAACCACAGCGCCGAACTTCACACGCACATGCACGCATTTCATAGCGCGTTCCCCATCGAGCCGTATCTATGGCAGCGCGACAATGACGCTTCCGCGTTCGATGCGGTATCTCAGCTACAGTGTGTTGATCGTTATTTACCGTATGCCATAACAGAGCGACAATGCAATGTGTTGAACTTACGGTTACGGCCGGCAATTGATTTGCCCGTACCTGCACCTATGGATAAGTTGGGCCGGGGATCCAGGGTGCAGGGAACCAGCATACCCCTATCCTTGTTGAGGAATCGCTGTTATATGCTGTATAAAATTGCCTTCTTTCTATAGTTCAGTCAGTTCCAAATTGGTGAAACCTGTTTACAGCAGCGAATGAATTCAGTGTCGCAGTGACATTGTATGCGTGACGCTTGCATATGCCAAAAATGTGCTTATACGCATGGATTACTTTTGCGCACAGAAAGATAAAAACCAAATATTTCTCGCCAATTTGGAACTGATTCTATATTTTAAATTGGAATACATCTGCAGCATCATATACAGCGTGAAGTTCATAAGTGTGACAGGCATTATTGATCATGTCACCACAATGAATCTAAAGCCATGTTAAGCATGGATGAGAGGGGGAGGAAGCACCATCATGTCAGGCCCGTAAGACACTTTTTTCAAAGGGATTTGCACCTATTTTTTGCACGATCGAGGTACATTTTGGCTCTAAACAAGCTTGTAGCAAAGAATATTGCATTTTGGGAAGACAAATGCGCGCGAAATTTTTTCATCTGTGTACAAATTTTCCGGGGAAGATTTTCAAAGGGGGGGGGGGGGGGGCGATCGCCACCAGACTTTGATTTGTAGACTTTTTTTTCTGAGGCATGTATGTTTATTATCGGACTATTGCTCATCTGTAATATGGTTTATTAAATTGTATACCATTACCATTATTTGTAATGTCGCTAAATGGCAACATTGATTGATTGGTTGATTGATTGATTGATTGATTGATTGATTGAAGGACTGATGGATTATTATATTTATCAATTGATTGATTGATTATTTATTGACAATCTTCCTGTTAAATCGATCGATTCGATCAAACGATTGATCGAACGGTAGATGGATTAAAGGACTGATGGATTATTATATTTATCAATTGATTGATTGATTATTTATTGACAATCTTCCTGTTTAATTTACAGCACCCACTGACTCAACATTACCACCAAACGTCATAAATGGTAAGTACGACTATCATATGCTTCTATATTAATCTCACTCAGAATTGTATATGGGAGATCTGTATTTGTTTTGGGAGAGGTTGACGTTTACTCACGTGCGACTCATGTGACAACCATGTGACGACAAACATGTTACACTAATGTAAAACACATCACTGAATATAGCATATTATGCTTCAACCACACAGGTTATAATTCGCTGGTGTAGTGCGCCACGTTAAAAATATAACCGCTTACTTTATTACGAACCACTGATCACATTGATCCTAGCACAATCTTATGGCTGTATCATAATTTGAACTATCAGTAACTATGAGTTACTAATGCGCAACTAGTATGAGGATCACAACAGGATTCCTATGTGTCATGCATGTAACAGTCTTAACACTTTCCACGCGGCAGGCGTCTGCAGACGACATTCCAAAATTGCACAAACTGTTTCAAAAATATCAACATTATTGAATTTCATCACCATATTTAGAATCACCATGTGAAATGCATTGAAATGAGTACAAACATGCCCAGTATTGGTTCAGTAATCTTTGCGATAGACCTTGAAAGTTGGGAAAGGTTTCTGAAAAATGTGTTTTGTAATGGTAAAATTATAGCCGCATGGAAAGTGTTAACACTTTCCACACGGCTATTAGTTTTACTATTATACAAAGTTTTCAGAAACCTTCCCACCTTTCAAATTCTATCTCAAGGATTACTGAACCAATACTAGGCATTTTTGTACTTATTTCAAAACATTTTCTTATGGTGATTCCAAATATGGTGTCAAGATCAATTATTTTGATATTTCTGACACATTTGGTGAAGTTTTGGAACTGTCGTCTGCAGACGCCTGCCGCTTGGAAAGTTAAATATGATACCCGTATGATTCACCCCAAGACCCTCATGTGTCACTCACATGATGCCCATATGATACACATGTGGCACCCATGTGACGCTCATTTCTTGCACATGTCATAATGATATTGACATTTGATCTCATCATCAGGCATTGCATATGGAAGACTGGTGTTTGTTTTGGGAGAGATTGACAACGTACCCGCAATTTGGAGTGATGACTATGATTCTCTGACAGACGCAGACACTCAAGACCTCATCAACGGATTGGACACTGCGGTAATTATTGCTCCAGTTTTATTATTTTCTGTATTCGTGTACATAAAAAAGTGGAAAATTATAACCATTTTAAAGGCAAATTAAGGTCCACTCTGGCCAGGCCACCCTGAGTGAACTACCTCACTCCTGTTCATTTAGAGTAAAGATGGAGAAATTGAAACCTTGAGATATTCCCTAAGGATCTGGCTGGTCAGAGTGGACTAATTGGTTTACGTTTCCTATGCAGCTCTAAAGCATAAAATGGTCATTTAAAGGTATATCTTCCGATCACTTTTTTGGGGCTATGATTTTTTTTTCACATCAAGATATTTTGATATCAGAAGAATCCCCATATTTTTCTCATTATGTCTGTAAAATCTTAGGGGCCAGATATGTTCCATTTAGAGATTATAGGCTAAAATGTGGTGAATTACTGTCAAAGGTGGTTAACCACCTACCAGTTTGTGTACAACTCAATGGGCAAATGTGTTGTGATCTGTTCTTCTAAAAATAGAACCATTGGAGTTATGCAACTCAAACTTTAGAACGCGACAATTATAGGGATGACCTTTCATGTAAAATAGAAAACATCAAGTGGAAAATCGGGCCAGCAATCAGAACATCTACCTTTAATTTCAACCATATGAGCAATTCAAGGTATTTCAAAACAATAAAAAACAATAAAAAACATAGGTCAGCCTTCAGTCAAGGGATTGAATACAGTTAGATATTTTGGGATTTTCGTGAGTTTTCAGAATATATTTAGATCTTTGTCAAAAAAAGTTTGACAACTTTGTGGACCTAAAATACAGGGTGTCCCAAAAAAATGTTAACACTCCGGGCACATAAGATATCTTAAAAGGACAGGAACACACGGGTCTAATCTTGATGTATTATGAAAGCTGAGTAAATAAGCTTTCATTTGCATTTTATTGCGTTCCAATTGGTTATTTAGAACGGGAGATATGCTGCAGCAAACATGAGGAAGCAAAATCGGCTTGGTCCAATCCTCTCAGTATAAAGTAAAGCTTTTAAAATGCACGAAGCAAGAAGCAACATGATTAATTTACCTGTTTCCCCACACCCTGTTGGTATATCTTGCTTTTACTCTTAACATGATTAAGTCACACACACACATCAGTTAATCTCTTCTTTGTTCTTTTCAATGCATTCTTTCGATTCTTTTCAAGCTTAAAAGACATAAATAAATATATTCCACATAAATTATATGAGTATTTTGTCATGAGTTCAAGTTCTATACTCTTTTTCTATGTGCATTAGTTAATTTATTTAATTGGATGGACCATTTCAACAAAGAACATGAAATGTTTCAATTTCAATTTTAAAGACTGCTTTACTGACAGCTACCCATTGCACATGGAAAAAGAGTATAGAACTTGAACTCATGACAAAATACCTATGTAATTTATGTGGAATAAATTTTATTTATGTATTTTAAGCTTGAAAAGAATCGAAAGAATGCGTTGAAAAGAACAAAGAAGAGATTAACTGATGTGTGTGTTACTTAATCATGTTGCTTCTTGCTTCGTGCATTACTGAGAGGATTGGACCAAGCCGATTTTGCTTCCTCATGTTTGCTGAAGCATATCTCCCGTTCTAAATAACCAATTGGAACGCAATAAAATGCAAATGAAAGCTTATTTACTCAGCTTTCATAATACATCAAGATTAGACCCGTGTGTTCCTGTCCTTTTAAGATATCGTATGTGCCCGGAGTGTTAACATTTTTTTGGGACACCCTGTAATAGAACATTCACAACTTCATAGTGTATTCTACATTTAATGGAAATTTGAAGAAAATGGTCCGTTTCAGAATCACTCACTGAATGTAACTTTCAAAAAGACAACAATAATGGCGTGATAATCAGCTGCAACATATTAAAAATGTTCATACCGTCGCTGTTCCGTCAAACCTTAGTAGTATTTCCATCCGGCCCTTCAGCATGTATAAAGTGATACTTCCTATGAATTACCATTGGACAATCTGCTCTAAACATGTTCATGAGCCAAAACAAATCATAAAATTGTTAGCCCTTTGCCCCTGAACAAGTATAAACATTTCCTATGCTGCATAACCGTTGGGCAGCAAAAAGAAATGGTATGAAAACACTTCAAAATTCAAGAACCAACCTCCAATGCCGAATTCAACTCTATTCTGCAGGCTCCGTTACATTTTCAAAGTCATCAGGCGCTATGCCGTCACCTTTCTCCAATAAGCTCAAAAAACACGAGCTTTAATTTGTTGTTGGCAGATAATGTATTTTTCGGCCTCAAAATGAATAGAAGATTGTCGCGCTGTTGAGTTTATCATATCCGCCATTATGTGTGTTTGCCTTTGTGTGCCGTGACCTGTAACGATATAATTGTTGATTTCACAGACACAATGCAACCACTTTACATGTAATATTTTACGCAAATGCTTGGTAACGTGGTAAATCTACGATATGGATTATATCGTGTGTTTTGGCTTTCATTATTACACGATATGGATTTCAAACGTGTTAACCAATGAAATTGCAGTATTATTTACATATTACTAAACATTATATCTCCCATCAGCTGACCAATGTTTACTCCCCGGAGTTCAACTGTTTCCAAAACATCCGCATAGCCGACCTATTCAGAGCAGATGGAGGTTACATCGGTGTGGTTGCCGGGGTAGAATTCACCAGCGATGACGCCTGCGATGATACCGTAGACGATATCAGGACGACGTTCTTGGAGAATGTGGATAGTGATCAAAGGATTGGGAATTCTATCTTCGAGCTGGACAGCGACTTCCTGTCGGAAACTACCGTTGAAGGTACAAGAGTTTGATCGACAGCAAAATTGAAATACGCTAAAATCAGCAAGCGCAAAAATAAAAATGCGTGAATATGTATTAGGTCTAGGTAAGGAAGCTCAAAATAGCGAAAATAAAATCAAGTAAAATCGTTCAAAATGTGCGAAGAGCGAAAATGTACACTTTTACAGTATGCCATTATGTTCCACTGCCACTTTAACCTGTACCTAGCCAGGCTATGGGGGTGTGTGCACAGAGTGTATGAGGGTGGAAGCCCCCCCCCCCCCCCCCCCCCCCCCCGCGAAGTTGGAAACATTTTGAGCAATTCGGAGTTCAATTTTTGTGCTACGGCTCAAAATGTGGGTGAAGAGACCATGTATAGTCTAAGTTGTATGGTAAGGCAGACTTTTTTTTGAGGGGGGGGCTTTTTTTGTTATTGTTGGGGTGTTTTTTTTTGGGGGGGGGGGGTGTCAATCATCCCCTCTGGTTACAGGCCTGATGTATAACCACATATCCCATCATTCTATATTTTCTACAGAGGTGTGTGGCTCCGACTATTCATGTTCCAACGGTGGATGGTGTGTACCAAGTGACACTCTCTACTACAACTCATGCCAGTAAGTTATAATTATAGACCCTATTTGGTGTAAGATATGCCTCACGCATGAGAATAATTGACCATGTATTCTTTAACCCCCTGGGCACTACCTGTCTATATAACAGCGCTTCTGATTGGTTAATTACAAGATATACTCATTTGAATAACCAATTACGATACAGCTTTTAAACTATTTCACCCCGATCTTTATCAGGAATACAATTATTTTAACAATGTCTCTGATTGGTGCAATAAATTATGGTGTTTTTTTTTAACCAATCGGCCGGTAGTTCTCAGGGGTTAACTACCTGAGCGGAATAAGCTTAAGCTTGATGCATAGCTTAAATACAGCGCACAGCTTTGTCCCGTGTGGAAAGTGACGTCACGGGTGAAAAAACCAGATAGTTCCGAATAATCGTAATATCTCAAAAATTCCAGCATTTTTCACCCAAATTTCATCATTTACATAGACAAATTAGTGTTACTTTGGTTTGATATTTTGGTCCAAATTTAAGGCATCTCTACCTGCTCTTTCCTCTTTCACAAATCTCCTTTTATAGTGGGTTTTGTTTGTTTTCAGGGATGCAAGACTTTCGGAAATTTCTGGAATCGGATGATGATATTTCAGCTTTAAAAGAGGCAAACATGGGTGTTTTATGGGTGATACCCTGTGACCTATTCTCCAGACGAGCCCCCATAAATGTTTGATGCCACGTGCAAATAAACGCTCACATTCACAGGAAATAGATCAATCACCCACTTGCATCCCTGTGTTTTCATTTTTCTAACCACAAAATAAATGTTGCTTTAAAAGACACATACTTTCCATTTTAGTCTCATACTCTGTTTTTAAGTCCTTAATAATGCAGCACATACTTATTCTACACACAGATGCCCACAAGGATATGCTGGTAGCAGATGTCAAACTCTCATAGGTAAGTTATATAGATTTAGAGAATAAATGTATCAGGTTTTTTTTAGACCGTACCTGTGTTATAATTGTCTGACAGTAGTTTTATTCTAAGTGGAACAACGAAGCCGTTCTGCGCAAAAAATAATACCACAGAACACATGTCAGAGAATATTACAAGGGTACGGTCTAAAAATAATCGCTGTATTCTCATTGTTATTCTTAAGCAGTCCTACCTACTTAATTAAGGGAAGTGTCAACCCTTTTTTATGAAATTTATCAAACACTGTAACTTTTAAACTAATAATGTACATAAAAGTATACAATTTTTCAAATGAAATGAGTCGGAGAATCCAGTTTTGGTATTAAATTTCACAAAAAATAGTGATTTCTACATTTTTGCCCAAAAATCACTTTTTTGGCGCCAAACATTTTCAGACAACCTAACAAAATCAGTTTTTGATTAAAAATTTCAAAATTTCACAAAAATCATCTAAAGTCAATTATCTAGGAAGTACTTTTTTTTTGGGGGGGGTGGGGCTTAAAACATTTTAGATTTGAGAATATTGACCAAAATTGCTTAAAATTGATAATACTTTATCTATAAGCTCTAGCACTAACATATGGTGCACCACACGTTTTGCCTAGCACTAACATAAATTTCTCATATAAATGTCGACAGCCGACAGATTAGCCCCCTGTTTAATGCGACTGGTTACAAAATGCAGGAGTCTAAAATGGGTATACTTTGTTCGTCTAGTTTTGTGCCCGGTGGGGGGGGGGGGGGGGGGCGCTTAAGTTGGTTATTTTGGTAGGGGTGTGCCGTCCAGGGTCTCAATAGGGGGAGGCTTGGGCTTAGGAACTGAATTGAGAGAATTTAATGACGAAAAATAGGGTCTTAAGAACTGATTTTCTCAAAAAAGTTGGTCTTTTAAGAACTGTTTTGTTTTTAAATTTGATTAGTATAAGAATTTTAAAAAAAGATTCTTAAATTTTCAATAAAATGGGGTCTTAAGACCTGATGCAGGCTCAAAAAGGGGTCTTATTAGAGCTAGCAGTAGATGGTGAAAAAGGGGGTTTTCAGGTCGGCACATACCATACCCCTTTCCAATGTCAATGCCCCCCCCCCCCCCCCCCCCCCCCCCCCCCCGGGTTTTGTGCAGTGACATCAGAGCTTGTTCAAATGATTCCAATGATTGTAGCCAATTATGGGGAAGGTGATCATGATATTGTGTATAGGTTAAGTGACATTTTGGTACCAAAGTCAATGTTATATCTCATTCCTAACCGAAATTACGGATGATTGAAAATATGTCTGTCTCTAAACATCAAATACAAATTGTCAAGTTATGGAGGTTTACAATTTTGGATTTGTTAGCAAATAAATGAAATTATTTACCTCAAATTGTAGATTAATACTTTATTTGCATGGATTTGAATCTTTGGTTGGATACACGAGGTGTCAAAGATCAGAAATAAGACTTTTTACTTAATTTTACTTATTTTGACCTTTGCCCACAGTGCCCTTAAATCAAATTAGCTACTGCGGCATTGTGCCTCATTTACTAATGTCGGTTCGCAAATATATTTTTTCGTACATAAAGTGGAGTGAAATTTGTGTGAAAATAATTTTTATTCGGTGAATTTTGCTTGCTTTATTCCGTATTAAAACGGAATAACGTGAAATTCTCAAATCATGTACGAAAGAAATGATCTCTATTGGGCCACATTCTTTTATCCCATCCATTCAATATCATCATAATAATTACTTGAAAAAAATTCTTCTATTTGTTCTCAACAGATGTTCCTTCAACTACACCTGACCCGATAGGAAAGAAGGGCGATACTTCTGGTAAGTGTTTCAATAAGTTCATCAGGTTTTGCATGAACAAATAATTCAGATTTTAATTTTTCAAAACCATATTCCTGTCAAGGGCACTGTTACGGTGATCAGTGGGTCATCATTTTATTTATTTATTAGACACAAACAGATCTACCGGTCAAATAGCCCATATATTGTGTAACTTACTTATTTTAAGACACTCCCCCCAAAAAACAAAAAAACAAACAAAAAACAATGGACTCTTTTTTAATTCATATTTTCCTTTTAAAATTAATCAATCTCTTTATTTGAGGTCATTTTTATTTAAAGACAAAGTTCAGCACCCGACCAACTGACCTGACACATTTTGGAAACTTTGCTGTTCATAAATCAAGATGGTCGCTTTCTATACTTCATGGCATTTAATTTAAATTGTACTCACCAACCTTACCCATTCATTTCTTTGCATTTATTCAGGTTTGAATTTAAGTACAACTGCTCTAATCGGCATTATCATTGGCGTTGTACTGTTTGCCGCGATCCTCATCGGTCTCTGTCTTCTGTGCTGCTTCCTCTGCGGTGACCGAGAACGTGTACGCACTCGTGTCGTTTACACCGACGACGACGAACAACCGCCACCAAGGCGAGGATACGGTACTCCACCGCGCAACCAATACGCCGAAAAGAATGGTACCTATCCAAAGCGAAGGGGAGAGGCGGTCGATGATTGGCCGTGGGCGAGCGATGGGCGTCCTCCTGTGGCCTATAACAGAGATACGTTTGATCTGAACAGAGATAATAGAGATACGTTTGATCTGAACTTTGATCAAAGACAGGTACAGTTTTTAGGAATCCAAAGAAGATTTTAAAGACACCACCACAATGCTTGCGTTTTTGCAAAATGCCCTAATTCTTGTCTCCAATTTGTCTCGGTTCTCATAGTTATGCACACAATCATGGCTTCATTGCACGTTCATCGTTGGAGCTCTTAGGTTCTAGTTTACATCAATGAATAAATTAGTTATCAGTGTTCCTTTTTCTTATTTCTAAAACTTAAGAGCTCGACAAATGCATCGTGTGAAAAAAACTTTTAGTTGGCTGGCGTTAGTGCAATGCATTGTGGGAGGACATTAAAATCTTCTTTGGTAGCAATCAAGCTATCTTGGAGGATAATAATGACAGAAAAAATAGGATTCACCGCTCAGGGGATCCACCACCCCGGGGATCCACCGCTCCGGGGATCAAAACCCGGCCCGCCGGCTTTAATAACCAGTCCAGCCAAGCAACACACTAAGGTGGGGTTGCACTCCCCAAAATAAACTTTTGGAGCCGATAATATACTTAATCCATGATCGTGCAACGAGATTGGGACCAGTCACATTGAAAAATGCGGCTTTTGCCATTCAAAATTAAAATTGAGATTTGTTTCATGCAAAAGTGTATTTTGTGTAAGCTTTAAAATGATACCTCGAGTGATACATTTGGTCAATGCATCAAGATGTAATATGAATTATCAGGTGGAAATTACTTTTTATTTATTTTTATTTTTCATCCTTTACTTCCTCAATATCTTAAAAAGCATCCTGCCGACAAAAGCCTGTTTTGATGTGACTGACCACATATCGTGGGTTGAGCGCCAGAAGGCCGTAACTCAATTTTTGGGCAAATTTATATTTTGGTACAAAAATAATCTATATATAACCTAGATTTTCAGAACCATGGAGAGATAACTCATGAAACACTTTGAATTTGACTAAAATAAGAGTTATAAGTTGGGTGCTACAGTGTATTGTAATGAGTCCCAAATATTTGAAAGTTGATTATCTCAAAATAGCATTTTTTAAGTTGAGGCCTTCTGGCGCTCAACCCTCGATATGCTCTTTGTGTCTGTATTTAATGTGTTTTCTCTTCTCATTTTTTCTTGTGTACCACAGGGAGCAAGGATGGGTCCAAGACCTTTATTGTAACACAACTGCAACTGTCAGAAACAACCTACAACGGAGTGTAAATATACAGTGTAGCGGTCAATCATCCTATAGTCTATAGGATATGGCGTATTTTAGTGGCTACAAATTGCCCAATGTATTGACTTAGTTGTAACATTGGTATATTTTAGCTAAACTTAACACTTTCTCCACGCGGCTATTAGTTTTACAATATATAAAACAGATTTCTGAGAAACCTTTCCCAATTTTCAAAGTCTATCTCAAGAATTACTGAATCCATACTAGGCATGTCTGTACTTATTATAATGCATCTCTCATGCTGATTCCAAATTTAAATATGGTAATGAAATATAATAGTTTTGAAATTATAAAGCATTTTGTGACATTTGGAATGTCGTCTGCAGACGCCAGCCGCGTTTTAAACAGATCTATCTATTCATTATGCCAAAGCATATATACAACAGGTATTGAAGTGAACAGTATTGGATCGTTTGCGCTTTAGTTAATCTGTTCTTTTTATGTTTGATCATTGCAACATATGCCGGTCTGTCGTATCCATGGAAACATACTTTAGTGAAAGAATGTTTGTGTGTATGAAATTCCAGTTTGTATACATGTATATACATATATTAGATTCACTCAGAGTGATGATCGAAGAACAATCATTTGGCTGTAAATTGCTATATGATATGATCAATCAAAGTGGGTCTGAAGTAGAAAATATCACATTTTTAGTTTTCAACTTGATAGCTTGGTTATTTCCAACTTTTTTCTTCTTCAGAAAACCCCATTATAAATAGACCCTTAAATCCAAAGATATGAGTAATTGAATGGTATTCAAAATAATAGAAAACAAAGGAATTTCTATCCTTTTTGTGGCTATATTGAAACAACAATACTCTTGACTTCCGACTCATTTTGCTTGATCACACCACATATGTATGTAGTGAAAATGATTTATTTTGCCGTTCCTATGGCAACATTTTAAAGTTTGTATTTCTGAAAGGCCAGCTACCATTTTGTTTTATTCAACTGTAAAAAAATACCCAGGATTAAAGAAGTATGTTTAATGAAATCACATGCGACCCAACGCGAGTAAATGAGGCGCAATAAGGGACATATGAAAATTGAGTTATTTATATAATGATAATATGTATAAACACTTGACTATCTGTGGTATAAAATAAGGGACATTTTGGTTCCAAAGTTACGGATTATTGAAAATCAAAGTGTCACAAAACATCAATTATCAAGTAATAGACATTTAAAGTTTTGGTTTTGTTATCAAATAAGTTTTGTTAAATACCTCAAATTGAAGTTTAATTCTTTATTTTCATAAATTGGTTGGATAAAAAATGTATCAAAGGTCAGAAATATGACTTTTTATGAGTTTGTTTTATTATGGCCATGTCCCACATTAGTGCTTTTAAATCCAATTAGCTAATGCCTCATTGTGCCTTATTTACTCATGTTAGGTCACAAATGTGTAACAACTCCATTAAGTGAAAAAAATAATTTAATTTTCAATTGTAAATATATTCATACCGATATACATGTACTTGAAAGAATACCACAACAAGACGGAATCAAGTATATCTTTGTATTTATAATAATTAAAGTAACAGTAGAAGTAGAAATAGTGAAAGTATTTTTTTGTTCCTCAAGGCAATTATGCTTTCTTATAGTATACCCTACCATCTGTCATTGTATGATAGGGTCAATTAGTAAAATCCCTATTGAAAAGGTATGATGAATGGTAGGGTATAGTTCATGAAATCTGGCAGACAAGTCGGTACATTTGGACTGGTTGCACTACTGTAAAACACTTTAATTTCGTGGATACTTTATTTGTGCGAATTTAAAATTACTGCTATTTTAGCGGGTATTTAATTCCCTCGCGAATTTCGCAAAATGAAGTGGTTTTATGGTATGTCCGATTACAGGTGCACATACACAAACAGGAGAAATAGTGTTGTACAGGTATGTTGATATAATTGCCTTGAGGAGCAAAACGGGCTGTAAAATTAGAATAATTGTGTCTATAGTAGATTCTCTTGTATAATGTACATTTTGCAATAAAATACTGGATCAGTACTATCACAAAGCTATAACAAATTGGCTATATCTTATTTATCGTCCCGTACGGAATAAACTGTGTGCTTGTAGAACACGGTATAATTGTTATGAGCATGCGCACATCAGTTACGGGGCATTAAATAAGACATTGCCAACCAATTAAAGCCAGGGGCATCTACTGCTTATAAATGGCTTGAAAGGATTTGCCAGGCTGGCCAATATTCAACAGTAGAGGGCACTGTTTCTTTCTCTAACTTCAAAGAGTAAATATCACCGACTTTAAAATATATTTTGGAAAACAGTTGTTTAATCGGGACTTAGATTGTTTGTTTATGCGTTATTTTTTCCTGAAAAAAGAAGAAAATCTTTTAGTTTTCTTTGACCATTTGTTTCCAGACACAACTCCTAAAACAAAAGTAGTAGAAAGGTATTTCAATATTGCTACAGAGAAAAGTGTTATTCAAGTTAAAGATGGAAATATGCAAAAAATATATGATATTATCTCTTTGGCCTTTCATTCATGCAAATATTCTATACATGTTCAGTACTCAAAGAGTTCAGCCCAATATATTTTATGCTTATATATTTATGTAGAAAATGAAATGGGTCATCTATGGTATTAATAATGGTGTACAGGGAGAAGTTGAAATCTGAAATATGATATATAACTTTAAAATTGTCTATTTTTATATGAATTAAAGCCTAATAAGATGTCCATACAGTCAGTACTAATACACCATAACAAATGAATATTTTTATACATATATAAAATTATATTATTTTGTTTCTTTTGTAAATTTTTGGAGAAAAATGGGATGAAATAAAATTTTCGTTATTGAAATGAAATTCTTGTGTGCGTGTAATATGAATAAACTCTAAGGTCTGTATACACAAAACAAGTTAGCCCTGGTCTAGCGTTAACCCTGGTCTAACGTTAACCCTGGTCTAAACAGAGAATGGTCCTCCTGGAAGGACTACTTATTCTTTTATATCCCTTGTATACTACCTAATGAAGTCCAAAATAAAATTGAAATCACCTAATTCGGCTTATATAACTTTAACATGTATGCACCTTATAATACACTCCTTTTATAATGCAGACTGAGCTCATGGTATAAGCATAAAAGGATCACTTTGGAAGGACTACTCTTCATTTAGACCAGGTTTAAGTTGTTTTGTGCATACGGCCCTTAATGTCTGTGTGCACACAAACCTGGTCTACCTGGTAGAATGAATAGTCCTCACAGAAAGGATCTTTTTTATGCTATGATTAACTCATTCTACATTATACACCTAGCACAAAAAGTCCCGGACCAGGTGCTTTGAGGTTGGCTAATTCAAACTAGATATTTGGTTCCACAAATCTGAGACATACATTAAATGAGCAAATTTCTTCTCCGCAGTTTGATACCTCATTCAACAAAATTGAATGGATACTTATAACGTCATGACTATTTCAAAGACGGTGCATAACAACAGCAAAGTTGAACTAGGTATAGGAAATCATTGATTTGTGTGTGATTACTGTCATAACTGTGTGCTATCTGCTGGATGAATGGGTCTGGAGTGATTGCGGTATAAAGGGTGTGACTAGCTGTGAAGATTAAACTCTTTTGCTGATTAGCTGTAAGTCTTTACACACACATTTTCAGTGCGTTATCACACACAAATCAATGATTTCCTATACCAAGTGCAACTTTGCTGTTGTTATGCGCGGTCATTGAAATCGCCATAACTTTAAAAGTATGCATTCTTCGGAGAAGAAATTTGCTCATATATCTCAGATTTTTGGTACCGACTATCTATTTTAAATTAGCCAACCTCAAAGCACCCTGGTCCGGGACTTTTTGTGCTAGGTGAATATAAACCTTATAAGGAGCGATATATTTGAGCCTAATTAGATGACTACAAGTTTACTTTTGGACTTTATTATAGTCGTCGCCAGAATACTTCAGCACTTTTTAAAACCGCCAATGCGCGCGTCTAGTTAATGAGAGTGTGGGCGGGGACATTCATGACCCATAGATACGATCGCGGCCAATCGGATTACAGGGGCCGCGCTGCATCGCGTCGAACTGCTCTAAGATGACGCTGTTCTACAATGCACAGTGTTTACGCTGTACGCAGTTGTCACAGAAAAAAGTGCCGAAGTATTCTGACCACGACTATAGTGAGTGTAAAAGGGATATAAAAGAACAAAATGGTCCTCAGAGGACTACTGTTCATTTAGACCAGGTCTAAAGTTAGGACTAAACTTGGTCTGACTTGTTTTGTGCATGGGATCTATTGATGTAACTATGCCAAATCCCACAAAAGCTTTGTGAACAGTGGCGTAACTAGGTTTTTCATATTGGGGGTTGGGGTGGGCAAAAAAATGAAAGTGAACCGACAAGGTCAACTTTTGAGAATTGCAGCCGAGTCGGAAAATTAGTGAGGGGGTTGTGACGTTGGGCTGGTTAATCCCCGTTATTATTTGGCCCATGTTCCCCATAATAGCTTTATCCCTACAAATTAATTTGGAATTCACCCGCCCCCACCCCAATGTGTGGAAGAGATTATGGATCTATCTTCCACAGGGGGTGTGTGAAGATCAATTGGAATAGCCCCCCTGATACTTGATTCCACCAAATGGGCTATTCCAGTTGAAATACATACACCCTCTGTGGAAGACATGACCCTAACATGTATGCACCTTATAATAAGATCCTTTAAAGGCATATTATGTGATCTTTTCCAAAGAGCGCCCTCAATTCATGATCTTTTTTAGAAAGTAGATTTTCTTGCAGATTTACATTTCTGATCATAAATCGTACATACATTCCAAGTGACAGAGCGATACGATTCCTAATTACCTCAAAATCAAGATTTTAGAGTGAATTTAGATTGAAAGTATAAACTGTCGTGACAGTTTATTTTCACTCTAAAACCATGATTTTGAAGTAATTAAGAATCGTATCGCCCTGTAACTTGGAATGTATGTACGATTTATGATCAGAAATGTAAATCTGCAAGAAAATCGACTTTAATTTTGTTTTCGATGTTGAGGGCGTTCCCTTGAAAGATCACATAATATACCTTTAAGTGGGTGTGGACTGTCAGGTACAGCCTCCGTAAAATTGCCGTAACTTCTTCATTATTTATATAATCTATATAAAAGTATACAGTTTTTTTTGCAGAAAAGGGTTCAATGAATCCAACCATGATAATGAAATTGACCATTTTGGAGAAAATTATAAAAAAACACGTTTTTGACACATTTTAGGTTCTGCAAAGATAACTCAAAATATATTTTGTCAAATTTTGTCATACTAGTTTTTTTATATTTCTGATAGGATTCCCTAGGAAACATTTTATTTTTTTTAAATATCTTATTTATTTTTTGAGTTGTAGATCAAAAAGTGATTTTGGGGGTAAAAATCAATTTTTTTAAAATTATTGAAAATGGCACTCAAACGCAACGTCTTTATTCTGCAACCAAAAAGATAAATTTGAATGATGCAACTCAGTAAAAGGCATGGCCTATCAAGATTTGCCAGGGGGTGTACGCACGTATACATAGGTGAGCCAGGGGTGTACTCACGTATATGTAGGTATGCCGCTCTAATAGGTAGCATTTTTTGAAAGATTCTCTAAACATGGGGTATGATTTGGGCTTGATAACCCCACGGGTCCCAAATCGCGAAGAAAACCCAGCAAACAATGGGTCCCAACTCGCTAAAATCCCGAGAAAAAACCCCATGCAGTTAATCAGTCATTCTGAGGAAAATACACCTCTAAAAAGTTGGTTAGGATTTCAAACCTCCCGCAACGGCACACCCAATCCCCCGTCTTTCAAACATGATCTGAGTACTACCCGGCCATCGATTGTTGCCGCTGTCATAAAATTGCGACTCGACCATTAAGCAATGTTAAGTTAGGCATTTTAATGACGCCTTTTAAAATGATCCATAAACGCCACTAGCGGTCCGATTTTAGAATAAAGTTAGGCATTTTTACTCGCCTCAAAACCTTGTATTGGAAAGTTAGGCATTTTAACGACGCCAATTCAAAAATGCACGGTAAGAGATTCTCAGACAGTGTAGCGCGCTAATTATACATCATTCAATCTATCAAACTTAAAGGGACACTAAGAGATGTGTTGGAGGCAGCGCCCTCAATTATGATAAAAACTGAGATTAGTTTATTTTATAATTGTATTACATGTATGAACTTACACCTACAAGGATTAAGAAAAATCAGCTCTCTTTGTACAAGAAAACGTCGATTCAAAAAATGCTGGTCCCGCGGGACCAGCATTTTACGTCCGACAGTATCCCCCTGCAGTACGCGTGATACATAACGCGAACCATATTTGCATAGAGGGCGTTTTTCAATAAATAGCGATGATATTGTTTTAATCTAGTTTTGCTGTGTTTTTGTTAGTAGAAACAACAATAATGGCGATTTTTAATGTTCATCTTGAATTCTGAAGTAAATGTTTAAACATTTAAACTTTTCAACACCACTTAATGTCCCTTTAATGAAAAATCTAAAACGCTACCTGATCACAGCAATAAAGCTGTAAGTCCCCTGCCCCTCCCAGAGTTCGCTACTGACAGCCTACATTTAGTATGCCTATTATTACTGCTATGCTGATTATTTTATCAGATCATTATTTGATTAAGCTATAAATAAAATTTTCATTTAAACTCGAATAAAATAGTTTTGATTGAGAGAATTTTAATGTGTAGGCCTAAAATGTGCTGTTTTTTTAATCTTAAACATATATTTTCAAATCTTTGACATAAATTTGATTTAAAAACCAATTTAAGCGATAATATAACCGATCAATTTGTTGTGGCTGTTGTCAAAAGTTATTCCCCTTTTGAATTTAGCGCGACTTATTATTCCTGTATTGTTGTTGTTTGATATAATAGGTATGTACAATGTTACGCACTCCATGCTCGAGCAGCCGAGCGCAGCCAGCAAATGCACCTGTTAGGCGAGAGAGCGTTGGCATGGTTACGAATGCAGACAATAGCGCTCGCACTTGAAAGCGCCTAGGTCAATGAACTTGGTATTTATAAACACTTTTCGCTACTTCAAATATTGTTTTAAAATAGTTTTGAGACCTCGGCATATATAAAGAAATAAACGACATTAAACTAAAGTGCTCAACAAAAGAAAGTCGTACACTTTGTTTAGGTCAATTAAAGTAACTTTTGATTGTATTTTTACCAAACAGGCTATAGATAGACATGTGGATGAATCTTTTAGGAACATTTTGATACCAAATATAACACCTAACAACAAAGATAAACCATGATTAGTCTTATACAAAGGGGTAAAAAAAAAGTAAGTCCCCCTAAAACTTGATCACGTTTGTTTGCATAACTCCACATCCACATACAATAAAGACGTTTTGAAAGATTGAAACACTTCTGAAAAGCAAATAGGCCTATACTTGGCTACCCATAGAAAGTTTCTCCATTTCAATATCATTATTACTTTTTCCAAAATAGTCACATTTCCCCAAAATGATGTTTTCAGAAAAAGTGGCACTTTTCAAGATTCTATACGAGTTTGTGTGAATAAATCCACACACAATTAGGCGGTTTGAGAGATTGAAACATTTACGAAAAGGAAAAAACCTTTGGCTACCCACACAAAGTGTTCTCTTTTCAACATGTTCAATACCATGTTTACTTCTCCCAAAACAGTCACATTTCCCTAAAATGATGTTTTCCGAAAAGTGGCACTTTTCAACGATACAGGGAAGTTATTGACATGAATGGTGGACACTATTGGCTATTCGTGCATGAAATAAAATCAATTTATTCATAATTTCAAATAAGGTCCAGCTAACGAAATAAAAAAACCTTTCTTTTAATAGAAAATAAAGACAATTGAAATTAATTTTAATCAGCACTGGAGACATTTTTGTAACTTTCTTGCATAAGATTTTTAAAAGTGCCACTTTTTCTGAAAACATCATTTTGGGGAAATACGACTATGTTGGGAAAAATAATAATATTATTGAAATGGAGAAACTTTCTATGGGTAGCCACGTGTTTTGTCTTTTTATAAGTGTTTCAATCTCTCAAAAAGTCTTATTGTGTGTAGAGTTATGCAAACAAACGTGATCAAATTTAGGGGGGGGGGCGCTTACTTTTTTTTACCCCTTTAGCAATAAATAGTCCTTTTTAAAATTGAAAACTTAAAAAAAATCATAGATAATTGAAGGCATATTATGTGATCTTTTCCAGGGGGCGCCCTCTATTCATGATTTTTTTGTTAGAAAGTAGGTTTTCTTGCAGATTTACATTTCTGATCATAAATCATAAATATATTCTGAGTTACAGAGCGATACGATTCCTAATTGCTTCAAAATCATGGTTTAGTGCAAATAAACTCTAAATTCACTTTAAAAAAAAGATTTTATTTCATAAAGTTTAAGTGTATGCATGGCATCTTTAAGGGTACAGTAAAAAACCACAATATAAAGAAATATTGGTATTTTGGTGATCATTGTTATGGAAGGGTTAGAAGATTATCAATATTGATGATAAAATATACTTTTCGTGAACTATTAATAGTACTCAGACCCTTTCCCGCCCCCTGATATACATGGTCCAATGTAACGGTGGGGTCCCTTAATTTACCGCCCCCCCCCCCCCCCAAAAAAAAAAACACCCACGACAACAATTACCATTTTTATTACCGAAAGAAATGCATTTGCATGGCTGAAAAAGCACAATGTCGCTGAAATTCACAACATAATTCTGACGTTGCAGTAAGCTGACGAAAGGCGCAGAATTACACAACATATTATGGCAGTTGCCATGTCAACTTTATGCAATTGGTGGGTACATTTGGCAACTTTCGAAATTTTACCCAGTAACATAAGACATCTTAAATGATGGGTAGTCTAGATAACAAGGGAAAACTCATTTGAAAAAGAACAGCTACAATAAGACTGATAGTTTCTTATTTCTCATAATTGACACTTTTATTTATAATAAAACATTTAAAATCATTATAATCACGGTCCAATACAATAAATGTTAAATACAAGCGACGAAAATATACACATCTCCATACATTTTTGCGCTTTATTGCAAGGAGATAAATATTTGTGATTCAAAAAGAAACTTATATTACACAATGCAACATTGCACTGTACACTTTCCACGCGGCTATTACCATATAAAACAGAATTTTCTGAAACCTTTCCCCAATTTTTAAAGTCAATCTCAAGGATTACTGAGCCAATACTATGCATGATTGTACTTAATTCAATGCATTTCTCAAGGTGATTCCAAATATGGTAACGCAATTTAATTATCTTGACATTTTTGAAACGTTTGGTGACATTTTGGAATGTCGTCTGCAGACGCATGCCGCATGGAAAGTGAGCTATACTCCTCAAATAAGGTTCGGAACTTACTTGTTTTCAATTGCCAGTTTTCCCGGTGTTTCATGATTCATATTGTGTTAGGCCTACATATCAATAAAAAGCTGATGTGATCAACTTTTCAATGATATCAATTGTGTAGAAACCACATTAATTCAGTGCTCCGTCACTTGCTGGAGATTTTAATTCCAATATGCCAAATTCATCACTATTTGCGCTCTTTCGTATATTCAATGAAGTGTTTACATTGACAACTACACAGTAAAAACTATTTTAAACAAAACCCCCAACAGTTGTTTTTAAGCCTGTCACTCTAACAACTATTGTTCAAAATGTTACACAATTGTTTGAACAACTGCTGCAGTTGTTTAAACAATTGTCTAACATTTTGAACAATACTTGTTAGAGTGACAGGCTTAAAAACAACTGTTGGGGGGGTTGTTTAAAATAGTTTTTACTGTGTACAGTGTATGAATGATGCTCCAATGACATTTGAGGACAACATAGTGGTTATTTGTCACATTCAGATTGACACCTTACAATTTTCTCAAGCTAATGACTGAGCACTGAAGGTAATTGCTACAAATTTGAACAAATTGTAAAGATGAACACACCAGCTTTCCATTGAGGCAATGCAACACAATATGAACATATGACGAAATATGAATAGGCGATTCGGGGAAAAAATCGTCACTGCATGCAGTGATGCTAAGGCCGTACTGCAAAACCAGTCCGTAAGGCTCATACGTAAAAGTGTACGAAAGACCTACAGATATGATATATATACGAACGTCATATTCTACCATTTTATTATTGAAATATTTGCATGGGTTTACTTCAATTTTCATTTGTGCTTGTACGTACGGCGATGCAGAATATTACTTTGGTGCCTATCGTATAAGTCTTACGTACAAGTCACTTATACCGTATGCAACGCATATGCCACTACGGACTGGTTTTGCAATGCTGCTATTAATGCTGGAGGACTACACAATAAATCTATTTAGTTTAGTATCGGATTTTTTTTCTCTTCAATAATAACTTTTTGGACAAACGAATCTGTATAAATATAGCATACCGATATGACAATACCAATACTTCTGTCATAGGCCTACATGTATACATACATTTGAACACGCAATGAAATAATGAAACACTAAAACATTATTAAGTCGTTCATCAACGTTGTCTAGCCGGCGACGACGAATAAAAAGCATGTGCTGCGGGCGGACGGACCTCTCTCTTTGGAGAGCTCAGCTTGGATCGGACGGTCGAGCACATCAGTTGAAAAAATAGATTAGAGAAGCAAAGATAAGTTTAGTTAATACCATAAAGGTGAACATAAAATAGTCAACGGTGTTAGTGTAGAGATGCACTTCTATTAGAAGTATCTTTAATAACATTGTTGGCTATTTTTTTTATTCAGCTAGGGCCTATACAATAAGATGCAACCTAGCACAACATATTTTATTAAAGTTAACGCTATCAATTGTACCAATCTTCCGGGTTCACTTACGCACTTGAAATGTCAACGATAAAAGCTTTTTGAGTAAATGGTGTAATCAAATATTTACGATGATACAGTTTTAAAGCTTATAATAGCTTTATAAAAGACAACGATAAAAGCTAGTGTGAACGATGCAATAAAATATGTACGATGATATACAATAAAGTTAGCTTTATAATGAATGTATAAGACAACTTTGCATTTTAAAGCCACAAAGCACACTTTAAAAGGATGGATTAACACTCTAGCCAAGTCGATTCCGTCAAAGCAGACGTCGATTACTTGGAAGTTCGTGTTTGTAAATCCTCACTTAACCCAGAATTAGTTGTTGTCCTCTTTGCCTTATTCTACCTCATCATCAGGCTTTCATAAAGTCCTTGCTGATTGGACAGAAAGATCGATACATCATTTGTTGTACCAATGAGAGACAGTGTTAGAATAACTGTATCCATGTGTATGGTATAGATTAGAGTGAAACATTTCGGAAGCAGTATTTCAATTTGTTATTCAAATGAGTATTCTTGAAATTAACCAACCATAGATATGCAGATAGTGCCCTAGCCTTGAATCAAGGCGCAATTGCTTGATGTCATTGAGCTCTCATATAGCATTGTAAAAAAAGAAGAAAATAGTACTATAGCTTGAACAGTCATGTCAGTTCCAAATTGGCGATTACAGCAGCGAATCAATACGGAAGGCAACAAAAGCGCACTGCAAATCATATGTGTGACGCGTGCGTGTGACCAAAAAATGGTTGCGGTTGACCAAAATCGCGTGCGTGTGATAATAATCGCGCACGTTCGCTAGGATTACTTCCGCGCGCGGAGAGATAAAAACCGAATATTTCTCGCCAGTTTGGAACTGATTAAATTGTGATACACATAATATGCCCAACCACAACATTATCTCTATAGCTTTGCCATGTAGCGCCTTGTCACCTGTTCCAATTTCACTGCCAACTTGTCATGCTTTTTGATTTTCCCTCTATACATTTTTCATCACACAAATTATGAGCAAAAATAAAATACGAAGAATATTACGCAGAATCCATTTTTAATCAAATTAAATTAATTACATTTGATGACAACAACAAAAAAAAAATCGATATTTACCAGAAACATGTAGGGTAAAGTCGCCTATTTTCGGTCACCGCCTATTTTCGGTCACTTGGCCAAAATCGTGTAAATTTGCGAAGTGACCGAAAATAGGCGCTGACCGAAAATAGGCGACTTTACCCTAGTTCTCTATTTTACAATTGATTACATACGTACGTAGTTTTCAATATCAACAAGGAGTTTGCAAATTAGATGTTATATTTCTAAATTATATGGATGGTGCGCCCTCTGTTGGTGAAACATAGAGGGAGAGAACAACTGAATCATATTACGTATTTCACTGTGATAGGTTTTATTATCAACAATTTTTAATTTTTAATTTTTAATTATGTATTATGTAATAAAAACGTATACATACATTGGTGGATCTTATGATTATGTAACTTAAAACTAAAGAAAATGGTTGGTCGTATGAAATCAGAGATTCAAGTATTAACCTGATGTCTTTATGCATTTAAATGTATGCATTTAAATTTTGATTGTATCATTATAATCACATGTATATTGTAAAACTCTAGTAGTTTTCATAAGATGATATTAAAATATCACAACCACTTAAATTCCAAACTTCACGTTACATTATGGTCATTGACCACTATAGCTACTCATACCAAACCAAGCAAACATTTATCACAT